>JAWWNH010000002.1:1567500-2767500 GCA_034641385.1 Darevskia mixta
TCAGGGATAGGGAACCTTTGACCCTCAGATGCTGCTGCACTCCAACTCCCATCATCCTTGATCTGGGGCTGATGGGAGCTGGAGTGCAACACCAACAAGGGGGGGGCAGTGCTGCAGGCCTTTGAAACAGAGGTTGGACACCCCTCTATAGGAGATGCTCCCAGTCTCTGGATTTCCTGCATCCAATAGAAGTGAGCTTGATGGTATACAAGGCCCCCCTCTAAGTGATTTGATGCCTCTTCCACTGGGATTAATTGCTTTGATGCTGGATCTGTACTTGATCAAAATGCAAATATTTCATCTGTGAACTGCCCTAACAACTAGTCAGGAGTGCTGGGGGCAGCGGGGAGAACACCAGCTTTTGTAGATGTGAAAAATGAGCTGCTAGTTAGGTATAACGATATGAACTGATCCAACATCTGCATAGCATGTACCTGACCTCATACCAAGTGTTTTGCCTAATAAGAAGAGGGGTGATGTTATCGCTGTGTGCAGCGTTGGTAAGTCATGGTTGGAATACTTTTGTTCAGTAAAATTATGATGTTGACAAGTTGAAAAGGATTAAGAGGAAAGCTATGAGGAAGATCAAGTATCCTGAAGAGGAAAAGCCAAAAGCAGCGGATATGCTTGTTCTGGAGAGATAAGATTGAGGAGAGAGATGTTGACTTGCTGCTGTTTAAAAAAACAAAAACAAAACTCAAGTATTTATAGAAGAATGTAAGAAAAGGGAAAAATAGGAGAATAGGAAGTTAAAGGGTTTAGATTATTGGATGGGTGAAAGCAGATTTAGAGTAAACATAAAGAGATTTGGGCAGGTGGGCGGGGAAGAGGAGGAGAGAGAAATCATGACTATATAAGAGCAATTCAATGAGTTGTGGAATCTCCTTCCTTGGAAATGTTCAAAGAGAAGTTAAGACAGATGTCTATTAAGGATGTGTTTTGGGTGTAGGCCGACCTGTCTTTCTGGCATAGCTTTAACCAGAGCAGGTCGTGATAGCCCAGCCGGTGATGCTTCAAGCATCGAATGAAAGGAGGTCTCAGGTAGAAGGTCTGGGACAGACTTGGAATCTATGTTTGAGGACATTGCTGCTTTAGGGTCTAGGTGGGTAATGCCTTGATATGTGTCCTTTGCCCAGACAAGCTGTTCACCAAATCCTCCACTGCTTATTTCAAGCTGCAGTAGAGGACCCAGCAAGCAGTCTTTATTATTCAATGTAGCATCAAGCAGTTCTGGTTTTTGCTTTTGTTTTTGGCTTGCTTGAGGTCAGGACCCCTTTGTCCTTGGCAGCTCCTCTCGTCATTATCTCAGTTCTGGTCCTGAAAGAAGCATCATTAACTTCCATCTCCCTGTTCCCAAGCCAGTGGACAGGGGCCCCAGTGCTGGCAGGACAGTGGGTTCGTTCCTAAGTGGGAGATGTCCAAGAACATATCTGCACACTTGGCTCCTGCCAGGGCATCTGCAAGGGGACCCCAGGCTTCGATTTGCCTTCTTGTCTGCTGTGTCCTTTTGTGATCTCCATGTGGCATGAGAGGTGCAGCCTTCTTTGCAACCCAGTGTGTGTGTGTGTGTGTGTGTGTTCGCATTAGTATTTCCCAGCCGTGTTTGGCATGGAACCTGGGATCTTCTGCATGCAAAGTGTGTTCTCTGCTGCTGAGCTATGGTGGTTTCCCTTTCCCTGGCAGTCAGGATCACAAGAGGTACGGCATCCATACAGGAGCCTGCATGATCAGCAGCAAGGCTCTTCTTCACCATGCAGTTTCAGTTCAACACTTCCTTGCTAAACTGGTGCACTTAAGCAGTAGGCGCAGTTTAAACAGCTAGACAGTGAATATGATGATACTCCTATTTTTATTGATATTTATTTATTTAAAGCTTTTATAGCTCGTGCTTTAGCTAAAAAGGCTCTCAGAACAGCTTACAAAAGTCAGTGCTAAGACAGTGCCTGCCTTCATGCTCATGATTTAAAAAGACATGACACTTAAGGAAAAAAGGCCAGGAGGGAGGAGGGAAAAGTAAACTCGAGCACATGTTATTAAAGTTATAGTGTATAAACCTTTGAAAAAAGAGGCATACCAAAAGCCATGTGCATCACAGTTGGGAGAACTGATATGTTTTGGGGGCATATGCCATAAGAATAATCTTCAAATTTCTCTTTTAAAGGCTTTTATTTGTTTATATTTTTTAATAATGTGTTTCTGCCAAAATCTCAGAAACCATCTTGAGGTAGCCTAGACCCAAGTTCACCACACTTCCCAGGTCAGTGTCTGCACTAGTTATCCAAACTTAGAACTCTTAAACTATATTTTTTTTATCAATGGAGTCTTGCAAACATTATCAGAGTCCACTTCCAAGTTGGTTCACCCCCACTAGCTCCTCAGCTTGTGTTTGCTGTGTTAGTGGAATGAAACTGATACCCATTGTAATCTTTCAACAGTGTTGCACAAATGAATTCCTCTTGTGTTTGGTTGGTTGGTTGGTTTTAAAGAGTGTCTAGCTCTCTGTAACTCCTAAACTGTGTGCTCATTAATGAAAAATGAAATATCCATAGCTTCCTGTGACTCTGAAATACCCATGCAGAGAGGAGGTTGCCCAATGCATCTCTGCAAAAGATTTGGTCTCTCCTTGTTCCAATCAGCCTTGGGCTAGAATAAATCATCTATTTCTGCCACATCTATTTTTATATTGTAGCGTTCAGTTTCTCTTGAGACAAAAACACAGTAGAACCATTGGCTCTCTGAAGATGCTGCTTGTGTCCTTGCCATGAGTTGAGGGTTTCCTCTCTTCTGGTCAGGAAGGTCAATGTGGGGTCCTCTGAGGTGGGGTGCAGAGGTGGTGCTAACTCTCACCCTTACACTCTTGCAAGGCAGAGAAAACTGGCTCTCCAGTCTTGCTGGATTTCAGCTCCCATCGGCACCAGCCAGCATGGCCAATGGTCAGGGCTGGTGGGAGTTGTAGTCCAACAAGCTCTGGAGGGCACCAGGTTAGAAAGGCTGACCTACTGGAATCTTGAGCAGGAGGGGGCCGAGTAGGATTTTCCATGATGAGAGGATAGGTGCTGTTGTTTTGCATGTCTCTATGAGTAAGAGGAGCAGAATGAAAGATGCAAAGTGGCAAGTATATGGAAATTGGCGTGGGTTGTGCAATGTAGAACAATTGCAGAATTGTAACTTTACTGGCAACAGATTAGGATGGCCTCTGTGACCTCAGATGATTCTTCTTCTTTACCTTAAAATTCAAGATTTATATGTGAGTTTTCAGTATTCCCACATACAAATCCTATTCTAAGAGGCAAACATCAGGTGATAAATGTAAGAAGGACGTAGTTGGATCAGGCCCAAGGCCCACCCAGTCTAGTGTCCTGTTCTCACAATGGCCAGCTGGGTGCCTGAGGAAACCTGCAAGCAGGACCAGCACTTTGGAGGGGGGCTGCCAGCGACAGTGGAGGGAGAACTCCATGGCTTGTAGCCATTGATAGCCTTATCCCCTTTCAGCCTGTGATGCTCTAGACTGAGCTTGTTGGACACCAAATCCCATGGCAAATTGTAGTCCAGCAACACCTGGAGGGCCACAGGTTCCCCATCCTGATCTATATATGGGGAAATAGGGAGATATGTATCCAAACTCTTTCTCTTGGATCCAGCGGAGAAACATGACTGGGCAGTGCATATGAGTGTGTTGGCATGCCAGCTTCTTTCACCTTCAGTGTAGTCTCTGTGTTAACTCAAAAGCAAGAATGTAGGCCAGGTGAGGATGGTACCTGGAGGAAGCAGGCTTAATTTCTCCTGTGCCAACCCAGCATTGACTGAGCCTGCAGCAAGCCACTAATTTATGCAATGTGGACATGGAAGCGTGGCTGGACTGAGGAAGAACTGGGATAGTCCTGGTGGCTTTGGGTGTTCAGAAATCTAACTCTGTTGCATAGGATTATGGGGTTTCGGGGTTGTTGTGGGGGGTGTTTTGGGTTTTTTTTTGGAAGGCTTAATATAGTTAATATGTATTTCATAATTTCATAGACCACAAATATATAATTTTTTCAAGTTGTGTAGAGCATATTTAAAAACAGTACCAAGTATGGAATAACTAAGATAAAAGCCACCAATTTGAAGGACCTATAATGAAAGACAGCATTGCTATAAAATAAAAGGGATCAGAACCAGCAAGTAGTTGTTGTTGATGATGATAATAACAAGTCAGAAAATTTGGAAGAGTAAATCACAAAATGACACACATCATTGAAGCGGGGGGGGGATGCTCTCCAGATGTTGTAGGACCACAACTCCCTCATTTTTTGGTCTTGATGTTATATCATTGTGAACCACCCTGGTTGGTATAGAAATGTTTGAAAATAAAATAAAAACCATAGAGAGGGAGCACAAGTTTCTTGAAATGTACTGCTTTTTTGCAGCTGAACATTGAATGTATCCAAAGCCAACTTTACAACTTGTTGAGACTGTCCCACGTCCCACGTCTGCTGGAATTTCTTTCCCCCTTCCTTTCTTATATAAAGGAGAGGAAGAGACTATATATTCCAAGCTGTGTAAGAGTACTTAGGCAGTCATTGGCAGTTGTTATAAATAGACCAAATGGATTTTCGTCAATGGTGGGTTTAATTCACCCTGAGTGGCTGAGCGGATCTGCTCTTGGAGGCTCCTCCAGGATTGCAGTGTTCCAGTTGTGCATCCTCAAAAGGGGCTGCTGCTTCCTCTGCCCACAATAGCTGGAAATGAGAGGATCCTGGGTAAACTGGGAAGAGAGAGAGGGAGAGAGAGAAGCACCCAAACCACTTCCTGCCAGACTCCCCAAAGAGACATTCCTTTCCCTGTTTAGTTTAGACAAGTTCAGAAACAAATGTGTGTTGGCCCGGGGGGGGGGGGGCTGCTTGGGGTGAGAGAAGGAATGATTTTGCCAGATGGGCTGAGGACAGCAGCCTTGCCTGGAGCTGGTGGTCTGAGCATCTGAGCATCGTTGGCTGCTTTGCCTAGGCAGTAGAGCTTCAAGAGCCAGTTTAGGCTTTGGAGGTGTGCAGATTTTTGCCAGCTGCAGACTATGGGGGACGGGGCAGCAGCAGCATGTGCTGGGAATTTGGTGCAATACCAAGTTTGGCTCATGGCATGGCGGCTGAGAATCTGGAAATGGGAGTATGAAATGCAGCATTTAGCACACCAGCCAATTGCTTGAGCGGTGCTTCTTTACCCACCTGCCTGCCCCCATAATTTAGCATAGTGTTTCTAGTCCTCGTATCTTTTTAAATTATAATAATAATAATAATAATTGCCAACAGAAGATGTAGGTGAAGGTTGCAGTAATCTGCCAGTGGGATTTGGTAACAGCCTACATCTGATTTCTTCCAAATACACGCTGTTCTTTTTCCTTATTCACAGCTGCCCATTCCAACCCAAAGCTTCCAGCTGTGCTTAAAAAGGGAGGGAATCCTGGCTGCTTAGATTTGGATTGCTGGACTCAGCAGTCTCAAACAAACTGGACTGGGGAGGCCAGTCCCTGCCCCACCAACACATGCAGCAACTGCTTGCAGATTCTTTACAGCACAGTTCTATGCATGCTTATTTGGAAATAAGCTCTACTTTGTTCAGTGGGGTTCAGGGCTGTCTTAAGCATATGTGGCGCCGGGGTGCAAAAATCCGCCCCGAGCCGCCCCCCCCCCCCGGTTGCCCAGTCCCAGACTCACAGGAGGGCGGAGCTGCCCAGCCGCCTCAGTGCCTCGCTGGCTCGGTCGCCCCCCAACTCACAGCAGAAGAGCCTGCCGCTGTGCTCCGACCGATGGGCAGGCTCTTCCCTGGACTCAACTCTTGGGCCCCAGACTCTCGGCCTGGTGCCACTGAGAGCCCGGCGCCCGGGTGCCCCACACCTCTAGCGCCTATGGTTAAGACGACCCTGGTGGGGTTTCTTCCCAACTAAATGTGCATAGGATTACTGTTCTAGATAGGCCCAGCTCATGCTAAGCGCCTTTCAGTTAAGTTATATGCAAGCCTTGTACCCATAGCATTACGCTTGGGCTAGTGCTCCTGGGGTCATGGGATGGGGAGATAAACTCTGCTTTTGTTTGCAGTGGGATACACACTGATTAGGGCAGGATGCATGAGGTTTGTGCAGGGGTCGGAGCACATAGCCAGTAAGATCTCTCTTTCCCATTCCATTTAAATCAAGACATTTATTAAAACGGGGACTGTTTTGTTCAGGGCCGGTGGATGAGGCTGGATTAGATCAGCCTTGGCTAACCTGGCACGCTCAGATATCTCTTGACTACAGCTCCCATCATCCCTGACTACTTCCTGTTTTGGCTGGGCTTGGTGGGATTTGGAGTCCAAAACCCCAAACCCCTGGAAAGCAGTAGTTTGGAGGAAAGTAGGGTTAGATGGTGGCTGGTGTGAAAAGTGGGGGGGGGGGTGAATTTTGGATGGTTGCAAGATATGCTCCTGTAATTATGGAGAATAATATGTGTAACGGGAGAGAAAATAATCACAGAGGTGCATGTTTTAATGGCACAAGCATGGTGGGCGGGGGAAGCTGTCACTGTTTGTTTATTTGCATCCACAGATGCCTAATCACTTGCTCAACCACATTCCATTCAGGACTTCCAACAAGCAAGGGCCCCGCTAACTGAGAGAAGAATTGCATTTTCCCAGTGACAAAATACTAGGATCTGAATGCTGGAGAAAGGGATATTTTTTTCAAATGGGGGCTGTGGATTCTTTAGGTATTGCTTGTTGCACAGAAACACCATGGAGATGCCCCTGAAGAAGGTATCTGAAGAAGTGTGCATGCACACGAAAGCTCATACCAATAACAAACTTAGTTGGTTTCTAAGGTGCTACAGGAAGGAATTTTTTTAGTTTGTTTCGATTGTTTAATGTGCAGCACTTGCACTTTGGAACTCCCTGCCTATTGAGATCAAGCAGGCGCCTTCTCTGTATTCTTTTCAGCACTCAGTAAAAACGTTCTAGTTCAGACAAGCCTGCCTGCCCAGATGTTTAGAAGTTGATGTGAGTTTTAATTTGTTTTTGTCTATTCTTTTGTATGCTCTAAATCATTGCTGTGATTTTTTTTTAAGTGAAAATTTTGTTTTCTCTTTTTTGTAAACAGCTTTGAGGTTTTTTTTCTCAATTAAGCAGTTGATAAATGAAATACAGGAAGCTAGGATGACTGTGCAACTTTGAAGCATAGAAGTCTGTTTCTCCATAAACTGACCATGCTCAGTGGTTCTTACTCCTAGGTACATGTGGTTATTAGCCAGTGCTTGTTTTCTAAAAAAAAAATGTTTAGGGGCACTTCCATTTTCCTACTCATATTGAAATAGTGCCCTTAAATGAAGCCAAACTTAGATTCACAAAATGAAAAAAAAGCACTGGTTATAGCAGTGGAAGGGAACTTGTGGCCCTCCAGATGTTGTGGAGCTACAGCTGACCATTGGCCGTGTTGCTTGAAGCTCATGGGGCTGGTTTCCCCCATCCCTGGATTGCAGCCTTAGGCCTCAGCCAGGCTGCAGAGAGATTTCCTTTATTTTTTCCTTTAGCTTGGTGCACTGTGCTTTTGAATAAGGCTGCCTATGAGTAAGTTCCCAATGAGATGTTGGGAGGTGGCAGAAGGGGGCTTGCTCCAAAATGACCGTTGCCAGCTGCATCTCTCACTTGCATTTCCCAGAAGAGTGCCTAGAGTTAATCATTCAGATCCTCAGGGGATTGAGGGGAAGAGGCAGGAAAGATATGCAGCGAACAAGCAGTAGAGACAGTAAAAAAAGTGGGGGTTTCTGGGAAGGGAGTGTGTACACACAGCCGCAAAAGCAAGGAGGGCCTGGGGGGTGGAGGAGAGGAGGAGCAGGACACAGAGAACGTGGTCCTTCACTGAAGAACGGGGCAGGCATTCAGATGGCCAAGTGTCCTGCTTTGCAATGAACAGTCCTCTGTTTGAAGGTGTTCTGCCTTCGATGGGCGGCTTCTGGTCCACATCTGGTTTGAGGATCAGGAGCCATAAAAAGGCCCAGCAGGAGCCTTGAAGTTGCCCATCGCCCCTTGGCATGCATTGCATTTCTGCTTAATTTACAGTGATGATTTCCAAATGTGCACCAAACCATATAAATTCGGCTGTGCAAAGCAATGCAAATGGATGTCCTCTTTTATTCTGTGTGTGTATGTGATGCATTTCCTTGTGTAAGTTGGCCACCTTTGCAGGCATGCTTCCTGCAGGTAAAGATTTGGAGAGTTCTTTGTCAAACTCCGTTTTCCTGGTCTTTCCTCACCTGCCCACCCCACATCCTGCCTAGGCCCCCTCCTCTCTCTGCCTGCCTTCTTGGCCTACTTTCCCCATTGGACTTTCAAACTCCTGAGCTCCTGCCCTGTGGGGGCTCTTGCTTTTCAGTCAGCCATGTTGGCCTCCCATTTAGAATGCTGCAAAGAGGTTTGGCCACTCCTATCTTGAAAGGGGCTAGAGGGCCAAGCCTACCAGTGGGACCAGCCTTGGATTTCGCTAATATTCCCTTGGAGCCCAGGAGGAACTTTCCAGGGAATCTCACCTTCCTCCCTTTAAAAAGCAACAAGTTTTTATCCCTGACAGTTGTGAAGATGTGCTTGAAAAAGACTCTGGGCTATGCCCAATGAAATCTAAAAAAAACCCCACTGACCATGTTGTGATCAGCATGAGTTATACAGGTCATAAATTTAGTTGTTATAAGATTTGAGCATCTGTGGAATTCACTATTTCTTTTTAAACACTGCACTCCCTCTCTCCAAATCACGCTGTGATACCATTTCCCACAATTCACCATGAGCATAAAGAATGTTTGACAGGCCTACAGATATGTAGGGGATGGGGTGAGATTTGGGCTAGAGAGACATCGCCCAGAGGTCGTGGCGGTGGTTGGAAATTACTGTTATAAACACGGCAGGTTATATCTTGGAATCCTACCTCTTAAGACCAGCTCCTGTTGCAAAATTATTACAAGGAAGGTTGCAGTCCCTGTGTAGGTCATGAGATGCTCAGAAACACACAGGTACTGGCACCCCCCATTTTGCACATAAGTTATGTCCTGGGTCATGGTCCACATTGGCGGAGTGGTCCAAAAATGGCCCTTGCGTGTACGTTCACACATTCTTTGAACACATGCAAAATGGGAGTGTATAAAAAGTGTACAATGAAAGCTTCAAATTTTCAACAGACAAGTTTGATACGGATCCTGGTAGGATGCAGTTAGTCACTGTTGTAACAGTGTTAGTGATTAAACAACCCCCCCCCCCAAAAAAAAAGAAAGAAAGAAAGAAAGAGATTTAGAATTCTTATAGCAAAGCTTTTCAACTTCTGCCTTCATGCAGGCAGCAGGTGAAAGCTGAAACATTTTGCTATAAGAATTTAAAGTGTCTTTTCCATTATAAAATAAATGCACATGCACACAGGGTATCCTTGCAACCCAATCAAAGGATTCTTAGGGCTGGTTTTCATTCCCTGATGACTGCAATGAATGGAGCATAATGGCTATGATGCCACCAACAGAGCATTCATGTCTCCCCCCATTGCATTGGCCCAGGATCCTGGGTTTGGGTTGGCACAGCAAACCAAGCTTAATTTTGACTTCACTGCATTTTCCTCCTGTTCACACCAGGGGATGCGTGATCAGGCTGCATTTACCAATGTAGTGCTTAAACTAGCAGCTTATTCTGACATGTGAATGTGAGCAGCCCTTTTCAATGGAATACGTTCACACATTCAGCTGCCGTCAAGTGTAAAGAAATGAAGCTGTGTTCCTGCATGGGTGAGCCAGCCCTGGGAAATTGGGTTTGAGAGCAGGACCAGCCCAATGGTCCGAAGAGTTACTGGGGAAGGTGATGGATTTTTTTTAGGGGTGCCACTGTCCATCTTGAAAGGTATCTCTTCTCTCTTCTCCTCCCCCATTTATCACATGCAGGTTAACCAACAGTATCAGAGATTAACATTTGTTTGTTTCACCAAGTTTCTCTTCCAAGCAATCTGAGGGGTGAAGGGTAAGGATATCTCTCAAAACATGCCCTGTAATGGCAAGAGGAGGCCACCTTGATTTGGAGGAAGGAGGGCAGGAGTCAACTTCTGTAGCAACCACTCATACGTCTCAACAGCTGCATCTCTTGTTTGAATCCCTGGTTCAATGTTAGCAAGATTCTTAAGAACTAACTGGATTATATTACACATCCCTTATTATTCCATTGCAAGCCTGCACATAGATACTGGACCAATCATGCAGCCTTTCAAGATCTGCTGACAGAGCAGTGATCAGGGTATGTGCATTTAAAAAATATATATATCTGGACAAATGCCCTTTATAATTAATGATCCAAGGGTCATCTGCCAGAACGGCTGATCTCCATGGAAGCTGCAGTGCTATGTGTGACCCCCTCTGGTTATTATTGGCTTTGCTGCTCTGTTGTCACAGAAAGGCTTCTCAATTTTCAGCTAGGAGATGGAATAGCTTGAAGTCTAAAGACTCAGTGAGTTCCTTTTTGGTACATCCCATTCAGTGCAGTGCTATTCAGAAGTACCGTAAGCTTATGACCAGATTAATTGGGTGCAAGAGTACAGGTTAAGCCAGGGGTCAGCAAACTTTTTCAGCAGGGTGCCAGTCCACTGTCCGTTAGAGCTTGGGGGGGGGGCGACTACATTTTGGAGGGGGGGGGGGGAGAACGAACTCCTATGCCCCAGAGATGCATTTTAAATAAATGGACACATTCTACTCTTGTAAAAACATGCTGATTCCCAGACCGTCTGCGGGCCGGATTTAGAAGGCGATTGGGCCAGATCCGGCCCCCAGGCCTTAGTTTGCCTACCCATGGGTTAAGCTATCTAAATTTGACTGCAGGTCAGTTGAGCTGCATTAGATGGAGCCTTTCACTGAAGCAGGTTGAAGCCAAATTCTCTTTGCTTCTTAGTGCATTGATACATAAGGTGTTTTGTTTTATTTTGTCCCTGATGCAAACAAACTATTTTCTCTATGTCTAGCCACTCATAGAAGTTCACAGTGGCATTTTGTCAGTGATGAGGCCCATTGTGTTGAACCTGAAGGGTCTCAAATCCCTGAACCAGTTGTTACCTTTCTGCCAGATGTATTTGAAATGGTTGCTTAAAAAATGGAAATCTGATAGTCTGAGAATGCATGCTTCTCCCCAGCTTCATGGAGAAGAATAAAATACATTATTCGGAAATCCTACCAGCTTTGGCACACGTGCAAAATGCAGCACTGTGGGCAGATAAGACTGTTACTACTTAATTTCCCCAAACGTGGAAGTGTGACGAAAGATACAAGATACCAGATTTAAACAAAGTCACAGCCTGCATTGTGGGCCAGTCTCCCTCCTGGCTTTGCAGTTCACGTTATGGATGCATTCACAGTCGGCCTGCATCTTACGTGGGGATTCAGGTCGAACGGTAATATGTATATGTGAAAAGGATGCTACTCTTGGAGCCACCCGTGTCTGGCCAGCCTGCCGTCTATAAGATGGCCAGAGAGGAGGAGAGCGCCCCTACCAGCCACAGAGCTGGCACATCGAGTGGGTCTAGCCCAGGAAGCAAGTCTGGGAGCTTGAAACCTCTTTTTGCAGTGGGTAACCCCAAGGGGATGCAGCACGCAAAAAGCCTTGAATCTCTCAGCGCCTGTACTGCACGACAGCTCCAGGACTGGAAGGGCTTTTCTCATGAGATCTCACGGTACAAGCTGACTTTGTGCGAGGTCTTGCCCACGCATAGTTGGAATCCTGCAAGTTAAATGCACACACCATGCGGCCGTACTGTGCCAGCAAATCAAATGTTTGGTTCAGCAGTTTGCCTTTGTCCATGCACACTCCCTCGAGATGGGCTGCTATCTACCCTATATTATTTTTTCCAGTGCTACGTATATTTTTAGTCATTGGTCCAGTCATTCATCACCTCATGTAATTTTTAAAAATGTGAGTTTGTTTTAAAAGTTGCTGGTGAATCAGTGCCAACATTGAATTACTCCCAAAAAGCTAAGGAACAGGGGTGGGTCTTTTTTTTAAAAAAGGAGTTTTCTGGTCTCACTTTGGTTGACCCTTTGGTCGGCTCTCACGGCCCTTCACTTCATCAAATCTGGCCCTCTTTGAAAAAAGTTTGGACACCACTGATCTACATGGATTAGTTGCCCACCTGCCCATCTATCCCAGTGTAAGGCGTTGTGCACACCGCACATATAAAGCACATGGCTTTCCCCAAAGAATCCTGGGAACTCTAGGTTATCCCCTTGCAGAGTTGCAATTCCCAGAACTCTGAAGAAACTATAGTTCCCAGGAGTCTTTGCGGGAAGCCATCTGCTTTAAATGTGAGGTGTGGATGCAGCCCAGGACGCTGATGGCCTTTTCCCCTCTTGAAAGGGTGGGCAAGGGTAGAGAAGCAGCTCTCGTGTAATTTGCAAATTCTTCTCTAGCTGTTCACCTTAGTGGCAATGGTTACTCACCACAGAAGAGTAGGCGAGTAGCTATTTACAAGCTTGCCTGAATGGGGAGTCTGGCATTGCTCTCAAGAACTGAAGAGAACTAAAACTTTCCAATGAGTTTCAAGCCAGAAGTGGAAATTCCATGATGTTAGCTGGGCCTAGAGGTGTTCCTTTGATTAAAATCTCAATATTCAAGCGGTAAAGGGTTAGTGCTGAGGTCACTGCACTTGAGAAAGTTACGGCCCTAGGCAGGGCTTTTAGCCTACTTTTTCACCTCAGTTCATTGTACAGCATTTACACCAGCCATGTGCCTCGAAATCTTAATGTGAACAATTCATTCCCGTCTGCTTGGATTGGAATAGTTTCACAAATAGATATTTGTTTGTTTTTAAAATTAGTTCCTGGACCATAAACACATGGCAGGTGGTTAATGGCAGAACTGGAACTTGCCTGAACTTGGGAGATGACTGAGATCATTCATAGCTTGGAAGAAAGGCAATTTCTGTGGAATAGTCATCTGGATAGCGGCCACACATGAGGCGAGGATCAACCCCCCATGCTAACTGTGCTGTCGATGAAGGCTGTGTCTATTTCCTGCATCAGGGATGGGGAAAGTAAGGCCCTCCAGCCCCCATCCACCCCCTCAGCATGCCGGGTGATCATGGATGGCAGGTGTGCTGTCCAGCAGCATCTCAACACTTCCCCTGTACTGAGACCGAGAGCCTGGTTCGATTTAAGGGAGCTTTCTGTGTTCCCAAGAGGCAGTGCTGGACATCTCACAGGAACGTAAGAGGCTGCCTTGCACCAAATCAGCCCGTTGGTCTGTTGAGCTCGCTGTTGTATGCACTCCCCAGCAGCACCTCTCCATGGTTTAAGACAGGAATCATTTCCCTGAAGACACTGGGGGTTGAATCTGGGACCTTCTGCATGCAAAGTCAGTGCTCCTCCATTGAGCCATGGCCTTCTTCCCTGTAGCTCACAATGCTTGTGTATACAGCAGCGGCATCAACAGTTTTTGCAGGCGACGTGTTGGCGGTTCCCTGCGCCACCTACGAGTCTAATAATAATAATAATAATAATAATAATAATTTTATTTATTCCCCACCCAACTGGCTGGGTTTTCCCAGCCATGCTGGGCGGCTTCCAACAAAATATTAAAAATACAATAAAACATCAGACATTAAAAACTTCCCTAAACAGGGCTGCCTTCAGATGTCTTCTACAAGTCAGATAGTTTTTTATTTCCTTGACCACTGATGGGAGGGCGTTCCACAGGGCGGGTGTCACTACCAAGAAGGCCCTCTGCCTGGTTCCCTGTAACCTCACTTCTCACAATGAGGGAACTGCCAGAAGACCCTCGGAGCTGACATCAGTGTCTGGTCTGAACGATGGGGGTGAAGATGCTCCTTCAGGTATACTGGGCCAAGGCCGTTTAGGGCTTTAAAGGTCAGCACCAACTGTGCTCGGAAACGTACTGGGAGCCAATGTAGGTCTTTCAAGACCGGTGTTACGTGGCATTACAGTAGTCCAAGCAGGAGATAACAAGAGCATGCACCACTTTTGCGAGGCAGCCTGCATACCAGATGGAGCTGGTAGACACAGAATTGACCTGCACCTCCATGGACAGCTATGAGTCCAAAATGACTCCCAGGCTGTGCACTTGGTCCTTCAGAGGCACAATTGCCCCATTCAGGACCAGGGAGTCCTCCACCCCCACCCACCCCCTGTCCCTCCAAAACAGTACTTCTGTCTTGTCAGGATTCAACCTCAATCTGTTAGCCACCATCCATCCTCCAACCGTCTCCAGACACTCACACAGGACATTCACTGCCTTCACTGGTTCTGATTTAAAAGAGAGGTAGATGAACTTACTGATAAACACCCAGCTCAAACCCCCTGGTGATCTCTCCCAGCGGCTTCATATACAATAGATGTTAAAAAGTATGGGAGAGAGGACAGAACACTGAGGCACCCCACAAGAGAGAGCCCAGGGGTCTGAATCCTCATCCCCCAACACCACTTTCTGGACATGGCCCAGGAGGAAGGAGTAGAACCATTGTATCCCAGGGAGGGCGGGATACGAATTAAAAAAAAATATTATTTATTATAACAGTGCCCCCAGCTCCTCTAGATGACACCCTTCTCTAGAAGGATGTTATGGTCAATGGTATCAAAGGCTGCTAAGAGATCCAGCGGAACTAGGAAACAGCTTTCACCTTTGTCCCTAGCCCACCGGAGATCATCAACTAGTGTGACCAAGGCAGTTTCAGTCCCATGGTTAGGCCTGAATCCCGATTGGAAGGGATCCAAATGGTCCACATCCTCCAGGTGTGCCTGGAGTTGTTCAGCAACCATCTGCTCAATCACCTTGCCCAAGAATAGAAGTTTTGAGTCTGGGCGATAGTTGGCCATATTGGCCAGGTCCAAAGATGATTTTTTAAGAAGTGGTTTAATAACCACCTCTTTCAGCAGGTCTGGGAAGACTCCATCACAGAGAGAAGCATTCACCACCCCGCAGAGCCCATTGCCCAGCCCTGCCCAGCTCGCTTTTATAAGCCAGGATGGGCAAGGATTAAGGAGACAGGTGGTCAGTTTCACTCGTCCAAGCAGCCTGTCCACATCCTCTGAGGTGACAGATTCCATGCAACTTGACTAGACAAGACTCTAGCACTCTCCCGCCCCGGCCCTGCTGCCCTAGCATCACTATGATTGCTTGATTAAAAATGTCTTTAATTGGGTTGAAACTTGAAAAGGAGCCCCCCCTCCCCCGTGTTCCAAGGAGCTGCTGTTTCTGGGATAGAACCCAATGGATTCTTAGAGTAGTGCCAATGAAGTCAATGGACATCAGGCTGGACTCTGCATATGACTAATGCTGGATGTTGCCCATTGTTATTGTTTTATTTTGCTCTTCCTTATTGACTTTGTAAATGTGATGTTGACCTTCGGGCTCAAATTAAGTCATGGCAAAATCTCTTTCCCAGCTCTTCCAAACAGCCGCTGGCTGTGAAAGGCAGGGATCTCAGAAGCAGCCACTACCACCTCTGTGTGGCCTTCTCTCTGACGCAAGCAGCACGTCTGCCTGGGCGCAGCTGCAGTGTCCGGAGCCTGGGCTGCGAGGTCCCTGTGGTGCTGTTTGCTGCCTTCACGTTGGGAGGGAGGATGAGCTAATTCAGCAAAAATGTGCCCCCTTCCATTTGGGGAACTGCTTCCAGCACAAAGAATGAATACATTTGTTCCTGAGAGCAGAGTCATCCATGTGCGATTGCAACACCCTGTGTTTCCAATTAATGCACTCGATCTGTCCTGGGTGCTTCTAAAAGAGGGGGGCGAGGTGGGGGGGGAGTTAGGCCTTGTAGCACGGAGATAATGCTGGCAAAGGATCCACTTTGGAATGCACACAGGGCTGGCAGGAGTGGGATGGAGCAGCCTCAACATGTTGGATCCACACAGCCTTGTAACGTTTTGTGCGGGATGTGCGTCACTGCAGTGCCCTTTGGCGAGGGGCATGGCAGGGTGGGCGGTGCACATGCCGTGTGTGCCAACAGCGGGCTTGGCACTATCCTGCCTGCCATGGGAAATGCTGGGACCCTGGGCTTTTTATTTCACCATGCTCCTTGGGGTGGGGAAAATGTGTGCAAGTTTTATTTTTTCCTCTTTTTTCCTTCCCCCCCCCTTGGAAACAATATGCAGATGCTGAATTTGGCCAAACTTCCTTAGAGCTGCAATGTGGCTTTCCTCCCCATCATACTCTTCAGCGCTGGCAGGGCTCCAAAGACCTGTGTCTTAATATCTGCATGTTCCAAAAACGGCAGACTCATTTTGAGGAAGCCTTCCTGACGTGTGTGTGTGTGTGTGTGTGTGTGTGTGTGTGTGTGTAAACATCCTGATGGCATTATCCTGTTACATCACCCCCTTCCAGTACCAGCAGCATCCGATTGCGTGGAGGAAGGGTGGAGAAGCACTTGGTGGCGTCAAGGACACTGCGAAAGTAAGGGCCTGGGGCTTCCTGGAATTTCTGTAGCTGCACTCATTGACCTAATATTTCTCCCCTTCATCCAAAGTCCACAGGACGGTTCACAAAATAAAAATACAAAATCATACAATTATAGAGCCATCATCGACTCGGTCGGTTCATATGGGGAGAGGCGATCCTTGCGGTATTGCAGTCCTGAGCCGTTTAAGACTTTATAGGTCAAAGCCAGCACTTTCATTGGGGCCTGGAGTGCCCACCTACCGCTGACCCCCTATTTCCTCCCATCCCCAGTTTATTTTGCTAGTGCAGTGGTAGCAAAGCTCTGGAAAAGCTCTTCTTTCTGCGCAAGGACTAGGGCATTGTGGCCTGGACACCAACTCCCATCAGCCTCAGCCAGAACAGCCAATGACCATGGGAACAGACAATGATGGGAGTCGTGGTCCAGAAGCATCTGGAGAGTTGCATCTTCACCACTCCCCCCCTCCCCATTTTTGGCTAAGGGTTGAGGGTATACGAAGAATGGACAATGCTTTGGTGCAGAAGTTCCTCCTGGCTGGCTGGCTGTGTGCATGAGCCAGGGACCCGGTCAGCAGGGAGAGGCGCTGTGTGACTGAGCCAAATAAACAAAAGCCTCTGCTGTGCTTGTGTGTGTTTGTGTGTCTGTGTGTGTATGGACATACATACCCCACTCCGCATTGCAGCTGGTCTGACTCTTGCAGGTCCATCTGCCAAGAAACAGCCGCCGTCGCTGCCAATTATGATTTTGCCTTTTGTGGAAGGGGAGGGTGGGGCTTTCCTCGCCCCGTTTGGTGAATAAATATCCAACGTATAGCAAAGTTTTTAAGAGCTGAGTGGAAGGGCAGGTCAGACGGAATCCCCATGAGCCAAGCACATTCTGTGGAAGTCCCTCCCCTTTGGGGCTGGAGATTGTGCAAGGCAGCTCCTCAGCTTAAATCTGGACATTCCTTTTGTCTCCTGTGTTGTTTTCTGTGCAAACAAGCATTGAAATTGGATCTGGAGTGGAGCTGGGGAGCGTCCCTGCTGGGTGGAGAGCACTGCCACAGTGCCAGAGCCAATTCAAACGTTCTCGTGGAAAGTGATGTCAGAAACCATCACTACTCCTGTGCAAAGTCCGGGCCTCACCCTTGTCCCAAATCTTTTTCTTTTCCTTTCTTTTTGTGGGTGTTGGGGGAGATGAAGGAGGTGCTGGCTGGGTTAGGAGTGCTGCAGAAGGTTCGATCGGCTCCAGAAGGAATGTCAGCCAAGCTACCTTCCAATTTGATAAAATCCAAGGTGGCCTCGGGTGAAATATCTCCATTTCGCCTCTGCCAGGAAGAAGAACCCCAAAATCTGAAAAGCTGTCACCTGCGAGGCAGTTCACACGTGCCGTGGGTTCAGTGTGGAGAGTCCCTGGAGGAAGTAGGATAGAGTGGGCCACAGTATTCTGCAGGTGGGGGGGAATGTATATTGAAATGCCTGTCTGCATGGTGATATGTTTCTCTGAGCATAATGCTGATGGGCTGGCCCCTGCACCCATCACAAAGGTGCCCCCTCCCGCCCAAATTTCAGAGCACTTTTTAAAGTGTAAAATGAAAGCAAGGGAAGTGCTGAACAAATATTTGAGCATATAAACATGTACTCCTTCCTAAGCATGGGAGCTGGCAGAGGATCGTAAGGCTGTACGTAGTGCTTTTTTCCAGCCGGAGCGCAGTTCTGGCACCTCTCAGGTGGGCACCATTGTGGGCTGGCACTCCCCCTGCCCGCTTCTTGCCTTTACATACTTCTGAGAAGCCAAAAACAAACATTTCAAGTCAAAAGGGAAGCTGGCCAGCGTGTGCGGGTCTACCCTTTTTTTAGGTCGTATGTTTTTTGTTCGACAGTTATGACCCTCATCCCCCAGCAACTGTTAAATTGTTAACTAAAGCAGTAATCAAGCTTTTGGCTTTTAAACCAGTGGAGAATAGGCAGTTGGAGAGTAGATGACTATAAGACAGGTGGGGAAGAGTCTTAAGGAATGTGCAACAGTGATTGAATCTGAATCTGGAGTAATTCATTTTTGTCGTCTGCCCCCCCCCCCTTGAGCCGAGAACTTTGTAAAATACTTTCCAGAACTCACCTTGAAGTTGTTCTAGTAAGTCACTAGAGCAGTATATGCTCCATTTCACTTCAAAAAAGGAGACTGGATGAGATCTTCAAGCGTCCATAGACTGGGGTTCACAAAGCGATTCTTGGTTATGAGAATGGAGTGTTGCTATAAGCATCTTTCTGTTTGGCAGAGAGTGAAAGTAGCAGCATTTAAAGAACCCTCACTTTGGTTGGTTGATTTATTTATGTATTTCATCAATGTATAGATTGCTCAACATGCTAGTTTCCAAACAGTGTACAATGAAGGTTTAGAAGAGAAATTATAGAGAAAATCAGTTAAAATTAGCCATAGAATCAGAAGCTTGTAAGCACGCTGCACCTAAGAGTTTTTAATGTTGTCCTTAATGGGACCTTATAGTCAAGGGTGGGTGATAAATAAAATAAAATAAAAATAATAGATAAATAAGAAAAAGGGTCAAGTTAGCTTTGAAGTACACAATCATAGTCGAGAGGAACCTCCAAAGGACATCTAGACCAGCCCCCTACTGATTCATGAAATCCATTGCTGCAGCATCCTTGACAGTTGAATGAAAGCTATTACAGGACTTTTCCATACATATTTGACCCTGGACAAGTAACTTCACAACACCATTTGTAGCTTGGTAGCTTTTTGGATCCCTGGGTCTCGCTGTACCTGGATCCCTCTTCCCTCTTAAGACAGACACCAAGCGTCCAGGGTCTACCTTGCTTTCTTTTTAACTAGTACCTCGAGGTCCATCCAACAAAGGAGAGCTGGGTTGCAAAACACTGACTCGGGGGCACAGAGCCCATGGCTGATTTCACCCCAACCCAAGCCACCCACTGGGATGACCTGTATGTACAAGTCCCAATTGCTGACCACAGCCTTGTTTGAGTGTGGATACAACCCCTGTGACTGAGAAGCAATTGGCAATTGCCCGAACTACTGCAAACCCCCCTGCTATTCCAACAGATCTTGATCTGCCTCCTGTCTTGAGAGTTTTCAGTTATTATAATTTTTCTAATTTTCATTGCCGCCTGGTTCATTTCATCTAATCCTGCCAGTCTTTATTCCTGGTGCATCTGGTGTCGTTCCACAGGGCTCTCCCTCTCTCCTAAGAATGAGCAGGCAAGGCACACAGCGAGACAAAAGCACTTCTCTTCCCTCTCCCTCCCTGCTTCTGCATTGACGTTGGCGAGAACTGCCTCTGCCGTCACTAGCTCTGTCCCGGAATGGCATCTCCACTTCCCCCCTCCCCAGGAGGCCTCCTGCCAAGGATTTCGAGAAAGCAGAGAAAGCCATTAAGGAAGCCTCCTGGAGCTTCAAAAGAGAAAATAGTAGAAGGGGGGGGGGGTGAATCTGGATGAGCCGCCTTTTCTGATCTGCCCAGAGATCAGTATTCATTAACACATCTGTGCATTTGCCTAAACAACTCTTATGGTAGCAAAGGGAAGTGGCTATAAATACTTTCAAGACTGCAGGGCCCTCAACTCTGCTGCTCTTACACTTTTGCAAGTCTGGCTGTTTTCTAACTGGGGTTCCTAAAAAACTGCTTTTTAACCCAGATTCCTTAAAGAAATAGCCCAACTATTCTTATTATTACTTATTAAATTTTCATACCACCCTTCATCTGTAGATCTCAGTGTGATTTGCAACATTTAATTACAATATAAAAACAACAAAATACATAATAAAAATAAGAACTACAACAAAGCAACAAACAAGCCTCCATAATGGACTGGATGAGAGCCAACAAACTGAAGCTCAGTCCGATGAGACTGAGGCCCTGTTTCTGGGCTCTTCCCTAGACCAGGTAGATGGGAGGCTGCCTGCTCTTGATGGGGTTACAGTCCCTCTGAAGGAGCTGGTACACAGCTTGGGGGTCCTTCTGGATCCATTACTGTTGCTTGAGGCTCAGGTGACCTCAGAGGCATGGAGTGTCTTCCATCGGCTTGGTGGCCCAGCTGTGCCCCTATCTGCACAGATTATTTCACATCATCTGTTGTAGGGGCATTACACACATATACACACACAGTTAAAGGCCAAAAGAACAACCTATAAAGTCTTGCTTGCTTGCTGTTCTTTAGATTCTGATTTATAAAATGAGCCAGCAAGAGACAGCTTACGCTCTGACACATGCTGTCTTGCTGGCAGAGTTTGCTAGATCTTGGTTCTGCTGTTTTACTCTTGAAAGAATCACTCTGTTGCCTCATTGGAATCTGCCATGTACTGCTCCAGGCCAACAGCCCATCTAGTTCATTGTAATGACTGACAGTGGCTCTGCCGGGTTTCACAAAGGAGTCTTTCCCTGCCCTACCTGGCAATGTCAGGGATGGAACCTGAGACTTGGTGCAGGCAAAGCAGATGTTCTGCCACTGAGCTACAGCCCTTAAAGAAATGGCCAGGCAGAAGGAAATGGCCACTGGGTGGGGGAGAGAAGCTCTTTGCCTACAGAGCTGCATAAGAGGCTCTCAGTTCTCTTCCAAGGAGTTGCCAGCTCTGCTCCACTGAAGTTCCTCCTCAAGCTGGGAACTCCCTAAGGGCCTCCTTCCTTCCCCACGCAATAAATCGGGAATCTGTGGAGTTGCCAAGCACTGGCACTTCGTGCTGTTTTCTGCTCTAGGTATCTACTATCTGAGTCAGACTGTTAGCCCTGGGCTAAATGGACCAGAGGATAGTCCTAGTGTGGGTCTGACAAAGATGTGAGGTGGACTGTAGGATGCCGTAGCTCAGTATGGAGGGCCAGGGAGCCACTACCAGCCAGTGTAGAGCAGCAGTGGGGAGGGAACCTGAGGCTCTCCAGCGTCCTTGGACTCCCATCTTCCTCAGCCATTGGCCGTGTTGGCTTGGGCTGGTGGGAGTTGGAGTCCAACAACACTTGGGGAACTAATGAAGGCTGCCCAGGTCTAGGCAAGAGTCTCTCAGCCCTGCCTGGAGATGCCAGGGATTGAAAACTCAGGATCTTTGGCATGAAAAGATTGTGCACTGCCACTGGCCTATGGTGTCATGTAGACCATCTCAAGAGTTCATGCCATGGTTGTGTCATCACACAAGCATGATATGCCAGTCTCTCCTGAGCAGACAGGATGGAGGGATTTGCAGATCTGTGTCAAAAGCCCACCTGATAAGGGATCTAGTGGGGCTGTTGGCAGGGCCAACAGACTCTGTTCTGCTGCCATAGGTGGAAAGGATTTTTTTGTGCTTCCAATGGCCCCAGAACTAGTTGTTGTTGCATTTCATCTTTAAAAGTTTTTATTGTTTTGATTTACAAGACAAAATCCAGCTTTTCCATCTGAAGACACACAAAACTGGCTTATAGAAGTGGAAGTACAATAAAACCATTAGAACAGCTGGACGCAGTTGCCATGCGGTAACATCCTATGTTAGCCATACTTAGCAGACCCATTGATATACAGTGGGTTTATTTATTTTTTGCACTTATATGCCACCTTTTCTCTGTAAAGAGCTCAAGGTGGGGTGCACGTTTCTCCCCCTCATTTCATCCCCACAATAACCCTGTGAGGTAGGTTAAGGTGAGGGGCAGTGACTGGCCCAAGGTCACCCAGGAAGCTTCATGACCAGGTGCGTATTCGAACCCTGGTCCCCCAGGTCCCAATCTGACACCCCAACCACTGTGCCACGCTGGCTCCTGACTTGTGTTACTCAAGTCCATTGACTTGAATAGGTTTGTTCTGAGTGTGACTTAGCTGGATGTCATCACCCATAAAAAGCAAACCATTAAAAAACAGCAGTGACTAAAACCAGATCTTAAACAGCAGGTTAAAAGGCAATCATAGCACAGCATAATGTCTCAGGGAATGGGGGAAACCCTCACAGATTAAAGGCACACTAAGATAAATTGGCCAATTTTGGCAGTTGGGCTCTACAGTAGGAGGAGTTATGTGGATTGCAACCTCAGCAAAATAGGTGTGTGTGCGCCTTTTAATTATTTACTTTGATGATTTGGAGCGATGAGAGTTAATAATACAATTCTCACAGCTTGGAAACCAAGAGGACCCCAGGCAGAAGCCACAGTAGTTGGCTGTGGTAGTTGGAGATGTCGCAATAGTAGTTTGGGGCAAAAGAGATTCCGCTCCCTATCCCCCCCACACACAGACCGGCACCTCCAAGTTGCAGCACATTCACCCAAACTTCACTTCCTCTTTTGCAAGGTGCAGAAAAAGTGGCCATTCACAAGGATGCTCAGATGGGTACCCGAGGCCAGCTGGCAGACCCCATCTGGAACTTTGAGTGGGGGATTCTGCTGTGATTAAGCAGAACAGCAGAACTCTAAAACCAGGACGAATGCAAACAAATGGCAAGTTATCATAATGCCCAGAAGTTGCCCAGAGAAGAACATTGCACTTCAAGCAACAAGCCACAAATGTAGTTAGTACCTTTTGCTGAATCAACTATGGACAGTGTGCAGGTTTTTTAGTTTGCAGAAAACCTCACTGTTGGAGAGTTCTGTGTAAGTTGAAAATCTTTGCGGTGTTTGTGAAGCCTCAAACCTGCCTTCATTTGTGGTTTGTTGTTGCCTCTTTCTTTCTCTCGATTTTATAAAAGAAATATAAAGAAAGGTGTGAACTCTGTGACACCCAAGTGATTTAACAGTTGTTTCCTAGGTGTTTGAAGGTATGCTGTGCATCAGTGGCATACACAAAGACAGATACCAGTGAAGGCATCCTTCCCATTGCAGGGGGTTGGACTAGATGACCCTTGGGTCCCTTCCAGCTCTACAGTTGTATGATTCTAAACCCCCAAATAATGTGATCCCTTCCCAGAAGGAAGGGAAGTGATTTTTCTGTGGCAGCTCAGTAACATAGACCTTAGATTCATAGCCTGGGACATGCCTATTTTCGAGAACTCCGTTCTCGTTTCAGATGCAAGATCTCCCCTTCTTGGTCCTGCTCAGCTCCTTTGGGAACCTCACAGTGAGGCATTGCAGGTGACAGCTCCTGACAGAGCTGACTTCCGTCACCCTCCAGCTTCTTTTACCTTTCCCGAGGGAAGCGGCGAGTCCGTTGGGAAAGGCGAGAGAAGGTGGCTTGAACTGCTTTAGAGCAAGATGAAAGCCAAGGGGGGAAAGCAGTAGAAAGCTGGTGGGCTGATTCAAAAGATTTCGTAAGCTAATCATGGGCCACCTTTTCCATGCCCCTGAAGTATTCCATTGCAGTCTCCCTCACAACAACCCTGTGAGGTAGGTAGGGCTGAGAGGCCGAGTGGGGATTCGAACCCTAGTCTCCCACGTCCTAGTCCTGCACTCTAACCACTACACCATGCTTTGGGTGGTGCCCTTTGTCCTGAGGTCTCACAGCAAGGTATTCTTCGGGATTGTTCCCTTCCTTTGCAACTCCCTAGCAAAGCTTGGAGCTTCATAATTTCATAACAATGTGAGATCCTTTATTTGATAGGTTTGTGTGTGTCTTTTGTGGTTGCAGACTATTAGGATGTTATTTTGCTGGTATGGTTGTTGGTTGAAGCTGTGTTTTGACTACTCCTTAAATTAAATGTTGGGTCTCTCATTTAGCAGGGTGGGCCAAATGCTAAAATAAATAAAAATGTAAATATCCTTGCACCGGCGGAAGAGGTTGCCTGTTTCTCTTTGGCATTTCTTATTCTCTGCAGCCGATCATGTCAGCAGCTGTCTATGCAAATGGTTCCCAAGCAGGGCTGTAACTGGTTCCTCTAAGGGAAGCTCATGTTATGTTTTTGAGAAATGCTGGTACGTGCATTATAGCTGCCCTGTGCAGGCCCTTTTATGAAAACAAGAGAAAGTTGGGATGTACGTCTGCAAGGGGATATAGTCAAGGTCTAAAAAACCAAATGCTCAGAAGCGGGGAGAAGAAACATGACCGTGTGAGGCCACAGGGAAGGACCTTCAGAAAGCAAAGCAAAACAAGCAAATATTTTGTAAAAAGAAAATGTGCTTTAACACAGTCTTTCCCCAACCTGTGGCCTTCCATGTGTCACTGGGCTCCAAGTCCCATCAGCCCAGCCAGCATGGCCTGCAGTCAGGGATGTTGTAGTCCCCAATGTGGAGGATGCTGGGGCTGCTTCCAGACCACCTATTTATTGAGCATATATCCTGATATGTTTGCAGAGAGGTTGGAGGTTGGCGTTTGGCTCAGGGGCGTACCCAGGATCAAAACTAGGGAGGGGGGCAAGCCATGGTCGTTCAGGTTTGCTTTGAACGGACGCTGATCATTTTTGCTTCTGGGGGGGGCAGCTGCCCCCCTGGGTACGCCCATGGTTTGGCTATTTAGTGAGCATTCATTTCGGTTTGTTTTTAGGTAGGTTAGATGACGTGTGAAAGCAAGTGCTATCTCATACTTTGCATCACTTTCTTGATCACAAAAAGCCTGGTTGGTTGGTTTTGGTGAACCTGATTTAGTTGCACAAGAGCTCCAAATGAACCCTAACTGAATGGGCCAGTATGTGACTGAACCAAGCTGTTTGAAAACCAAGGTACAACTGTATAGGAAAGGTTGAATTTTGGAGAGAGTCACAGCTCAGTGGTAGAATATTGCCTTCCAGTTCGGTCCTCAGCATCTCCAGGTAGGGCTGGGAATGAAACCCTAGAGAGTGGTTGCCTGTCCAATGGTCTAAAACTCCCATCATCCCTAGCTAGCAGGACTACTGTTCAGCAACATCTGGGGACCCAAGGTTGAGAAAGGCTGGTCTAGACAAAACTGAACTAAATGAACCAAAGGCCTGTTTATCCATTATTCCATTACTATTTTTGAAAAGTTATATTCTGACACATGCCACAAAAGTGCTCTCAGGGCAGGTAAAGACCATGTTAAAAACCCCCAAACAGTTTTACACAGAACCTCCCCACCCTAATTAAAACATAATTGTGTTTGTGTTCTGTTTAATCTTAAAATTTTACAAACCTCTGCAACCTCCCCACACAAATGCAAATGTTAGCCAGAATAAAACAGGGAGTGAGCTATCCAATCAGGCATCTTAAGGGAGGGGAGATTTCATAAGGTTCATGTTGAGAATAGGCAGGCTGGAAGAATCCCATCTTTGCATATTTCTATATGAAATAACCTTATCTGCACCTCTGATGTGCAGCTTTAAACTTAAGTCATCCAGCAGATTTCATACTTCTGCAAATGTTTTGATGCAGCTCTTGGCAGTTTAAATGTGCTGAAGCAAGGATTTAAATAGTTATTGTGACAGAAGAAATATGGAAAGGACAGGAAGTCATAGGTTGATGAAGAAAATTTAATGTCAGAGAGTTTGTAGCTTTTTTTGTTGGTGTTGTGATGTTTGACAGTTTTGATTTACGGATAATAATGAATGAATGTTGTACAGATGTGTTGACAAACAATAAAGCAGAAAAGAAACAGCAAAAAAGAAAAAGTTTATTTACATACTATTAATGTGCAAATGGAACAGAACTGAACCACGAGTGAAAACATGCAGAAGTGATGTAGAACACAAATAGACAGATTCATCTATCACTGCTTGTGACAGCTTCACTCACTGCTTCTGCCAGTGTAACTTCAGTCCACGTTGGGACTCAGAGCAAAGCCTCCTTCAAAGAACCGAAAGCACCACGTGAGCTGGTTTCTGATGGTAGAAGGAGCGCCCTGACTTACACTGGATGAAGCATTTTAGGGGTTTAGAATTCAAACCAGGAGTACCTAACCCCCAGGACAGTCCCATGTGGCAGCACCAGTTTCTCCAGTACTGCTTCTGGGGTCAGGCTTGGCAGACAGGAGTCAAAGCCACTACAGAAGGTCCCACCATCTCCAGGTGAGGTAGGGACTTTCCCATCTGAAACCCCAGAGAGCTGTTGCCAGTCAGTGTAAACAAGGCATGGGGAACCTTTGGCCCTCCAGATGTTGCTGAACTACAGCTCCCATAATCCTTAGTCTTGCTGATTGGGGCTGATGGGAGTTGTCATTCAACAACATCTAGAGGACCAAAGGTTCCCCACACCTGGGCATGGGCAGTCCTAAGCTAGGTGGCCTAATGGTACAGTAAGGGAGCTTTTTATATTCCTGGGTAAATGGCACCCCCAACACCCAATCTAACCAGAGAGCCTAGAAGGAGACTGCGTCCAGTGGCATCAAAAGCAGCCCAGAGGACCTGGAAAGATCAACAGGGCAATGTTCTCCCTGTCTGCCTTTCATCCACCAGGGTAGCCGAGGCAGCTTCAGTACCAAAACTGGGCCTGAAGCCAAACTGATAACAATCTGAACAACTCGTTTCATTCAGACATGTCTGGAGCTGTACTTGCCACCACATAATCGAATCACCTGCCCAGAATTGTTACATTAGAGATTGCCCAGTAATTGTTCAGATCCAGGGAGCCCAATAATTGCTTTGGATGGATGGATGAATGAATGACTACTGAAGATCTCACAAATTTCTCCTTCAAATGGAAAGGAATTAGCTGCTGCCTGCCCTTGCCCCTGCTCCCCAAATGAAGCGAGGCACTGACCATTCTGGATCACCCCAGCCAACCAATCCTAACTAGCAAAGACCAGCAGCCAGGAGGAACCTGGGTCAGGTTCTTCCAGGGGCCCTGCTCACATCCTTAGGTGCCAACAGTTGTGAAATCAATCCAATGCAACAAGTGACTTCTCACAATCAGTCAGCCTAAGGTTCAGAACATACCTGCTGTGCCTGCTTCCTCCCCACTTTTCCTGTAAGCAGGGATGAGCACAGAGTGGTCTCATGTACTACCTTTATGGGGCATGTGCATATAATAAGTTGGCGTAGACAGCATAGCAACCAAGCACCTCATCTTCCTGCTCCTTCCTAGGTTCCTTGGTGTCTGCAGATTTATCAATGGCTTTCTACAGTGAAGTACCTGATCCTGGCTTGCTCAGCTAAACGGCTCTCTACCCCAAGCTGATGGCAGCCCACTAGCTGAATACAGTATTATGGCTTTCTGGACACTAGATAACAGCCCACATGCTTTTGCAGTTCCTATGCATGCTCCGAAAAAAAAATCCCAAAATATATTATTACTGGGCCACGCAGTGGGTAGCTATTGGCTGATTTTGACTTGGTGGATCCACAAGCTGTACAAGCCCAGATTAAACTATTGTAAGGATTGCCAGCTGTTCTGGCCTGTTCCTGTGTCTTTAGAAACAGCACCTTGATGTTCAGAATTTGGCTAGCGAAGCTTTTCATCGCATGGGATGGAAGGGTGGAGGAATGTGTATCTGATGAGCAGTGCTTACCTCCTGAAGTTTTCAGGCCAGCCTGTGGTTAAAGACACAGGAGCAGAGTACAGTACAGAAGCTGACAACCCTAAACTCTTTGGGCCCCACAGAGATCTCCAGTTGGGCAGGATTGTGATCCACCGCCCACCCACTTACCCTGCCTTGCTCCAGTCATAAATCCCTGCCCACTTGTTCTGCCCAAGCAGATCACCTTACGCTTCTGGCCTCAGGATGCTGGCAGTTTCCCCTCAACTTTGCCAGTTAGACTGGAAATGTTGGAATAGGCTGAAAAGTGGGAGCACTTTGCTGGGTGTGATTAAAATCAGCTGGCCACCTTGCAAGCCCTCAGGTAGGCAGGCTATAAGGAAACTGAACCAGGGAACTTGGCTGGGATCTTTTCCCTTTTCATAAAGGATAATGCCTTTGATCCTTTACCATTAAAACTTAGCCAACCAGTTTTTTTGCTTCTGCCTTTGTTCCTTGCAAGTTCTGCTGCCAACTGGCCGGGGCAGAGAGGCGGGGTGAGGCTTGGCTTGTTCCTGTACTTTTGCAGGAGCTCAACATAGAGATAACAGCAGGAGGATATTTTCACAGAATAGAGATAAACATAATAAAAAATTAAAAAAATCCTTCCAGTAGCACCTTAGAGACCAACCAAGTTTGTTATTGGTATGAGCTTTCATGTGCATGCACACCTTCTAACATCTGCTTGTTGAGCTTTTGTTAAAGACTCAGGAATATGTGCCAGTAAAATAGGGGGAGGGGGGCTGGCAACCTTACATACAAGGAATTATCACTTTGCCTAGAGCAGCCATTGCCAACCTGGTGCCCTCCAGATGTTTTAGACTGCAACTGGCATCAGCCCCAGCCAGCATGGTCATTTTGTGGGTGACCAGGTTGGTCAGGACTCGGCTGCAGCATGAAGCAGAGATGTTGCAGGAAGTATCGAAAGGGACAGCACACTTCCAGACTGCAGCTGATTTGGGATTTGGAGCTGCTGCACAGCAAACCCACCCACCCACCCCTGAGCATTTTGCAATAGGCAAAGTAACAGGAAAAATGCACTGGAAAGTAGGGGATAATGTTTGCTAGATGCAACGCCATCTAACCTCCCTGCAAGCATGTAAGAGTGAATGCTCAGCAAATAGTTGATAATCATCTAATCATCCAGGTTGGGAGCTCAAAGCCAGGGTGGATAAAATCAATGATTAATTTTTTTATAAAAATAATAATCGGATTTTGTTGATTTAAATCGGATTTTTTTAAAATAAAATGCTTTTGGAGGAAAAATCTTTCTAAAGATAGTTTTCTATTTTTACATTGTAGTCCAAAGGCTGTTAATCAGGAAATAAGGATTTTTAAAAAAAAATTATGTAGCATGAGGCTTTATATGCAATGTTTAGTTTTTTTGGTAAATGAATTTCATTAATCCATTCACAACGTCATGCTCTTCCAGAGGTTTCTGTAAGATTATTTGGGCAGTTTTTCTAATGAGAAGTTATTATCACAGATGCTTGTTTTTGCAGTTCTCAGAAGTGTAAATTTGTGTCTACAGAGATAGCATGCCTTTTCTTCACAGGAAGAAATGTTATAAAATAAACATACAGAATTGAGTAAAAAAACCTTAATCCCATTGGTCCTTTGCAAATTTACATACACTTAAATGCTAAGTTTCAAGTGGTTCAATGAATAGATTGTTTGGAGTGGAATAGATCTGCACAAGTAGATAAGTGTGAAGCAGTAAAAATGAAAGTGCAACCTTGTGAGCAGAATACTGTACTCCACAAGTCTTGGGATCTTTGTGTAATGATTGTGCAAGTCAGTTGCATGTCTGTGCAGCTCAGATTTGAGGCAAGTGCTGAAGGCACTTGGGGGCTGGCAACCTCTTCCCAACCCCACTGGGTCCCAACAACTGCACTCACACTTAACTGTACAGAACAGGCACCTGAATGTAGAGGCAAAACTACTCTGAAAATTTATTATTCCTAAAATGAAACCTTTATCTGGTTGTAAATATTAAAATTATACCCGCAGCAATGAGTCTTTCTGTAAAAAATTTTATTTAAATCAAGTCTTACTGACTCGTGATTTAAATCAAATCCACTCTGCTCAAACCACAGGTTGTCTGGCAGTGACCATGGAGAGTGAAAGCCACACAGAGCTGTCAAATGCTACAGCCAGGTATCTCCACGAACCTTGGTGGAGGATGTTTGTTGAGACAGGATGTGAGTCCCATTTCACCCAGGTTTGGTACACTCACCACATATGCATTTGTGCGCGCGCACACACACACACACACACACACAGGCTGGGAGCCTCAATGGCACCCCTCTGGAGGCTTCACCCAGGGCAAAAAAACCCAGCTCCCCCTCTCCCCCATAGCTACAGCTCTGCTTTATGCCTGCAACAGTTTGGAGCATTTTAAAAAAAAAAAAGACTGCCTACAACCTTATGAGCCTACCAGGCCTTGAGCTCATCTTCAGAGACCATCTTCTCAAGCCTGCCATCCAGAACAGTCGGGGTTCAGAAGCAGCAGGGACAGGACTTTCTTGATGGTGACCCCTCATCTCCCTGGTTCCTTCCCTCGAGAAACTCATTTAGCCTCAGCTCAGAACTTCAGAGTCTTCGGCTAAGCAACAAAATCGCACAAGAGAACATAAGAGCCCATCCTTCTCCCATAGACATAGAATCAGAGAACTGTGGAGTTGGACAGGACCCTGAAGATCATCTAGTTATGATGCCCTGCTGTCCCACACCAGGATTGACCCTGCAACCTTGGCATTATCAGCACCATGCTCTACGCAAGGAAGCTACCTCATCTGGTTGGCCCTTGTGAGAACACATTGCTGGGCTAGAAGGGTCACTGGCCTGACCCAGCATCCTGGCAAGCCGGACTTCTGTGTGGTTCTGTTCCTAGGTTTTATTTGTTTCGTGTGCTGGTGTGCATTTTAATTGTATTTAATGACTATATGCTGTTTTGGAAGAGCTTCCCCAGAAAGGCAGCTGTATAAGTAAATAAATGCTGGATTGCCGGTACTTGCTGGGGTGGGGTTATAGCACATACCCTGCCCTGGTCCAAACCATTCCATTTCTTTTCTGTTAACTTACGGATTTAGAAGCTGCTTTCAATTAAATAAATACCAAGGCAGTGTACAACAAACAGTAATAAAAATCAGCTGAAACCTTTATAAACAATAAGATGACAAAGCAGACAAGGGTGACAATAAACAAAAAGCATTAAAAGTATGGTAAGATCGTTTGAGTTTAGCAAGACAATTTTGCTTAAACTCTTAAAGAGAGCCTGTAGAACATGACTATAGAAACTCTAACCCTTAAAGGCTCTGAAAAGACTCGGTAGCACAACAAATGGCTGACACAGCCCTCTCCCCCCCAGTGATGGCTTAGCATTGGGTGCCATAAGTCTCTGATGTGAGCATAAGATGGCACATTGATGGTGCACATGTGTGTAGCCTTAGCCCCTCCAGGTATTGCTGAACTCACACCAGCCCCTGCAGAAGCCAGGTGTGGCGGGAGTTGTAGTTTGGCCAGGGGTTCCCCACACCTGGTGCAGAGCAAGGGGCACATTCTCTCTCACACACAGAGATGTGTTCTTGCAACGGGGCTGGTGCGCCTTTTGAGCAAGCTGCCTCGCTGCATCCAGCCCGGAGTGAACTTCCAGCCCAACCAGTTGGGAGATCCACCCCTGCTTATGCAAATGGCCATTAATAGGACAGAGGCACTTGTTTTGCGTTTGATCTTTGTTCTGCTTCCCTTGGCACTGCTGCCGCATCCTCCCTGTGCTGATGTAATCAGCCTGCAGTCGGAACCCATTGCATCCTCCAGGGGGAAGCGCCGTCTCCCTTTCCCTTTCCCAAGGTGATTGGCAAGCTAGCACTCTGGGCAGAAGCCTCCCTTGCTCGGGCTCTTGCCAAGGCTTTGGGCTCAGCCCTTTTTGACAGCGTCTGTCCTGCTACCAAAGCCACAGCCCCACAACTTGGGGGCCAGGCCTTTTTCCATGTGCAGGGAAACACATGCCGCTTTCTCCAACGGCCGCTGGGAGCTGTGTGAAAGGAAACTACCTTCTCCAATGCACCTACCCAGCCACGGCAGCAGCCTTGCCACGGCAGTAGTGGAATGCCTGCTCCCCTGGCAGGTGTGTTCATGCATGTGGGGCATGGGCGCATAGAACGCCTCCAGGATGACAGCTCCCACCTGCTGTGCTGACTGGGGCAGGTGGGAGTTGTGCTTCAAAACATCGGGAAGACACTGGCTGCCAAAAGGCTGGGAGAAAAGGATCTGAATATTGGGGGTTGCGGAAGGGAGGGTGCTTCTTCTTGGTGATCGCTGCAGCCGTAGGAGAGTCAGTGGAGAGATCTCACATCTGAGTTAGCCAAGCAGAGCAAAACCCACTTGGCATATTAAAGAGTGTGCCCGTCAGCATCCGTTGGGTGGGGAGCAAAACCGGCTCCTGCCCCTGATGTTCCCAAAATCTGAAGGTCAGAGTTATGGCTGTTTTGCACTTGCCCCACAGAACAGCTAGGGGTCCTTTGGAAAACAGAGCCACCCTGGATTGCTTGGGAACCCTTTGTTGTTGTTGAGCTCCACTATCCCTCAAGTAATCTGCCAGGGTGTGTTGGTGAACAGGGGCGGACTTTAGGATTTCAGATTTCAGCGGCGCCCTTTGAGAGGGCAAAATCTGGCCAACCCCCCCCCCCCCGCCCCTGCTGCCTCTTGCCTTCCATTCTGCTCAGTTCACTGCATCATAGTTGTGGCACCTTGTGGCACCCCCTCGGCCCGACCCCCAGTACAGGGGAACTGGTCTTGCTGCCCTATATCCGGCTCTATTTGAATGCCAGTGGGTGGAGCCCATGGTGGACAGGGGCTAGAGATAGGTGGGTCCAGGGTCAAAAGGGGGAGGGACCAGGGGGGAAAGGTGGAGCTTCACGATCTTCCTTCTCTCTCTCTCTGCCCCCCCTTTGCTGTTCACCCCAATCTGCATGAAATCAGCCAAGGTTGCCCACGCCCAAGCACTGGCTTTTATCTAACGGCCCACTCCAGAAATGAGAGCTACCTGGATGGTGGAAGCAGAACCAAGCAGAACTCTTGAGTAGCCACATATTTCATTTGAGATGACCTTTGACTGTCCAGGTGTTATTGGACTCCCAACTTGCACCATCCCCAGCAGCCAGCATGGCCAATGGCCAGGGATGATGGGAACTGTAGTCTTTCAGCATCCAGAGGACATCAGCTTCCCCACCTCTGGATTAGAAAAAATCATGCTAAAGCAGAACATGCATGTTTGGAGGTAGTATACCTCTGAATTCCAGATGTCAGGAGAAAATGCAGAAGGCAGTTCTTCTATTCCACAGAAGTAAGGCACACCTTCCTGAAAAAACTCCTACAGAAGGACCATTCATAGCCAGGAAAACAGGTGTGGAGATGAATTTGGGTCACCAAAGCCCCCCCCCCCCACCTGCAGGCAGCGTGGTGTGCTTTATGAGTCTTTTCCCAGGTACTGCAGACATTTTCTCATACTCTTTCCTATGGCCTTAGGGCCTTAGAAACTTAGTTTTAAAGGAAGGAAGGAAGGAAGGAAGGAAGGAAGGAAGGAAGGAAGGAAGGAAGGAAGGAAAGAAAGAAAGAAAGAAAGAAAGAAAGAAAGAAAGAAAGAAAGAAAGAAAGAAAGATCACACAGCAGAATACACATGCAGGGGAAGTGGGAGCAGGAGAAGCAGCTCCATCTTTGCTGCTGCTGCTGCCACAACATGGCTTGATGCCCCGAGAAAAGACAGTAGGGAAGTAAAACGGACTTCCAGAAATCTGACTTGCTTCCAGAGATTATGTATACCCGGCTGCCCGGCCCTGGCCTTGGGGCAGCAGCTGTTGTTGGGAGAATCTGTGGGAGGGCGATAATGCCTCATTAAACCACCCACAGCATCCAGCTCAGCAAAATAGAAGCACATACCTGACGAAAGAAGTCATCTGAGTAACAGTTGTTGGGAAAGATTGGGAGATGAAAGAGGTAGAAGTTTGTGTTCCTGCGCTCCAGGGATGGTGCTTCTCTTAATTCCCAAAAAACGACGGTGACTTTTTGCCCATGGGGTGAGCCCAGAACAGTTTATATGTTTAACAAATGACAAAGCCTTTCCTGTACAGTGCTATTTCAGGCAAGCATGTGCCTTTATGGAAAAGGGGTGTTCGCACATAGAAAATGTGTCAGGGAGAACTAGCAGAACTCTTCTTGCTGACTTGCTAGTTTCTCTGGCTGGTGAGAAGGATGCTAGCACCCGCATCCAAACCCTGTTGCTATGCCAGATCACCGGTGGGCAGGGCAACCCTATGCCTTGTCTTCTCAGAAGTAGGTCCCGTTGAAAAAAAAGGGGGTGGGTGGGAAGTAGGTCCCATTGACTTCAGTGGCACTTGCCACTAAGAAAGTGTGCCTTCCTTGTCGACTTGTCTGTGCTCTTGAAGACCCTGTGAGGTTTTTATCCTGCAGCATTATGGTGTGCTGGCAATGATTTAAATGCTGCAGCAACTCTCCTGAGGCACAAACATTCGGCCGCGTTTTTATCAGTGCTTAGAAAACATCCGTCTGCAGGCTCAATGGGCATCGGGGTGGCAATGGAAGCTGCTAATAGCAGCTGGCAGAGGGCACCATTAATCTGAGAATGTCACAGCACTCTCAGCAGGGTCTGGTTAATGAGACCCTGGCAGAGCATTAAAAGTAAATAAACTAGCAAGCAAGAAGTGGTTTGGGCCAAGCCAAATTCAGGGCTGAAATAATGAGCAAATGTGACCTTCCCCAGGGACCTGACCTCAGGAGGCTGCCTAGGTTGGCCTTTGGAAGAAGAGGCCACAGTTGCAGCCCATTTGGAGGCAGTATCTCTTACTTCCCACTAACAGGATCCTGACCCAGTGTTCTCCTGCTTTGTGGGTGTGCATGAAGCTGCCTGTTGGACTTACTTAAGTGAGCCTATTCTTCCATCTGCCTCATGGGTAGGCAAACTAAGGCCCAGGGGCCAGATCCGGCCCAATCACCTTCTAAACATTAGGAAGAACTTCCTGACAGTAAGAGCTGTTCGACAGTGGAATTTGCTGCCAAGGAGTGTGGTGGAGTCTCCTTCTTTGGAGGTCTTTAAGCAAAGGCTTGACAGCCACCTGTCAGGAGTGCTTGGATGGTGTTTCCTGCTTGGCAGGGGGTTGGACTTGATGGCCCTTGTGGTCTCTTCCAACTCTATGATTCTATTATTCTAAATCCAGCCCATGGGCGGTCCAGGAATCAGCGTGTTTTTACATGAGTAGAATGTGTCCTTTTATTTAAAATGCATCTCTGGGTTATTTGTGGGGCATAGGAATTCATTCTCCCCCCCCCAAAAAAAATATAGTCCAGCCCCCCACAAGGTCTGAGGGACAGTGGACCGGCCCCCTGCTGAAAATGTTTGCTGACCCCTGCCTCATCTGGCCCCAGAACTCCTGCTATCTGAGATGGTTTAGAAACTCTACAGATTCTGCTACTGATCTCCACAAAGGAAAATCTGTGGCTCAAGAGCAGAGTGTGTGCATTGCATGCAGAAGGTCCCCGGTTCCATCCCCAGTTAAGGCCAGGAGAGAGGGCCTGCCTGAAGGCCTGGAGCACCTGGGTCAGGCCGTGTGGACAACATTGAGGGCAAGATGAGCCAATGGTGTGATTTAGCAGAAGGCAGCGAGGCAGAGGATGAATGGCAGAGGAGCGAAGGCAAAAGCATGTTTCTCTACAGATTAACCACGGTGTGCAGCCATCAGAAAACAGGCAAGCAAAGTAGATGGCCATCCACACTGCAGGGGGTTGGACTAGATGACCCTCAGGGTACCATCCAACTCTACAATTCCATGATATGTGAGCTAGTGTTTTGTTTTCCCTCAGACAAATGAATAGCATCCATTCAGGGGAGAAAATCAAACTCTGGGATACTGTTTTCGAGGTGGGGAACTAAGCCTGTCCTCTGCCCTAGAACGAGATGTAGGATTTGTCTCCTGCCCAGTTGCTTCTCAGAGTTGCAGCTTGTTGTGTTTCTGCATGAGTCACTGTTGGGAACCTTCCTCCTCTGGATTGGAAAGAGGCTGTGCTGGAGCAGTGACTCGTGCAGAGATGCAGCAGGCGACCCACTTCGTGGATGGCTGGTTTCATGGAAGCCTTTCCTTAATTCATTTCTCGTGTTCCACTTTTCTAAACCTATTTATCCTGTTGGCCTGACACACGGAAGGAAGTTTGGAATAAGTTAACAAAGACAACAGCCTCCAGCCAGCCTTGCTTCTTGGGCAGGGCAGGGCAGGGGTTGTTCCCGCTTCCCTTCCTGCAAGTGCCCTATTGCCTGCTTCTTCTATTCTGATCGAACTGGAGGTGGTGTGTGTGTGTGTGTGTGTGTGTGTGTTTTCATATTGGCTCTCCTCCCAAGGATCAGTTTAACACCAAAAAATGTCAGATCATGTTAGATGCTACAAAAGCAAGCCATTCGCTAGCTGACAGGGTGGTTTTGGTGGGCTTGTTCGTAAGTGTCTGGAGGGAGAGGATGCGATTAGTGGTTTTGTTTTTCTGGGGTGGAATCTTAAGCTGGCTTCCTTTTGAGGCTGCTTGATAGCTAGTTGGGAGTTTCTATAAGGAAGCGCAGGATAACCAGGGCTAAGTACACTCTGCCATCTCTTCACTGCCACCCACAATCCACAGTCTGTGCCAAACCGACCCAGATTCTGCCTCCGGAAAATGTCTGTTCATGCCAAAAGGAAACTAATATGCAGATAACCTGGGAGGGGACAGGGAATGATATATATCACTCACTCCTGCCCAGCTACCTGCTGAATTGGAAGTTAGCACCAGTCAAGGTGTGCAATGCTTCCTGAACGATCTCCACACCTGTGAAGGCTAGATTTTAAAATGAAAGCAGAGACTTCCAGGATGCTGTCTTCTGTGCCAAATATTGAATATTCTGTGGCATGATACATTCAAACATGCACAGAATGCAATTGACTCTAGATGCAGCCAACTGCCCTGGTTTTGTTTTTAAAAAAGGAGGTTTAAAATTAATGAGACTAGTCTCTTGGCCAAACCAAGCCTCTTGTTGATTTCATTGGGATTTGAGCGCAACTGGTTTTCCGTGGATCAGCACCACTAGAATGGCTTTGGGATCTTGATTACATTGAATTTTGCATGGAAACAGAATTTCGGCTTGGATTTTCTGTTACTTGGAGTTAACTGAAGCGGAAACAATGCACAATGATTCTAGTCCTCAATGTGTCTGCTTTGACTGACTGGCTAGTTGTCAGATAGATTTCTAAGTCTCCTTTCAGCTGGTGCTTCCAAGCTGGCCAGAGGCAGTTTTGTTTGGGAAAGGCAGCGTCTGCCACGGGGTCTGGTCTTTCTGGCACCAGATATTCTTCTGTGGCCAGGAGGGCTCTTTGCTCTCCCTTGCAGGCTCCTGGTCATGCTTCCCTGCCCACCTGCATCTCCTCTCTGCCTGTTACGCATCTCTTTGCCATACACTAAGGTTACCAGATTTTTTTCAATGAATCCAGGGACACTTTTCAACTTCAATGGATTTTGTATGGGGACTGATTTGTAAATCCGGGGACTGTCCCCGGAAAACGGGGACGTCTGGTAACCTTACCTTACACCACATGTCTCTTCTGCAGCATGAACAAACCTGCCCCTTCATTGTGGACATCAGCTGAGGCCCTGCTCTGGGTGCTGCCACCTTTGGGAGTTAGGTGGGGGCCACTGAGGAAATGGCCTCCTGCGGCAGTGACCTGATTATGGAATAGAGCACTGTCCCCAGAGATCTTCATTTGGCAACTACATTACTATCCTTTAGACACTCAGTGAATACCATTTTGTTCCTAGGGCCTTTTGGAGAATAATAACGTCATCTCTCTGGCATTACTGCCTGTTTTGCTGGTGGTGGGTCTGTTGCTGGAGGGATTTATGTGGAGGCTGGACATCCATCTGTTAGAGATGGTCCAGCTCTGAGTTTCCTTCATCAAGGAGGGGGCAGGACTAGTTTAGGGGAAGGGAACCCTTTTGGAGGGAGTGCTGAGGGCCACATTCCCCCAGTGGAAAGCTGGCAGTAGTGGGGGGGGGGGACCAGACACACCCAGACACTCAGTCATACATGAAAAGCTATTTTTCATGGAAACAGGGACATGTATTTAATTCTTAGGAACATTCCTTGAGCTTGCCGCCCGGCCCGGACCCAGCGCTGGGGGGCAGCGATATTCCCTGCCTACTTTATCTAATCCTACGATTGACCAGGATCACACCCGCGATCGAATGGTTGGACATAGAATCATAGAATCATAGAATCATAGAGTTGGAAGAGACCACAAGGGCCATCCAGTCCAACCCCCTGCCAAGCAGGAAACACCATCAAAGCATTCCTGACAGGTGGCTGTCAAGCCTCTGCTTAAAGACCTCCAAAGAAGGAGACTCCACCACACTCCTTGGCAGCAAATTCCACTGTCGAACAGCTCTTACTGTCAGGAAGTTCTTCCTAATGTTTAGGTGGAATCTTCTTTCTTGTAGTTTGAATCCATTGCTCCATGTCCTCTTCTCTGGAGCAGCAGAAAACAACCTTTCTCCCTCCTCTATATGACATCCTAGAGGGCAGCGACTGAGGAAGTAGGCAAAAGGTGAGCTGAGCTTGTAGGGCGGAGCTAATCAGTGCCTGGAGGGCAGCGACTGAGGAGGGAGCACAAGGTGAGCTGAGCTTGTAGGTTTTGTGGGTTTGTCTTTTTGGGGCTGTGTGTGATTAAGTTTGTGTGCTTATTTGTTTCCTTATTTGTTTGTGTGTTTCCCAGGCTTGTGTGTGTGAGAGAGTTTGTTTCTGGCTTGTGTGTGTGTGTTTGTCTGGTGACGAGCTGTGGGCGGAGCTAATCAGTGCCTAGAGGGCAGCGACTGAGGAAGTAGGCAAAAGGTGAGCTGAGCTTGTAGGGCGGAGCTAATCAGTGCCTGGAGGGCAGCGACTGAGGAGGGAGCACAAGGTGAGCTGAGCTTGTAGGTTTTGTGGGTTTGTCTTTTTGGGGCTGTGTGTGATTAAGTTTGTGTGCTTATTTGTTTCCTTATTTGTTTGTGTGTTTCCCAGGCTTGTGTGTGAGAGAGAGTTTGTTTCTGGCTTGTGTGTGTGTGTTTGTCTGGTGACGAGCTGTGGGCGGAGCTAATCAGTGCCTGGAGGGCAGCGACTGAGGAGGGAGCACAAGGTGAGCTGAGCTTGTAGGTTTTGTGGGTTTGTCTTTTTGGGGCTGTGTGTGATTAAGTTTGTGTGCTTATTTGTTTCCTTATTTGTTTGTGTGTTTCCCAGGCTTGTGTGTGAGAGAGAGTTTGTTTCTGGCTTGTGTGTGTGTGTTTGTCTGGTGACGAGCTGTGGGCGGAGCTAATCAGTGCCTAGAGGGCAGCGGCGCGCGCCTGGCGGCGCGCGCAGTTTGACCTATCTTTTGATAGAGGAGAGCTAGTCTCAAACGTTTACTTGGGGAGACCTAGGCTTCTTTTTTGAGTGTCCTGACTTCAAGCTTCAAGATGGAGGGTGAGGGAACAACTGTAGTCGCCTGCAATTCCTGCGCAATGTTTGCCTTCTTGCCAAAGGATGTAGGCAACTACACCTGCAGCAAGTGCAAGTTGGTTGCCCTACTAGAAGACAAGGTCCGGCAACTTCAGAACGGGGAGGGAACAACTGTAGTCGCCTGCAATTCCTGCGCAATGTTTGCCTTCTTGCCAAAGGTTGTAGACAGCTACACCTGCAGCAACTGCAAGTTGGTTGCCCTACTCGAAGACAAGGTCCAGCAACTTCAGGCCCGTGTATCTACGCTCCAGAAAATTAAAGAGCTGGAGCTTTTCTTGGATGCAGCAGAGCACACTGTCTCCACCAAGCAGGAGACAGGGCACATCTCTGAGGAGGAGATCAGTTCCCCAACTCAGGAGCCAGATGTATGGAGGAACGTGACTCACAGAAGTAGAATGCCCAGGGATCGCTCTGAGTGTTTAGAACTACAAAATCGATTTGAAGTGCTCTCAAATCTAGAAGATGAAGAACAGACTCCATTGGAAGATCTCTCCCTCATCACAGTTGATGAGGTATATGAAGACGAGCAACATAGTCAGTCCTCTGGGAATGTGCAGGCGACCTTGGAAGGGACAGCACATGTAAGAATCCCGACCAAGCCTAAGAGGAGGCGTGTAGTGGTGATAGGGGATTCCCTATTGAGGGGTACGGAAGCAGTGATCTGTGGGCCTGACAAGATGTCTCGAGAGGTATGCTGTCTCCCCGGGGCCAAGATCCATGATGTTACAGAACGGCTGCAAGGAATAATTAAACCCACGGATAAAAACCCCTTCCTTTTAGTCCATGTGGGAACCAATGACACCGCAAGCCATAGCCTCCAGAAGATCAAAAGTGATTATGAGGCTCTGGGCAGGAAGCTGAAGCAATTAAATGCACAAATTGTCATCTCATCTGTCCTCCCAGTTGAACGCCGTGGCCCAGGAAGAGAGGGGAAAATAGGAGAAGTGAACAACTGGCTTCGCAAATGGTGCCGGCAGGAACGGTTTGGTTTCTTAGATCATGGTCTGCAGTTTCTTGAAGATGGACTTCTGGCAAGTGATGGGCTGCACCTCACAAGGGTTGGGAGGAATGTTTTTGCCAACAATCTCAAAAACCTCATCAGGAGGGCTTTAAACTGACTTATGTGGGGGAGGGAGACAGTGGTCCTGAAGGTAGGAGTCTATCAAAGGCTGAAGATGATCATCCAAAAGTCAAGGACCAAATGGAGCAAACAGCGCACAGACCTAGTGGTGGGAGGAAAAAATCCTTAAGTAGGAGACTAGGGGGAATGATCAATGGTTTTCAATGTCTGTATACAAATGCACAGAGCATGGGAAATAAACAAGATGAACTTGAGCTCTTGGTACAGCAAACTAAATACGACATAATAGGCATCACTGAAACCTGGTGGGATGAGTCTCATGATTGGAATGTAGTAATAGAGGGATACAATCTATTTAAGAGAAATAGACCAAACAGGAAAGGAGGAGGAGTGGCGTTATATGTCAGGGATGTGTATACCTGTGAAGAGATCCATGATTTAAAACTCCAAAGCCAAATTGAGAGTATCTGGGTCAAAATTAAGGGAGAGAAAAATAACAGTGATCTCATGGTGGGAGTTTACTATAGATCCCCAAGCCAAACTGAGGACATAGATGATGCCTTCCTGGAACAGATGACCAAGCATTCAAAAGGAAATGAGATAGTAGTAATGGGGGATTTCAACTATCCTGATATTTGTTGGATGTCAAACTCAGCCAAGAGCATAAGGTCGAACAGATTCCTCACGGGCCTTGCAGACAATTTCATTGTCCAGAAAGTGGGAGAAGCAACAAGAGGATCAGCCATTTTAGATCTGGTTCTAACCAATAGTGATGACCTGGTTAGTGGGGTAGAAGTGGTAGGATCATTAGGTGGGAGTGATCATGCTCTTCTGGAGTTTATTATACATCAGAAAGGAGCAACCAAGCATACTAAGACTCAAATTCTAGACTTTAAGAAAGCCGACTTCAGAAAACTTAGGGAAATGCTGGGTGTGATCCCATGGTCAGTAATACTAAAAGGGAAGGGAGTTCATGATGGATGGGAGTTTGTTAAAAGGGAGATATTAAAAGCACAACTTCAAGCAGTACCAATGAGACGAAAACATGGAAGGTGCCTAAAGAAGCCAGGGTGGCTATCTAATGAACTTTTAACTGAGTTAAGATTTAAAAGGGATATGTACAAGAAATGGAAAAAGGGGGAAACCACCAGAGAGGAATTCAAACAAATAGCCAGCACATGTAGAGACAAAGTCAGAAAAGCTAAAGCACAGAATGAACTCAGGCTTGCTAGAGAGGTTAAAAGCAATAAAAAGAGTTTTTATGGGTATGTCCGTAGCAAAAGGAAGAACAAGGAAACAGTGGGGTCACTTAGAGGAGAAGAAGGTGAAATGCGAACAGGGGACGCAGAAAGGGCAGAACTCCTCAATACCTTCTTTGCCTCAGTCTTCTCCAAAAAAGAAAACAATGCCCGACCTGAAGAATATGGAGCAGCGTTCCTTTCTAGGTGCTCACAGACCGTTTGCTTAATGATCTGCTCTAGAATCTTTCCTGGTATTGATGTCAGGCTGACTGGGCGGTAATTGTTTGGGTCCTCTCTTTTCCCCTTTTTGAAAATAGGGACAACATTTGCCCTCCTCCAGTCTGCTGGGACTTCACCTGTTTTCCAGGTGAAGTACATGTCTGCACTAACATGTCTGCACTAACACATCTGGCAGGCCATCTACGGTAGTTGAGGAGTGGAGCATCTCTCTTATCAGCATTTGGCCCTTCAGATGCTGCTGAGCTACAACTCCCATCACCCTAGGCCACTGACCATGTTTGCTAGGGCTGATGAGAGTTGTAGAGCAGCTTCATCTGGAGGGCCACAGGTTCCCCACTCCTGAGCTAGGGCATTAAGGGACTTGGAGAACGTGCAAAGTGCCCAGTGGCAGCTCCTTCTTCTGCAAGAAGATCTGCCAGAAGGTGATCAAAGCAGAGGTGGAAATGTCTTAGCAGAGAGGTAGGTTTGCCAACATGCAAAAACTGTCCATGTACTTGTAAGTGCAAGCGTGAAAGTTCAATGGTTGCAATTGCGTTTCAAAGTTTGAATAGCTATAAGGCCTTGATGCTATTTGCATTTGTCCAGTGTTTCTGCTTTTTGAACCAGAAAATTGTGCTCATGAGCTTTAACCTACCCCCCCCCAAATAAGTATATGGAGAAAATGAAAGGTAAAACCTGAGCAGAGTTCCTAATAATTAAATACATGTCTCTGTTTCCACACACGCACCTCGCACGTGCTCCTTGTTCCTCCAGTGACAATGGGTATGTCACTGCCAGATTTTTATACTGGGAGTAGATTGTAGTCTCTTGGAAGTTGGACATGTCTGTGTTAGTGTATTTGATAGTATTTGGAAATTGCTTTATTTTGCATTGTTAGTCACCTTGAATACCTTGCAGTGGAAAGGTGGGGTATAAACGTGTTAAATGCATATAAGCCCCCTGGCGCGCCGGAAGGTGTTGAACTGCAACTCCCATCATTCCTGACTATTTGCCGCCCTGGGTGGGGCTGATGGGACTTGTAATCTGAAAACATCTGGAGGATGCCAGGTTGGAGAAGTCTGCTCCAGAATGCTAACCACTGTTTTGTGGTGGGCATTGAAAGTGATTACTGGTAGATGTGAGCCAGCTGTCTTTGGGAGAAGCCTGTGCAGCATTCCTGAACTTTTCACTGAGGAAGCTTTGCTAGGCTTCCTAGAAATGCCACCATTCCTTGGAACTCCGATTGCAAGCCACTGCTTTGAAACAGCGTACTTCAACCTTGGGGCCGCAGGTGCTGTTGGACTGCAACTTCCTGGCTGGGGGTGATGGGAGTTGTAGTCCAACCACATCTGAATGGCACCAGGCTGGGGAAAAGTTTGTCTAAGGCATACAGCTTAGTTGAGTAAAAGCTCAAAGTGACACAAAGGGCAAAATAGAATCTGTGATGGGCAGATACTGATCAGTGCATTTTCCTGTCATTTCCACAGCCGCCGTGAAGCTCTGTGTCTCCTTGCGGGTCCCCCAGACCATCCCCATGGACCTGCGGATTGGACAGCGTCTCGCCAAACCTGGCCCTGACACTGCCTTGCTGGCCTTGAAGCAGACGCAGCAGCTGCAACACCAGCTCTTCCTGGCTAGTTTGCACCCCCGACTGGAGTACCAGCAAGTGGAGCAACTCACCCACCAGCACCTGCGGGTCAGTATCCTGCACTTTCTCAGGGTTGGGCGAGGGAAGCAGGTGATGCATACATATACTGCCCCAAAGAGCAGTTAGTCTCCAGTCAGCTTTGCTTTGATTGCCTTCCTGATGCTTCTCATGGGGCTTCTTTGGCAGAAGTCCTCCTTTTGCACTTCGGTAGCATCATTAGGAAACCTTGTTTCACACGTATGGGATTCTCCCCTGCAGCCGAAGACTTGCTGTGTTATTGAGCCATGCCTCCTACATTGCAGGGGGTTGGACTGGATGACCCTTGGGGGTCCCTTCCAGCTCTACAATTCTATGATTCTGTGAAAGAACTGTGGTGCTATAGGGGGCTCTCCATAAGCCCCAGGAGCTGCTGCTGCTGCTGCTGCTCTTCAAGGGGCCACCAACTTCTCTAGCCTGCCTCATCTGCTCACTTGGTCCCACAGACAGGACATGCAGGTTCCTCAGGTTATAGATACCCAAAGCAAATTTTGTACCATCGTACATTGGCAACTGGAGCCCTGTCATATGGTGGCTGTCTGTGACCTTCCTTCCCCAAATGATGCAAAGGCTTCATGGGCATTCTTTGCCGTGGATGGAGAAGGTGCCAGCAGTAGCATGTTGGCAAAGCTCAGCTTCTGTGAGGAACGTCAGATGGGAGACAGTCACCCCAGACAGGGTGTGAGGACAGGAAGAGAAGGGGTTAACAAGGCAATGGCAGGTGAGTGGGATGACCTAATTGCATGTAGGAACTGGAAGGGAGGGGAGCAATGAAAGGGGGTAGGAGATTGAGAGACAGGGTCCAGTCACCAGGGGCAGAGTGCATGCTTCAACTTCAATACCAGGATCAGTCCCTGGTATTCCAGTTAAAGAAACAAGTAGAAGGAGATCCTGAAGAGCAGGTGCCATTTAGGGTAGAACGATCCAGACTCAATGGACACATAGGCCTGTAGGTTGGGTCTGCCTTGGACGCAGCTCCTGAAAGTGAGTCGGGTTGGTAGAGGGAAGGAGTTTGGACGCTTCATGCTCCTTTGGAGCCCTGGAGTGTTTTGAGTCACAACTAATGCCAGAGATCACGCTCACAGTGGGGGACCATCTTGCCTCCTCAGCAGTCTCCCGCCCTGGGTGTGCCATTGATCCCTGGTGCTGGGAACCGAGGTGTCTCAGACTCGGGTGTCAGACTCCAGGTGGGTCATTTCACACAAAGCTTTCTTCCTGAAGAGGTTGTTGACTCATACAAACACAGGAGGCTGCCTTATGCCGAGCCAGGAAATTGGTCCATTGGGCTCAGGGTTGCCTCCACTGCCCGGCAGCGCCTCTCCAAGGTCCAGCCCTACCTGGTGATGGTGAGGATTGAACCAGGGACCTTCTGCATGCAAAGCACATGCTCTTCCTCTGGTCCGTGGCCCCTCCCTTGGACTCCATCCTTGATATGCTCATCAAACCTCGTCTTCTCTGCATTTTCAGGTGTCGATGGAGCCACCGCCTCAGGATCCCGTGCCTGGGAAGCAGGAACAGGAGCTGCGGCTGCTCTTGAATAAAGACAAAAGCAAACGCAGTAAGAGCCACTCACTTTCTCCTTCCCCCACGTCCCCCTGACCTGAGTGCCCACGGTTCCTTCCTTGCTGTTCCATAATCTTGTGTCACCTACTCTTTTCTACCTGTTTTGTGACATGATGTATCTAGCAATGGTGACTGGCACCCATTGGACTGGTAGGGCGAGAGGCCGGTAGACCAAGGATAGGGTGGATCCAGAGCCAGTGACAAGCAGAACCAGAGCCAATCACAGGCAGAGCCGACTGATTCTAGGTTTGTCCTCCCGCCTCAGTTCCACAAGGGGCAAATCAGAGACAAAGGAGGAAGCTGGCAGCCAGTGCTGCCCCCTAGATTGGTCGTAAGTAAGAAGGTGGCGACTGGCTGAGGACAAAATGAGGCTTTTGCTGATGCTGCTGTTACATTTATTACCTGCCCTTCACCAGCTGGTCCCAGGGTAGGTTGCAAGAATTAAGAAAGTTTAAATGGTTTACAGTCACAGGAACAGGGTGAGCCCTGAAGACACACATCTCAGGTCTCGAAAGGGTGGGGTGAACAGGTCTGCAGCATTCACTGAAGAAGGGAGGGAATTCCACATCTTAGGGGCTACCACAAAAACATGCTTTCTCCCACCTCCCATCCCAAACTTCTTTGGCAGGTGCAACTACCAAACGGGTCTTCTCTGGTGAGCTTAACCCCAGGAGGGTCTGTAGGAAGAGGCAGCCTTTCAAATATTTGCCCATCCCCTGCAAAAATAAAAATCAAAATCAAATCAACATTCTCTTTTGCAGATAAATGTCCCAAACACGAAATACCAGTAAGTAGTAAGGTACAAATACCCATAGAAGTAAAAGGAGAGCTTTCACAAATCCTTAACCATATGTGAAAGATGTTATTGTGCTGACAACAAAACATAAATTCAGTATCTACTGAAACTATAAAGACTCAACAGATTTAAAGCATGATTATTATGTTTGCTCTCAGTTGTATTTCATGCCTATGAGGTAAAAAATGGTAAAGGACCCCTGGAGGGTTAAGTCCAGTCAAACTTGACTATGGGGTTGCAGCACTCATCTCGCTCTCAGGCTGAGGGAGCTGGCATTTGTCTGCAGACATCTTTCCAGGTCATGTGGCCAGCATGACTAAACAGCTTCTGGACACTGTGACGGAAACCAGAGCACATGGAAACGCCATTTACCTTCCCACCACAGCGGTACCTATTTTTCTACTTGCAGTGGCGTGCTTTCAAACTGCTGGGTTGGCAGAAACTGGGACAGAGCAACAAGAGCTCACCCCTTCGTGGGGATTCGAACCACCAACCTTCTGATTGGCAAGCCCAAGAGGCTCAGTGGTTTAGACCACAGCGCCACCTGCCTCCCTATGAAAGCTAATGGCGCAATCAGGGTTGGATCCTGACGGTGTTAGTGGCACTTTCCATTGACACCAATGATTATTCAGACATGACCAACTTTTCACATTTACTTCAGTGAGACCTGAGTGTAACTAACTTTGTTTGGATGCAGCTACTGTTTCTTTAAGTTACCACAATACTCCTTGTTGTTGTCATTGTGACATACCCTAAATTGTCAAAAAGAACCACAAGGCAATTTGGAAGGCAACATAAAAAATAATTGACCAGCTAACACCTCCTGCTTTAACATAATGTTATGTGAGGGGGGGCGCGTCATTGAGACCCTCAGCACATTGGATGTAGGTTTCCGTCTCCCTCCTCATTTACATGTGTTGGGACCTAACTGACCCCGTTTCCCTTTTCATTAACCCCTTAAATGTAAGCATACATGATACACATCCAAAGCAGGGAGAAGTGACACGCCTCAAAAATTAACCCCCTTAAAAAATAGAGAGAATTAATAAAATATGAAATTCCTACAGGTGGGTGGGAATTTTAGATCTTTTGTATAATCCTTGGGGTTAAGCTGCAAGTACAAATGCAGAGGAAGGTTAAACCAGGAAACAAGGGGAAATGAAAAATAAGCAAACCGCCCTCCTTTTCCTCCAGTGTTGTTTTTCTCAGACCCTCCTATCGCTAATTCCATCTCTTCCTGTCTGCCTGGCATGCAGGAGTCATGATAAGGCGGCCTGAACATTGCGCTAGATGTCGGCTGCTTCCCCCCACCTTTTTTAACGTATGGATATTGTAACAGAGCAAAAATCCCACAAGTGTTGAGAAACTTGCCTGCTTTGGCAATAGTCGTTTGCTGCCTGCAGTGATGATGTGAGGCAGATAGAGCTCCCATCTGTGCTGTGTTATTCCAGCATCGCAGAGCTTGCCTAGGAACAGGTGTGGGTGTGTCGGTGCAGTACAAAATTGGAAGAGGCTTCACGGCATGCAGAAATGTTTGCTGGCTGAGCGCCCCTACACACACACCTCCTTTGGCCACTAACGGATGCAGTTTTGTAAGATGCAGGACATTTTCATGTTCCATTGGGCACATTCGTCAGGGACCAGTCAAACCTAAGCTTCTTCAGCAAGGTGATAAGGGAGCCAAAAGGGTGAACTTGCTTCCCCAAAATCATCAATCAGAAAACACCAGATCTCCAAGATCTTATGATGGAGGGTGGTATATAAATCTAATACATAAATAAAAATAAAATAAATTTTGCAAATATCAGCTTATTTGGCATACTTGTTTCTGCCAAAGAAAGCAGCAGAACTGTTCAGGGCACAGAGGCACAATTGCAAACAACTAGATTTATTTTAATTTTAATTTTGGTGCTTTGAAGTATAGCTCACATTCTCATGATGCTGAGTGCTGCCCCCATTTGGTGACTTCTGCTTTCACAATGTGATTAAATGAAACCTAAGGGTCTCACCACATGACCCAGAAGCTGTACGCCGGCTTCCTTGGCCAATAAAGCGAGATGAGCGCCGCAACCCCAGAGTCGTCCGCAACTGGACCTAATGGTAAGGGGTCCCTTTACCTTTAACACATTGCATTTTTAGGCACACACCTACCTATTTAATATGCACTTTAAAAAGCATAGCATGAGTCTATTCAGTGTGTCTTCCCAAATAGCTGTACCATACAGAAATGTCTGTCAGGTGCCTAGGATTGGATGACACATTAACAGACCCAGGTTGGCCCTTGTATGTGTGAAAGCAGCCCAAAGAATCCAGGACTCTTTCATTCTGTGTACTGCTGCTCTATGTGGTGAACTGTGGGAATTACAGCTTAGAGCCGCTTCCTTGGCAGTACGTATTCTCAGGTCCTGCCCACCGTGGCTGGCCTTTGGGCAGTCCTAGACAGGAAGAAGGCCTATAAAAGAGCCAGAGAAGTAAAGCCTTTGCTTCTGCGTCTGCTGTGTCCTTCTGCCCCTCAGTTTACAGCCACAGTCTTGATACAAGAGCACAGCGCACATGACGGTGCCCAGCTTTCTCCATCCTGGTCCCTGCAGGCTCTTTCAGACTACAGCTCCCATCATCACTGATCATTGGCCATGCTGGCTACTGCTGATGGGTGTCGTAATCCAAAACCTCCGAAGAGCACCAGGCTATGGAGACCTGGCATAGCCTATGACACATGTTAAATTTGGGAGCACAGGAGAAATGGGTGACCAGAGCTCAGCATCCTGCTCGGCACCTGCTGTTCTTAGCTCAGCCAGCACCTTCCTGGAGCACTTTGTGTTCATGGCTGCACTTCCCTCGTGGCATAGAGTGGTCCAGGCGATACAAGCAATCATGGGGAAGGCTGATGCTCGGTGAAATAGGCCTTGGGTCAGGGTGTGTACTTGAGCAGTGTTGCAGCCCTCTGTGAAGCACAGCAGGGCAAGGGAATAAATAAGCTGTGTAACTCGCCCTTGTTGCCCTGAGACAGGATATCCTGTGTCTCAAGCATTCCTGGCAGATGCCTACCCAACTGTGCCATGAAACTGCACAGCAAAGAGATTCTATAGCTTCCCCCATTTGGTGACTTACTCCATTGCTGGACTACTTTAGCCCACGGCTGGTGTGTTCCTGGAATGGCACGATGGCCACTTCCCATGGCTTCCTCCTGTGATGTTCCAGTGAAGAAGGAATCCTGGAATCATGGGATGAGGCAGATCATGGCTCTCAGGTTTGGGGGTTGGGAGCTGCTGCCATTGGTAGTACCCATGTGCTGCACCCATCCCACATGATTCCCAAACTGCATAGGATCGAGACCCAAGAAGAAGCAACCACAGCACTCCAGAAATGTGTGAACCAGGCTGAAGAGCAGCCTAGTAGCAGAGAAAACGGCATGGGTTGGGTTCTGGAATCTCCTTGCTAAGCAAGTTTGGGAGCCTACCTGCAGGAATGCTTTAGCCCAGGAGCAGAGAACATGTGGCACTCCAAATGCTGCTGGACTAGAACTCCCATCGTCCTTGACCATGCTTGCTGGGGCTGATGGGAGATGGAGATGAACAAAATCTGGAGGGCCATGGATCCACAGTCCCTGCTTTTGATACAGAATATCAGAGTTAACTGGGACAAACTACATGTCCCATTTGATGACTCACATCTTGGCGATTCACCTCCACAGTTGCGCTGCTGGCAAGGTAGGGAGCTAGTGGCATTTCTTAATCTTTAGCCTGGTTGTATCTTCCTGTAAGTCTGACTCCAGCTTCTTTACATCCCCAGTGGGTGGAATGAACAATTCATCCCATGCTCTTTCTGGCATCCTTCAAAGGATTGGCCCATAATTCTCTTTTGAGGGCTTCTAGGGGTCAGACTGATCTGTCAGGGGCTGCATGCTGGCACTCCATTTTGTCTCTTTCTGCCACCCCTCATCTCCTTGCCACTCACATGAAATTTCATCCAAGGGCCACATGAAGCCCACCCCCTGCTGTAATTCAGTGTCACTCAAGATAGTGCAACACCTGGATGCAGTGCATTGGCCAGTAGTGTGGAAAAGGCCATGAGGGCCAGCACTCCTGTATTTATCCTGTATTTTATTCTGCGAACCACCTGGAGATCTTATGGTGAAGGGTGGTATGTAAAGGTAAAGGAACCCCTGACCATTAGGTCCAGTTGTGCCTGACTCTGGGGTTGTGGTGTTCATCTCGCTTTATTGGCCGAGGGAGCCTGCGTACAGTTTAACCCACAGTGCCACCTGGGTCCCTGAAGGGTTGTATATAAATCAAATAAATCAATAAAAATAAGCTGAAGTGAGTGTATGGATGGGGCCTGTGAGTTGACCAGCAGGACTATTCAGAAGCAGATGGATGAGTTTGGTGGTTGATCAGGAAAGGAAACTGGTGGATGGCCCTGCATCAGTCCCATATGTTAACCCTTCCTGCCATCTAGCGTCCAGCTCTAGAGCTGCACCTTCCCTGTTTCACTGGTTTCTGTTTTCCCTTCCTTCAAATCACCTGTTGTTTGAAGCTTCTTCTCCCTTAAGTCTCAGCCCATGGGATGCACTGCTTAATGGTTGCTCTTGCACTGTAAGTGTGTTCAACTCCACAGATTCTAAAATGGAGAGCAGCTCCATCTCCCACCATTTCCCAGAATACATCTTCATACACACATTGTGGTAGCCAAGTATCATCAGGAGAGAAAGCTTGTGAGGTCTGGAGCCTGCACCATTTGAACATTATAATCTCAAATGTTTTTCAGACCAAGGAGTGACTCACAAAGTTACACCCAGCTGTTGTTGTTTTCAAATAATAACACTCAAAGCAGCCCTGCAGATCATAGGATCTGCATAAGATCCTGAGATTTTCAAAATTAGAACAGTGGGCTGGCTTGCACCCGTCTCTTCCTGGATAGATACAATTTTCCTATTTTATTTTATTTTAATTTATTTAATTTATATACCTGGAGCATAAATTATAGTAGAGAAAGAAAAATGCAGATTGTAGAGTCCAATCTTATATGTTGCTACTCAGAAAGAAGTCCCCTTGAGTACAAGTTGCCATAGGGCTGCAGCCAGAATGTCTCTTCCTGAGCTTTAGAAATCAGAAAGCCTATGTCTCCCTTTACAAACAGTTGCAGAAGGTTTGGGAAACTGTAGCATTGGCAAAAGAAAAAACTGTCCATATTGTATAAAACCAAGTGAAGGGATATTTTAAGAAGAGGTTCTTTGTTCCTGGTTGAATGTCTTTTATTTATCACCAGATCTTTGGTGCAAATTAAAGTTTTAACAGTGTTGTCCTAAGTCAAAGTTTTTTGTTGAGAAACAAAACATTGTTGTATTAAGATTTTTCTTTGTCATGTGTACATCTCATCCTCTATAATAATATCCTATTGTCCCTGCTTTCCGTGTGTCACGGAAGTGGGTTCTGCGCATGTCACACGGGAACGCAGGGATTGGAGCGTGGACAGCAATAGACAGCAAAGGAGACCAATAGGCGATGCCGCTTCCGCCTCTTCCTCCCCACCCCCGCAGCCTGCAGCCGTTGCTCAGCAGCCTCCCCCGCGGGGGAAGGGGCGCGTAGCGCCCCTTCCTCCGATGCTTGGCTGGACCGGCTTGAGGCGCCGATCCCACCGCCGGCTCTGCTGGAGGCTCGCACACCAGCCTCCCTCTGCAGCCGCCGTTCAGCAGCCTTCCTCCGACGCTTGCCTGGACCGGCTTGAGGCGCCGATCCCACCGCCGGCTCTGCTGGAGGCTCGCACACCAGCCTCCCTCTGCAGCCGCCGTTCAGCAGCCTTCCTCCGACGCTTGCCTGGACCGGCTTGAGGCGCCGATCCCACCGCCGGCTCTGCTAGAGGCTCGCACACCAGCCTCCCTCTGGCTTTCCCTTGCCTGGAGGCTCGCACACCAGCCTCGGCAAAGGGTCTCCTTCCCACGCGGGGCGGCGTGCAGGCTGCCGGGACGGGCGCACAGCTCTCGCCCACCGGCCTCCTGCGTCCTTCGCTGCCTCCGCCTCCTCCTCCTCCCACCAGCTCGGCAGGCCAGGCGCGGCGCTCCGGCGCTGAAGTCGGGGCGTGCGGGGCGGCGTGCAGGCTGCCGGGACGGACGCGCAGCTCTCGCCCGCCGGCCTCCTGCATCCTTCACCGCCTCTGCCTCCTCCTCCTGCCACCGGCTCGACAGCCCAGGTGCGGCGCTCTGGCACTGAAGGCGGGGCGTGCGGGGCGGCGTGCAGGCTGCCGGGACGGACGCGCAGCTCTCGCCCGCCGGCCTCCTGCATCCTTCACCGCCTCTGCCTCCTCCTCCTGCCACCGGCTCGACAGCCCAGGTGCGGCGCTCTGGCACTGAAGGCGGGGCGTGCGGGGCGGCGTGCAGGCTGCCGGGACGGGCGCGCAGCTCTCGCCCGCCCCCGCTTTGCCGCGGATGCTGCCGCCGCCCTCCAGAGCTACAGCCCGGGGGAGAGATAGAGAGGAGCGAAGCCGTCTCCCCCCCCCCCCCCGGGGCGCAGGGCGGAGAAAAGGCACAGAATCGCGGCGGCCCAATGCGGCCAAGACGGAGCCCTGCCAGAGCCGCCGCCAACAGCAGCAAAACACAAGGGGGGGAGGAAACGGCAGCCGCCGCGGCCGCGCACCCCATTGGCCCAGCCGCGCGTCCCGCCGGAATGGGGGAGGCCACGGAGAAAGGGGGGAGGCACGGCCGCTGGAGGGAGGCCGGGCACCCTCGCGTGGGTATCTAGCGCCCGTTTTTAACGGGCTTAATTTACTAGTTGTATTAATAAAAAGCATTTGGTAGTGACAGTATAGGTAGATGAAATGATACATATTAATCTGAAATCCCTGTCTTTAGCTGAGGATGGCAGACTTACTCTATTGTAAATGGAATTTCTTATCTGGTGGGGCTGTAATGTTCTTACATTTATTATTTTTTAAAAAATCAAAAATGTAACTTTAAAGAATCCAGACGTGCCTCTCATTTCACAACCACCACTGTGAGCTGGGTCAGTAATGCACCTGTTTTACACATAGGGAACTGAGGCTGAGACGGCAACCTAGGCAATCCTTGGCTGGGAGGAATGTGAACTGCAGCCCCTTGGCCCAAGGCCCATGCTGTCATCCCTAGCACTCTGCTGGGGTGGCTTTATAGTGATTGGAAGCAGCCTACTTTCTGGCTTGCACTCACACCTCTTGGTCACTATAAAACGATATTTCAAAGATCTGCTGAGAGACACCCTTGGGAATTCCTCTGTCACTGTGTCAGCACCTTGGAGGTGGTGTTGTGCCAGCAGATACTGGAAACAGCAAGCTGGTTCTTGGGGAGACACAGGAAGGGTGACCTCATCCAAGTTCTGAGCGTGTTTTCCCTTAAAGCGGTGTTTCTCAAACTTAGGTCCCCAGCTGTTGTTGGACCACAACTCCCATCATCTCTGACCACTGGTCCTGCTAGCCAGTGCTTCCCCCCCCCACCCCGGAGCTCTCAAGGGTACGCAGTGCCGGCACCTCATTTTTGTTGTTAAAATTGTGGCACTTACTGTAACAACTTCACGATGAGTACCAGCACCTATTTTTCTAGAAAAAAAGCATTGCTGCTGGCTAGGGATGATGGGAGGTGTAGGCAGCTGGGACCCAAGTTTGGGAAACATTGCCTTAAGATTCTAAGAACATAAAGAAAAGTCTGATCCTTCTAGTCCAACATTTCATTCTCACAGTGGCCAACCAGATGCCTGTAGGAAACCTGCAAGCAATTCTACATCACATAACATAAAAGTGCTCTAAGGTGTATGTGAGAGTGTGTGCTTTCATCCTGCTCCTTGATCTCTCATAGGTGTTCATAGAGCAGCAGCACAGTCCTTGCTGTGCCTCCCTGCACTTCTTTGAACAGCGATGATCAAAGCAGGGCAGCTCCTGCGCACAGCTGGCAACTCTTCTCTCTGATCATTATGATGTGCGAAGTAGGCATCTCTGCAGCTCTAGGTCAGAGTGCCCCCCTTCTGCCCCCAATGCAACACCACCTGGAGCCATGCAATGAACAGTTGAGGGCTGTGGGGAGCTTGACCCTTATTCTGCTGAACCCCACAGCCAATCAGGGAGCAGGATGGCTTTGCATTTGAGAAAAGGCCAAAGCATTTGGAGCTTCTTACTTTGGGGGGGGGGTTCATGGGAGACACAGTGGAAAGTTTTGTGAATGGTGAGAATACGGGGGGGGTTGTGGTATGAGTTGGGCCGTTCAATGAAGGAGGTTGGCAGAAATTGGTTTGGACAAAGCTGCTGCTGAGTGGTAGAGCCCATGCTGTGCAAGCAGAAGGTCTCAAGTTCAGTCAATGGCATCTCCAGGTAGAACCAGAACAGGATGGTTCACCTTTGGCTGTCCAGATGTGGCTGGACTACAAACTCTCCCTGACCATTGGCCATGCTGGCTAGGGCTGATGGGAGTTGGAGTCTAACAATATCCAGAGGTTCACAGGTTCCCCATCCTTGGTATATATACAATACTGTGGTAGGTGGGCCCATTGGTCTGAGCTGAATTAAGATGACTTCCTATGTCAAAGAGAAAAAACTTTGTGCGTTGCTAACTTTTGCAACTTACTGTCACCGCATTATGAGGATTAAAGGGGGGAACATTTGCCTTCATGTCCTACCAAATGTCTCTTTTCACAAGTGAGAATGGCAACTACTTCTTTTAAAGCTCATGCTCTTCTTAAGTGAATCCATTCTTTAATTACTTATTGAAAAGCGTTAGCATGCATTTTGAGTTTAATCAAATTCCCAATGATTTGCTACCAGCAGGTTGATACAGCTTCAGGGGCTGTGGCTTTTGCTGAAATGAGCTGAAGCCTAATTCTGATGGGTGGCAGGTGCTAAAGATGGCTCTGAGCCGCGTCTCGGTGGCATCATCTCATGATGGTTTTTTGCTCAACAGGTGCTGTAGCGAGTATGGTTGTGAAGCAGAAGCTGGCTGAGGTCATCCTGAAGAAACAGCAGGCCGCTCTGGAAAGGACCAATGCACCAGTCATTACATACAGGTGATCTGGTTATAGATGCATATGGGTCAATACATACATGTATGCAAGCTGTGTCCTATGCCAGGTCTCAGTTCTTGTTAAAGCCCAAACCCCAAAGAATGTAAAACAGGGATGGCTTGGCTATTGATCTCCAGCTGGTTAGGTTGATTTTATACCCTGGGTTTCACCCTGATATATCCAGATGTGAGCGCCCTTGATTTACACCATTTTCACACACAGCATATGCTCATATCATTTTCTGCATCCATACTATGAACAATAAACCTTCATTGGCTAGAATGGACATTCTGGATGAAGAAGACAATCCTGCATGCTCCTGGTCCTTGAGCAAGACCCACTGAAGAAAAGCCACATTCAGGCTCTGCTCTGTGTTAAAGCAGCTTGTGTACAGTGTGTCTTCCACTCCCTTCTTTAGCTGCTCTACCCTGACCTTCCCACAGTTGGGATCCCTGAATTATCAGAGTTCCCAATCGTGAGGAATAATCTAAAAAATCCCATTCAAAGCTCCCTGCTCAAGCAGGAGAGTCAGAGGGTAGAGGGTGGGGCTGGCCACATGCCCATATGCTGCCCCCCAACACAAGTTGCTTAAATATAGTGGTTGTAATGCCTGAATAGGGCTGTATTTCCAGGTAAACATGCATAGGATCATGCTTCATATCTTGGTTCCGTGTTATTTTTCATGCACTTGGTTTTACAACTCTATAATCCTCCACCTGCTTTCTGTGGGTGTTTGGCGTGCTGGCAAAACTGAGCCAGTTCACACACCCCTGGGATCATGATCAGCCCGTCTGGTATTACACCTCCCACCTCCCGTGCTCTGGCTCTTGGCACACCATTGCCTTGCCTGGGCACATCTCCAGTGACCTGCTTTCACTTCTATTCTTACACCCTGTTGGCCCATTTACATTACCAGCATTCAGGTTATGTCACAAAAGAAGCGCCGGCCATATACATGGGTACATACCCTGTGAGTGCCTGCCATTTCTCATGGTCCTGGTCAGGAAGGTTCACGTGGAAAAAGGACTTCTGCTCCTTCTGATCTGATCTTGCCCTTGGACACCATCAGAAACCTCCATCTTATTCCACTCATCCCAAATATTTTCTTTTTTAAATGTTTTATTTTTTGGAATGGGGGTACCAGGGTTTTTTTGTTCTGTTTTGGGGTGTTTGTAGATGTGTTGCCTCTTGCCAGCACCACCAGTTTTTCTTTGGTGAAAGGAGCGTTATATGGTGCCCACAACAGCTGCTTAGTCTGGAGACACATTTCCAGATGTGTCTCCAGACCCAAAAAGAATGGGGGATTGCTGTGCTAGCTGCTCTCCACATCTGGAAAAAAGAAAACATGTAGTAGCCTGTCAACCTGATGTCCTCCAGATGTTTTGGATTACAACGCCATCAGTTCCAGCCAGCATGGCCAGTAGTCACAGATGATGGGAGTTGTAGTCCAGCAACATGTGGAAGGCACCAGGTTGGAGAAGGCTGCTCTGCCGGTGGTTGGGTGGCAAGACTCAGTGGGCTTTGATCTTGAGTCCAGCTGCAGAGATCCCTGTAGTGCTTTTTCTAAGTGCTCAAAGTCACCCTTAGCAACAGTCCTGTAAGACAGACCAGTATTCTCATCTCCTTGCTGCAGGTGAAGGGCTGAGGTTGAGAGATAGTGGCTAAGGTTGGAGAAACACTGTTGTTTGGAAGCGAGTTGAAAGTAGTGTGATAGAGGTACCGTTGCTGATGTCGTCCACACTTCTTTTGCCCCACTTCCTTCTCCAGTCAAACATGTTTGACAGGTTTTCAGAATGCACTGCCCAAACCTGCAAGACCTGTTTACCCTCAAACTGATAAAGTCATGTCAGCCAATTTTTTCACAAGAGCTTGATGTCATAACTAGAAAGAACGCTGAAAAATTCTGCATTCTGCATTCCATTCCGTCTAAAGCTTTTTAAGTCAGAGAGAACGTGTGGAAGGTTTTGGTTTGGGATGACAGAAGTATGGGAATTGAGTCAAAGGTCGTTGACCTATATCCCAAGTAGGTCTAATAAATCTGAGGCACTGATCGTATGGAGAGCCCTAAACCATCAGCTTTCACATCTCAAATAGAATGTCATTAGTTTGCACAGAAGTATGAAAGTGTAGGCCAGCCTTTGCCAACATAGTGCCCATCAGTCCCCGCCAGTGCTGGCTGGGGATGATGGGAGTTGAAGTCCAAATAGTCTGGAAGGTGCCAGGTTGGCAAAGGCTGTTGTAAGTCATTGGGAATAAGACCGGTTTTGACTGTCACTTCCCATGCAATGTCGTTGGAGATAGGAAGGGAAAGTGCTCTGTGTGAAGTGTCCTTTCTTGGCTGCAAGAGTGACATTAGCTGCTCTTAGATGGATGAACTTTGCAGGGGGGGGGGACGACACATGACCCAAGCTCAGTGGTAGAGAAAACACTTTCAATCCCCAGCATCTCAGGTAAATATGTAATACCAGATTTGACACAGCAACTGTCTGTCTCCAGCCATAGTTCACAGCTGAGGTGAGATTTGAAGTGCAGACTTCCTCCCTGGCTGCTCATTCCCTTAACCACAATGTGGCTCGGGTCAGACCAAGTCAGCAGCAAAGCTCTCTCTTCTCCTCCATGCAGATCTTTGGAACCGATGGAACATGAAGGCCCATCCAACCCTGCCCTCCCCAGTTTCTTCCCTCCTGTCTCCAACAGCTCCGGAGACTCCCCAGAGCACTTTCCACTGAGGAAAACAGGTGAGGGGGAAGAGCAGTGTCAGAAAGTATTTTTGTGGGGTTTCCCAGGTGAACCAGGAGGCCGGGGCTGCCAGCCTTGGTCTGATCTGCAGAAACCTGGTTTTCATGGCCTGGAAAGGAATGTGATCAATTGCTTATCTGTGAGACACATGGCTGCTGGGTTCATCATTCACTCATTCATATTTTTGTCTGCTGCTTTTCCACACGCAAACAGATTATGCTCAAAGTGGCTTACAAAGAAGAAAACAGGGCTGTACAAAAACAATGTCATAATTAGGGAGACTCAAGGGTAACAGGCAAGAAGCATTAGAGAAATTCCAGCTGCATTGGAAGTATAGAACAATCGGGTGAAAGCCTGGAAGTCTCTTAAGATGCGTGTGCACCAGCAGCTTTTCATGCAGTCTCATGCAGACTAGCTTCAGAGGGGGAGATGAGAAGCAGGGTCTCCCCACCACCTCTGCTGAGAGGGCAGATCCTTTGGCCTCCTCACCCCTTCAGTCTAGTAATAATGATAAGGGTGGTGACAGTAAGAATCACAGTCAAAGAATTGTAGAGTTAGAAGGGACCCCAAGGGTCATCTAGTTTCAGCCCCTGCAATGCAGGGATCTCAGCTAAAGCATCCATGACAGATGACCATCCATTGAGATGAGATGAGATGAGAAATGGGATTGTGCAGATGTTGCCTGTCATCATTATTCATTCATTCCACCTTATGGCATACATTTGGATTCTCTGCCTCAGGGACTAGCAGAGGTCCTGAGATTTGGGCTGGCCTTGGTTCCACCAGCCCTGCATCTTCCCCATTGTGGAGTTGGGGAGGTTCTCATCCCCAACCCTTGTGCTGAGCCTGCCTTGCCAGAGCAGAGACTCACTGGCCAGTGCACTTCCTGACCTCCAGCTGCCAAATATGGTGGTTCTCACCTTTTCCCCCGAATTTGCTTCAGCATCTGAACCCAACCTGAAGTTGCGCTACAAGACAAAGAAGGCTGGCGAGCGGCGCAAAAACCCACTGACGCGCAAGGAGAGTGCACCCCCTTCCTTGAAGAGGCGCCCGGCAGAAGCCATTGGTAAGATGGGAACTTGGAAAGGGTTTGGTGGGTGTGATCTTGCTTTGGAGCATCCATTGGCATGAGGGTTCCAAGGATTTCCTGGTTCAGAGGATTAACTGCCATTGTTGGGAATGCAGCGGGACCATAGTATGTGACGCAGCTGAGCTAAGAATGAGCTGATTTGTGAGGAAGCCCACATTCAGTCAGCTGAGATGAGCCCATTTCGACAGAGCTGTTCGACAGTGGAATTTGCTGCCAAGGAGTGTGGTGGAGTCTCCTTCTTTGGAGGTCTTTAAGCAGAGGCTTGACAGCCACCTGTCAGGAATGCTTTGATGGTGTTTCTTGCTGGTCTCTTCCAACTCTATGATTCTATCATTCTATGATTTGAAACAGAGGTCTGGGGAGCTTGCTCACCCCAAGCTTAGCTTCCCCCTTCGTTTCAGTGCCACTGAACATGGGAACTCCTGATAGCTGGCAGGTCACAAGCTAGGCAGGCTTGCCTTACAACAGTCCAGTGTGGTTGTGGTCAGAGTTATCCAGTATGCACAAATAATGAGTGTGAATCCTGGTGTCGTCCATAAGGGAGAAGTATTAAATTTATTATTATTTATTAAATTTCATTATTATTTATTAGAGTTATTCCCTGTCCCTTTCGTCTGAGGAACACAGGGTGGTTTACGATATGACAACACAAAAGTATACAACATAGTAACAAACAAAAACAATAACCCGCACAACACAGTTATTTTTAAATGAAAAGCTCAGAGGAACCCGAAAGATGGCAAAAGTGCCCCCCCCCCCAATTAGAAAAGAATCCTATAAGGCAGGAGGGAACCTTAAAAAAAACAACACCCCAAGGAGGACTGAGCTATGGAATACTGTTGGGGTTTGGGTGCAAACCTGGGAATATGGGTCAGAATGAAGTATTCTGGGAAAAGAAATGGCTTATAAGATGGAAAGGTTGTGTACTCCATGCAGCTGGGTATAGGTATCATGTGCATCTGTTTGCACGGGGGAGTGACACTTCCTGAATTTATACTGTTCTGGTTAAAACAATTTTACTTGTTTGATAATTGTAACTCTTCCACATTTTTATAATTGCATACCATATTGTCGTAACCCACCCTGGGACGGCATGATAAAAGGTGAGTATGAAATCTTAAAAATAAACAAAATAGAACCTGCTTAACTTCATGGTGAACCTACATGATTGGTTCGCCATACTTGTGTGGCATGAACCAAGGATGAGAAACCTGTCCCCCTCCAAGTACCACTCCCATCATCGCTGACCATTGGGCATGCTGGCTGGGGCTGATGGAAGCTGTCACACAACGTCTGGTGGATCACAGGTTCCCCATACCTGATCATGGCTGCATCCAAGACTTACGGCATTCCTCCCGTAATCTGCAAGTCTCCCATGAGCATTCTCTTTCCCCTTCCTTTGCTTGTCCTGATCTTGCTGTACCCAAAGCTGTGCATGTTCTTTCTCACCTGCAGATTCATCTCCCAGCAGCAGCAGCACCCCAGTGTCTGGGTGCAGTTCACCCAATGACAGCCTGGTGCCAGAGCACGGAGCCCTGCCAGCCGCGCCAGGGCTTGCACAAGAGGTATGGACCCTGTGGGACTGGAGACTTGGGTTGATCCCCAGAGAGTCTGTGATTGGTCCTGTGGGATCAGTAAGCCAAGAAAACCTGCAGGAAGAGCAGGTTTCTTAGGCCTGCTCTGCACCCACCCAACTACCCAACACTGGCTTCCACCAACCAGGATCACACAAAGAGGCAGTTGTGTCTTGTAACACACAAACACATTTCCAGCTGCCTTTTTATCATTTTAATTCTAGTAAGAATGGCTCCGTTTCACTCCCTCTTCAGCCCCTTCTCCCCACACAAAAGCTTCCAATCTTCTCTAAGCTCTACAACATTCACCCTATAATTGAGGGTTATTTGCACTATGATTTGGCAAATTTTAAGTCCATTGCAAAAAATGTCCTTTTCACCACTGTGCCTCTTCCAGCAGGCCCATTTGCTAAGCTGTTTTTTCTGTCTGGTTTTATCTACTCCTTATCTACCCTTCTTTTAGAAATCTTTCTTCTTCTTCTTCTTCTTCTTCTTCTTCTTCTTCTTCTTCTTCTTCTTCTTCTTTTATCTACTGCTTTTTTCTTTCTTTCTTTTTAGAAATCTTTCTCCTCCTCCTCCTCCTCCTCCTCCTCCTCCTCCTCCTTCTTTTGAAGAAGGACCATAACTCAGTTGCTGAGCATATATTTAAAAGCAGAAGGCCTCACATTCAGTCCCCTGCATCTTCAGGTAGGGTGGGGCAAAGAGTCCCTGCCTGGAACCCAGCAAAGCCCCTGCCTTTCAGCTGTAGAATTGTAGAAAAAACTGAGTTACGTAGACCAACCTGTGGTGCGACTCCATTTAAGGCCGTTTCCTATGTTAATAAGTTATTGCCAATGGTATTTTTGTGGTTGTAGAGGCCCTTTATTAGAAAATTGGGACAGAAAGGTGTAAATATGGCAACTTCTGCTTTTGCGACACCAAAGTGGTTGAAAAATGGAGCGTTGGAAAGTGAGTAAATGTGTTGCTCTACATACAGTTGGATGCACATTCCCATACAGATCCCTTCTCTTTTGCTGGTTCTCCTTTGTAATATGTGGCAGAATCAGGGTGAACAGGCATCAATGGGTGGACTCGAGATTCAAACAAGATCAAAGCCAGGATCCGTCAGCAATGTCTGCTGAGGATCTCCTGCCGAGGGAGGATTCTGAGAAGTATTCTCACAGGCACACATGATTCATGCAGATGGGAAGATGAGCCTGTCTGTCAGAGGGCTTGCATAACCTGAGCAGATCTCCCAGAATCCTCTCCGCCATGCAGTGGTTCTATGGCAGGAGAGCAACAATGGAGTTGCTTGGCAACAGCTCATGCATCCCCTTGAGCCCAGAAGCTTGAAAGTCGCTGAAGTTGCTTGATTCTCCCACCCGCTGTCTTTAATGCAGACGCCCCTTGCTCAGCGCCTGAGAATGCAGGAAAGCTCATTGGCTCAGTTTGCTCTTCAGACCTCTGGCTCCCTCCCAGCGCTCACCCTTGGACTTCCGACCACTTCTGCAGCGTCTGCCAGGGTATGTCTGGAGGGGCTGTGGCGAGGGGACAAGCAGGATAGAAGCTTCTGGGGTCATCTGGGTTGGTTGCGGTGGGAAACAGAAAGCTGAGCTAGATGGTCTTTTGCTCAGCGGTAGAGCATCTGCTTTGCATGCAGAAGGTTCAGTCCCCAGCATCTCCAGGCTGGGGGAGGGGGAACCCTGCCTGAATCCGTGGTGAGCTGCTGCTGATCATTGTAGACAAGGCTGAGCTAGATGGACCAATGGTTAAAGCAGCTTCCTGTGTTCCTCTAGGCCTTGGCCTGATCCAGCAGGGCTCTTCTTCTGTGTACCTGGGACGGTTTCTAGAGTACCAGGCATTGTCAAGGGGCAAGTGATCTGGGGGTGGTATTCTGCTGTGATTTACTCAGAGTAGACCCACTGAAACCAGTGGGCATGAGTTAGGCCCATTGATTTCAGTTGAGGGCTGGTCTGGATGCCCCTTGGGCTCACTTCTCTAAGTAGCAAACTCAGATTCTCTCCTGAAGAAAAGCTTCAGGGACAGTATTTTTATGGGGCAGAATCTCCTTGCTTCCTTCTGCAATCTCCTTTCTGCCCACCCCCTGATCTGAACTAATCCCTCATACCTCTCCTGTTTTGCACCCACCTCATCACTTTGAGAACTTTGCTCAGGGAGGTGCTCTTGATCCACCGTCTCCAATTCTCTCTCTGTAGGGCGATGGAGATCACCGGACACACCCAGGCCTTGCACACAAGGTGCCTGTCCTGACTAGCACTCATGCGCCCGTTTTCCTGCCAACCAGCTTGGAGCAACATGAGCCTGGGAACCCACTGTCCACTCGGCTGCAGCCTGTTATAATCTTGGAGCCCTCTCTCCCCCATTCTCCTCTTGTGACAGGTGCGTACCAGCCCCTCACATTGGGGCAATAGGGCAGGGAATCTTATGCTTAATAAGATACTGGTGTGTGTTTGCATAGACAAAAGAGAACTGTGTTCAGTATTCCACAAAGGGTAATTGAAGAAGAGCAAGATGCAAGGGAGAAAAAAATAGCATGGCATGATGGGTTTTGTAGTGTTTATAGCAGATTCTGTAGCAGCAGAGGGATTCTAGGGAGAAGAATGCTCTAGGCTACTCTGATAACGTTCACACTGAACAAGCAAGTTATATAGATGTTTTTGCACTTGCCAGTTCCTCATTTTGCTGCTTTGATGATCACCACAAATACCACAATAACCATCATGCTATGTTCTTCATTGTCCCCCTTACATCTTGGCCTTTGGACAAGATTGCACCACAAAACCCTACGTAATTAAATGCCATGCAGAGAGGCAGCTCACACTGCATTATTGCAAGAACATTTGTTTTGATTGCCCCACACGACATCTTAGGGGAAGGAGGAAGAAGAGAAACTGTGCCGCCCCTTAAGTGTTCTCTCATGCCGCTCCTTCCCTCTGCCCCATACATAGAATGGGGGGAGGAGGAGAACATCATGGACAGGTTTTCCAGACTAACCTTGCAGCACCTGAATTCTGCCACCCCAGCTTGCCACCTGTGCTCCTGCCAGCTGTGAATGTGCCTCACCCATCACTGCTCCTCTAGATCTTTTAAGAAAAAGATAGAAGCAGATTTCTGGCATTAAAAAAACACCTAAAGATTTTGCTCCTCCCCAGTTTGGAGTAGGTTATCAGAACAGAATTCAAGAATTTGTTCTTGTTTTTTCTTCCATTGTTATTTTATTTTATTTTTTTATTGCAGCCTGTGATGAGGGAGGCAGACAAAAGCCCCTTCCAGGCCACTTTGGCATGTCTAAGGATTCAGCAGAAACTGTTCACCTGTTTTCTTGCTGTGTTGTTGTTGTTGTTTTAATCTTGTGGGATGGAAACATGAAAATGGAGGAACTGTCACAAAGTGACACTTAACTCACTTTGCTGAATTTCCTTCCCACTTGTGCTGTGAACGCAGAGCCTGCTTTAGCTGGAAATGTACACTGGGTTTTTAACATTGCTCTCTCCCACTTTCCCACCTATGGAAGCAATACTGACAAGCAATGCATTCCAGATTATATTTTTAGCTTCTCTTCTTTCCTTTGCAGTTCCAGGACTGGGAACGGTCCCTTTCCACTTCAGCCGCTCCCAGCTGCTTCCCCCAGAGCGATTGTCGATGCCTACGCCCCACAAGCCCTTGGGAAGGACACGCTCGGAGCCTCTGCCGTCCAGCCCCAGAGCTGTCCAGCAACAGCTGGCCTACCAGCAGCACCATGCGCTCTTCCTGGAGAGGCTGAAGCAGCAGACCCAGCTGGGCAAGGCAGGCTCTTCTCTGGTCTCCTCCAGATGGGGAAGGGCCGGGTTCAGTCGTGAAGTAGGGCTGGGAATGTGCCCTGCCAGAAACCTGGGAGAAGCGCTGCCAGTCATACATATATACATGCACGCATTTGTGTGCTGCCTTTCCACAGTTACAACCATGCTCAAGGTGCCTAGCATTATTACAAATATAGCAAAAGTAGTCCTAACCAATAAAAGACATAAAAAGTACACAATCAAACTGAAACAATTTCCACATGAATCATAACATCTAAAATAAAGTTACAAACAAAATTAAAGTCAATAACCCCGCAAACAATCCTCCAGCCCAAGAGTCGTTCACAGCCTCAGCTTCTGCAGCCGGAGTCAGTCCAGGTCCTACCCTCCCAGGCCAGGTGGAAAAAGGCCTGCAAAACAGGCAGCAGATCTTCCAGGACTCGCAGCCAAGATCAGTGTGGACAATGCTGAGCTAGGTGGAGTGCTGGTCCCACTTTGTATAAAGCAGCTCTCTGTGTCCCTGTGTTGAGGGGCCACTGACATAAACAACCTCCAGGCAGCATTCCTTGTGTGTTGATGTGGTAATGCAATGCAGGGGGCATGCTGTAACCCCAACAGCCAAGGTTCTGTTTTCGTCTTGGCTGTGAGTCCTGGAAGACCTGCTCCCTGCCTTGTAGGCTTTCCCCCACCTGACGTGGGAGGAAACGGCGCTGACTGACTCCAGCTACAAAAGCTGAGGCTGCGGAACAAACTCTTTGGCTGGGGGATTGCTTGGGGGGTTTATTGTGGGAAGGGGGTTGTTGCTGTTGATTTTTGTATCTTAACTTTGGATTTTATTATTTATATGGAAATTGTTCTGTTTGGTTGTGTGCTTGTTGACGTTTTGTTTATGAGTACTTTTGCTATGTAATTTTTAATATATTGTAAGCCACCTTGAGCAACGTTTTAACTTTGGAAAGGCAGCATACAAATAAAATGATTAATTCACTCGTCTAACAAGCTCTTGAGGAAAGGTGCCTAGCTGTTCATCAGTATGCAATGCATTTCAGATTCAGGATGCAGAATAGGAAAACACAGCCAAACTGCCTATGTTTGCAGAACCAGTGAAGTTTGTGGAGTTGGCTGTTTTGAGCCTGCGTAGCCCAGATTTACTCGGTCTTCTCTCCCTCCCACCCCAGCGCATGGCCAAGTCCAGCGAGAAACCTCGGCTGCAGCAGATCCCCTCTTCAGAAGACATGGAGGCAGAGGCAGGAGAAGATCCAAGCGACCCACCCCAGGCCCCGCCGGAGCCTTTGCCAGCAGGGGGAAGCGGCAGCAAAGAGACAGAAAGTCGCTCCCGGTTGGGTCAGCCTCAGGAGGAGCATGTCCTTCAGCAGGTATTGGAAGAGAGCAAAAGGGACACACACACACAATGCTTTCTGCATTTCAAAATGCTATGTCAGCAAAGATAATCCTCAGGTTTGGGAAGATCCATAGCTCACTGGTTGAGCATCAGGTTTGCATGCAGAAGCCCCCCCCCCCCACCTGCTCAATTCCCAACTTCTCCAGGCAAGGCTATCTGAAAGAGATGATGTTGAGCCACTGCCAACCCATGTAGATGGTACTGAGCTGGATGGACCAATGGTCCGACTCAGCATAAGTCAGTTCCCTAGGTTATTGCTCCCAGCACCCTACAGTTTAGTTGAGATTGCTGCATTGCAGGGAGTTGGACTAGATGACCCTCAGGGTCCCTTCCAGCTCTACGATTCTGTGATTCTAGAACTCTGGTCCTTTTTAAATGTTCCTGATTTTGCTATTGTAAGTCCACACATACAGGAAACAGCAGTGATCTTTGGCTAATAGCAAAATATTTAGTGACCTCTCTTTAAGCTTCCTGACTACAAGAGGTCAGGAATTACGGTACCTCTTTTTTCCAGGGGTAATTTTCTGCTTACACCTTTTTCCTTCCAAATGTTTTCTCAAAGTGCCTAAGGCCCTTCCTGTCTCAAAAACCCAGATTCTTTAGCCCAGTTTGCCAAATGGGATACACCAACATTAGTATGCAACTGCAAAATAATTAAAAAATGTGAACACACACATGCTATCTATGCATATGTGTATGGGAAAACACTCTCCAGGGAGGCTCGCCTGGTGCCGTCATTATATATCTTTTGGCTCCAGGCAAAAGCTTTCCTCTAAAACCAGGCCCTTGGCCTTAAACTATCTGTGGACTTTTAGAAGTGGGTGGGGTGTTTTAATGCATTTCTTTGTCCTCTTGGTTTTAATGTATCTCTGTTGGGTTTTTCATTTGTGTGCTTGGTTAACTCGTTGTAAATTGCTTTGGGTTTCCTTGGGCAAGTTAAAGTGACTAACAAATAAATTTTATATAATTTTCCAAGGAAAAAAATTGCCACTTGAAAAAAGAAAGCATTGCCATACGCTGAACAAGGGCAAATGCAACAAGTCGTTGGAGACCTCCACAGATCCACATTCCCAAGAGGAAAAAATAGAAACAAATTCTTAAAAGCACACTATGGTTCTTTAATAATAAGAGAGAAAACACTTCCGCAACACTCACAAACCAGCAAAATAGGGTGACGTTGTTTCTGTGCTCCATCAGTATAACTAGACCCCACCACCCCAGAAACACTTTCCTTGGCCAGCCTCTGCTTTGGGTGAACCAAAGGGACTCTGCCTATGCAGGGCAAAGGCACTAGAGGGCAGCAGCTACCCAGGTGCGAACTCTGCGTCGCTCTGAAGGCAGGCATCCCCGCAGCTGAGCTTCAAGAGGAGTAGCAGGGGACACGAGGGGGTTCCCCGTTTGACATGGTCTCTTAATTCGGTCAACAGGCCCAGTACGCCTGGGAGCAGCAACAGCGCATGCAGCAGCAGCAGCTCCTGCGGAGGCAGCCTGACTCGCTGCTCGTCTCGGCAAGCCGCGGCTCCCACCGGCCGCTCTCCAGAGCTCATTCGTCACCTGCCCCTGCCACTGCGTCCCACCTGAGCCAGGACACATCTTCCAAGGCAATCCCCTTGCCGGTGCAAGAGCAGTCGACCAAGCCACGCTTCACCACAGGTAACGCAACAGCTTTCACACACAAGCCAAGGACTCCCTACAACAGGAGTGGGAACGTGAGGTCCTCCAGATGCTTCTGGACTGCAGCTTCCATCAGCCCCAGCTAACATGGCCCAATGGTCAGGGGAAAGGGGAGGTTTAGTCCAGCAACATCCAAAGGGCTCCATGTTGCCCTATTTCTGCACCAGCTTCTTGCTTTCTGCTTGATGTTCCTGATCTGCATTATCCCCCCCCCCAAGTCTTATTTTCTTGAATACTACTCGTTCTGTCGTAATAATACTGTTGTTGCTGGGATCTGTCTGTCTCAAGAGACAATGGTGTGCCCCTCTGGGAGTGAAGCCAAACCGCTGGAGAATCACAGTGCCTGCTGTGGCTGCAGAGACTGGTAACTTGTAACCACTGCTTCTGTGATGCTGTTTTCTGCATTAGCAGCACCGAAGTGACTTCTCTGGGGCGCAAGCCTGGGCGGTGTATCCATATCCATATCCTGCTGCCCAGGTGACAAGACCACAGGGGAATTCCCCAACTCACTGAGGGTTTGAGACCCATTGGCTCCCCTCACCTGGTTTACCTGGCCAGTTGAAGCCATTCCCGGGATTGTGACCACTGTCTCATGCTGACAGCTTCTAGGAGCCACAGGTGGCAGCTGAGTGCAGGATGGGAAGCAAAGGTGGACAGAAGAAGCAGGACATGTTCCCCAGCAGAGAGTTTATTTACATGAGTAAATATTGCAGTTCCTAATTCCACACCTGCAGTCCATACTGCATTCTGGAAGGGCTATACCACATGGTTTCTGTATGCTCGGATTAGTTTTCCAGTGCTCACCAAGCCCAGAGAGAGTTGCAGCTTTGTGAGTGACCTGGGTGCTGCTTTTCTTTTCATTGCAGGCATCGTGTATGACTCAGTCATGTTGAAACATCAGTGCTCGTGTGGGGACAACAGCAACCACCCTGAACATGCTGGCCGCATCCAGAGCATCTGGTCTCGCCTGCAAGAACGTGGCCTACGCAGTCAGTGTGAGGTAGGAGGCAGTGCAGGTCCAGGGTAATGACGGGAGGGTTTTCTTCAGAGATTGTTTTGCTGTAGCTTCGGAAGCCTGAGATGGGAAGTTTGCATGAAATCTGCACACGTGCACACCCTCCAAATTCTGTGTTCTGAACAATTTCTTCAAACAAAGCATCCAGGGATATATTTGCTTAGCTTTTCATAATATATTCTGCTTCCTTTTCATTTTTAGTTCATTAGGATACCTTTATCTATGCAAGGAAGGAGGTGGCAGAGAGGAGTAGAAGAAAGGGAATTTTCTGCAACCACAAGTACTAGAGTTGAAGCATATAATTTGTCACAGTGCCTATTAACTCCTCTTATGACCAGTATTTTTACTTTTGGTACATCTGGGAGCAGGGCGTTTCTCTTATCTTTGGATGAAGGAGTGGCCCTTGTGTTCCAAGCGGTTAGAAAATTTAGAGTAACTGTTCTTGAAACTATAGTCAGGAAACACCACTGGTTGCCTGTTGCACTTTCAGATGCTCATAGAAGATCACAATGAAAGTAATAAGAGGAAGATAATGAAGAGCGAGGAGTGTGTGTGTGTGTGTGTTTTCAAGTTTCTATTGTATGCTGAAGACGTAACCCTTTCCAGTTTAAATTGAAAGAGAGAAGAGACTTCCACCTTCAGCCGTGCATGTGGCTGCAGTAGAAACTTCAAAGAAACGCTGGGCGTGTGCTCAGCTCTCCCCACTAATCTCATGTGGCTTCATTAGCTCATGGTCCCAACAAAGAAATGCATCTGTTGAGTTTAATTTGGCAGCTGCTTAATCATGCTTTTGTATGGTGGCTGAGAAGTCTGGAAATAGGACAGAGCACAGAGAACCAGCAAACCCAAGTTGTGATTGTCATCTCAACAAGGTGCATTTCTAAACTATAAACATATATGCATTTTATATCAATTCAGCAAGGGTTGCCAACTTTTTACCAGCCTTCGTAGCTCTGCATTTAACAGCCGCTTAATCTGCATACCTTTACAGGTGATATCTCCACACTGTGAAAAGCTTCTTCACCTTCTGATTTCTGCATATCTAGCCACTGTGAAAGACACAGGAGAAGGCTCTGCCACTTCTTTTCCTGATTTGTCTACCCTCCACTATAATGTTTCCCCCCAAAATAACCTCAGGAATTGTAGTTTGGTAAGAGTGATGATAATTCTCCAGTAGAGATCTGTAGCCACCCACACAGAACTACATTTCCCAATGTGGTGTAGTGCTTAGAGTGTCGGACTAGGACCTGGCAGACCAGGGTTCAAATCTCCACTCAGTCATGTAGCTCACGGGGTGACCTTGGGCCAACCACTGTCTCTTAGCCTAACCTACCCCAAAGGGTTGTTGTGGGGATAAAATGGAGGGGGGGCTATATATGTCACCACCTTGAGCTCCTTGGAGAAAAGGTGAGGGGCAACTACTAAATAAAATCTATAGGGACCTGGCATGATTAGTGTTTTTTAAAGTGAGCTTTTATGAATTTAAACCTTTACAGAATGGGCCAAAAAAAACAAGCTGCAGAATAAAAAAGTATGTCTTTTCCTGAATTACCCTATTCCTCCCCAACAAGCCTGCATTTGAGTGTGTGTGTGTGTGAGAGAGAGAGAGAGAGAGAGAGAGAGAGAAAGAGAGAGAGAGAGAGAACTATAAGAGGAGAGGAAAGGAGGAAAGTTTTTGAGGCCCTCAACCCAATATGAAAGGCAGAAAACCTGCCCTTCACAGAAAGACAATCATAGGACAACAGGGACCCTGGATCCCTACTGCTGTCCTTGTTCTCTTCCCCACCCATGCTAGCTGACAGCCCTTATTCCAACCAGTGACTAAGATGCCCTTCAGGAAAGAAAACAGTAAAACAATGCATATTTCCACAGTTAAATGTTTGTTCCCCAACGTGCACGTAAAATAATTATGAGTGTCGCAGGATGGCCTTGTTAATTCAAGAGTTGTTGACTCATTGAGCAGCAAAGCATTTTCAGGCTCTGTAAATCCTATCTTGCAAGTGAACACTGCCACATTTTCTGAAGACGCCCGCTTTGCAGATGCTGGGCAGATGTGTGTTTCACCAAAGCGTTCGCACATTTTTGGGAAATTTATGAGCAGCCATTTTTCTTTTGGAACAATTGGATTCCCTGTGTAGATCCTTTTTCTTTGCTCTCCTCTTTACCTGGCAGCTGCAAGGCAGGCTGTAGAATGGTCCGGGGAACCTCAGGTCTGGATGCCAAACATGCCTCCCACTTAAGAATCAAACATGACTGGCTCAGTCACTCTGAGGTTGCTAGGCGATGGCAGTTTACTTTTTCCATGCCATCGAACCAGGGGGGAAACATCCAGCCGAGGCTGAAACACGGTGGCATCTTGGCAGGTGAAGTGGCAGCAGAAGAGGAGGACTTAAGAACTCATTGAGTGTGGGGAGGCAGCTGGGGGGAGCCTGAGATGCAGAGCAAGGCCAGCCAAGACTTTTTTTGGCACGCTGCTCATTTGAACAACGCTTGTGTGTGGAAAAATTCCCCTCCATAGATTGCGCCCCTTGCGTCAGAACCACCTAGACTTCTGCTCTGATCGGCACTCCAGATCTTCTGGCTCTTTGCCTGCTGCTGGCCCTGGCACTCTCTTGACTTAATGCAGCCCCTTGTTTCTCTGCCAGTGTCTGCGGGGGCGCAAGGCCACTCTGGAGGAGCTGCAGTCCGTCCACACGGAGCGCCATGTGCTGCTGTATGGCACCAACCCCCTCAGCCGCCTGAAGCTGGACAACGGGAAGCTAGCAGGTAGGAGCCAAGGCATGCCACCCCTCGCCCCCAACCCAAGGCTGAGGCCTGGAGTCAGAAGTTGGGCTCTAAATTGATGTTTTACAAGGCAGTTATGCACATAAAATGCTCATCTACACCCTCAGTCACTTGCTTCTTCTCTCTCACAGGAATCCTTTCCCAGCGGATGTTTGTCATGCTGCCCTGCGGTGGGGTTGGGGTAAGCTTCTTCCCTGTCAAACCAGATTCTTCTCACCAAACATGCCCTCCCAAACCTTGCCTCCCCCAGTGAGGGGCTCTTCCTTCTGAAGTCAGCTTGTGTGCTAGGCTGGCACAAAATGGAAGAGGCATTCAACTGGGATACACAGGCGTGGGTGGGTGGGTGTCGGGGGACAGCTTGACAGTTGAAGCCGCTGTGACTTGTGTCCTGCACCCTAGCTACCCCTCCCTGAGATAGGCAGTGATGTAAGCAAGGGTGGCCAGTGGGGAATGGAAGGGGGGTGATGGGGGGGACCCATGTTGCACCAATGCACTGGCTCCTCATTGCATCCACACAGCGCCATCCTCCCCTGCCTCCTCTCCCCGCCAGCTGTTCCTTGATGCAACATCGGCACAGGCAAGCGGAGGATATGACTAAGGGGGTGATGCAAGCCTTGGGCTCCGTCAAAGGAACGGGGGATATATATTCCTGTCCTGTTCTTTCCCATTCTGGCTGTCCCTGTCTCTGACTACAGAGGATCAAGAGTCCTTCCCCAGTCCTTGTTATGTGGCTGCCCACCACACCCAGCCACCCTTGCTCACCAGCAAGCCTTTCCTCACCAAAAAGCTCTTGCTTTGAGGAGGCCCCTCTCTGGCTCAAGGGAACAGGCCAGTGGAGAGAGCCCCCTTCCCTTGGGCTTCTCTTTGTGCCCAGCCACTTACCTCCTTCTTCCTGCACCTGTCGTGGACCTCTTTCCAACATCCTGGCTGGGGTGGGAGGTGGGGGCTTTAGTAAAGTGGAGGTGCCCCATAAACCATCCCACAGAGAGTCAAATGGCCTCCACCCCAACCGGAATCCACCCTGGGTGTGTTCGGACTCCAGCACTGTGCCTTGGCAGCATCTTGCCACCGGATAAAGCAGGTTCCAGTAAGTCTGTTGGCCGTGCTGGACTTTGCTACACACAGACAGGGTTCTCCAGAACATTGTGAGGTCACAATGACATTGTTGGTGACACCAGATCCCACAAGAGCTGCCTCTGGGCATTTGCAATGGGGCCTGGCGATCACCCCGTAATCCATTTGCAGAGCCTGAAGATATCCAGAACACCAGCCAGAGCTTTTGGTGGGATCTGGGTGGATGTCCTTTAAAATCCGATTCAGCCAAAACATTTCTGAATCAGGACCAAGAGGTTCAGCCCATCCTAGACAAATGCTCCCTTCTTCCATATGCTCTCCCCATTGCCACCTCGCTGCCGCCACCGGTAGGGTGACTGAGTGCAGAAAAGGACAGGCTCCCCAGACCTTTGTGCAGAAGAGGGCATTTCACCAGATATCATTCGCCTGACATGCTACTCCTGGTGAAGCTCTGGCTTCTACACAGCAATTGTCCAATTTTTCAGTTGGCCACCCTACTTCAAAGGCCTGCTTCTCACTAAAGTCTTTAATTGGTGCTGCCCCACTTCAGACTGCAGATGTGGTGGGAAGGGGGGTGCTCACATGGCAGGATGCTCCTCCATACATTTGTCGGCATAGAAAACTAGATGCCAAGATCAGGCTGTTCCATGACATCTAGTGTACTACATAGGACAGGTTTGCATTATTTTTATTTGATTTTTTTGTATGGGGGAGGATTTTACCAGGTGAGCCTCCTCTGAAATGGTACAGCCTGTGCATGTTGCTTACCATCTTTGTTAGAACTAGGCCTTACAGTTGCAACTTCCAGAAATCAATAGCTTTAAGGGGGTGCTCTATGTGATAATCCACACATCACCTACATCTTCAAATGCACATATATTTCCATTGTGGCTGCCTCTTCAGCTTTGGAGCTCAGACATAGCCCTGCCAAACCTACAGCTCCCCCCACCCACAGAAATTGCTAAGGATTTTGACAGATGTAATGGTTCTGTTGTGCCTGTTTTAGCAATGTGCTAGATGCTGTATGATTTTTAATTGCATTTTTATTGCTTCTTTTGTTCCTTACATTGTATTTTATTGCATTACAAAATGAGTCCCATAAAATACAATATGAGAAATAAAAGAAGCAATGAAAAGACAATTAAAAAATTAACATGAGTATTAAATGCGGGCACACCATGGGCCACCTGAGTGAAGCTCACAGACTACGGGTGGCCCCCCGGTCACAGTTTGGGAGCCCCCTCATTGCCTCTGGGTTGGGAATAGGGTTAGTTTTGGGGGGATCTTCCCCATCCCTCCTTCTCTCTGTCTCTTGTGTCCCCCCTCCCTCTGGGCGCTCTGCCACGCTCACTTTTGTTCATGGCCTTCTTGCGTGCCTCTTCTGTTTTCTGTTTTTGTTTTTTTCTCGCTCTCTTTTCCAGGATGCTGCCTCCCAGCCCAGCCCTGTTCTCCTTCTCTTTAACCTCTTGCGCGCTCTTTCTCTTGGGCCTCTCTGTACCTTCATCCCTCTTCCTTCCCCTTGTCCTTACGGATGGGCCTTGGCTCCTCTCCCCCCCCCCGCCCCCCTGCACCCGGAGAGAAAGAGAGGGAGAGCGAGAGAAGCGCGCCCGGAGCAGTCAGGCAGAAGGGGGGTTCTGCTCACACATGGAGTTGATCAGAAGAGAATCTCTGAGGTTTTCCGGCTCTTACTTTGCCGATGACGTGATCCTGATCAAACCAAGATGTTTGTTTTTGAAAAAAAATATCAAATAGAATCAAGAAGGTAAAAAGAATGGGTTCTTCCTGCCCCTACTTTGTTGCCTAGAGGGGGTTGTACTGGGCAAGTCGAGCCCCACTGGAATGCAGCCTTGGGGGGAGAATGGTGTTAAGACTGTGGGAGCCCCACAAAAGCTTTGATTTGTTGGGGACCACATTTCCATGGTTAATCATGAATGAGCACTTGTTGCATGCAAAGTGCCGAGCGATTCTTATTTGCCCTCACAACAGCCCTGTGAGGCAGATTCATTGAGAATGCCTATTTTACAGGCAGGGAACTGAGTTTGAAAGGTGACTTATCCTAGGCCGTTCAGTGAGCTCTGAGCTGAGTTGGTGTTTGAATCCAGACCTCCTTGGTACAAAGTTAAAGGTCTGCCCTGGGGGTCTTTCTAGTGCTTTTATATCCCTCTGCCCCAGCTACTGGGCTGTAAGTGTGCTCCTATCCTGCCATTGTGTGTTCTGGGATTAGGTGGGCATAGATGGGGGCCCTTCGCCAAGGCACTGTGGGCTAACCTCTCTTCATTTCCTCCTGCGTCCAGGTGGACAGCGACACCATCTGGAACGAGCTGCACTCCAGCAATGCGGCACGCTGGGCAGCTGGCAGCGTCACCGAACTGGCCTTCAAAGTGGCCAGCAGGCAGCTCAAGGTAAGAGGATGGCAGGGCAGCTCTCCTTCCATGAAAGAACACGTGTCTGTGCAGATTCTGCGGCAGAATCTCTGAGCAGAATTGCACAGAATTACAACGAACCTCTCCACCTCACCACAGCGCTGTCTACTTTTGTCCTTTTCTTTCTTTTTGCTGCCACCACCCAAATTGTCGGGGTGTTAAGAGGGGGAGAAAAATTTGCTTGCATCTAGATAAGGCCCCCAAACCAGCCACCCCCAGTGTATAGGGCTGCGGTCTCTACAGTTTGTAGGCTCTGAGTTCATAGCTAAGAAATAAACTTCAGGAAGTGGCTTGAAGAAGACAAAGGCATGGAGATGATTCCCACAATTGTATAGACAGGCTATTTATATACTTTGTCCTCAGCATCTCATATTTCTTTGGGTGATATCCATCATTAGTCATATGCAGAGCAGACCCATTGGAATCTGTGGACTTTAGGTCCACTGATTAGAGTGGGTCAACTCTGGTTATGACCCATGTTGGCTATAACCCCTTCTTTCTTTCTTTCTTTCTTTCTTTCTTTCTTTCTTTCTTTCTTTCTTTCTTTCTTTCTTTCTTTTTCTTTGTGTCTAGTCCTCATTGTTGCATGGGGTGGGGGGTGGATCGAGGAATGCCTTTCTATATCTAGTCCTTTGTCCATTCTGTCTCCAGTTTCACTGTCAGATATTCCAAGCCATTTAATAAACCGGGAATCTGAAAAGCTGATGCAAAACTCAGCAGATGTGTAGAAATAGATGTGATTTGTGATCTGATGAGGCTGATTAGAGTTTCTAAAAAGTTTTGATTTGTTATGGTGCAGAACACACACACACACATCTGAAGAGAGGGGAGACTGTTCCAGTAGACTTACTGTAGGAAATTGCTGCTATTAGGAACTTACAGTAAGGTCTTGCTCAAAAATCACATCCTGCAGTGAAGTCACAATGGCAGCTGGGAGGAGGAGTGACTTTTCTGCAGTGGCCCCAAGGCTTTGGCATAAACTTCAGAGGAGATGGAGCAATGTTTCCTTTTGCTGGGTTTTCAGGGGGAGGTGCCCATTTCTATTCACAGGCATTTGGCAATGGAACCAGGGACATTTTAATTAAAGCTAATCTGAATGTTTACCTATTTCCATTTTCAGGCTGAATTTCTCTCTCTCTTGATGAGAGAAAATACCCCCCCCCCAAAAAAAAAACACACCCCACCCCTTAATGGTCATCTTTTTGAAGCCTATTCACTGCTGCTCATTTCCCTTCTCATTGCCTACTTTTGGCACACACCCCCCCCCACCCAGTAGAGTGAACCCAGTCACTCAGGGCATACATAATGGGTGTGATGGTGTCACATTTAAGCATTGATGACATCACTAAGGGCAAACAAAATCGGCTGAGAGTGAGGGCAAACGTTTAAATGTTTAGCTTTAATCCTCAATGTGGTATATGTCTGTCAGTATCAAATTGTGTTTACATGAGTTTGCCATTATTTTCTTTAGATGTATAGTTTGATGGAGTGAGCAGTGTTGTAATTGATTTTATAAAGCCACCCCAAACTGCAAGAGAGGCAAATAAATCAGAAACAGCATTTGTTTTAAATGAATTATGCCTGACAGGTTTTATAATACAGTATATTATCAAACCAGAGTTACACATTTCTTAGATAACATTCTTTCTGTTCTAAGAGTGTTTAAGAGATCATGTTATACAAAACACCTTTCTCAAAATGCCAGTATTTTCATCAGCACATTTTGTTTAATAGGTTGGATCCAGAGCAAGCAAAGTGCACTTGTTTCCCATTGGAAATCAGTGGGACTCATCTTAGTCACGACTCAGTTTTCACATAGATTTAAATGGGAACTGAGTTAAGCGCTTCTGTCTCTAACCATTTCAGTGGAATAGTTAAGCACATATTTAAGTGTTTCCCACCAAAATCAGCCAGATCTTACCCAAAGGAACAGCCTTCTTAGTATGTTGCTTCAAAAAACCAATGAAGAGTGATATGGCATCTTTAAGGCCAATTCATTTATTAGAATTGTATACCTGAAGGAGCGTCTCCACCCCCATCGTTCAGCCTGGACACTGAGATCCAGCGCCGAGGGCCTTCTGGCGGTTCCCTCATTGCGAGAAGTGAGGTTACAGGGAACCAGACAGAGGGCCTTCTCGGTAGTGGCGCCCGCCCTGTGGAACGCCCTTCCAGCAGATGTCAAGGAAATAAGCAGCTATCCTATTTTTAAAAGACATCTGAAGGCAGCCCTGTTTAGGGAAGTTTTTAATATTTAATGCTGTATTGTTTTAATATTTGATTGGAAGCCGCCCAGAGTGGCTGGGGAAACTCAGCCAGATGGGCGGGGTACAAATAATAAATTATTATTATTATTATTATAGTTTGGGGGGGTCCTAACACACAAACAAACACACCAAACCTCATTCATTGTGTTTGGGGGCCAAAGCCCATCTTGTCAGATGCTAGAAATACTGTAGTCAGTCTGACTACAGAGAGAAGTACTTCGTTTTGGCTGTGATGTGCCTATGAAATGCAATGAATACAATAAGTGCAGTAACAACATCTAAAGAATAATAAGACCAAGGCAAAAGAAAAAGAAAGAAAGAAACCAGAAGAAAGTCCAGTTATTTAACTTACAGCCACATATATTCAGACATGATTCAAAACAAGTAGAAGTCAAAAACCACTTCACTTATGATTACTCATCCAATATCTATGATTTGATACTGGGACCTGTAAAATATCCTTGAAGGACTTGTTTTATTTTAAGTAATGTAGATATTAGTAATGACAGCAACAGTAATAGCAATGATGTCACAATGCTGTTTATCAAACCAGTCACCCAGCTTTTGTTTTTTATAACGTTTTTTGCAGAATGGCTTTGCTGTTGTACGACCTCCTGGACACCATGCAGACCCCTCAACTGCAATGTAAGGATTGCACCTCTCTTGGGGAGGAATTCACTGTTGTGCTGTTATGATAGTTCCATCTGCACAAGCATTTCTGCTTGCCAGACAGAACAACCCCCACTCTCCTCCCCCACATGCTCTTTAAGGGTTTCTCCCGACCATCCAGAACCACATTGTGCTAACTGGAGGTTTTGTGCAGCTTGCGCTAGCTTGCCCTTTGTCCAATCTGGCCCTTTGTCCTCTCCTTCCTGCATCACAGCTTTTCATCCTAATGGGAAGGTACCTTTGAGCCCATCATCCCAGTGCTCCAGACTTTGCACCATTTCCCAGTTGCAATCCAGGCACCATTTGAGATGCTAGTCTTAACCTATAGAAAGTGCTAAAAGTCTTGGCCTGTACAAGAAACAACGGCACTTGAAGGATTCACCCTGGTGCAGACATGTGAGTTGCATCACTTCAGTGCACAGCACCTGCTGGCTCTCAGCTTAGCACGTGAAAAGATTCCAGTGAAAAGCATAGTGTCTGAGGCAATGTGAAAGGTTTGCATGTGGTGTCTGACCCCTGGTTGCTCATTCGCACATGCATGTCACCACCTAATGCTGCAGCTGTGAAGCAATGAGCATGATGTCAGAGCCAGAGGAATTTTGAGCTCAGGCTTTGGCAAGTCTCCAGGAGAAGACAGTTTTCTGGTGGCGGGGGAGGGGGTCAAAAATGTGTCCTTGTGATGCACTTGTGTGGAGTCCAAAAGAGGTGCATGAATGGATTAGTACAACAAATTTCATCACCTTTGCTGCCTGTGATCTGGTCCTCTTGAGGAATGTCAAAATTTGGTCCATATTATAAGACTTGCCTTTGACCGGGGACAGGGAGTAGTCCATTCCATGGAGGCAATGGTCCACAAGGGAGGGACTTGGGTGCCCCAAGTGTGGGGGGTGGGGGGAGTACCCCAAGGCACTGCCTGTCGTGGATGCTGACCTTCTTCCCCTCCTCCTTCCTTGCTAGGGGCTTCTGCTTCTTCAATTCAGTGGCGATTGCAGCCAGGCAGCTTCAGCAGAAAGGGAAAATCAGCAAGATTCTTATCATAGACTGGGTGAGTCTCCATCCACCAAGCTGGTCTTTCTTCCTCTTCTCAGACTGCAGGTTGGTTTCCCATGATTCTTGCAGAGATGTAGAATGTAAGCTTAGGGTTCAGCAAGCGGGTGAGGCAGTGAGAGTAGATGGCCAGCGGCTTCCCACTCCCACCCCTACAGAACGAGGTGCATCCAGCATCCTCTTTCTGTACTTTTTGTTGGATGCTGAAGATGCATCTCTGTACACACCTGGCCTTTAACCCCTGAGATACTTATTTTAGGGCACCACCCTGGTCTCTGGATTGTAATCTGTTTAAACTGTTTTTAATATTGCATTTTTAAATTGTTGTAACCCATCCCGGGACTTTGTAGTGGAGAGCAGATCAGAAATCTAATCAGTAATAATAATAATAATAATGACAACAGCATTCTCTCACATTGTCTTGTCCTCTTCCTGCTCCTCCTCAGGATGTTCACCATGGCAATGGGACTCAGCAAGTATTCTACAGGGACCCAAATGTCCTCTACATGTCTTTGCATCGCCATGATGATGGCAACTTCTTCCCTGGAAGCGGAGCAGCTGAGGAGGTGAGCTTCTGTTGAATGAATCTCTTCTTCCCAACCCTGGAAAGGCAGCCCCTTGTTAGGGGAAAGTGGGTAGGAGATAGGACAGGTTTGGGGAACCTGTGACCCTCCAGATGCTGTTGGATTGCAGCTCCTATCATCCCTGACTATTCGCCATGTGAGCCAGGGCTGATGAGTGTTGGGAGTCCAGCAACATCTGGAGAGACACAAGTTCTGCATCCCTGAGGCATCTCAGAATTGAGGGATGCAAGCAACATTGTTTTATAGCCAGTGTGGTCCAACAAATAGTGATTTTTTGCTTCTGGAGACCTGACTTCAAATCCTGACTCAGCAGCTTTGGGTAGAATCCAGTGTAGTGCTAAAGTGAATGCCCCGTGGGGCATCTTTGGGAGAAGAAAAGGCTAAGGAGTAAACCCTACACAAGTCCAGAGTGGAGTTCCTAAGATGGTTGGATGGTGCCTTGTACGCCTCCTTCCTGTAACTCCTGCAGCCAAACTGGTGACAAATGTCTTGCTCTGCTTTCCTGTGGACCACATCACTGAGGCTTAGAGGGGGGCTTGTCACCTGGGCAGCCCAGGACCTCCAGACACTGCCCAGGCTTGCATCCCAGAGAGGTCACTTTGGTGCTGCTAATGCAGTGAAAACAATGCAGGTGGTAGCAGTTACAAGTTGCCAGTCTCAGCAGCCACAGCAGGAGCTGTGATTCTCTAGTGGTTTGACTTCACCCCTTGAGGCACACTCCATTGTCTCTCGAGACAGATGGATGCCAACAGCAAAGCTAAAGCAAACATTTCATTGGTGCAAGGATTACTACTTGTGCAAAGGAATGTTCTCCCTCTCTCCTTCCGCTGCCCACATGCCATCTAAAAATCTGTTCCAAGTTAGCAGATTTGGGGAAAGAGTGGGGTATGAGGAGGAGAGAGGGGAAGCCCCATTTCACAAGTGCTGACAGGTCTCATCAGTAGAGCAGTGCCACATGCACTCGCCATGTGACCTTGAATGGATTGCTACATCACAAGAGCCCAGGAATGATAGGTGTTTGGGTGCCTCCACCAAGAAAAAGAAAGACAAGAATATGGGCGGTGCAAATGTATCTTTTTGTTTGTCCACAAAAGACAGCAAGTTTGCATCATCCACCAGATCCCTGAAATAAAACTAGCCCAAGAATTGACTGATCCATTCAAACTGATAAACAGAACCCAGCACTCTCTCTCTCACACTGCTGCTTTATGATTGCCCAGTGACAATATTGCGGAATGGGAGGTGGCAGAGCTGGCAGAATGTTCCCTTCCGCTGGAGCCTCCAGTCCCCATCCCTCTCATAAAAGCACAGGACCCTCCCAGGGGCAAGCCCTACCAGAATCAGAATCACAGAATCATAGAGTTGGAAGAGACCACAAGGGCCATCCAGTCCAACCCCCTGCCAAGCAGGAAACACCATCAAAGCATTCCTGACAGGTGGCTGTCAAGCCTCTGCTTAAAGACCTCCAAAGAAGGAGACTCCACCACACTCCTTGGCAGCAAATTCCATTGTCGAACAGCTCTTACTGTCAAGAAATTCTTCCTAATGTTTAGGTGGAATCTTCTTTCTTGTAGTTTGAATCCATTGCTCCGTGTCTGCTTCTCTGGAGCAGCAGAAAACAACCTTTCTCCCTCCTCTATATGACATCCTTTTATATATTTGAACATAGCTATCATATCACCCCTTAACCGTCTCTTCTCCAGGCTAAACATACCCAGCTCCCTAAGCCGTTCCTCATAAGGCATCGTTTCCAGGCCTTTGACCATTTTGGTTGCCCTCCTCTGGACACGTTCCAGCTTGTCAATATCCTTCTTGAACTGTGGTGCCCAGAACTGGACACAGTATTCCAGGTGGGGTCTGACCAGAGCGGAATACAGTGGTACTATTACTTCCCTTGATCTAGATGCTATACTCCTATTGATGCAGCCCAGAATTGCATTGGCTTTTTTAGCTGCTGCATCACACTGTTGACTCATGTCAAGTTTGTGGTCTACCAAGACTCCTAGATCCTTTTCACTTGTACTGCTCTCAAGCCAGGTATCACCCATTCTGTATTTGTGCCTTTCATTTTTTTTGCCCAAGTGTAGTACTTTACATTTCTCCCTGTTAAAATTCATCCTGTTTGCCTTGGCCCAGTTCTCTAATCTGTTAAGGTCATTTTGAAGTGTGATCCTGTCCTCTGGGGTATTAGCCACCCCTCCCAATTTGGTGTCATCTGCAAACTTGATCAGGATGCCCTCAAGCCCATCATCCAAGTCATTGATAAAGATGTTGAATAAGACTGGGCCCAAGACAGAACCCTGTGGCACCCCACTAGTCACTTCTCTCCAGGATGAAGAGGAGCCATTGATGAGCACCCTTTGGGTTCGGTCAGTCAGCCAGTTACAAATCCACTGAATGGTAGCATTGTCTAGCCCGCATTTTACCAGCTTCTTTACAAGAATATCATGGGGCACCTTGTCAAAGGCCTTGCTGAAATCAAGATAGGCTACATCCACAGTGTTCCCTTCGTCTACCAGGCTTGTAATTCTGTCAAAAAATGAGATCAGATTAGTCTGACATGACTTATTTTTCAGAAACCCATGCTGACTTTTAGTGATCACAGCGTTCCTTTCTAGGTGCTCACAGACCGTTTGCTTAATGATCTGCTCTAGAATCTTTCCTGGTATTGATGTCAGGCTGACTGGGCGGTAATTGTTTGGGTCCTCTCTTTTCCCCTTTTTGAAAATAGGTCATGCTCTCTTATCTCCATGGCTCACAGCCCTCAAGCCTATTTATTCTACCTGCCCTTCCTTCAAGTTTCTCTGTTTCTCCCCTTTTCTTTCAGCCACCCTTCCTCTGAGCACTCTGACCTATAATTTCTCTACCTTCTAAGGTCTCTTCCCAACCAGCTTCCCAGAACTTAAGTCTTACCCAGGTAGTTCAGTTTTCCCACAGTTTTCATCCTGACTGACCACTGTCTGTTCCCAAAGAAGCTGGACTGCGAACATGTGCCAGCAACTTCGTTCCCTGAGCATTGGTGGACACATCAGCTCAAGCAGTCAGGAGGTTACACTGTCTGAAGTGCAATGCAGTATGAATAAGCCCTTGGAAACCTACCAGGATTTCAGCAGTGGCTGCTTCCAGTATTTACATACCACATTCACCCATATTCACAAGGTTTTAAATGACAAAAAATCCCAGTTAGGAGCAGAAGAGCCCTCTTTGAAGGGCTGGGGAAAGCATTCTCAGGGGAGAACTCCTTATGGCAACACTGGAGAGCTCTAGCAGGAGATGGTGGGGATTCCTGCAAGCCAAGCGTTGGGGAGAGTCGGCCGAACTCCCTTTGTCATTTCAAATCCATCATGTTTTACAACCTGCTTTCAAAGGGGCTTAGCGCTGAGAGTGGCCAGAACTATAGTTGGCTCCCATCTGGTTCTCATCTTTCCCTGTGAGCAGGAGATATCAAAGGGGCTGAGGGATTGTTTATGATGCTGTGCGAATCCCTGTGGGACTGTGGCGTATCACCCGAGGCTCCCCTCTCTGCGCTTTATGAGCTGTTTCCCCCTCCTTCATCTGCCCCACTGTCTATTTTGATGTTGCAGCTCTGCAGAGACGCAGGGCTGGAGCAGAATTCTCAGGGTCTCTGGTATGGGTCTCTCCCTCCCTCCCTCCCAACTAGCATACAAGTTAAGATATAGATGTGCAGAACTACAGGCAACAACAGTTTTTTTTTTTGGGGGGGGTGTTTCTGACCCTCACGTGCATCAATGCCCCCACCCCAGTTATGCCCCTTTCCCCGGCCACTTCCAGGTTGTGGTGATGCACAGTGTCAATTGGACATGCGTAAATTTGTCATTGCCCGTACACCAAAGTTTATCTCCTTCCACCCACCCACTGCACCCATCACCCATCACCCATTCCCATTTGATTTTGTTTGATTACCCTTGCAACCATGGGAAAAGGCTGCTGCTCTGGCCCCTCCTGCAAAATTCCTGTCCTGTCCTGTCACCTGGGCTTGATAGTTACTTTTGCACACAGAGCCAGCCAAGTCCTGGTTGCATCCCAAAGATGATGAAGGCTGTGGAGCAAGTTTCTGTTCACTTGCTCCAGCAGCTGGCACGGAACTCAAAGTTCTACAAGGACCATTGAATTACATGTAATAAAGGTTAGCATATGCCAGTCCTGCCGTAGGCTATGTTTGCTCTCTGTTTACAGCAATAAAAAGCCATATTTGGGGACCTAAGTTACCTCCAGGGTCAGCAGGCGTCTGCCCCTGAATACCAGTTGCTAGGGATCACAAGTAGGAGAATGAATGCTGTTGCCCTCATGTCCTGCTTGTGGTCTTCCCATGGGACATCTGGTTGGCCAAGGTGGAAAACAGGGTGCTGCATGAGCCTTTGGTCGGATCCAGCAGGGGCTGCTCTTACATTCTTTTGACATGCTTTGGACTTGCATTTTCATTTGGCATTATGGTGTGTGATGCAAGCATTTAGACACGTGCACACAAGTGCACATGACCATGTACACATGCACACAGACAAGCCCCAAACTCTCTGTGGTATCACCAACGCCAGATCAGCACTCAAGTTTTGAGATAATTCTTGATTTAGCTGGCAATGTAGAACTGGGGCCCACTGTGCAGAGGGGTAAAGAAGTCAGTGTGCTTCCTATACGTAGAGCTGCAGCTTGGAAGAAGTAGCTAATCCTCTGCTCACATTCTTAACGTGTCACACCACATGAGCATATTTCAGAAAGGAGCAGCTGCCCATGCTATGCGTCAAAAACTTCTGTTGCTTTTCTGAAACACTTTTGTACGTGAATTTGGCCTCACAGCTATGAGCTGTTCCCCTTACAAATCTTTTCAGGCTCCAAAATTCTTTGGGAGACGCCTTACTCTGGGTCTCATGTGCAGTGCCAAAAGGGCAGGGTCTTCTCAGAGGTGACACTGCAGTCCTGGACAAAGATCCATCAAGCCACATTATAATTACTGCCTTAGCAGCAATGTGAAAACCTTTCATTGTTGTGATAGGCTCCTGGATCCCCTGCCATTACTTCAAGTACTCAATCGTTTAAGTTTTGATTTCTTACAATCTGGGGTTTTTTATTTTTAAAAAACTTCTTTTGTGCATTGCATTCATTACATGTTTAAAAAGACACATTAATACATTTAGGAAATGGATATATATTGTCATCACCATGAGGCTGTTTTCTCTAGTGAGTCTTAAAATGCCATTGTGTCCCCATCCATCATGTAGCACAGAAAAGAGCCAAGTTTAATTTGAACTAGGAAAATGCTACAAAAATACCTTGCTTATCCCCAATATTTTTCCTCTAGACATTGCTGGACTACAGTTCCCATCATCCCTGACCATTGACTGTGCTAGCTGGGGCTGATGGGAGTTGAAGTCCAACAACATATAAAGACACCCCCGCCCCCAGATGGGAGAAGCTGTCTGTGGTTCGTCACCAGTCCCTCTCCTTCCCAAAGGAAAACACAGCACCTGGGTTCTCCTGTCCTGAGAAGTTGTGGATTTGCTTTGTACTTTAAAGAACATTTTTTAAAAGTTTACATTTGGACCTCCATCTTGCAAGCCACTGTGATATGATCACACAGAAGCAAAGTATATTTAAAAACTGATTTAAGGACTCATCTCCAAGTTACATTGTTTGTGCTGCTGTTTATCCTGCTGTTGTAAGCATTCCATAGATACCCAGTGATGATGAGAGTGTATCCAATTTGCCTGGGTCTTCTGAGCATGTTATCTAGTACATCAAGAAACCCAGTGTGGCCACCATGGAGCATTCAGTTTCTCATGCTTCTCTCATCACAGATGAATGCAGGGGGGTTGGGGGGGAGGGAGGTTGAAGTCTGACTCCTCCCTGATTCTTTTTTTATATAAAAGCTCCCTTTGTATGGCTGAGATGGGCCAGAAGAACACACTGCATAAGGAGCCTCTGTGTTGTTTTCTCTTTTAGGTGGGCTCTGGTGCTGGAGAGGGCTTCACCGTCAACGTTGCTTGGACAGGTGGCCTCGACCCACCCATGGGGGACCCCGAGTACTTAGCTGCTTTCCGGTAGGCCTCCCCTTCATGCCACTCTTCCTGTTTAGCTTGTGGGCCCCCACAGCTTTCATGCCAGTAGAGTCTTCTTGTATTATCCTTTTGGTTGCATTCGGAACAAGTGGAGGATTCAGGGTCCCTCCAGACATCCTTTTTATTGTGCATATATGATGATTTGTGCTCATGATATTATCAGGGTGGTTATATGTGATCACACTTCAATAACGTCCCTTTGGGGTGGACATACTGTTTCATTTCCAATCTGTGCATGCCGTATAGCTTCCTGCTGAAATCCTGTAACTTTTTATACCATTTACCTTTGAGTTTATTTCTTCTTTTTCTCCCACGTTCGTTGAACCATTGTGCAGTAATGCCCCTCCAGGCAGCAATTATGTTGTAACTTTGGGGAAGAATCACAGAACATTAAAGAAAGCAGGCTGATGTGTGGACTGTCCAGTGTAAATCCACTACCAATGCATTATCATTGTGTCAGTGATGTGTTACAAAATACACACGTACACACCCCCATTCTGGAGGGGCCTCACAGTTCTGTTTCTCTTTGAGAAGCATTCTCTTCTTATTCACTACTGGTGGCTTAATGAAACATTGTTCTTTATTTATTTAAAATATTTGTTCCCCACCCTTCATCGCAAAGCAATCTAGACAGAGAGATATTAACTACCGTATTTTTCGCTCCATAACGCGCACCGGACCATAACGCGCACTTAGTTTTTAGGGGAGGAAAACAAGGAAAAAATACTTTCTCGTCCTCCGCTCCTCCCACACTGGCGGCTTCGCTCCATAACACGCACAGACTTTTCCCCTTCCTTTTTAGGAGGGAAAAAGTGTGCGTTATAGAGCGAAAAATACGGTAATACACGCACACGAGTGTTGCACTACAACCAGGATACTATAGCATAATAACAACAGATTCAGGCCACTTCTAGGTTGTCACTATTTTGCAAGTGGCATTCAGTTGCATACTGGCAAATTCAGGCTGCACATTTGAAGTGGATTTAGCAATCAAACCCACTCCCAACCCCCAAAATAGACCTTTTTTTGGTAAGGAATGTGATTGTGGGGAAAGCACTGGAAAGTGCAGGATAACTATTGTTTGACAAAGCACCATATAACCTCCCTGCACACAAGTCAGGATGAATGCTGTCCAGACAATTTGTCCGGAAGTGACCTCAGGCATTAGTACCCATTAAACGCCTGGTTGGAAACATATGTCTTTACCTGGCATCTAAAACTGATCAGGGTTACCAGAGGCCCTATTTCAGAAGGGTGGGAATTCCACATTTGAGGTGCCACCACCAAGAAGACCCTCCTTTGGATTGCCACATGGTGAGCCTCCAAAGGTAGACTTCTGTTCTGAGTTTACAATCTACAGTAAGTGGGGAGGGCGATACAGAAGGAACAAGGAAACAGGCACAAGAGAGTAGCACATTCTAAATTAAATGTGCTCTGCAGAACCTGAGCTGATCCTTGCAAAACCTCAGCTTCTATATTAGTTCTGAAGCTGCACTGTTAGAAATCTTCAGTTTAAGATTCTGCACACAGTCTCAGCTTCGTTGCTACCTAGCTAAGTAGGAGATGCCTCAATCTGACCTGAGAAACTTAGTAGAATGAAAGCTTCAGTCTGCCCTTTTGACTTTACAACATGGCAATATGAACTGTTTGAATATGGTTACTGGTTTTATATTATCTGAAGGAATGCAGAGTTGCCTGGTTTTCTTTTTATTTTCATCACGAGGGGTGGGAGTGGGGGTTGGTGGGCAGGGAGAACTTCAGAGTCGGGAAAGGAAGCCTTAAGGCTGCAATATTTACTTGGAAGCTACTCTCATGGAATCCAGTGGGACTGACTTCCAAGCAAACATGATTAAACCTAGGACCAGGCTGTAAATTTCTCTTTCCTGGATTGTCAAAAGTTGCACGCACACCTCTGCTGACAGCTCCAGCACTTCCCCCAACACACACTCCTCAGGCCCTGGCCCCCATCCCTGGCTGCCCCCTAGCAAACCATCTGGAATCCATAAGCCAAGACCCAAAGTTCTGTTTGGCCCCTTCTCACATTTGCTCTGTGGCATTTGCTTTGCTGCAGCATGGCTTCTTCTGCTAGCCTGTGGTTCTCGGGATGTTGCTGGACTACAACTCCCATCATCCCATGCCATTGACCATGCTGGCTAGTGCTAATATATCCAGCAACATCTAGAGAGTCCCACCTGGGCTAGCCCTGCTGTGGAGGTAATGTCAAAAACAGGGTCCCAGTTTCTGAGAGATTTTGGACTTCCCATGTAATAACTGCAACAATTCTATTTTTATTTTTATTTTCTTCTTTTTGTACTTTTGGAATATTCAAAGCACTGTGCAGACATTGTCTTGTTATAGTTATTACAACAGCTCTGTAAGATAGACCCGTACTCTTATCCCTATATTTTCAAAGGAATAGGGTCTGGGGCTCCAAGAGTGAATGCTGCCCAGTGACTTAATGGGAAAGGCAGAAGTGAGACCTTCCTGATTCATAACTCAGCCTCTCGTGGCCAAGCAAGACCTGATGCGTTTCACACAATTAGCACCTGTGTTAATTATGTGAGAAAAGTATATAGCAGGCACACAGCACATATGTATATTGACCCTGTCTGGGAGAGTAAGGGAACTTTTAACTCTTCCCACTCCCACAGTGGTCCCAATCCAGATCACTCTCACACACCATACATGCTGTTTGTGTCTGACCTGGACGGAAGCTCTCCTTGCGATGCAAATAAGCTAGCAAACGTAGGCAGGCTGATCAGGGAACAAGGGATTAAAGCCCCCCATGCCCCACCTTTGTGATGCATCTGGATCAGGGTCTCCATAGGTGCTATTTCAAAAAACATTCACCCAATTGTGTGACTAATGTCACATGTGGTTTGGCCTTTAGCTGCTACTCTCCACTAGCTGTCAGTTACCTTCTCAGTGTGAGAAGGAGTTGCTCCCCAGTGGCTACACACCGAGAGAGGGACAAGGGGTCCTCAGGCCTCTTCTTAGCCACATGGCCAGAGCCTGCACTTCCAGGACTCCGTCCCCATGAATGAGGCTGAAATCGCTTGGCACAACCCCAGTTTGGAATCACAAACCCAATACGTGCCAAGCTTGGGCTTTGGAAAAAGGCCGCCCTCCCACAGCTGCCCAGCATATGTGCTTTGATTGCACTTAAAAGGGCTCTATAAATAGTTTTCCCCCACCCTCACTGTACACAGAAATGCAGCTCCCAGGCCCTATGGATATCATGCCTCTTTTGAGTTGCTTGGCAAGCCTGACCCAGCTGATGGATGGGCCTTTGGAGAAGGCTGGGATTTCATCCCAGTGGGCAAGATTGCAGGCCTGCTGAACTTTCTGTATGAGAGCTGGGAAAAGCTTGCGCCGTGGAGCGTTTAAAAAGGAACTCAAGCCTGAGCCAACTTACCCTTGGCGTTGCTGGGAACAGGTCCAAGCCCGTGAGCTCTCGTCATTTCACAGGCAGCGCTACAGAACAGCCTCCTGATGCAAACAAGGGCTCTGGGTTCCTTTCATCCCAAGGCGACTGGCAGGGGTTTAGAAGTGGTCCCAGAAAGCAAGTCTGGCAACACAGGGCTGAGAAAGGGGAAGGGAGGGAGGCTGAGCTCAAAACATCTGAGAAACACGGAAAGAGCAGAGGAGCAGCGAGAGAGAAGCCATAGGCCACCATAGGGTCCATGTCATACCACAGAAACTCAGGAAAGAAAGATAGCAAAAAGTAGAAGATAGAACTGGGCGCAGCTGGAGAAAGAGAAGTTCTAGCCCTTCAGTTGCTCAACTGAGCTTTGGGAAATGCGCAAACAATGGCTGCCAATGTCTCTGATGCAAGAGAGAGCGCTGAACATTGGCCAAGCTATCCATGTTGCTGAACCGCATTCAGAGAATAAAAATCCTCAGAGTCCTGTTCATTTATTCAGGTTTGGTGGGTGTGCTGGTTTGGGGTGAGTGTTTTGGACTGCTTGTTTGTTTAGGAGATGCAGCTACAGTCTCCTTTGAAAGCCCTATGCTAGGTCGGAGAGTGCATCTCAACCTTCTCCCCTCCAGACATTTTTCTGCCTAAACTTTCCTGCCCTCTCCTGCTTTACGGAAAGAAAGAAAAAATTGGTTGATTAGCCATGGAAGAAATGCTTCAGGAAACGTTTTAGGACAGAAATGCACACTTATTTGTTTCAGATTTTCAAAGGCCTTCCTGGAGGTGCTCTGTCAACATTTGGTCAGCTTTTTCTTGTCTGTCATAGTCAGCAGTGCAGTATACTGTATTACGTTTAACGGTTATATGGTGAAAACACCTCAATACATGTCCCCTTTTCCTGTTTCAACTTTCCCTTTTATTTTGTGTTTGTCTGGTACTTCAACTGTATTGCTCAAAATCTGTAATAAAAATCTCCTGTTTCATTTTGTCTAAAAAGAAGCAGGCATTCTGTTACTGAGCTATGACCCTTCCATAATCACTTTATAAAGCAGCACCTTGGGGTAAAAATTCTATATGGCCCATTGTCTTCTGTTGATTGGTCTTAAGATTTCATAGAAGGTTGTGTGTGTGCCTTGTGTTCTATGGTTTGCTTTATTTATTGTCCACTTTTCGTCCATAATAGGATTGAGGATTGCATTCATGGGGTTCCCAGGTGATCCCCCACTTAGTCAGGGACCAGACCCTCTTAACTTCAGCAAGGTGGCTGAATGATCAGGTGCCTTCATGCCATGAATGAATTATGGGAGGGAGGGAGGGAGGGAGGGAGGGAGGGAGGGAGGGAGGGAGGGAAGGAAGGAAGGAAGGAAGGAAGGAAGGAAGGAAGGAAGGAAGGAAGGAAGGAAGGAAGGAAGGAAGGAAGGAAATATGGATAGTCTGGGAGCAGAATTATAATGCATCTTAAAAGCACACCCAGTTCTGTGCCTTACACACTGAAGGCAGGTCATGAATTTCCATTGCAGAATTTTTGTTAGGGGTTTAATGCAGAATTCTGCACCATCCTTACAGCTAGAGTGTGTTTTGCTTTACTCTGGGAGCAGAAGCCCAGGAGCATTGAGTGTGCTAGCCCAGTGCCAGTGATGCTAGCCAACCTAGACTGTTGTTGTTTTCCCTCCTCTGCAGGACCGTTGTGATGCCAATAGCCCATGAGTTCTCTCCAGATGTGGTGCTGGTGTCTGCAGGCTTTGATGCAGCTGACGGCCATCCGCCCCCACTGGGAGGCTACAAGGTCTCAGCCAAATGTAAGGCATGCTGACAGACCGAAAAAGATAGCCTTCTTTCCAGATAATTATAAATCTGCCTCCATCACCTAAGTCTGATTGGGGGTCCAGGTTTGGTCGCAAATGATGGCATCCTCACCTAGCCCATGGTAATGATGTCACAATCAAACACCAGGGCCTCAAAGCCCACTGTGGCCTTCACACCATGAACAGGGTGTCCTCCTCACCAGCCCTTGGTTACGCATGACTGTGGTGGATCTGAGGAAACAGGACCCACAGGGTAGCAAAGCAGGAAAAGTGCTCTTTGCAGTATCAGGACCTCAGGGTTTGTAATGGAATCTGGGTTCCCAACCAGAAAAGGAATCCATCGATTCAGTTATATCCAGAATGCGTTTAGAGGTGGGGGCATCGATGTCTGCTTAGCACTCCACTCAAAAACTTCAGTAAGATTACTTGCTGGCGGGGTGCCAGATACGGATTTAATGCACTCAGGTGACCCATTGATCATTCTGCTCACGTCAGCCTGGTCTGACTACAGCTGTCACTCCTGCTTGGGGAAGGAGGCATTGTAGAATCAGCCACATCCACTTTATAACTGGGAAGGAGGTTCAGAGAAAGTGGGGTGCTGGGGGGAATAAAGGGAGAGAGAGAAGTGTGGAATGTCTGGGTGTGTTCAAGAGGACAGCATGGGACATCTTCCATGCACAGGGAGGGTGCTCTGTCTGTGAGGGCCATAAAGTCTAGTTCTCCCATTTCCTTTGGCTTCCCTCCAGGCTTTGGCTACATGACCCGGCAGCTGATGAGTGTGGCTGGAGGTGCTCTTGTCCTTGCCCTGGAAGGGGGCCATGATCTGACTGCCATCTGCGATGCGTCAGAGGCCTGTGTCTCTGTCCTGCTGGGCAATGAGGTGAGTGGAGCCCATCCTTAGCAGAATCACCGACAGCTTCCGGGGATTAGAATGATATATTTAGGTAACTGCCAGTGCTTTTTACTGGGGATACTCAAGACCAGCACCATCTTTTTCCAAATGCTAAAAGTGTGGCACTTATTATAACAACTTCATGGTGAGTACCAGCACCCCCAAAAAAGCATTGGTAACTGTCATCTATGTACAGGCTACAACTGATTATTGCCATCATGTGTGCATACACAGCACCAAACCCAGTGACCCAAAATGTCACTCAAGACGTCATGAAATGGGCGGTACAGGGGTGAAGCAGGACATGCACAGGGGCCAGGAACAAAACCCCCAGGCGAAATTGCTGTCAACTGTGTATAGCACTTTACAAAAAAAAACCCAGGTGTAATAGGACCCAATCTCATGAGGCTCAAAATCTATATAAATAAAAATGTAACGTCGTTTCTTTGTCGCCAATGGACTCCGAAACTACTGCACCGATTGCCTTGAAATTTTGACACAACGTTGGGTTCCATGCCCGGAGTGTTTTTACATAAAAATATTAATTAGAAGTCACTTCAGCGAGTGGAACAAAGGAACAAACATATTAACCAATCACATAGTGAGCATCATGACATCACAAAGCCACATAGCCACAACCAATCCTAACCAATCACATAGTGAGCAGCATGACATCACAAAGCCACATAGCCACAACCAATCCTAACCAATCACATAGTGAGCATCATGACATCACAAAGCCACATAGCCACAACCAATCCTAACCAATCACATAGTGAGCAACATGACATCACAAAGCCACATAGCCACAACCCTTGTAAATGTGGCTACACAAGGTCAGACAGCCCAGGAATAGAGAAGAGAGGGTGATAGTTAGGGAGAATCTGGAGACAACAAATGCAATACCATGTGGTTAGATCAACCGGTAACTGTCAGTTTGTTCGTAACCGCTAATCTCCGAAAGTACTGCACCGATTGCTTTGAAATTTTGACACAACGTTGGGTTCCATTCCTGGAGTGTTTTTACGTACACAAATTACACAGATGTCACACCAGCGACAGGTAAAAAGGAAAAAACATACTTTTTAAGATCCTAGTTAATCGCATAGTGAGCAGCATGACATCACAACACTACATAGCCACATAGCCAACACCATTGTCAATGTGGTGACATCACTGCTGTGATACAGGCTATACAGGGTCAGAGAGCCCAGGAGGAGAGAGAAGAGGGAGGGAGGGGGGCCTTGGAGGCGAGGGTGGCTACGCCATCATTAGAAAGGAGACGTTTCTGAGGGAAGAAGAAGCAGCACATGGTAATTTCATTTCAATGACGAAGCGGGGTCATGTGCGTGGGGGGCGGAGGAAGGCGTGAGTTCAATGGGAGAAGCTGTGGGGAGGCAGGCAAAATCGGGGTCATGTGCGCAGGGGGCAGAGCCAGCATTTTCACCAGGCTGTTTGTGAGGGAGGGAGAAAGGGGCCATTCGGAGAGGCATGGTCTGAGGGGGGACCTTGGAAGGGAACGGGGAGGCAGCCAAAAAGCAGGCGGAAATTCAACAGGGGAAGCTGTGGAGAGCCAGCAGAAAACAGGGTCCAGTACGGGGGGGGGAGAGATCTCTATATCTCCACAGGAAATAGAACAACCATTTGTATACCCAAAAGCATTGCAAAATTACAAATGTTCACAAAATGAGCCACAGCAACGCGTGGCCGGGTCAGCTAGTCTAAAATAGAAACAGAAAAACTGACAGTGCCAGGGATCAAACCTGAGACCTTCTGTAAGCCAAACAGGTGATATCACCACTCAGATGTGACCAATCCACAAATTTATTTCTTCCAGCCAGGGCCAGCCCAAGACATTTTGGCACCTGAGGCAAACCATAGAATGTTGCAGGACCAATGGTCAAGGACGATGGGAGTTGTAGTCCAGCAACAGCTGGGGACCCAAGTCTGGGAAATGCTGCCTTATAATGTATGAGGGATGGGAAACCACAGGCTCTTGCCCTTGGTACTCCCCCCAGCCCTCATAAGAGCTGATCTGTACTTGCTTGGGTGGTTTTGCCCAACTGGATGGGTCCACGCACCAAGACAGCTCTGAGGAACTCTGTTGCCTGATTGCCCTTGTCTTTACTGCAGCCTGCCCTGCCCTGGAGTCTTCCTCTGACTTTGCTACCAGGCACCAGAGGCAGCATTTCAAACTGCCTCACTGCTCTCCCTCAGTGCTGCAGACAGGTCCTCCCCTTGTCTCTTCAGCCTGAGGCAAGTGATCTGGCCACCCAAGAAAGTCTTTTGCCACCAAGCCACTCGGCCTTCCTCTCAAGTCCAGCACAAACCAACATGGACCCAGCCTCCAACCCACAGGAATGGATTGGCCCCAACTCAATAGCTCCTGACGATTTATACCCTTCTTGTGGTCCCTCTAGCCCAGCACCAGAAAAATCACACAGTTCCAAATGAAAATTCTAAGCCTGTAGCCGCCAACCAGAACATCCCTCTTTTGCTACTGAGATATGCGCCTCCACCCCTTCTGACTTCACCTGACCAGACAGAACCATAGAATTGTAGAGTGGGAAGGGTCATCTAGTCCAACCCCCTGCAATGCAGGAATCTCAGCTAAAGCATCCATGGCAGGTGGCTGTCCAACCTCTGCTTAGAAACCTCCAAGGAAGGAGAGCCAACCACCTCCCAAAGGAGTCAGTTCCATTGTCAAATAGCTTTTACCATCACAAAGTTCTTCCTGATGTTTAGTCGGAATCTCCTTTCTTGTTACTTGAATCCATTGGTTCGGGTGCTGCCCTCTGGAACAGCAGAAAAGAAGTTTACTCCATCTTCCATATGACAGCCCTTGAGTTATTACAAGAGGGCTATCATACCACCTCTCAGTCTCTTCTTTTCCAGGCTTGGTTTCCAGACCCTTGATCATCTTGGTCGCCCTCCTTTGACCACATTCCAACTTCCCCCATCAAACACTTTACAATACAAATGGCAGACCACCTTGCACCATACTCATTCAAACACAGTTTCAACAAGCAGGATTATTTTCTACACCTTCTACAAGGGAATGAAAACCCCTTGCTCTGTATGGCTAAAACAGTTTTGGTAAAACAGTTGCCTGCAAGCATCCTTTTTTCTTCTCTGAGGGTTCCTCCACACTTTCAATTGTCCCACATTTTCTAGACACGGGTCCAAGCAATTTTGCCTTGACCCCTCTGCTTTCCCCCAGAAAGCCCCTCTTTAGTGCTAAATTGGAACAATTGGCACTCCACAGAAAACCCGATTGTCATGTCTTCTGATTCATCACTAGACCATGAGTTTTCCCAGGGGAAAATGGTGGGGCAAACAGGTGTGGATAAGCCCCGAGTCAATCTCCATGCAGTTGGACATGTGGATAAAGCTCACTGGACATGTGGGCAAAGCATTCCTAGCACAGACTGAGAATGACAGTGACATCCCAGCCTCTTTTGTTCCCACAGCTGGAGCCTCTCCCCGAGGAAACCCTGCAGCAGAAGCCCAGTGCCAACGCGGTGCGCTCCTTGGAGGCAGTGATCCGGGTACAAAGTAAGCAGGGTGAAGGCCCTTCCTTCCTCCACAGCAGGCTGGACTAACAGGCAGCAGCTAGTTCTGTCATTCGCCTTTTCCTTGGTATCTTAGAGTTCAGAAGGAAAGGCTTTGCTTTCCTTTTCCTCAAGACCACAGCAGGAGAGAGAAAAGGTTAAATTCCCTTTCCACGCCTGTTCTGGTGCCATTGCAACACACCAACGGATGCAGCTTGTTGTTTAAAAACCTGCACATGAAATGCAAAGGTGTATTTACCATCAAGTCTCGTTTTGCCCTGAGTTACCATAGGCTGCCATCACAACTCAGCTGGGAGCAGCATCCTGAGGTTGTGGAGTTGGGTCAACAGGTTCTGGCCCTGTGCACCATTTTAGGTGCCTGACTGAGTACTGGCCAGTGGGGACAAGCCAGGCACTGATCCTGCCTCTTCTGTTTCAGGCCAGTACTGGAGCTCTGTGCGGCGCTTTGCCCCCACTCTGGCCTATTCGTTCCTGGAAGCGCAACACCACGACACAGAAGAGGTGGAGACGGTGACAGCACTGGCCTCACTTTCGGTAATGGCAGAGAAAAGGTGAGTGCAATGCCTCCTTGGACTAGGAAAGTGGTTTCATGGGTGAAAGTCGGTTTTGCAGGCAAACTGTGCACACATGCACACACACACAGCTATAAATATGGCTGATACAACATTTAATTCAAAAGATAGCCACTTGAACCCCTTCATGGATCACTGCCTTGTCGTGGCGAAGGGGCTTGAATTACTCAGGGAAGCTATGGACAGGTCAAGATGGACAGGTCGTAGTGGAGAGTTTGGACCAAATGTGATCCACCTGGAGAAGGAACTGGCAAGCCACTCCAGTATCCCTGCCAAGAAAACCTCATGGACAAAGACAACAGGCATATAAAAGATATGACGCTGGAAGATGAGCCCCTCAGGTCGGAAGGCGTCCAACATGCTACTGGGGAAGAGCGGAGGACAAGTACAAGTAGATTCAGAGCTGATGAAGCGGCTGGGCCAAACCCGAAAGGACGCTCAGTTGCGGATATGCCTGGAAGTGAAAGGAAAGTCCAATGCTGTAAAGAAAAGTATTGCATAGGAACCTGGAATGTAAGAACCATGAACCTTGGTAAGCTGGATGTGGTAAAAAATGAGATGGCAAGAATAAACATTGACATCCTGGGCATCAGTGAACTAAAATGGACGGGAATGGGCGAATTCAGTTCGGATGACTATCATATCTACTACTGTGGGCAGGAATCCCGTAAAAGAAATGGAGTGGCCCTCATAGTCAACAAAAGAGTGGCGAAAGCTGTACTGGGATGCAATCTCAAAAATGATAGAATGATCTCGATACGCATCCAAGGCAGACCTTTTAACATCACAGTAATCCAAGTTTACGCACCAACTACCAGTGCTGAAGAAACTGAAGTTGACCAATTCTATGAAGACTTACAACACCTTATAGAAATGACACCAAGGAAGGATGTTCTTCTCATTATAGGGGATTGGAATGCTAAAGTAGGGAGTCAAGAGATAAAAGGAACAACTGGCAAGTTTGGCCTTGGAGTTCAAAATGAAGCAGGGCAAAGGCTAATAGAGTTCTGTCAAGAGAACAAGCTGGTCATCACAAACACTCTTTTCCAACAACACAAGAGACGACTCTACACATGGACATCACCAGATGGGCAACACCGAAATCAGATTGATTATATTCTGTGCAGCCAAAGATGGAGGAGCTCTATACACTCAGCAAAAACAAGACCTGGAGCTGACTGTGGCTCAGATCATCAGCTTCTTATAGCAAAATTCCAGCTTAAACTGAAGAAAGTAGGAAAAACCACTGGGCCAGTAAGATACAATCTAAATCAAATTCCTTATGAATACACAGTTGAAGTGAAGAACAGGTTTAAGGATTTAGATTTGGTGGATAGAGTGCCTGAAGAACTGTGGATGGAGGCTCGTAACATTATACAGGAGGCAGCAACGAAAACCATCCCAATGAAAAAGAAATGCAAGAAAGCAAAGTGGCTGTCAAATGAGGCCTTACAAATAGCGGGGGAGAGAAGGCAAGCAAAATGCGAGGGAAATAGTGAAAGATACAGGAAATTGAATGCAGACTTCCAAAAAATAGCAAGGAGAGACAAGAGGGCCTTTTTAAACGAGCAATGCAAAGAAATAGAGGAAAACAACAGAATGGGAAAAACCAGAGATCTGTTCAAGAAAATTGGAGATATGAAAGGAACATTTCGTACAAAGATTACCACAATTAAGAACAAAAGTGGAAAGGACCTAACAGAAGCAGAAGACATCAAGAAGAGGTGGCAAGAATACACAGAGGAATTATACCAGAAAGATATGGAGGTCTCATACACCCCAGGTAGTGTGGTTGCTGACCTTGAGCCAGACATCCTAGAGAGTGAAGTCAAATGGGCCTTAGAAAGCCTTGCTAACAACAAGGCCAGTGGAAGTGATGATATTCCAGCTGAACTATTTAAAATTTTAAAAGATGATGCTGTTAAGGTGCTACACTCAATATGCCAGCAAGTTTGGAAAACTCAGCAGTGGCCAGAGGATTGGAGAAGATCAGTCTATATCCCAATCCCAAAGAAGGGCAGTGCCAAAGAATGCTCCAACTACCGCACAATTGCACTCATTTCACACGCTAGCAAGGTTCTGCTAAAAATTCTACAAGGCAGGCTTAAGCAGTATGTGGACCGAGAACTCCCAGAAGTGCAAGCTGGATTTCGAAGGGGCAGAGGAACCAGAGACCAAATTGCAAACATGCGCTGGATTATGGAGAAAGCTAGAGAGTTCCAGAAAAACATTTACTTCTGCTTCATTGACTACGCAAAAGCTTTTGACTGTGTTGACCACAGCAAACTATGGCAAGTTCTTAAAGAAATGGGAGTGCCTGATCACCTCATCCATCTCCTGAGAAACCTCTATGTGGGACAAGAAGCTACAGTTAGAACTGGATATGGAATAACTGATTGGTTCAAAATTGGGAAAGGAGTACGACAAGGCTGTATATTGTCTCCCTGCTTATTTAACTTATATGCAGAATTCATCATGCGAAAGGCTGGACTGGATGAAGCCCAAACCGGAATTAAGATTGCCGGAAGAAATATCAACAACCTCAGATATGCTGATGATACAACCTTGATGGCAGAAAGTGAGGAGGAATTAAAGAACCTTTTAATGAGGGTGAAAGAGGAGAGCGCAAAATATGGTCTGAAGCTCAACATCAAAAAAACTAAGATCTTGGCCACTGGTCCCATCACCTCCTGGCAAATAGAAGGGGAAGAAATGGAGGCAGTGAGAGATTTCACTTTCTTGGGTTCCATGATCACTGCAGATGGTGACAGCAGTCACGAAATTAAAAGACGCCTGCTTCTTGGGAGAAAAGCAATGACAAACCTAGACAGCATCTTAAAAAGCAAAGACATCACCTTGCCAACAAAGGTCCGTATAGTTAAAGCTATGGTTTTCCCAGTAGTAATGTACGGAAGTGAGAGCTGGACCATAAAGAAGGCTGATCGCCGAAGAATTGATGCTTTTGAATTATGGTGCTGGAGGAGACTCTTGAGAGTCCCATGGACTGCAAGAAGATCAAACCTATCCATTCTTAAAGAAATCAGCCCTGAGTGCTCACTAGAAGGACAGATCCTGAAGTTGAGGCTCCAGTACTTTGGCCACCTCATGAGAAGAGAAGACTCCCTAGAAAAGACCCTGATGCTGGGAAAGATTGAGGGCACAAGGAGAAGGGGACGACAGAAGATGAGATGGTTGGACAGTGTTCTCGAAGCTACTAACATGAGTTTGGCCAAACTGCGAGAGGCAGTGAAGGATAGGCGTGCCTGGCGTGCTCTGGTCCATGGGGTCACGAAGAGTCGGACACGACTGAACGACTGAACAACAACAACAGCCACTTGAAAGAAGGGAAGAAGCAAACTTTCTCAAATGCAAATCCTACTGGAGCTCATGTCCCCTTCCGGGGCATGCTGGGAATTCCATCAGACATTTTTTTTTTTAGGAACAGCTGAAATGCATCTGCTTGCAGGAGGAAACATTTCAAAACGGCCATCCAGTGAGATTGCAGCATCTGTTTCAGTGGAGGCACTTCACACTTTGAAGAGACAGCCACCACTTTTAGAAAAAGCCAGGGTGGTATATTAGATGAGAACATTTGATTTAAATCTGGGGAACTTGGGTTCATGTGCACACTTCTCTATGAACCCACTGGGTGGCCTCGCAACCAGTCTGTCTCACAGGGTTGTTGACAAATAGGACAGAATGCAAATATGGTCAATAAATAGATTGGTGGGCCCAAGTTCATGATAACTTTATTCCATACCTCCAACAAGAAACAGTCAAGGATATGCTTATCTTTTGACGCTCCATATTTGGGGCTGGAAGTGAATTTACTCCTAGTTCAGGTTGTGTGTTGACCCTCAGCTGTTCACAAATTATGCAGCACAGACAGTATATGCTTTCCCATCCCAACCAGGAGGTCTGTTTTTGCTGCATTCTGCACCTTCTAAACAGTCTTCAAGAACTGTCCCATAAAGTGTGTGTTGCGGCAGTCAATCCTTGAGGTTACAAATGCGCATATGATGGTTGCCAGGTGACCTGCAGAATCTCAACATTCTCCAGTAGAGAGCCCTGGCTCCTTGGCCACCTGTGATTTTACAAAAGTATTATCCTAACTGATTTCCTTTGCTTTTAGGCGGCAGGATGAGCCAATGGAAGAAGAACCCATGAACCAGTGAAGGCTTGCTTCATCCTCCTACAGGAACACAGCTTCCTTCGTGGCTTCTTACGCATATCACAGCCCAGGATCCTGCCTGCCATGCAGCCCATGTTCCCCTGGAAAACAGACTAAAAGTTCAGGCAGAGGCTCTGCAGAAAGGGCCTGTGGCAGGTCGCCAGGATTAATTGGTGACTGGGAGCTGCCTCATGTGGAACTCCACAGGGCAAGCAGCGGTCCCAAACCTGAAGTCCTCTCTGGAATCGTCTTGGGTTGAAAATCTGACATCACAAAGGGTTCCCAGTGGGACACAGGGGGCTAGATGCAGAACTTGAGAGTTTGCTCTGACGTTGGGGTGGTGCCTTTTCCCCTCCAGAACCAAAGACTCCCCCCTGCCCACCACCGCTTGGAAAGAGCCTGCTGAGGAGGAGCCAAGATGCTTTTTCCCTTTCTTTTTCTAAGCAAGACTTTGTTACCTGATGCCAGGATGCCCCATCATCACGGGAGCTGGGCTTTGCAAGGGGAGAATTTTCAGAAGAAGACATTTGGGTGTCAAACAGCTCCCTCTAACCACTGTCCCAAACCTATCCTTTTTGTCTAGGACCTCCCTAAGTTGCACTATATACAGATCATACAGACACACACTTTGTCTACCTTCCATAGAACTTTGTGGGGAGCAATTGCACCTCCTGGTGGACTCAAAGCCTTTGGTCCACTGTTTCACCATCATCAAGGCGCTATGTAAATACACAACCCTACTATGGTGCTTGCAGCTGGTTGGTTTTTCCCTGATCTGTGAAATCAAGCAGCCTTATTCCAAAAAGCAAACTTGGGGTGGGGGGTGGAATGGAAAACATAAGTGAGGAATTTGTCCTCTGTTATCCCAACCAATATGCAGACTTTGGATTCTTGTAAATCTAATTTGTTTGGGTTTTTTTTTCCATGTTCCTTTTGTTTGTTTGAAAGACACAGGCTTCTAGTCCTTATGTTTTAAAATGTGCAGATGCTCCATTATTCAGATTAGCAGCGTTTCTGTCCCACATAGCTGCTTTATGGTTTTATTGGATGGTAGATAATTCTCACCTGTAAAGGGCTGCTACTGACACAGCAAACTTTCTATGAAAACAAAAGCACTTGTATGTAGAGAAAAGGCATGTCGTCTTCATGCAGATTGACACATGACTATTCTGCACACTTCTTTTTTTGCTGTGTGTACAAGCAGTCTACATATATTGGAAAGCTGCAGTCAGTAGGTGTTGGGCGCCCATGGAAATGATCCCAATGCCATTTTTTCCTACGCTAAGGAATTTCCCTGTCCTGGAAAATTGCCATGTTCAGTGGGGGCATAACCCATTGTCAGTGGCCAGATTTGAGAGGTGGGTGGTTGCAACACTGCAGGGCGGTCTGGCTAAGGAATGGGGGTGGGGGGGAGGATGCAGTGTACAGACCATGTATAGAAACCATTGGATCTCAACCAACCAGTAAATTGAGCCTTTGCTGCAGCCCATGCATGTTGCTTCTTGTAGCCCAAAGCTGGACCGTTCTTCCATGTGTTTGAGCTCTGCTTCCATTTCTCAAACAACAGCACAACTAGAACCAGCCCTACCAGAAAGAAGGGCAAAGCAACCTGCTTTAGGCAGCACCATGAGAGGTGGATCCTGGGTGGGTGAAGGCAGGAACTGGTGTCCAGACCTTCTACTGAATCAGACCCTAGGTTCATCCAGCTCAGTGGTGTCTAGCATTTCAGGCAGGGTTCTCTCCCAGCCCCACTTGGAGATGTTGAGGATGGAGCTTAACGCCTTGGGCCTGCAGATCAGATGCTCTACCACTGCTGAGCTACATATGGCCCTTCCACTGGTGCGGAGGAGGGAAATATTATTGAGGAGATGCTATTGAGCTCTGTTTCAGGCAGCACTGAACACAATACACTAGCCTTATCCAAGACTGGTACTGGCACGGAGTCACTTCCTTCAGGACTTGCTGCAGTCATGCTGTAATGACAACCTGCTGGTCTAAAGAAGTTTTCTCTACCTCCTTCCTCCATGCTGAACTGAGACAGCCTGCATCGTTCAGAAACACAGGACGCTACAAAAACCACAGTCTTGTGCCACCTTATAGCAGGGTCGGGGAGCATATTTCAGTCTGAGGACTGCATTCGCTCATGGGAAATCTGCCAGGGAGGCAAAAGCAGGCCAAGCAAATGGCTATGATTCTTTCCTTAGTATGGTAGTCTACATTCCAACAAAAGTCAGAGGTTTCTCCATTTACACACACCTGTCTCCAGTCAGGCAAATGAGACATCACCATAGTTCATAGATGCATCCCAACCAGGGGAGAAGCACTCGAGGGAGGGCATGGAGCAATCTGGGGAGGGGTGTGGTCTGAGGAGGAGGCGTGGCCTGTGGCATTTGACCCCCAAACTGGAGGTTCCGCACAACTGCAAATGAAGTTTGTTGTGGTTTGGACTTCTCTGACTTCAGCCTCCTTCATCAGATGCATGAAGGGTAATTCTCAGTTGGCAAGTACGTATATAGATACACATGTGAAGCAAGGGTGGTGGAACCTTTTTGGGAGAGAGGGCTGTGTTCAACCTTTGCGAACCCTCCAAGGGCAGCATGCCTGCAGCAGGTGTGGGTAAATGTTGCTGCCCACAAAGGTTCGCCTCCTTGACTGATCCAATGTGTTTTGGAGCTCCGGCCTCCATGAGTACAGAAGGCTTCCCTGCTGCAGACAGTTCAGGGAAAGATGCAGAGGGCGATGGAGACAAGGATGGGGAGGGAGGCTAGCACACTTGCGCATGCTCCCCCATCATCACACATTGACAAGTCCTCCTCAAAATGCATGAACAGGGCTGGTAGCTCCTCCACAACCTGCAGTAGGGTGACTAGGTAAAAAAAAGACCCAGGGCCCCCTCATCTTTAACAGAAAAGGGGATTTTGACAGGCATATCCTTGCACAGCATTTTTATTTAATTTTAAAGTATTTATAGCTGCCCGAACCAGCCCCAACAGCCATCAGGCGGCTTGCTGATAAACGGCTGTTTGTTGAAGCAGGTCTGCAGAGTTGAAAGTATGAGAAATGGGCTGAGTGCTCCATCCCAGGTGTGGTGGTGGTCACAGGAGCAGTGCTGGTGCTGATGCTGAGGGTGGTGGCTTCTGGAGCTCTGCCCCAAAAGTGGGTAGATTTTCTTACTGAGGCTCTGGGACGCTGTTCTTTTCCAGCAGCAGGTATTGATCAGTGGTGCCTATGGGAGTCAGCACACATCTTGCTAAAAAGGAAGGGTGCTGGGCATGGGCATAACCAGGATTTATGTTGGGGAGGAGGTTGGGGGGGGGGAGGAGAACCAAGTTATCTGCAATGCAATTGGTTAGTTAAGTATTTTTTTTCTTTACTTGATTTAGAGGGGCAGCTCCCACCCACACCCCGCACCCTCCTGGCTATGCTCAAGGTGCTGAGTCCTCCATTGTGAAGTCGTCTTGTGCTGACCTACCTCACCTCAGGTCATAGCAGGGGCCACCACAAAGAAAGCCTTGCTGCACTGCCTAGTTTCATGGTACAATGAGATGGTTTCTTCCTTCCAGGGACTGAACTTGCCTGATCGATGCAAGACTGGGAAAGTGAGCTTCCTGGCTAGTGGAATTGGCAAGGGTGATTAGGTCTCCTGGGACTTTCTAGGGCCAGACAGAGCATGCATGTGCAAATGTGCTAAACCGTTGACTCACTGATTACCAGTCTGGAATCAGACTCTCTAAGCAGGGAGAGGTCACAAGGTTTAGGTGTGTGTTTTGTTTGGGGTGGGTTGAGGTATGCCAGACCTTATTAAAGAGTCCTGCTGCTGGCTAAGTGGGAAAAGGAGAGGCTGCTCCAGCCTTTGGAGGAAGGGACGAGAGAGCTGCAACAGGAAGTCAGATGACAAGAGTGCGGAGACATTTAATTACTTCCAGACGTGGCGGTTATGTTGTTACACATATTAGGATGCAGGACTGACTCACACTCGCAGGGGTATCGGGATCGTTAGGGTGCTGGCTGCAACATGAGCCAGAAAGCCAGAATGTTAAGCACTAAAATTCCCCGATTACTAAGAAAGTCTGAGAAATGGGGCATTTTTGACACCCAGAGGTCAAACTCGCTACATCATCCTAGAAGGCGCTCCAACAAAAGGAGGAAGTGCTGGTTTATGGGAGTTCCAGGGCCCCTTTCACACACTTCACGTTCCTGCCAGCCTTGGAAAGTGGGGGATCTTTTTCTCATTGCAGCATTATGAGAATCCAGGGTGCTGGGAATTGTAGCTTTGTGAGAGGCAAGCGATGGTTCCCATGATTCTTTGGGGAAGTCATGTCTTTGGAGTATGAACCTGTGGGTGAAAGGAAGGTTCAAAGAGTTGATCTCCATTAACGATTGTGACTATGGACCCAGGGTGCTATTATTTATTACTCTTATTTATTGAGTTTATATACTGCCCTATACCTGCAGGTCTCAGGGTGGTTCACACAGTGCTACTCTTGATTAATGCCTATTATGTTCAGCTCTCTTCACACTCATAGGTTAACCAAAACCCTTTAAATGACCACACACACACCACTGTGAAATCCAGAAGCTGACACTCTGAAGATACACAGCAACACCTGACGCCCAGGATTGCAGGTTTTGCTATTTATTAACATGTTGTGATCCTTGAAAATCCCACACGTACCATCAGCAGTACAAATGGACAAATAACCTCCATAGTTTATTCATGGTCTAGTAACCCCACCTATTTCTCCATAACCACAATTGCTCTGCCCAGAGGTTTTTGCCAGCCATTTTATTAGGCATCCTTTAACTGGAGATTCTGGGCATTTAACCTGCGACCTTATTTGTGCCAAGCATATGCTCTGTGACTCTTGAATGATGGCTTCTCCCAACTGAGGGGTGTATGTTTGTTACGATTTTAGGGGTTCTCCATTTGTGGAGGGGGACTTCCCCAGGGAGGTTTCCTTATAACTCTTCCTATGAGCATCTTCTCTGGGGAGAAAGATAAATGTCAGCTAGGGTTGCCACCTTTGTATCTAAGATCTGATCTGAGCTTTTTCCTGCATGATAAGAAGACATTCTATAGGTGCAATATGAGAAGGTTGGACCTCAATTTTCAAGCTACCTGCTCTCAGTCACACCCATTGAATGCGGCTACACTCAGCCTCTTTCCCTCAACTCCTGTCTTTCCCCCCAGGCTTCACAACATCCCTTCTTTCCAGATACCACCCCATTCTGTTGATAAAAATCACCCCCGGCAATGGGCTGTTTAGTTTTCAGCCAATGATGAGCCGAAGAAGGCTGATCATCGAAGTATTAATGCTTTTGAATTATGGTGCTGGAGGAGACTCTTGAGAGTCCCGTGGACTGCAAGAAGATCAAACCTATCCATTCTTAAAGAAATCAGCCCTGAGTGCTCACTGGAAGGACAGATCCTGAAGCTGAGACTCCAATACTTTGGCCACCTCATGAGAAGAGAAGACTCCCTGGAAAATACCCTGATGTTGGGAAAGATGGAGGGCACAAGGAGAAGGGGACGACAGAGGACGAGATGGTTGGACAGTGTTCCCGAAGCTATGAAGATGAGTCTGACGAAACTGCGGGAGGCAGTGGAAGACAGGAGTGCCTGGCGTGCTCTGGTCCATGGGGTCACGAAGAGTCGGACACGACTGAATGACTAAACAACAACAACATCAGCCTAGCTTTCTAGGGGAAACAATATCTGATGGATTTCTGCCTATGCAGCTATTGACATCCTACAGCTTGTGTGTGCTGCTGCATGTGGGCAGCAGGGGCTGCTCTGAGTCCAGCAGCACCTGGGGGCTGTTCCACATACCTGAATCTGTCCCCCTCCCAGATGCTTAGCATCTCCTGTGCCTGCTTTTTTGCTGCAAGAGGCTAACACAGCAACCTTTCTGGTAACTGATCGCATGTTACCATTCATTCTTTCCTTTTCACATATACCACCACCCTCTCTCCCCACCCCAACCCCCAACCCCAACTCTCTCTAGGTACATTTGTTCAAGCCCTGATCTCAGGCCACAAGCCCATTTTTCCATCTCAAAAGGTCGCCTTGTAGCAAGATGTAGCCACAGCCCGCTTAGTGGTGGATGGGGCTCAAAAGTTAAGTGAGATGTGTTTGATTGGTGCAATCTACTCTGAGGTCACAATGGCCTCAATCCATGAAGTGAACTGCCAGGGAAGGATGCTGTGCTCTTGCCTAGGCTTAGTAGAGGAGATGGGAAGAGACAGTAGGAAGCAGGCTTCTCTTAAGAGCTCTTCTAGGAAAATGGACTTGGGAAAATGGAGGCAGCAAGTCCCTCAATTTGCAGCATCCTGCTTGCTGAATGCTGAAAAGCTGCTCAAGGAAGGTGAGTGTCAAGACTGACATTTGTGGAATATAGGGGCTGCATTTTAGATTCTGAAAGATGTGTGAATCAGGTTGCTCATATACAATGCAATAATATACAAAACGATACAATAATGTTTGTATTGTGTGCAGTGGGGAAGAGGTGATGCCAGGCTAGGTTCACATCCACATTGCACATCTAAAGCCTGGAATTGTATATCTAATAAAATTTCTGACCAAAGGGTTGCCAGTGTTATTATTGGCAGTTCCTGTACCTTAAGTAGCAACTCATCATGCATATATTTAGCACTTTGTTTTCACGGCAGCAGGAGCAGCTCTCCTTGCTTTCCCTCTAAGTTCCAGGCTCCTGCTGAACTTTTTAAAATGTTTGGTTAACTTCAACAGTTAAAGGCAGATGAGCAGGAGCAGTTCAGAAAGCTGGCAGCCTTGTTGGTAAGGCTTTCTAAAAAACATTCTTACTACAAAATCACATGTTATATTGGGTGGAGGATGTTGGCTTGTTTTTGAATCCTGGAAAATATATTAGTCTTATCTGCAAACAAGGGCACCATCATAGCTTTTATTGTGTTTTGAAGTGCTTGAGATTTAGCAAGATCCAAAAGCCCTGAATTTGGGGGGGGGGGGGAATTAAACAATTGCAAAACAACTTTTTTTAAAAGTCTCCCTCTGTTTCTCCATATGTATGTTTATACATCTATAGCATTATCAGAGCAGAATAATTACAAAGTACTTCCTTCCTGCCATTTGCCATTTGCAAAGGGATCCAGCTGGCAGTGAAAAGCTCCCGATTCTGTTTTTTTGCAGATAATCAAGCTACTTCTAAAGGCACAGAGCAGGTGACCCCTCCCCCACCCCATCTCCTATCTGGGAATGGGAACTGTCTGCCTGCTTCCCACATCTCTCTAAATCAGGAGTGCAGAACCTTTGGCCCTCCAGAGGTTGCTGAACTACAACTCCCACCAGCTCCAGTAAGCATGATCAGTAGCCAGGGCTGTTCCCCACACCTGCTCTCTGTGGCATAAGTTCCAGTGGTCACCTCTGGCCTCATCCTTTTTGTAGCCCCCCAGTTTATGTACCATAATTCAGTAGGTAGCTTACAAGCAAGGGCTCGGCAGTTATTCTGCCCCCTGTTAAGCAATTCAAAGAATGTGTCAGTTACATTTAGTGAGGAAATGTCTTTTTCCAGCCTTAAGCCATCCAACAAGGAGAATGATGGGATATTAGCACAGTTGCCAAGTAACCCTGGCAAAGTTAGAGAATGTAGAAAGCTGCCTTGGACCAGTCAGGCCATTTTCCAAGGACTATCAAGTGCAGGATCTTGGTGGAGAAGGGTTTCTTCCCTCACCATCAGTTTCCTGATCCTTCCACCTGGAGATGCCAGAGATTGAGTCTGTGACCAGAGCCGGCCCAATATGTATTGGCACCTGAGGCGTACCACAAAATGGCACACACCTCCTTGTGAGGCATGAGTGAAGATCTACCTCACCTTGCCTCCTGGGTGGGTAATAATTGCAAAGCATTATTATTATTATTATTATTATTATTATTATTATTATTATTATTAGGACTTATATACCACCCTTCATCATAAGATCTCAGGGCAGTTCACATCATGTGCTCCACCACTGAGTTGCAGTCTCTCAATGAAGGCCTTGCATCCTTTGCAATCCACTGTGTTCGGGGGGGGGGGGGAGTATGTCTGAAGTATAAAATTGGGTTTGTTTTATAGGCTACTTTAAGATTAATGGCTCACCCAGTCCCACGGTTCCTGGGAATTGTGGTTTGGTGAGGGTGCAAAGAAGAAGAGGAGGAGGAGGAGTTTGGATTTGATATCCCGCTTTATCACTACCCAAAGGAGTCTCAAAGCGGCTAACATTCTCCTTTCCCTTCCTCCCCCACAACAAACACTCTGTGAGGTGAGAGGGGCTGAGAGACTTCAGAGAAGTGTGACTAGCCCAAGGTCACCCAGCAGCTGCATGTTGAGGAGCAGAGACGCAAACCCGGTTCACCAGATTACGAGTCTACCGCTCTTAACCACTACACTACACTGGCTCTCTACGTTCTATGAGTCCCTCAGCTCCCAGGATTCCCTGGGGAGACAGAATGGCCATTGCACCACTTACTAAGCCCGTGCTGCTGATAGATACCCACCCCAGAAGCGTTTGGTTTCTCTAATTTTCCACCACCATGTGGTGACCATTTAACAGCGGTGAGTAGCTGTGCTAGGCAATAGCAAGGTGTTCTTATCCCAGTGAGACTTGGGTCAGAATGGGCCATTATGGGAACACTAGAAGGGGCAAGCTGACCTCAATGGAGGAAGCTGGGTCTCACCAGGCCAGGGCAGGACCTGCTTTTTAGGGGCAGGATTTAGCCTTGAATCATAAACTAGCACCACCAAAGGTGTAGTGCTCCTGAGCATGTACAGAATATGTTTTTCTGGCAGCAGCATAACCATAACCCCATTGGGAGAGGAGGGAGTGAGGCTTTTAGAGCTCAAGTCCTTGTTGAAGGAGGGTGACAGGAGATCACCTCAAGAGGATTTAAGACATTCTTGTTGTTTTGGGTCCTAGTGGATAACTGACGGGGAGCAGGTGGAAAGGACCTCCTGGGAAGCGGGAAGCTATTGAAAATAAAACAATTATTTTTAAAACCTGCAAATTCAAAAATAAATTAGCTCATAGAAAGAGTTCTAGATATACATTTTGAGATCAGCTTGTTACAAGCAAAAGCAGACTGGGCCTGCTTTGAGTCGCTGCCTCGCTTATGTCTGCAGTTCTTCCCAGAGTAATGGTGGAAAGTCTGGATTCTCCATCCTAGATCTCAGCTGGGCTCTCTTCTCTTCAAGAGGATGGTGATCATGTTTGGTCTCGTTTTTGAGCTGGTGATGGAGAATCATAGAGAGTATATGCCCTGAGTTTCTCTGGAGAAGAGTTCCTCTGTTGCTGCTCTTGGGTGAGGCAGAAGCGTGTTACCTGCTGGCCACCTTCCTGAATGGACCTGGAGAAACAAAACCCACAAAAAGAAATCAGTGGCAAACTCAAACTGACAACTTTAGAGGGGGTATTTGTATGGGAGAGGAACAAACAGCCTGGCTTACAGAAGGTCTGTATTTATATTGGATGCAACAAGTACTATCACCATGGCTCCCCCCTGCTAAGCAGAACGGATGAGGCCATCTTGGTGCCTGGGCGTTCATCTCTCAGCAAGTAGCTCATTGCATGGTAAACTAATTTCTAGCCTCTACCACAATGGGAGATGGCAGGATTGAATGCACTCAACCCGGCACATAGAAAACCAGTATGTCAAGAAGGGTAAGCTAAAATTCTTACCACAATTTGCTAGATTTCTCTGTGCATGGAGGCATTAAAAAAGCATTTGTGCCCTGGTTCATTTTTTTTAATGCCATTATTGTTGGTTGGTATGCTATATATTGCTTTGAATGTCCTTTGGGCAGAGAGCTGCATTAAGAAATGCAATGTACAATAATAAAATTCCCTGTCTCCAGTCTGAAGTGATAACAATCAACTGAACAGGTTAAACTATCAGCTGTTTGTTCAGGGTAGTTTCAGGAGGTTGGGCCCAAACCTTCAAGGATATTGACATATGGAAGACACTGGCCTGGCCTGAAGGTCTTCCCCCCTTTTGCCGCTGTTGGAAACCTTTCAGGTCTAAAAGTTGCACCTTCTGATTGGCTGGGCTGGCTCATATTTAGTGCCTCTCTTCCCCCCATCCTCTCCGGGGCCTGTTCTCCAAAGGAAATTAAATGCATAAAACCCCTTTGAGATGAGAGAGCTGATCCTTTTGAACTGCATTTCCTTATTATTTAAATGAAAGCAGCTGAAAACCATCATCCTTCCAGGGATCACAAACCAGATGAGAATTATATATATATATATTGATCAGCAAGTCTTTGTAACTCTATCTTGCTTTTAAGATTTATCTGCTCCTAACGAGTGCTAAGTACCTACAGTCCAGCTCTTTATGTTACAGGAATACTCCACTCTCCAAGTTACATGTAGCACTAATGCATTGTGTCATCAAAGGTCTCTATACACCATCATCCCACTCCCAAACTGGGTCTGGGGTGGCAGGGCTGCCACTTACGCTAAGTGAAAGAGGCCAAGCTCAGAAGTCGTCCTTGCTTGCCTCCTTTGGAGATCCTCTTAGGAACCATCATCCTCATGACCAGACCTATACCATTAGGCAAAGTGAGGAGGCAGGTGGGGAGAAACGTGTTTCTCAAAATTGGGTCCCTGGCTATTGCTGGACTACAACTCCTATCAGCCCTGACCACTGGTCCTGCTAGCTAAGGGTGCTGAGGGCTAGAGTCCAGCAACAGCCGGGGACTCAAGTTTGAGAAACACAGGGATAGAGCATCTGATTTCTGTGCAGAAGGTCCCCAGGTCAATCCCTGGCATCTCCAGAGAGGGCTGGGAAAAGACACACTGTCTAAAATGCTGCCAGTCAGTGCAGACAATACAGATGGACCAATGGTCTGAGGGATAGCTCAGTTGGTAGAGTATGAGGCTCTGAATCTCAGGGTTGTGGGTTTGAGCCCCACGCTGGGCAATGATTCCTGCATTGCAGGGGGTTGGACTAGATGACCCTTGGGGTCCCTTCCAACTCTACAATTCAATGATTCTAAGGCAGCCTCCCTGTGTTCCTAAGGTGCTTGAACTCTGTGTGCCCAGCAGCGACCTGCCCTTTCTTTGCCCTCTAAGCTGGTCTGCTGCCCTTGGGGGTGATGGAAGATGCTGTCCCTCATCAGCTTTGAAGTAAGAGTCAACCTATAGTTGACCTATAGCAAGACTATAGTTGGAGCAGGGAACACTAGCTTGTCTTTTACCTCACAAAATCTTGCTTGATCAATAGAACAGTGTTCACTCTTGAGCAGATGTGGGGAATTGGCCCCCTGTGATGAGGGGAGTTGGAGTCTAGCAACATCTGGAGGGCCCACGGTTCCCTGCACCTGCTCTTGTCACACATAGCCAAGCCAAGGGGTGGGGTGGTGGGTGGGGCTTTTTTGCTGCCCTATCTAATGTAAAAATGTTGTGCACACCTCTTTGCTTGTGATTCTTTTTGGCCAGTGGTGCCCAAAGTGGCTAATACTACAGACACAATGGAATACAACAAGGTGTATTGAAAACAGCCATAAGAGACAGGTAAAACATCGGTAAAATAAGATTACCAGACGTCCCCGTTTCCCAGGGACAGTTCCCGGATTTACAAATCAATCCCCTGACAAAATCCATCTATTTAGTAGTAAGTTGAAAAGTGTCCCCGGATTCACTGGAAAAAAAAACTGGTAACCTTGCAGTAAAAGCATCCTGTTGCAATGCTTGTTTGTTTGTGTATTGCGTGTTGGCTAATGCAGTGTTTCTCAACCTTTTCTGGGCAACGGCACACCTGTCTCATGAAAAAAATCTCGCGGCACACCACCACCAGAAAATGTCAAAAAATCACGAGACGCTGTGCACCCACAAAATGGCGGCGGCAACGTCGCCATGGCAACGGAAATCACCTACGGTGATTGAAGACGTTGGGAGCTGCAGCACTAAACAAGATCTGCAAAAGCTGCCCCAAGTCTCTTTTCGAATTAAATGAGGCCAAAGGGTGGGGAGGGGGGAATAGCGGAAAGCGGCAACGGCTTTTCCCTGCCTCTCCGTCCCCTTCTTCTTGCAAGGAAAGCACTGACTTCGGGCCCTTTCCGCGAGGGGCGGCGGGGCGAGGCATTGCCCCCCCCGTCCCGGGAAGCTGGCGTCCCACCGGGGAGCGCGAAGAGGAGGAGGAACCGCCCTCGCCCAGGCTTCCCCCGCCGCCACACCCGCTTACCGCCTCTTGGGGAAGGTGCTCGGCTGAGGGCGAGCCGGCGCCGGCGCTGCCCGCCCTCGGCACTGGGCAGCAGATAGGTGCGCCTCCGGCAGCCCGCTCCTCAGGTGGCCCGAGAGGATCCGCAGCCTCCGGTGCGCAGCCGACGGGGAAGCGCCGCTCTTGCCGCCTGCCGGCCCTTCTGCTGCCGCTATCGTGCTTCCGCGTTGAGCCGTCAGCGTCAGGGTGAAAGGTCGAACGCGGTGGCCCGCGGCAGTTATAGGCTGCCCAGGCGCGCGGCGCGCCTGCGCGGCCCCGCTCCGCTGCCCAAATTATCCACTGCATTATCCGCTGAGCCGGTTTAGGAGAGCGGGCAATACGATAGGAACCCGGCAACATCTCGCGGCACACCAGGCAACATCTCGTGGCACACTAGTGTGCCGCGGAACAGTGGTTGAGAAACACTGGGCTAATGGGCCAAAAGTAGAGGAAAGAGAGGATAGGACATTCTGAACCTTTGGGGAGTTGCATGGGAGAAAGGATTTCGGCAGCTGTGCCTGCCAGGCCTGCCTGATGGTCCGTCCACAGGGCACTTCATTGTGGACTTGGGGCTGCCTGCACAAGTTACGTGCAGCATCTACACAACACCCTCATCAAAATGCCACCCTCTTTTATTTTCCAGTTTAATCTTGCTTAACTGTTTCCACCGAAAATCTGATTAAGTAAAATCTTGCTGGCTGAAGGTAACTAGAAGTGGGGCTAGCCAGATCTCTCTTGGCACAGACTTGTGGAGCCTGGGATTGTAGCCCCAGAGAAGGCCCCCAGCACCACAAATCATCAGCACCTTAAATTACTTGGACTAAATCATCAGCACAGCCACATCACATTAAATTACTTGGATTTTCTTTTCGCACTTTCAATGCCTGCTCCTCCCCATTTTTCCCTCTTGTGTCCCTCCTGGAATGCAAGGAAGGAGGAGAAATGGACCAGCTGATGAGCTGCTAAGGCGGCCAACTTTCAAGCATGCCAGTAGGGGCTGAACTACACATGACAGCCTTGGCTGGGTCTGCAATCCGTAACTGACGCCCTAAAAGGACAGTTGAGTGTTTCTCCTGCCATTGGTGTGAAAGGCAACAACATAATTTTAAATGTTCTTATACTGTCCTTATGCATCTTGTGAGTGGAAGTAACTGAAGCACAGTACTGCTTCCCGCCATTTTTGCAGGGGTGTATGCATTTGGGAATGAGAACGGCTTCCTGCTTGCTTTCTCTTTCATAGAACACTTCCACAGGAACTGTTTGTGGAGCATTCATCCTGATTTGTTTACAGGGATGTTAGACAAGGGTCGTTATTTCATGAGGATTCATTCTGGTTTGTTTGTTTGTTTGTTTGTTTGTATGAAGTTGCGTCAAAGCAAGCGTTGCCTCACACTTGCCAGTGCATTTCCGTCCATCAATTTCCTTACCACAAAACTCCCATTTTAGTGGAAGTGGGTTTGTTGAGCAAGACCTCCCAATAAACTATAATTGTGCAATCTGAATCTGCTGGTGTGTGATTGGATCCCATCTGAAAAGAGTGGCAGTGCCCCCACCCCAATCTTTCTCTATTTTTCGTCTTTTCCTCCCCCAACAAACTATGTAGGAAAACCTTGTCAGTTTTCACCAGTTTCTCCACCTACACCAGGGGTAGGCAACCTAAGGCCCGTGGGCCGGATGCGGCCCAATCGCCTTCTCAATCCGGCCCGCGGACGGTCTGGGAATCAGCATGTTTTTACATGAGTAGAATGTGCGCTTTTATTTAAAATGCATCTCTGGGTTATTTGTGGGACATAGGAATTCGTTCATTTCCCCCCCCCCCCAAAAAAAAATAATATAGTCCGGCCCACCACATGGTCTGAGGGATGGTGGACCGGCCCATGGCTGAAAAAGTTGCTGACCCCTGACCTACACCTTTTCTGCTTTCTACTGAAACTGGTAAGTTTAGGGGAAACAATGTGGATTTCCTTGATGCCAGTTTCCCTCCAAGTCTTCCTCTCTGCTTTCTCATGAAATTGATCAGACTTTCCTCAGGCTTGTCAGTTCACTGCAGAGCTCTGTGTGTGTGAATGTAAGTGTTGGAGCAGGCTAGAAGGGTACCTTTTGGGGTTGTATCCAAGCTTAGATGCAGACATAGGAGCCAACTCCTAGGGGCTGTGGGGGCTTTGGCCTCACAATGAAATATTTGAGGGGGCTGGGCCCCCACAAAGTTTATGGGCATTCCCATTGAAATCACGTGTGTGCACTGCATCATATGATTGATTATGCAGGGCGGGGCTTACTTGGGCCCCCACAATATTTTATTCAAGTTGGCACCCCTGGATGCAGGACAGTGTGAGCCAAGTTCCCACCCAGGGAAGGGGAATGTGATGACACCTGAAGGCGGGAACAGCATAACTTCTGGATGGGGCCATGCACATTATCTGATGCAGGGGGGTATTCCAAAGTGCTTTTAAATGCATTTGTGGCTTTTGGCTGAAGCTGCCTCTGTGCGCTTTTTCCAAAACTACAAAGCAGTGGCTTTTCTCTCCCTGACAGCTGAATTCAGGCACACTTAAAAGGGTTCCTCTTTTTCTTCCTAGCAGCTGGTTTCTGTGATGTACCGGAAACTACTTTTGAAATTCCCGATTCAAACCCAACTTTGGGCACCAGAGCTGCTGATGGTGTGTATGTTTAAAATCCATGTTGTGTGTGCAGAACACTCTGCTCCTCCCTCTGGATCACTGCTTAAGTCACATTGGCCTAGCCAGCATGGGCAATGGTCAGGGATGGTGGGACTTGTAGTCCAGCAAAATCTGCAGGACCACAAGCTCCCCACCCCTGACCCAAGTCTTGCTGGCTAATATCTTCCCTTGCAGATATTTATTTGCCAAATTCATGCTCGCCTCCTTTGAAGAGTGTGTGCACGCACACAACACACAGGCTCTGTGGACTGCCTTGAGCTCCTATTCGCTTCAGGACACAATTTTTCACACGAAGAAGAAGAAGAAGAAGAAGAAGAAGAAGAGGAGGAGGAGGAGGAGTTTGGATTTGATATCCTGCTTTATCACTACCCTAAGGAGTCTCAAAGCGGCTAACAATCTCCTTTCCCTTCCTCCCCCACAACAAACACTCTGTGAGGCGAGTGGGGCTGAGAGACTTCAAAGAAGCGTGACTAGCCCAAGGTCACCCAGCAGCTGCATGTGGAGGAGCGGAGACGCGAACCCGGTTCACCAGATTACGAGTCCACCGCTCTTAACCACTACACCACACTGGCTTTCATGGCTTCAGTCAGGTCTACCTTAGGGAGCATCTTCTCTAGACTGAATCATCTTGCCATCACCTAGATCTAGGCCTTGGGCTGGATTCGTTGGTTCTCTTAGGGCACAGGACCAGGGCTTTCTTGAGCAAGACATGTGGGAATTGGACAGGAGTGGGCTGATTGTCCCAGAAGTGGTTGCTGGAAGACTGCCTTATTTTCTGGAAAAACTACCAAGTATCTCCTTTGTTTGGGAAATTAAAGGTAAACAGCCCTCACTAATTGACTCACTGGGAAGTAGTTGGAGCCTCATCAGGAAGGGAAGAGTCAGCTTCTTTGCTAAGGATGGTGATGATTTGCTTTCAGGGTCTGTCTCTGAAGACAGAAGGCAGTGTGTCAAAGAAAGGCACAGATGCAGAGAACTGGCTGGGCAGCAGTGAGAGGTGACAGTCACACCAACTGGGGCAGAAGCTGAGGGCAGGCAAAACATGGTTTTCTGCTGGCATAGGGATTGGCACCTGATTCCCCAGCACCGCCACCACTTCTAGGGCTTTCCACAGACTCTGTCCCGTGGGAATCCTGCACCAGCCGTACTTCTGCCTGCCCATACTTTCAGCCAGCAGAATGGGCAGTTCTGTGCTGGCCTCACTCCTTGGGTGGAGGCTGAAGGAGCCTGGGTTGAAGTGTGGTTTAGCAGCTAAGAGTAGAACCTGGGGAGCCAGGGTTTGAAACCCCATTTGGCCATGAAGCCAAATTGCCTCTCAGCCTAGCCTAACTAACAGGCTTGTTATAGAGATAAAAGGAGGAGGGGGAGAACCACGTACCGCCACCTGGAGCCCCTGGGATATCTTTTCAATGCAATAAAGAAAGAAAATAAATAAGGAGGCCTCTGCCCCAGCATGGCGGATGAGGAGCTTGGGTCGCAGTTTAAGGGGATTAGCTGGTGTGAGGAGAGCAGACTTGGGCTGCCTGCATCATTTTGAAATGTGCTTCTCCCCACACTCAACCTGTATGCATGGAATTCTACGCAGCACTAAGTGGACTGTTTCTGGGGGAACAAGGTCTGCCCATGCAGTGAGACTCCCCTCCATATACCCCAAGCCTGTTTTAGGGACTCCTTTAAGGTGGGTCAGTGTGTCTGATGGTTAACCAGAAGGTTGGTGGTTCAAGCCCACCCAGGGATAGCTGTGGGCAGGAGGTTGGACTAGATGACCCTATGAATCCCTTCCAACTTATAATTCTGAGATTCCATGATTCAGATCCTATTTAGGGGGCGTTTGGGAGGTGGAGAAGGGGGAAAGTCCTGTTGAACCCTGCACCATATTTGGAAATAAGTGCAACATTACAAAGTGCCAATAAGCCACCAGTGGCATCACCATATGTGAAGCAGCATCTGCTTTAACCTTTAGAAGATCTAAAATTGCAGACAGAGGAGATCCACATGTGTTTGTTCTCTCTTCTCCCCCCCCCCCCATCCCTCCACCACCACATCTCCCAGTTCCAAAATGTCAAACTGCTCTTGTTTGGAAGAATGCCCTTTAAAGCTTGTAGGGTGGTCATCCAAATCCTAAAATTCTGCATGCAGCTGGGATGTGTATGTTCCTACTCCTAGTTACAGACAGCTGACAGTGTCTTCAACTCTCGGGGTTGAGAACTGTGATAGGAGAGGTATCACCGTGATAATCGTGAACACACATCCCAACCCCCCCCCTTTTTATGGCTCCTGTAATATGCCAATGGGAGCAGAAAATCTGCTTGTCAGCGGTGCTGGATTACCAAATAGGCAGAGGAGGCACCGGTCTATGGGCCCCACAACAACAGATCAAAATAATATTGATTTGATATTGAAATTGGTTTACTAAAATTGTTGGTTGGTAAAATCCAGAACATATTATGAGATAATTTGCAAGGGGCTCCCTGAGATTTTGACTGCCTATTAGCCTCCACAACTGCTTGTCAGCGTTGCTTAATTCACTGGGCCAGGTGGGGCAGAGCCTGGCTTGCTCTTGCATTTTCAAACCAACTCAGCATTTTGATTCAGAAACAAAGTTTAAAATACAGGTTGTAAGAAAGAAGAAAGCAACAAGATCACTAACTAAGAAGGGAAAGGAAGTTGAGGAGAAGCTTGGTTCTCCATAGGAAATATTTCAGTTTCTGTCTGATGTGGTTAGACGCTCTTGCTGTACTTGCAGCAGCTTGAGATGCAGACAGTTGAGTAAAGCTTTTCACACCGTGAGATAAGCATTTGTCTCTGCTAGTGTGTGTCTCTTAGTGTCTCTTAGAGACACAGTTACAGTGACCTTTTTGAAATGGCAATCCTGCTGCTCATCGCATCAGTGGTCACCGTGGGTGGGCGGTGTCCCATCAGAGAAGTGAACTTGCGCAAGGTTGTTGCTCTGACATTAAGCTGCTTGCGTAAGTAATCCATTCATGTCAGCAGGGGCTTTTGAGCAAGCGGGATGCGGGCAGATCGTTGGGATGGATTCACTGCTTAAATGTTTTGCAGTTTTCTCAAATCTTTTTGAGCTGAGACATGGGATGAAATAAATGAGTGTGCACACCATATGATGCCTCTAGTCGTGGGACGCTTGCACGTCCCTGAGTCTAAGGCTGAACACTGATGTTGAAATTAGGAAGCAGTTGGGCAGAAATCCTTCTTTGGTTGTTTCCCCAGCTAACTATGTCATGCTAGCAGGTGTTTAAAAGTTGGCACAGAAGGTGCCCTCTGGATTTCAGTTGGCAGAGGATTCCATAGCACTGGGCCAATGATGCCAAAGGCTCAGTTTCTTGTTGCTCTCAAGTGAGCGCCGCCAACTCAGGGAACGGCCAATGATCCTCCTCAAGATGATCTTAGTAATCAAGCTGGGGTATAGGGTTCAGGTGATCCCCAAGGTACACTGGACCTAAGTCGTTCAGGGCTTTGTAAATTAAAACAAGTTGCTTGAACCTGACTTGATAGTAAAGGGGTAGCGAGGGCACTTGCCACTTATTTCAGAATGAAAGGAAACTGAACCGAAAGAGCCCCGTGCAGTTAAAATTTCAAAAAACAAAAACAACCACCTAAAAAACCGCCACTAGCCCCAAAACACTGGATCAAATCACATACAAATTCAATTGCAATTATAGTTGATTGGAGCTGTTGCACAACAAACCAATTTCCCCAAAGATGTGGAATTGGTGAGGAAATGCACAGGATCACACTTGCTTTGCTATAAAAGCCACCTAACTTCCCTGAAAAGAAATTCAAAGGAATGCTCATTAAATAGCCAATACTGTCTAACCCCACTGCAAACAAATCAAGTCCAAAGCTCAATAAACGGGTTGTCTGGAAGCACCTGCTGTAAGCACCCGGCTCTTTAAAGATGATTCTGAGTCGGCAGAACCTGTTTGCATTGTCTGTCTACTTTGCTGGGTTTTCCCCCTCCTCCTCCATTACAAATGATATAATGATTTATTTATTTTAATACACATTTTTGCTCTGTTCAACTTGTATGGAGTGAGGGAAAGGAGCTGCAGTTAACAAAGCTGGCGGGGGGGGGGGAGAGCCACCAAAGGTTGATGCTGTGAGGGGGGGGGGTTGATGCTGTGGTTTCCTTTTGGCCTGGGAGCCTCTGCAATGCTGGTGCCCTGGACCAGCCCACCTCAGAGATGAAAAATCTGGACAGAGCCTTTGTCCTTGATGGGCAGTTCTTGGAAAGAGGAACAAATGTGCCCCAATTGACATTAAGGCTGGGGGGTGGGATCCAGGAGAAAATGCTTTCCCGGGGGGGGGGGGGGATTGGCAGAGGGAAACATAAAAAAATGTTCAATAGTAACATCCTTTCTGCAAATACCAACTTTCAGGGAAGGGGTTGTTGGGGTGGTAGCACGGGGGGGGGGGGCGGTTACACACCCGCACCATTTGCCAAGACCCTGAATGCCATTGAACAAGAAAACAATGTAGACAAGTGAAAATCAATCATGCATTGGAACACATGGAATAGTTTGGCCTTATGTGTAGCAATAACTCACACCTTCCTGCTTTCAAAAGCGAAATGCTTGGGATGAGAGAATGATGCGGCAGCCAAGATTTTTGAAAAGCTCATCCTGGAAACCCCTCTCCCTTTTAATCTCTTTGCAAGATTTAACAAGGCCAAAGTCCCTCCCCCCCCCCCGGCAAAGAAACCCAAGCCAGCATTTACTGAGATGGATGGACCCTCTTTGAAAACAGGCTTGGCTCTTCTTCCCCTCTCAGTCGGCCACATCACACTCTTTCTCCGTCAGCCCTGACATGTTTGGGGGGGGGGGGTGGAGATAAGTCCCAAGAGGGACAGGGCTGCAGTGCTGCTCTCCATCCTTTGCTGGTACGGTGGTCACTTAATGCACCACCCCAAAATGAGCCTGCGGTCGCCATCTTCCAGTGCCACAGCTCTGATTCAAATCTCTCTGCACCCTCAAAGATCGCGTAGACCATGTCTGCTTTTCATAAGAATAAAATCGGATGGGTATTCTTTCCACTCATTGAGTTCCACCATAATGCAGGTGTTGAACAAGTGATTCTAACAGTGCAATTTTAGGCATGGATTCTTGGGACTGTCCAGTTCTTTAAAATAATAATAATCATCATCATCATCTAGTCTTGTGGCCCTGGAGGTTGAGCAATGAACCAGGAAGTTCTTGGTTTAAATTGTCTCTTCCATAAACTTACTGGGTTCTCCTAAGCAGTTTATTTATTTTTATTTTGTATAATAATTTTTATTGGTTTTTCCAAATATTTTCCATCATAACATCAATCTTATAAATAAAATTTTAAAAAAACCATTTGGCTATATAAGCCTAGAACTTCCCTCCTCCTCGACTAATGGTTTTCCAACTTAATCTCTAATATGCATTTTATTCTTATTAATATTACTATTAGATCCTAATCTTAAATAAACAATTAGTAAATTACATTTAGTAATAAATGATAATTTTAAGCCGACAAAGCTTCTTGTAACCCTATTAGCAATGTCATTTGTTTACAGTTGTCTTTCAAATACAACATAAATTTGTTCCAGTCTTTCAAGAAATTCTGGTCCTGCTGGTTCTGAATTTTCCCAGTCAATTTCACCAATTCGGCATAGTCCATTAATTTCATCTGCCACTCTTCTTTTGATGGTATCTCTTCCTGTTTCCATCATTGGGCTAATAATATTCTCGCTGCAGTTGTAGCATATAAGAATAATGTTTTATTCTGCCTGTGTATTTCTCTACCTACAATTCCTAATAGGAAGGCTTCTGGTTCTCCTAAGCAGTTTAAGGATGATCAATCATACTGGCCAACCTTATATGGTTGTTAGTAAGCATCTAATGCATCTGTGCAGTGGCAGACCTGCATTTTTTGGGTCCTGGAACTTGAATTGTCATGGGGGGCCCTTAGCAACCAACAAGGTTCTCTTCAATGGGGTTGTTGCATGACAGATCACCACACTTTTACAACATCTGTGCTCCTGACTCTCAAACTCTGGGATTGTTGAAATACCAGTATATACAACAAAAAAATCAATTTGAGTCGTGTGAATCAAATTGGGTCTACTTCATGCGGATGAAGGTCGTTTCTGGGGCTCCTCCAGGCAGAGGCATAGCATGGGCAAGTCTGGGGCACCATCACCCCCGGGGCAGGGGTCTATTCCTCACGATGTCATCCAGCTGGAGTGGGTGAGAAGGACACAACAGGCATGCGCCCTGCCAGCCTGCACTGTTTTTGTGAGTCTCGCAAAGTGGCACCGTGAGTGTGCCCCTCAAAGCAGGGTGGCATTGGCTGGGCAGGCAGTGCAGTGCAGCCCCACTTAGCTCCAGTGGGTGGGGATCATTCCGGCAGTGTGCCCTACCCCCACAACACAAAGAATGCTCCGCCACTGCCTCCAGGATCAGGGGCCCTGACGCTTTAAGCTTCATTCGTTTCATAGGAGATCTTCATAGGAGATGAAGTGAAGTGCTCTGAGCACTTTGAAGCACAGCGGAAGTGCTGAATACAATGACGTTCAAGTAAAACGTGCCGTATTGGGCTGACATGTATGTCCAACAGCCATTCCCTCTTCTCTCTCCCCCGCCTCCCCCCCCCATAGCCTTGGGAACTGTAGCTTAGAGGGTGTTTGGAATTATTACAGCACCCTATTTGGAATTATTACAGCACCCTATTATGTGGGGGAGGGAGACAGTGGTCCTGAAGGTAGGAGTCTATCAAATGCTGAAGATGATCATCCAAAAGTCAAGGACCAAATGGAGCAAACAGCGCACAGACCTAGTGGTGGGAGGAAAAAATCCTTAAGTAGGAGACTAGGGGGAATGATCAATGGTTTTCAATGTCTGTATACAAATGCACAGAGCATGGGAAATAAACAAGATGAACTTGAGCTCTTGGTACAGCAAACTAAATACGACATAATAGGCATCACTGAAACCTGGTGGGATGAGTCTCATGATTGGAATGTAGTAATAGAGGGATACAATCTATTTAAGAGAAATAGACCAAACAGGAAAGGAGGAGGAGTGGCGTTATATGTCAGGGATGTGTATACCTGTGAAGAGATCCATGATTTAAAACTTCAAAGCCAAATTGAGAGTATCTGGGTCAAAATTAAGGGAGAGAAAAATAACAGTGATCTCATGGTGGGAGTTTACTATAGATCCCCAAGCCAAACTGAGGACATAGATGATGCCTTCCTGGAACAGATGACCAAGCATTCAAAAGGAAATGAGATAGTAGTAATGGGGGATTTCAACTATCCTGATATTTGTTGGATGTCAAACTCAGCCAAGAGCATAAGGTCGAACAGATTCCTCACTGGCCTTGCAGACAATTTCATTGTCCAGAAAGTGGGAGAAGCAACAAGAGGATCAGCCATTTTAGATCTGGTCCTAACCAATAGTGATGACCTGGTTAGTGGGGTAGAAGTGGTAGGATCATTAGGTGGGAGTGATCATGCTCTTCTGGAGTTTATTATACATCAGAAAGGAGCAACCAAGCATACTAAGACTCAAATTCTAGACTTTAAGAAAGCCGACTTCAGAAAACTTAGGGAAATGCTGGGTGTGATCCCATGGTCAGTAATACTTAAAGGGAAGGGAGTTCATGATGGATGGGAGTTTGTTAAAAGGGAGATATTAAAAGCACAACTTCAAGCAGTACCAATGAGACGAAAACATGGAAGGTGCCTAAAGAAGCCAGGGTGGCTATCTAATGAACTTTTAACTGAGTTAAGATTTAAAAGGGATATGTACAAGAAATGGAAAAAGGGGGAAACCACCAGAGAGGAATTCAAACAAATAGCCAGCACATGTAGAGACAAAGTCAGAAAAGCTAAAGCACAGAATGAACTCAGGCTTGCTAGAGAGGTTAAAAGCAATAAAAAGAGTTTTTATGGGTATGTCCGTAGCAAAAGGAAGAACAAGGAAACAGTGGGGTCACTTAGAGGAGAAGAAGGTGAAATGCGAACAGGGGACGCAGAAAGGGCAGAACTCCTCAATACCTTCTTTGCCTCAGTCTTCTCCAAAAAAGAAAACAATGCCCGACCTGAAGAATATGGAGCAGATGATTCAGCAGGGGAAACACAGCCCAGAATAAGTAAGGAGGTAGTACAAGCACACTTGGCTAGTTTAGATGTATTCAAGTCTCCAGGGCCAGATGAACTACATCCCAGAGTATTAAAAGAACTGGCAGAGGTGATTTCAGAACCACTGGCAGTAATCTTTGAGAATTCTTGGAAAACAGGTGAAGTCCCAGCAGACTGGAGGAGGGCAAATGTTGTCCCTATTTTCAAAAAGGGGGAAAGAGAGGACCCAAACAATTACCGCCCAGTCAGCCTGACATCAATACCAGGAAAGATTCTAGAGCAGATCATTAAGCAAACGGTCTGTGAGCACCTAGAAAGGAACGCTGTGATCACTAAAAGTCAGCATGGGTTTCTGAAAAATAAGTCATGTCAGACTAATCTGATCTCATTTTTTGACAGAATTACAAGCCTGGTGGACGAAGGGAACACTGTGGATGTAGCCTATCTTGATTTCAGCAAGGCCTTTGACAAGGTGCCCCATGATATTCTTGTAAAGAAGCTGGTAAAATGCGGGCTAGACAATGCTACCATTCATTGGATTTGTAACTGGCTGACTGACCGAACCCAAAGGGTGCTCATCAATGGCTCCTCTTCATCCTGGAGAGAAGTGACTAGTGGGGTGCCACAGGGTTCTGTCTTGGGCCCAGTCTTATTCAACATCTTTATCAATGACTTGGATGATGGGCTTGAGGGCATCCTGATCAAGTTTGCAGATGACACCAAATTGGGAGGGGTGGCTAATACCCCAGAGGACAGGATCACACTTCAAAATGACCTTAACAGATTAGAGAACTGGGCCAAGGCAAACAGGATGAATTTTAACAGGGAGAAATGTAAAGTACTACACTTGGGCAAAAAAAATGAAAGGCACAAATACAGGATGGGTGATACCTGGCTTGAGAGCAGTACAAGTGAAAAGGATCTAGGAGTCTTGGTAGACCACAAACTTGACATGAGTCAACAGTGTGATGCAGCAGCTAAAAAAGCCAATGCAATTCTGGGCTGCATCAATAGGAGTATAGCATCTAGATCAAGGGAAGTAATAGTACCACTGTATTCCGCTCTGGTCAGACCTCACCTGGAATACTGTGTCCAGTTCTGGGCACCACAGTTCAAGAAGGATATTGACAAGCTGGAACGTGTCCAGAGGAGGGCAACCAAAATGGTCAAAGGCCTGGAAACGATGCCTTATGAGGAACGGCTTAGGGAACTGGGTATGTTTAGCCTGGAGAAGAGAAGGTTAAGGGGTGATATGATAGCCATGTTCAAATATATAAAAGGATGTCATATAGAGGAGGGAGAAAGGTTGTTTTCTGCTGCTGCAGAGAAGCAGACACGGAGCAATGGATTCAAACTACAAGAAAGAAGATTCCACCTAAACATTAGGAAGAATTTCTTGACAGTAAGAGCTGTTCGACAGTGGAATTTGCTGCCAAGGAGTGTGGTGGAGTCTCCTTCTTTGGAGGTCTTTAAGCAGAGGCTTGACAGCCACCTGTCAGGAATGCTTTGATGGTGTTTCCTGCTTGGCAGGGGGTTGAACTGGATGGCCCTTGTGGTCTCTTCCAACTCTATGATTCTATGATTCTATGATTCTATGAAACAACAACTCCCAGTATTCCTTGGGGTGCAGGGAAGAAACCTTAGTAGCTAAACTGGTATAAAAAGTAGCCGTGTAGATGTGCTACAATCTGGGCTGGGAGATCCTCCCTGTTTGCCAAGCTCCCTTTTCTCCACCCCACCCTGCGACCATCTGCTTTCGCGCAGTCTTTCCAGCAGAGCAGCCATTTTGTTGTGCTTCTCTGCCTATTGTCCAGAGACTATCCCACCCTTAAACTGATCATCTCTAATCCATTGGTCCTTTTTTCCTCTGGGCTACTCTTTCAGAATAAAAAAATAGCTGGTGTCGCACTGAATTTTTTATTGTTAACAAAAACAAGCAACTAGCTACTTTATAATATGATCACAGGACAGCCAGAAAGTATAAAACAATGCAGCTACAGAGGAACATGAATCATTCTCAAAATATAATTATAAGCGAGCCTCTTGCAATAAGTATGTACACAAACTCAATGAGAGGAGTGGGCTTGTTTTTGCTGGGTAATCTCATTGACATTAGGTCTAACTTGAGACAAACCAACTCCTCTCCTCAACAGAAAGAGAAAGAAGCCTTTCTCTTTTCCAGTCTTTCATATTTGTCCGAGTTGAACATCCCTGTTCACAACAATATGTCATGGAGAACTGTAGAAGAATAGCCAATGCTCTTGCTCTCATTTTGAAAAAGTATCTATCCATATTCTGCAAATAAAAAACTATTTTGATAACTATACTACGCTACTCTGAAATGTTTAAATGTTTCTTTGATTGTCCTTGGATGTTCCTGCCACACTTGTCATCCTCTCCTGCCACATCCTTTGAGAGCCACTGATCTAATCTCCCAGTTCACTAGATATCTGTGCAGCTAATGCTGACCTGAGTGGGGAAGCTTCTGGCCCTCCAGAAGTTGCTAGACAACGGCTCTCAGCATCACCCTCTAATAAGCCTTAGTCTTTCTGGCTGGGGCTGATGGGAGGTGGAGTCCTGCAACATCTGGAGGGCAAGATGTCCCCCATCCCTGATGTAGATGGACCATAAGCCCTCTGGGCACAGACTTCACATGTTCCATGCTCTGCACCGACCCTTGCCGCAGGCTTGCCACTTCATTGCCCTTTAATATGTTGATTTAAAAAGAGAGAAAAGGCAGCTGTGGCGCCTTCCTGCCTGTTCCTTCCGTGGCCCTTTTCCTTGCCCCTTCTCGCCTGCCATGTAGGGGGGGGGCAGGTGCCTGAGGGAGGGAGATGCTGGGTACACAGGCCATGGGAATGTATCCTAGTTGTGTTTTGCTGCTTGAATCTGGCTAGCTGCATCAGGAGGCAAGGAGACCTGCTGTGTCACCAAGGCCACATCCCTCCAGAATTAGCAGGCTAGGGCTGCTTGTATCTGAAGTCTAAACTTGCACAATGCATGGAGAGAGAGAGAGAGAGAGAGAGAGAGAGAGAGAGAGAGAGAGAGAGAGAGAGATTGGTATAGAATCCAGCATCCCTGTGGCTTGCCTGCCTAAAGATAAGTGATATATGAATCAGGCCAGATTCTGGTCCCACTGTAAAGGCTTGAATTGAACTATACAGTGGTACCTCGGGTTACGAACTTAATTCGTTCTGGAGGTCCATTCTTAACCCAAAACTGTTCTTAACCTGGGGCGCGCTTTCACTAATGGGGCCTACTACTGCCGCTGCTCCGCCGGGGCACGATTTCTGTTCTCATCCTGGGGCAAAGTTTGTAACCCGAGGTACTATTTCCAGATTAGCAGAGTTTGTAACCCAAGGTGTTTGTAACCCGAGGTACCATTGTAGTTTGCTGGAACATTATCTGTGAAACTTGTTTTGAATGCCTGGGGACAACCTGGGAATTTATTAAGCATAATGACAAAACTTTCTGCCGCCTGTGCACCTGGTGCCTTTCTTTCATTAACTGCAGCCTGCCCCACAGACATAGGAAGCTGCCTTGTATCACATCAGACCTATTGGTCCATGTAGTTCAGTGCTGTCCACACAGACTGGCAGGGGCTTTCCAGGGTTCCAGCCGAGGGATGACTGGAATTTCACTTCAGAAGAAATGGGTTTTTGCTTTCAATCAAATGTGAACCCTGGAAAGGAGCCAGTGGTCACTTCCAGACAAAGCGAACGTTGAGTAATCTCTCCGATTTGCTTTCACGGAATTTGTGCAGACATTATACAACATCACTGCCGAGTGGTTTTTATCTTACCGCACAAAGTCCTACTTATTTCTTTACTGGAAATGGATCCGTTATGCAATAGCGCTGTTTAGCCATTGTTATTTATTGCAACGTAGCCTTCTTCTTTTATGGTGAGTTATGAAGATGCATTCTTATTGCGCAAAGGGCGTTATCGGCATCTACTTGAATATATGTGTGATCCTGGCAGAAAGTGCTACAGTCCAGAAGCACCCACTATCCTAAGTTTAACAACAGCAACAACACAACCCACTAAGAACCAAACCCAGATCCGAGAGGCTTTGGCTTCATCACACAGGGACAAGCCTATACTTCTCTAGGGTCTGAGTTATATAGCAGCCCCCTCCCCGGTGCTCTGTCATGATTTCTGAGCACCCTCTCATATACATGCTCATTCCTTCTGGGAACATAAATGGGGCATTGGCAGTGACTGCCCTTTATTTTCATGGAACTCTTGCTTTTAAAAATATTTTTTGGTAGCTTTGGATGGCATGGGTGATATTAAGGATTGACAAATATGTCTATTTTGTTTTGCCTCAGTTTCTCATCTTTGCAACCTTAAATTCAGCTTTCCACATACCGGCAGCCGTTTGGTTTTTTAAAAAATAAAACAACATGAAAACTTTGTCAGCATTTTTGTGTGAAGTTCTTCTAATATTATTGCAAGCAATTTCACCTAATGTAATGCATTTTTTTTTTGCATGGTGTTTTTGCAAATGTATGCATTTTATGCACATTTCCCCTGAATATATGAATTTTGTACCCATTATTAGGTTGGGGGACTGCATTGCAAAATTCAGAAAAGTGCAAATTTCTTGTGTTTGGGTTCGAGGAGTGTGCATTAGGTAGCCTCTTATTAAAATGCAAACAATATAGAATTTCTCCCACATCCCTAGTGGTATTAATATCTCATGGAATGCCTTACACTGTGTGCTTCTGTCCAGTCACTGTGTTTGTCAGGAGAAACCTTTTGAGCAGAGCCCTGTGCTCTTGATGTCCACTCCAAGATAATCGGAAGCAAGGTGTTGCAGCACCTGCCTTATGAAACACCTTTCCTACTTATATTAGGCAAGCACCAGCCGTGTTAAGCTTCAGACTCTTGCTTTCGTCTTTTTCTTTTCAGAGGCTTTCCCTGAAATGTGACCTCAGAGCTATGTACTGTGATTCGTTTTATTCTGAATTTCCTGATAGGTGTTATGCAGCTAAATTTTGCTCAGGGTAGATCTACTGGAATTAAATGACCTTAAGTTGGTTATGGTCATCAATTTCAAGGGGTTCTACTCTAAGTGATACTTGGTTGAATAGCACCCATTGTTGATAAGGTATGTGGTAGTCTCTTATTCAGCATCACTTTGATATATAAACTTGGGTAATAATTAAAGTATGAGAACAGTGAGCATGTGTTTGTGCTGGGAGCATGCAGCTTGATGATACAACATACATCCAGTGAATCCCACCCCCTATAGACCCCTGCTTGTTTTGTGTAAGGTTTGTGCATTTTGGTTTTGGTTTTAAATCCAGTAGCAACAAATACCATGGTTAATCAAATTAAGTATCTATTACAGCTGTAGATCATTTCAAATCTGTTCTAGGGAAGGACCATCATTTGTTGGAAGAGCACCAGCTTTGCCAGCAGAAAATATCCAGTTCAGTATCTGCCATCTCCACGTAGGGCTGGAAAAAAACCTCATTTGAGACTCTACCACAGGGGTGGTGAACCCACAGTCTGCATCTGGCCCAGGTATATACAGTATAAAGGCTGCAACACTACTTCTGGTGGCCTAGCAGCCTTTCCCCAAAAGGGGAAAAGTGTGCAAAACTCTTCTAGCAGCAGTGATGTGCAAGAGGGCGATTTCCTCTCTGTTGTAGTGCTAAGCTAGGAGAAGAGGTTCCTCCCCTAGCCCAGCCCAGCCCAGTGCAGTGATGAGGAGGACGGACAAGGTCTCTTGCTCTGTAGGGACTATTTTCTGAAGATCAAGAGACAGTGTTTCTGCTCCTCCCTTGATCTTCAGGGAACAGTGAGAGCTGCTAGAGGCGGTACTGAGCTAGATGCCAGGGTTTGGCCTAAAGGTACGTGAGGCAGCCACCTGGCAGCAGGTAGGCAGGTCTGGGTCTGTTTAGTACCTGAATGGGTGACCACCTGGGAGTCCAATGCATGACACCTTGAGTTCCATGATGGAAAGAGGCTGGGGTATAAATGCAGTAAATTTAAATAGATGGCCCAGTAGTCTGACTCGGTATAAAGTAGCTTTCAATGTTCTGCATTGCAGGACTTCTCTAATCTTGTTCTGAAACATTCTCCCAATGGTAACGATGGAATGCAAGCCTTGCTACATTTTGGAGGTGGCAGGGAAATGCTTTGATTGCTCTTTCATTTTAATAGTGAGCATGGATGTGTTAGATGGCTCTGAATTTAGCTCACCGTGTATTGGTTTTGCCGTTTTTGTTGCAATACAGCTTCATCTTTTGTTTTTTAAAACTGAAGTCGTTTTGCTCCTTGCCACTGCCATGGGTTGTTTGACTGGCAGGTTTAAAAATGGCAACATTCCACAGGAAAATAAATTAAGTGGGAAAATAAATAAGCAAAATGCCACTTAGACCAAAGCACCCAAGTGATTAAATGGGAACCAGGTTCCACCAACATTCCTTCTGAAAACATCTGAAACTCAAATGTAGTGTAGTGAATCTGGGGTGAGCCCAGGACCACAAGAAGCTGCTTTCTACAAAGTCATACCATTGGTCCATCTAGCTCAGTATTGTCTACACTAGTTGGCAGCAGCTCTCCAGCATTTTGGATTGAGGTTTCTCCCAGCCGTACCAGGAGATGCCAGAAACTGGACATGGGACCTTTTGCGTGCAAAGCAGATGCTCCATCTCTGAGCTACGGCTCTTCTGCTGCATGTGGCACAGTGAAGGAGCCACAGGACAAGTGGAGAAGGGGACACTGGGCATGCGCTAATTCAGCAGCACAGCCAAGAAGTCCTAAAGCAGGACCTTCGCAAGTCCCATTGAAGTGAATGGGTGCTTCAGTTGGGGGACCAGGCCTGTGGCATAACTACAGCTACTAACACAGAAGTCTCCCATGGGTTGTGCAGCTCCAGCCTTTCTAACAGAATTACAAGAGCAGAAAGAACTTATTTGCAGCATCCAGGAACACAAAGTGCTCCAAGATTTCCTTGCCTAAAGTCTGATATGGGGACTTCTCTTTATTTCCCCCCTGTGCTTTGGATATGTGAGAGTTGCTTGCACTGCAAAAAGGAAAAAGGAGGAAATGTGTAGGGTAGTAATGCCTCTGGTGTCTGCCCCAATCAGGTGCTGCTTACTCAGGTGGCAATACCTGAGATGGATCTGAGCAGGACTGAGGATTGTTCCTTATTGCACTCACAGCCCAGCCAATGTTAGCTGCTACTACCATTGATTCTAATGGAAGGACTGAGCACATGGATCATGGGACTCACAGGCTACAAAAATCCAGTACATGCTAGATATATTTGGAATTTAAGCACTTTGTGCTGGCTTGCAAGGTGCCCATGAACATTGTCAAGGTACGAAGTGAGAACCAACCTAGAGAAAACGGAAACCTCCATAGGCCATCAGTCTCAGGCTTGCATCAGTTCTTGCTGAGGAAAGAGAGCAACTAACTGTAGCCCAGCTGAGGGGTGTTGCCCTCCTGACTGAACGACCCCGGAGCTAATGTTACCCAGACTCATCCTGAAGGTTGAGGGGCCAAGGGGAAAGACTCAGGTCGGTTAGATTCCACCCCCCCCCCCATGCTTCATCTCTCCTTCCTCCGGCAGCAGACAATATTTTTCCAACATATGGCAGCAAACAAAAACTGAAGTTACTGTTGTATAATAAAAGGGGGCTGAGCCGAAGGGGGGGGGCTTTTGAGGTTATTGCCCTGTGGGAGAGAGTAGCCACAGGGTCAGAGATCAGGCTAGGTCTGATATACTTTCCTCTTTCCGGGTGATACTCTGCCTGCAGCAATCTCAAAGAGCAATCACCGTTTTCTTCGGCATTAATTGCCCTATTTTGTTTTCATCGCATCCCAGGGGCTTAAGCCATGGATGGGACATGCTAAGCAAGAAGATTGTTCCAGCATGTGCAGAGCTGATCCTGGAGTGTGTGCTTTTGAATGTACACTTTTGCGGGTGATGCCACTGTCCGAGGAAAGATTTGGCATTTCCAGGGTTGCACCTACATGGTTCTGAAATTCCTTTGCGGGGTGCTGGCAGGGTGATGCATCAAATTTGACCCCATTAGAAGGACAGGGCAAACTACTTAATTCAATCATTTCTCATTATTTTGGTCAGGTTTTCAGGCTGCAGGTTGTGCAAAGAATTGGTGCCCTTTGCTGTTTTTACAAGTATTGATTTTGATATTTATTTATTTTTTGCTTGCTAGTTTTCAATTTGAAATCAAATGTTACCATTTTTATTAAAGGTGTTGGTCAGCTGCTTTGGGGAGCAGCTGGTCCAGAAAAGCAGGCTATATACTGAAGAAGTCAACAGAATGATTGGAGGTGGACGGGGTTGTCTTTTAAAATGTCAAGCAGGATTCTGCAGAAACCTCTCCTCACGGGGGGGGGGGGAGCCCAGACCTGCAAAATTGGAATATTGACTGTGGAACTTATAGCACAATTCTGTGCAGCTTCACTTGGAAGTAAGTCCCAATGAATTCCATGGGACTTAACTAACCATCTAAATGTGTGTAAGATTGCAGCCTTCATTTTTGAAAGCTTCAATCCTTTGCACGCTTACTTGGAGTTTTGGTAGCCCTAAAGTTCAGTGGAACTTAACTTTTGAGCAGGGGGGTATTTAGGAGGTGGCCTAGAGGGCCCATGTCTGGGGTCTTTTGCAGTGGACCTCGGATCTCCTGCCTCCCCCTTTTAAAAAGAAATATACATTTACTTTCCCTATTTCATCCTGGTGATACCTCTGCTCCTCACCTGCCATTGCAATTTATCCATAGAAATCGGCATATGCAAATATTATGCAGAGTTGTGCCATGGGCCTCTGCCCCAAGTCTTTAAGCACTAGAAATCAGAGTTGTAAGGTAAATATTCATAGGACTGTGCCACATGAATCCTGGCTTGCTTTCTTTTTTCATAAGGCATAGGAAGCTGCTCCCACAGAGAGAGACGCCTGGTCCATCCAGCTCAGGGTTTCTGACAGAATTATTTCCCAGCACTATCTGGAGATGCCAGGATTTGTACCTTGGGACCACCTGCACTCAGTATTTCTGCCTCCCCACATGCTGTCTTACAATTATTCTGTTTTGCAATGCATATCCGAATCATTGTTCTGTAGTGCATTTCATGTGCATCTATTAACTGAGGCAGGCATATATGTGCATCATGTTTCCTGTTCAAGAGCATAGAAGCCTTTCTCTCTCTGATTTGAATCATTGCTGTGCATCCGATGTGCGCTTAGCTTGTTTGTGCAACACCCTGCAAAATTTTTGGGTGGCTGTGTGATGGCGATTATCGCAAACTGGCTCCCTGACTATTCAGGCTATGAATTTACAGCAGGAAATGCACAGTTTAATGCACCAAAACTGAGCCAATCATATCATGCAGCAAAGTGATGCAAGCTGCTTCAGACGGCTGAATTTTGGGTGCTTTTCAAAAGCAGCATTTACCCAAGCCTGCCATGATTTTTTAAACCATGTCCAAAGGAAATCAGTGCCCTCTGCAAGAAAAGAATAGATGAAGGCAGGAATTTATGTCCAAATGGTTCAGTGAGACTTTTTTAAAATGTTGACCCTAACTGCAGAGGGAAGTGGGATAGCATTTAAGGTCTACTTGAGGCAGCAAGGAGCGCATAAATATTTGTGGCATCCCAACTTAAAACAATATCTGCAGTGGTGCAGATGTTTGTGATTACACATATGGAAGCAGGAGATGCTAGCTGTTTACATTTATATAATGCCGAAAGTGTGGTTTTATTCTGAGGGAGGTATACATCATTTTCACACACAGAAATAATGATCAGGTGCCATTGTTATCCAGGGCAGGCACATGAACATGCATCCAGGTGATCATGTGTCTTTGCTTGACCTGCAGACTGGCTCTTTTTATCAACCTCCATTTCCATGTCTGTGAAATGGGAAAAGCAGAGCTGGCTTCTCTTGCAGGAACATGAAAAGGTTGACAGATGGTTTGTGCATAATATACAAAAATCAGGATGTTTTTGCAAGTCATGTTATGAAGTGTGTTTGGGGCTCTGGCATGCCTATTTGTCTCATTATGAATTTGTTTAATATGGAGGAGAATTGTGAGGGATTGAATGTACATTTCAGTGAGTGTAGGTTTTATATTTCTATTAGAAATGGATGAATGCAATGTGTCCCTGGTGAAAAATTTGTTGGCCTGCTTATAAAGGCGATATGGAATGGGTCTGCCTTCTAAACACAAAATAAAAATAAAACATTGTATACAACATTAGTCATACTCCAAACAGACTCATTGAAAGTAGAAGGCATAATTTAGTCCTCTCGATTCATTTCAGTGGCTCTACTCTAAATATGACTGACGTTGGAGTACAACCTACAGCCAAAACAGAAAGCAATTTGTACTTAATTCCCTATAATCCAGCTCTTCATTTAAAAGGATAAAGGCATCTTCTGGGCCTGACCATCTCTGAATTTATCTGGATTTGTGGACAAGCCATTGGCAGGAATTGGTATCTGAATGGTGAAGTGAGACTTTACAAAAATGTTGGTCTCAGTGGGCTCTGCTTAGGCACAGAGAGAGAGAGAGAGAGAGAGAGAGAGAGGGAGAGGGAGCGTCTTGGGCTGGCACTGCATCAGGCACAGAAAATGATGCATATTTGTGGCATTTCTGCTAACATAAATACCATTTATAGCAATAAATGGTTCATGAAATTTGAATACACAGAGACATATAGGTTGAGCTTAATCAAACACATAAAAATGTCCAGCTGACTTCTCAAGCATGTTGGTTTCAGCCGAGATCCAGCACCTGCTTGGCATATCCAGCAGTTTGTGGTGGATTTTGCTACTGAAATCCAGGAACTGCTCAATTTAGGAAGGACCAAAAAAAACCCCAGGCCTATTTCTAACAAAAAAAAACAAGAAACCAAGTTGCTGACCCAAGTTTACCTTTTCCCCCAGTTCCATGGAAAGTGCTGCACAGTCTTTCGAATGCAGTTCCTACCGAATGCAGAGGGGCTCACTTCCAAAGAAGTGTGCTTAGGATGCAGTTCTTGTATCCCTACTCAATGTCTTTATGAAATGCCATGGGATTTTTTTTTAGTTTTTGTACAGGGGACAAATGACAGTGTGCACATTGTTTTATGCTGGTGTCTTAGAGAGAGGAGTCATTTGCCTGTAGTGTGGTTATTCCTTACCCACTATCTTCTCCTGGCAAGCAGGTCTGGGGAAAGGCATGTGTCCATCGGTTGCAGGAATGTGCCACTTTCCACTTCCACATTGTCTCTGTGTAGTCTAAAACTGCTCAAATCTAAAGACTGTCAGGGTACCATGTTTTTTCACCCTTCTGACCAGAAAGCCCTTATGCCTAGTTGCAGATATCTGGCAGCTGGTTATGGTTGTTCACTGGTGATTGGAAAGATATTTTGCACATGCCCAAAGTTGTGCTTTTTTTGTATGTACACTATAACTTTTTACAGTTAAAGAGCAGTCTGCAGCTAACCATGCCCTGCCTGGTCTTGGAACTCAGCCGAGAGAAGAAGTGGAAGGTAGGAGAAGAGCATGGAGCAGGACGTACCTTCCCGGTGGGTCTCAGTGGGATGCTGACATGGACCAGGCCCCTTCCATCCTCCAGACGGAGAAGGCGTAGCTGAGCCTCTCATGGGCCAGGTAGTTGCAGCTGGAGATCTTGTGGTCAAGCTCATCGCTCTGCAGAACCTGGTAGAGGAAGTCGATGTACCGCGCCGCCAGCTTGAGTGTCTGGATCTTGCTGAGCTTGTCGGAAGGCAGCGTGGGGATGATTTTGCGTAGTTCAGCGAAGGCATCGTTCAGCGACTGGGTGCGCTGGCGCTCCCGCACGTTGGCAATCACCCGCTGCGTGTGCATGTCCTCAAAGGTCTGTGGCACGGGGCTGCGCTTGCTGCGCTTGCCCTGGGGCGAGGGGGCACTGCACTCCTGCAGGGGAGCCGAGGCCAAGGGCTTGCCCAGTTGGGTCCTCTTGCGCAGGCCTTTTTTGGGGACCCTCTCGCTCTCCTCCTCGCTGGTCACCAGGCTACCCTCCGGTGAATCTGGGCACATGCTTTCCTCTTTCATCCTTTGCGAATCTCCTTCCCTTCCCTCTCAGCAGACGCGGCAAGGACCTGGATCTAACAGGCCGTGGTGCATCCAAGCCAAGGCGACCCGAGGTTCAAATGGGACAACCTTAAGGGTGGGACCCTTCCCCAAAAAAGCCCCACGGCTTCCAGAGCGGCAGAGGCTTTCTGAGTTGCTCCAACCTTCAAGGATCTGCTTATTCACCCTCCTTTCCCTCCACCCTTCCTAAAGGGCTAAAGAGAGGAGGGACGTTATGAAAATGTTGTTAATGCCCTTTACGGATAGGGTAAGGCGTTCCAGGGGAGGGGCCGTGCACAGACCAATGCAGTCCTTCACGATAATGCAAACATCAAGAGAGCTTATGGGTTCCAGATTGCCTTCCTTTCCTCTTCTCTTCTCCCCCAACATCCTCCCCCCCCCCAGCCCTTAGGCACAGATGCTCTAGCCAGCCGCTTGGATGCCAGAGGATGTTTCCCTCACCCACTGTAATTGACAAGGGTCTGCCGGGGCTGACCCCTGCCCACAACCTTGTCAATGAAGATTGCAAAGCAGTAGTTGCATTGGGTTGGTGCCTTCGCTACTGATCAAAAGATAAATGGTGCAGTATTTGCTGCTGCTGGGTGGACTCTTTGGGGTACTTATTGCAGTGCTGCAAGCTTATAACTATGCAGGCTGTTCTCAGGAGGAACAAATCGATATAGATATATCTGAGAGAGATGGGGTGTTTGCCATCTTGGTCACAGAGGATTAATAGTAGGTAAAGTGGTCCTTTCCCTGTGTCAACTTCTATTTACACAGGAACATACTGGTTTTAGAGTTAAACCAAATGCTTTGGCAAAAAAAGACTGAAAAGGTGGTTTTTTCCATTAGAGACACAAGCTTTCCGACCCAACCCTATGCTTTTTTCCTCATAAATGTCCCAGGGTTCTCTCTGGGACTTGTAAATAGACTTACGGTACTCTTTACCGAGCAATCCTCTGCAGGTTTGCACTCCCCATTTTGTTGAGATATCCCCACGTAAGTGAGCACAGGATTGCAGCCTTGCAGAGCAATTGTAAGGAGGGTTGGAGCCACTGCTGGTTCCAAAACCCGGCCAGCTTGTGTCAACCAGGGCAGAAGGAGCAGGGACAGTTTTGATTGTTTCCCCCCCACAGCTGAGGGACCCAAGGTTTGGGCCACCAGTCCCATTCCCTTAGCCTGAAGTGTCTGTCTGGGGACTTTCCACCGGCTACTGGTGGTGGGTAGAGAGGGTGGATCCTCTCCATCAGCCAGCAATTCTCTCTGCTGTGCATCCTAATGAACCAACCACCCCATCAACGGTGAAGGTGGCACATAAGAGTGGAGCCTAAAGCAAGGTGTGGTTGTAATCCTGTGCAGGCATGTGCCTGGAAGGAACTTCTGTTGAGCTCAGTTAAGCTGATTGCTGATGGACAATTTTAATCAGAGAGGCTGAGACGTAAAGGTGGGTTTGTTGTGATGGACGTTTTTGTAATCGGAAATGGGAAAAGGGAAAACAATGGCATGTGCTCCCCTAAAAATGGCTTTTGATTGTTTAAATGGTAGATTTCACATAGGTTTCACATTTTGTTCAATACCTTGAAAAAGGCCTGCCGAATGCTGTTTGGGGGATATATCTGTACATAATTAATCTTTGTAGCTGGAGAGAGAGAGAGAGAGAGAGAGAGAGAGAGAGAGAGAGCAGTGATTGAAGAAATCTGTCAAAAGCAGCCATGACACCATAGAATCATAAAATTGTAGAGTTGTAAGGGATCCAGTGGTCATCCAGCTTCCTGCAAACCCCCTGCAATGAGACGAGCCTTGGGCAACTCCAGAGAGCTGGCAGATGGGGTGGGTGAAGGTGGGTATGTTGAAATGTGCACCTTCCCAGAACTGGGGCAGGGAGAGAACCCATGAATCAGCCAAGAAACCAGCAAGCCATTTCAAAGGCTGACTTGGAAGCCTCTGTAACCTTACCAAGTCAGCACCCAGTACTCTGGCCCTAGTGCACCTCCATTGCAAGGCAATGCAAAATCACTTTTAATATGCATGTATTTCAATGAATCAAAATATGCAAGTGATCCGTGGCTTCGCTCTCTCTTTGAGAGGTAGCAATCCTATATGGGGCTTTGTGGGACAGAATGTGGCAGATGTTTGGCATTTCAGAACATGACTCAGCATTGGGCAGGCCTCTTGTCTGGTTGCCTCTGGCGAGCATAAACCTAATCCAGGTGACCATGCAAGCCAAATTCCATTTGATTCTGTCAAGCCTTCAATGTGCCACAGATAATTGAGCAGCTATGCTAATAAATCATTGTAGGTGTATGTCATCAGATGGGCTAACAAAACCTACTGTGGACTAGTGACTCTGGGGGTTTGTCTTGTTTGGCAAGACTAGTGTGGGATATTGGGATCTTTGAAAGGGGTAAGCCATGACTGTTAAAGTGGTATAGGAGTGGATGGTGTGGATATGACTCCAGAAGGAGAAAGCAGGAGCAGCAGGAGAGGGGGGGGGCTGCCAGTGCCCAGCAGAGGGAGAGACGTATCACTGTCACTTTTGGCACAGCTCATATTCTCAAGTTCACTTTGCTACATTTCTCCATCCGTTCGCATTATTAAAGTTCATCAGCACAATGTGCATTTCTCCTTATCTACACCTTTTTGTGCAGTTTTGCTTAAAATGATACATTTTATATTACTTTCAGCAAGATGTGCATTTTAAAACACACTTTCCTCAATTGTACACAATTTTGTTTGCAATTTTTTGGCTGGAGAAATACATTGCAAAATTCGGAAAAGTGTGAATTCTGAAGGATGGCTCTGTTCACAGTATTGTTTGGGGATGTGGGTTATATTCAAATAAGAACCAAATCCTCCCTCCCCATTCAACTTCTCAGTCCAAATATATCTTTTGAAAAGCGGCTTCGCCCAAACGATTGCTCAAAGCAATGTTAATGGTGTCTCTGCAGTTTAAATTGTTAAAATATGTAGACCTTTTCCAGTCTTAAGAGGTGCCATGTATGGAAGTTGCATTTTCCTGCCTGAGGTTAGTGAATGATTTATATTATTTCCGGGACCTTCAGGTTGGGAGGAAGTGCCTTTTGATGGCTGGTTTCGCAATACCTTCAAAGGAACTGATTGGTGCTGTCAAGGCTGGGGAAGCCTGAGGGATTTGATTTTGGGGGATTCCAGTATGAATTGACCTCCCGTAGTAATGTGGGATTAGTATGCCTCCCATACTAATGTGAATAATTTAATGTTTTAATTGTGGTTTCATGCGCTGCAAACTGTCCCTGAGACCTTTTGATGAAAGGAGGGTAAGAGATATATATTATTGTTGTTGCTATTGTTGTTGTTTTGTTGTGGTGGTGGTGGTGGTTGTTATTCTTATTACTGTGGATCAGAATGCAGTTATCCTTCAGATTTTGCACATCTCCAAATTTTGCAGTGCAGTTCTCAGATTAAAAAATACATCAAAACACATTTAGGAATGTATTCAAGAAATTGAAATTCACTTATTTAAGTGTGTTTTTTCATGGGTTTTTTTTAAGCAAACAAAACACAGATCAATGTGGAAATGGTATGGAATGAATATATGTAAAAGCAACATGGGGCTGTATCTAACGTTATTCCTACTCAGAGTAGACCCCTGGAAATTAATGAACTTGACAAATTTTGATCCATTAATTTCAATGCAGCCTTGTATGTGCTCTGTGGGTAGCAGTGGCATGCTTTGACATGCTTGATTTGGGCTGGATTTGTACATCCAAATTTTGCAACATTAATATTTGGACGGTTGGGGGTGGGCAGCGGGGTCTATCAAAGATATTTTATGCATCTTGATCCTTATTCAGCTCTGGGCATATGTTGTACACTCAAGAAATCGCCTCAGAGAGGATGCAGGCACCAGTCACAATGCATAAAATTCCAATCCATCAAGTTCAATGGGACCCAAATGAGTGTCTGGGTGCAAATACAGTGCATAGCCACATCTGCCATAACTTCGTTCCAATTTACTTATTGCAGAATTGGGGTAGCTCAGGCTTGGGAGCCAATTTTGGCTCTCCAGGCCTCTCTTTTCAGTCCTGTGGGCTCTGTCTAAGCTCCAACCCTCTCTTACCCTGCTCCACATCCTCTTTGAGTGCTTTAGCCTGGTTGGAATGCATCCCTGGCCTGTCATGATGCCCCTTGCTTCCTTGGATGGAGAGATATGTTGTTGTGCAGAAACCAAACCTCTAACTTCATGTGGATCTGAAATGTACCAAACTGTCGCAACCTACTTGTGCTCCACCCATTTTTTGCAGCTAGCCCTGCCCACCACTGGCATGGCCAATGATGGTTTACCTGGGAGGGTATGTGCTTCAGAGACTGTGTTGCCAAACTGTTCTCTGAAGTACCTCCTTTAAACAGCTTGCCTGGGCTGCCTGCCACACACACTGCTTGTTGGTTCTCCTGCCTGCTGTTTTGATATCATTCTGGAATTACATTGGCCACCTATTGATGGCCATGCAAACTGCAATGTGATGACTGCCTTACAATTCTATTACATAGTAAGATACATGTCTTTAATGGCTTTTTTATGGTTGTTGGCTATTAGTTAGCTGGTAATGTGCACAACCTTTGTGGCAGGTGGAGAGAAACAGCTTGGAAGATATTTGAGGTTTGCAGCTGACTGGAGCCTCCAAGCATATCCTTTGGGAGGAACTGATGTTGCTTTCACTACTATAACTGTTGGCCTGGGTGCTTTATTTCCCCTGTATTATCAGTGTTTCTGCTCATGCATAAAGTGCTACATTTTTAAAGGAGATCACAAAACCCCACCATTACTTTCCAATGTGCTCTCCTTGCAAGAAAACTCTTGATCCTATTGCATTTGCCTCTGGAGCTTCCTCAGTGAACTGAGGATCCATGAAAAATTCCACTTCTTCATTTTCTTTTGACAAATAAAAGCTTTATAAATGCCCCCCTCTCTCTTTTTTTTAACAAAAAGGCTTTTGGATACCTTTGGTTTTTTGTTTTGTTTTTTACTAAGCATCATACAAATTTAGCTAGATTACAAATGTCTAGAAAAACATGTCAGTTTTCAACAGAAGACAGAAAAAATAGGTTATGATTTCAAAACACTTCCGACAGATGGATGAGCGTTGGACAACATCAGGAATTTTGTGAGCCAAATTTAAATAGTTTCCCCTTAAATAGCTTTATTGCAACAGTGAGGAAGGTGACAGAGAGATTAATAATCTCTCAAGGGCTGAATGCAGAAGAAAGTTTGGGAAGTGGAAAGGAATTTAGAAAAAAAATGAAGGCTTTTTAATGGGTTCCTATTTTTGGTGTAATGATGAGTTAAACTTGGAATTTGCTCCCACCAACTTGGATGGCTTTTAAAAAAGAGTTGGCCAATTCATGGAGGATAGGGCAAACTGGCTCCTAGTAGGGCGGGGGGACATATCAATATATCATCCAAAACCAATTTGAAGTCCATATTGTGATATCGGTTTCATAATTTTTGACCAGGCAATGTATTGTGAATTGTGTGTGTGTGTGTGTGTGTGTGTGTGTGTGTGTGTGTGTGCTATGCAAAAATCACAATGTGGGGAAAATCATGACAGACACTGTGATATATCAGTATATTGCAATGTTTAGCTGGTCATCTATCACAATGTTGAAAACCAGGTATTACCTAGCCCTAGCTCCTAGCCACGATAGGTATGTTCTGTCTCAAGGATCAGAGGTGCTATGCCTCTGAATACTGGTTGCTGGGAATTGCAAGTGAGTGGAGTGCTGTTGCACTCAGTTCCTGCTTGCAGGCTTCCTGTAGGCATCTGGCTGGCCACTGTGCGAACAGGATGCTGGACTAGATGGGCCCCTGGCCGGATCTAGAAGGGCTCCCCGTATCTTATGTTCACAACTTGTCAAAATCCAAAGATCCATCTAAGCTACTCTGTCTCTGTCCTCTTCTTAACTTTTCATGCTCAGAACTACAATTCCCATCATGCTCTATTCTCAGTTCACTCACCACACGTTTGAGCAGTCCGGGCTTTTTTTGCTCCCACCATCAGCTTCTCTTTCAAAAATAGCAAGTGGACTGTGGCCAGCCAATGCCTTCCCCCCACCCCATCTCAGGGAACACCGATTTGCCCTGATACAGCAACTGCCACCCACATGTGCAAAAAAGTTTCTCCTAGCAGATCTAGTGCATTAAAGACTCTCATCCAGAAGTGGAAAGTAACAGAGGGAGAGCCTGATTGTGACGTGGGCCAGTGTGATGTGCCTGGAGTCACAACAAGTTTGCTGGGGGGAGGAGCTTGACCAGAACCAACTCAAAGCTGCATCCCATAATTTCACCCTCAGCCTTCAGCAGGGGCTTTGTGACATACCACAACCAGAGCAGGAGCAACCCTAGAGTCTGGATATACAGTACATGGGGAAACCTATGACCCTCCTGATACTGCTAGACTACAACTCTCATCATCCCTGATGATTTGCCATGCTGGCTGGGGCTGATGGGAGTTGGAGTCCAACAGCTGAAGGGTCACAGGTTCCCCATCCCTGGTAGAGTGTCAGAGCAGCATTCCTGCTTGCCTCTCATGTGCTGCGCTGCTGCCACAGCAGTCTCCTCCGTTGCTCAGTAGACCAGTAGACCTCCGTTGCTATGTGCTAGAGAACCCTGGGCTTCCTCAGACGCTTGTCAGGGGGCTTGTGAATGAAAAGACCACTAATGGTGGAGAAGCTTCCCTGAAATGCATATGGGGGTCTGCTTGAGAGTCAAGCACAGGACTTGTCTCTCTGTTACTATTGTGTTGTCTTCCAGAGTTTGTTGGACTCCAGATCTCATCAGTCCCAGTCAGCATGGTCAACAGTCAGGGATGATGGGAGTTGTAGTCCATCAACATTGGGAGGGAACCATGTTTGCTACTCCTGGGGCAGAGAAGGGTGAGCTAGGTGGCTCAATGATTCTACTTGGTATGGAGCAGCTTTGTATCTTTAAACTCCCCCCCCCCCCGCCACCTGCACCAAAAAAAGTTTCAGCCATCACCCTTCTAAAGACATCCAAATCCATACCTTATGAGTGCAGGATATTTCTTTTACCAGAAAGCAGTTCAGAATACAAGAGTGATTTTTAATCAAGAAAATCAGGACATCCAGCAGTACCTGGCGGAGAGTCAGGAAATTATCTCTTAAGTGAACAAAACTGGCTAAATGCCTTGCACCAAGAAATTAAAGAAGACATAAATAGCCACTGCCTGGTGGGTGTGATTGTGGGTGTGTGCATGTGTCCCCGTGTGCGTGCATACATACTGGGGGAGGGGGGGTGGGCAGCAGATTTGGGTTTGCAGGTTTTTCTTATTATTTCTGCCGAAGAGTGGAAACATGTGTGGTGTGAATAAAAATGCAAAGCATCCGCTGGAGCATGCTGTTGCTCTGGTAACCCCAGGGAACATGGGCATGCAGGATCCCGGGGAGGCTAGCTGTAAACGGGAACTTGAGCACTCGGTGTCCCTTTGATCCTGGCGCCTGCAGCCCTGATCGATGATGGCCTCTCCATTCATTTCCTTGTCACTGTGACATCTCCTCTATGGAACTCCCTCCCCCGCTGCTTCTCCTTTTTTGGAAAGGGATGGAAACCTAAAAGATGCTGGCTAAAGCCGTGGTCCTTTCCCCCACCCCACTATGAGGCAATGGCTGAGGAAGCTATGAAAGCTTAACCTAGGCAGGGCAGGGGGAACCTGTGACCCTCCCAGATGTTGCTGCACTCCAACTCCCGTCAGCCTCAGCCAGCGTGGCAAATCATCAGGGATGATGGGAGTTGGAGTCCAGCAATGTAACGAAGGCGCCTGGTTCCCCATCCCTGCTTCAGAACGGAGGAAGGAGGGGCCCAAGCCACTGATGTTCCCTTACCCACCTAGCAGAAATGGGGAAGCTGTGGCCACTGGACCATAGCTCCTATGGGGCTGAGGAGAACTGGAATCCAACAATATTGGAAAGTTCGAAGGTTTCCATGCCTTGCTGCTCTCCATGAGGACACTGTCTAGGGTGGTCTCACCTAGGTGGAAAAGCCATCACTTTCGATAAGTATAATAATTTTCAAGTAGGCAGTGAAACCTGGAATTTCCAGGATTTTCAGTGAGCGGAGCTTCACTATGACTAGCATGAGCAGAATAAATTAAGGAAGATATATATGAGTAATTTGCACTGTATTGCAAATCCAACTTTTCCTGGTGCAGAATTTTTAATTTATTTAGGTAAGTAGGGAAAAGATGAGCAATCTGAGCAAATAGTATTCCTTTGTATTGATTAGCATTGCGCATTAGTTTCAAAAACAAATGTAAAAATCAACCAGAGGGTGGCTGGTGTCGTAACTTCCAGATGCTTTGTTGTTGTTTGTTTTTACTTTTTATGCTTTTATTATATAGTTTTGTCTTATTTTATTGAATGGTTTTGTCTTATTTTGGTGATATAGTGGTATATAATTTTTTTTATATAAATAAATAGACTATAATGCCCTTTAGCTGCAGCTAGCATGGCCAAACACTGAGGATAATGTAGGCCAACCACACGTGAGGACACCCTGTCAGCTGCCCCAGAGGCAAAATAATGTAGAAATATTCATTTCAATATGAAAGTAACGCAAAAACTGGAACAAAGATGGGTGCCTCCATTTTAGTTTTTCGTGAATTTCAGATAAAGCTTTGCCAAATATCCCAAGGTTTCATGGGACAATTCATCTCCCATAAAAGTGGGGGGATACTCTTTGAATTTGGGACATGAGTGAATTTTGAGAATTTTACACAGGTGTTGGCCTTGCTTTTAAGGGTGGTTACTTTCTTTTGGAAAAGAGGCGGCTGAGAGGAGATAGGATAGCCACCTTCAAATATCTGTCACATGGAAGATGGAGCCAGCTTGTTTTCTCCTGCCCTGGAGGCTAGGACTCAAACCAATGGCTTCAAGTTACAAGAAAAGAGATTCCGACTCAACAGCAGGAAAAAACTTTCTGACAGTAAGAGCCGTTCGACGGTGGAACGGTCTCCCTTGGGAGGCTGTGGACTTTCCTTTCTTGGAGGTTTATAAGCAGAGGTTGGGTGTCCCTTGGGGTCCCTTCCAACTCTACAATTCTGTGAACTTCATTCAACCAAACTGGCTCCTTTCAAGCACTGGGATAAGGTGATGCAGAAACCAGCCCTAAACGAGTGAGCAGGAGATGCGTGCAAGGACTGCTTTGAACACCATATGCGTCCAAGGTGCTGATGTGCTGTTCTTCCTTATGAGCATGTAAGGAAGATTTCCTGCTTTGGCTTTTTTCCGGGCTGCCTTCACTTTTTAAAAAGCCACTGAAAACATCTCCAGAGCAAAGTTCCAGATGCACTGCTTTTCTTCCTTGCCTTCTGAAGCATTTGTTAAAGGCTGGGCAATGGCAGAGAGAGAGAGAGACCTCCCCACCCCAAAGCTTTCTTACCCTGCCGCCCCCCCCCCCTTCTCCTTCAACATCTAACAGGGTGAAAGTGGATGTGAATTTCCCTCTGGTAAAATCAGTAAAATCCATTGCTCCTACAGCAAGGCAGCAGCGGTTCTGACTCCGAGACCCAAGCAGTTTTTGGAAACCTCTTTGGGTTCTGCAAGAGGTGGAGGTACAGCAAATCTTTTAAAAATGTGTATGTATATATTAATTCCCTGCAACTTCTAAACAAAGCAAAGCATGTCTGAGAGAAAAGTTATTGCCCAACCTTGTGTTAGAATTGTACTTGTTTCCTACATCAGAAAATGTGAGCCCTGCTGCCCTGCGGCATGAAGTCCCCTCTTCTCATCCAGCTCTCTTGATCTGCTGCATGTGCTGACCAGGTCTAAGTGTGGCATAGTTGTAGGTAGAGCATGAGGTGCGGAGGAGGGAGGCAAATCCAATGTTGGGCACGAAGCTCACGGGATGAGTCGACATTTCCTAGCCCAGCCTACCTCGCAGGGTTATTATGAAGTTAAAATGGGGGGAGAGAAGGTCTTGCTGTGCTTTGCCAACACCTTGCCAGACCACCTCTCCTATTGCTCACGGCAGGTTACAAAAAACATAGAACTGTTTCCAAACCATAAGCTTTCAAAAGCCAGTTGTCAAACAGGAGGCAATAAAATGGCTAACTCAGCAGAATCAAGTCCACCACTGATAAACACCCGTAATGAACATGCGAAACAAATAAGCCTTGCATTTAACAAAAGCAGAAGAAAACGCTCAGGAAGGAGGGGGGAAATCTTGCCATCCTGTGTTGTGGCGGCTGCTACCCAGGCATTTCTGCTTCTCCCAACTGCTGTTCTCATTTCTCCACGAAGGAGGGGCTGGCCCTCAGGGCCAAGCTAGGTGTGGCGTGAAAACTCTTGTTCTCAAACTTGACCACTGCTTTGTTTATAGAAAAACAGTTTTCAGGAGGAGCTGGTTAACAGCAGGGAAGTAGCAGAGTTAGGTCATCTTCATTTACCTCCTCTTGTAAGAATTGCCTCTTTCTTGCTTTTAAAATCTAAATGTTTCTCCTCTTCCTCTGGGGCTTTGGAATGGAAGAGCAAATGTGACCCTATCCCTCCCTGGGTCTTATTTGGCTTGGTTTGCACAATATAGCAAGCCCAGAGGCGTAGCAAGCCCAGGTGGTACCCGGGGCGGAATTTTTTTTGTCACCCCCCACCACTTTAATTTTAAAAAAATAAAAAGTGTCACCCCCCTCTGATGGTGCCACTTTGCGAGGTGTGGGGGTTTTGTGTGTGTGTGTCTATTATCTTTTTTTCAATAAAGTTAAAATAAATAATAATAATAATAATAATAATGTAAAAAAATGTAAAAAATTAAAAAAATTAAAAAGTGTCACCCCCCCTCTGATGGTGCCACTTTGTGAGGTGTGGGGGGTTGTGTGTGTGTGTGTCTATTATCTCTTTCCCCCCCCAATAAAGTTAAAATAATTTTTAAAAAAAAAAATGATAAAAATTAAAAAAAAATTAAAAAATTAAAAAGTGTCACCCCCCTCTGATGGTGCCACTTTGTGAGGTGTGTGGGGTTGTGTGTGTGTGTCTATTATCTCTTTTTTCAATGAAGTTAAAAAAAAATTTAAAAATTAAAAGAATTTAAAAAAAAATATATTTTTTAAAAAGTGTCACCCCCCTCTGGGGTGGAACCCGGGGCAGCCCGCCCCCTCGCCCCCCTTGCTACGCCCCTGAGCAAGCCCAAAGGCGGCTTCTTGGGGCCACACAAATTTGCAGGCTCCCAGAGAGTTGCTCCTCACTGCTTTGCTCCTCCCTGGTCCTTTTTGCTGCCATCCTAAGCGATAGACCCATAGTCACTACACCTTTAAAGCAATATCAGACCACTTTAAGCAGCCATGGCTTCCCCTAAAAGAATAGTATTTTGTTAAGGGTGCTGAGAATTGTGAGGCGATCCTGATTCCCCTCACAGAACTACAGAGTTCCCTGGGAAGAGGGATTGACTGTTAAGCCACCCTGAGAATTTTAGCCTAACAATTTAGCGCCCATAACAAGCTCCACTTCCAGGGATTCTTTTAGGGAAGCCAAGGCTGAGCAAAGGGCTTTGATGCTGCTTTAAATGTACAGTGCAATCAGGGTTTAAGTCAAGGTTCGGCTCAGTGTGCAATCCAAACCGGCATTCATGGTGAACAAATCCTGGCTACAGCTAAGAGCGAGGGGGATATTTGGTTCAGTTCACATTTAAAGGTGAACTAATTTGCTTAATCCACATCGGCTGAAACAATGTGCAAACTGAAACACAGCCATCCTTCGTAATTCACACTTACCTGAATGTTGCAGTGCAATGCTCCTGCTGAGTAATATGTTGAAAGGAAGAGATACTCCAGTTACTGTAAGTGTCCATGGAAATAACATTTAATTGGTGAAAATAATGTTTAAAAATGCATTATATTAGGGGAAATGGCTTTGCAAAAATGTGTATATTGGGCAAACTTGCATACACAAATATTAGGAGAAATTAGCACTAAAATGTTGATGGACTTTCATTTCATCTCAAGAAGGTGCAAACTGATATGCAAATTTAGAGGACAGAACTTAAGCTTGGGGAAAATGAGGAACCGAAATTGACAAATTCACCCATCCCTAGATACAGCTTGTGGTGAGCAAAGAGAAAGCTTATCTATGAGTCCCAGTTGAGGGTCTACCGTTTACTTTCGGGTGTGATATGTTTTTAACTGCTTTAATGTTGTATTTTACATTGTTGTAACCTGCCCTCTTGGTGAAGGGCGGGTGAGAAATGTAAATAATAAGCGTCAGTATTATTCTCTTAAAACGTCAAATAACCCCCCCTTCCTCAGCACTGTGTTTCTAATGAGAATCAAGCATCATCTCACTGACAACACACCCACCCAAAGGGCAAACATGCACAGCTGCTATTGACACTTAAAAAATAAAACCTGGAGATCCAGTTCATGGATCTTCCGTGATACATCTAGTTGCCCATCTGCAGGAAAGCATGAATGCGCCCCGTGAATTGTTCCACTGTTCATAGGAGGGGAATCTGCCAAACAGCCACAAGGACTCTACTGTTTCTCAACCCTGTGCCTCCAGATGTTTTTGGCCTACAACTCCCATCACCCCTCGCTAGCAAGACCAGTGGTCAGGGATGATGGGAGTTGTAGGCCAAAAACATCTGGAGGCACAGGGTTGAGAAACACTGAGGACGGGCAGTCAAGGAGTGTTGCCTGGATCCCATGGGGGCCTGCAGCTGCTGCCATGACCTCCCCTTTCACCCTCACAGTAGCATATATGCAAGGAGCTACCTTGGGTCACTACTGGCCACTGCTGGGCTAGCACTGGCCCATAGAAAAGCAAACAGCTCTGATGTTTGCACAGCTGAAATTGGTGCAAAGGCAACCCCAGAGAAGGCAGGCAGGACGTCCCTGGAGTGCCAGCCCAGCGCTACCTTTTGTTCTCTGGTTTGCAGCCCTGGTCAGGAGGGCAGGATGGAGGAGGAGGAGACTGGAAGCTGTGGGGGTGGGGAAGCTGCCTAGGCTTGTGGGCTCTATTACCTTTCTCCAGCAGCAGGAGAGAAAGACCAAGCCTGGTTCTAAAGACTAACCCACACATTCAGGGGGAAACACATGGCACATGCAGTCCGATTCTAAGACTGAGCCACTTCAGAAAACCCTCCCATGGAAAGCTTGTGTGAGAGGGCAAAATAGTCCAGTCTAGCCTCTGGGGGGGTGTGGTTTTTTAAAATGTCCACTAATCCAGTAGGGAAGAAATACCAAGTGGGAAAATAGACCATTTATCATTAGACTAGATTTTAGGGGGTGGGATCCCTGATTGTTTGGACTGTGCTTAATCTGTTCATTTGCCAATCTGCTGTTTTGAACTAGCAGATGTTGCATGTGTGAGCAGGTGTGAGGGACTTTTGGCACTCCTAATGTTGCTGAACTATAATTCCCATCAACCCTGGCAAGCATGACCAGTGATTAGGGATGATGGGACTTTTAGTTCAGCACCAAAGGTTCCCCACATCAGATCTAAGGCAAGGGTGGGGAACCCCGGGCCAGGGAACCTAAAGTGATCCTCCAGCCCTCTCTTTCTGTCCCTCAGGACTCTCCCTGACTATTCCCCCTCCTCGGGCCACACCCCTTGCTTGCCTTGCTCTGCTCTGCACCTATCAGAGCTCAATAGTGCTTTCTAGCTGGGCAAAAGCACTTTGGGGGGAGCCAAGCAGGGAGAGTGAGGGGACAGACAGGGGTGCATGTGGCCTAATGAGAGTTTCCAAGGGCCACACAGAGAGGGCTGGAGGGCCACATTGGTTTAGATGTGGCCCTCCAGCCTTCCGCAAGGCATTTCCTTGCTAGGAGAGATTCCGCCCCAGGAGGAAAGAAGCTGCTCTCCCTGCTTTCCTTCCTCTCCCCACCAGGTTGGCCGGCCCCTGTTGGCATGGGGGCTGTGGCGGGGGGAGGGAGAAGCCAAGAGCGTCAGCGCCTGGGGCTGCAGGGGGGCGATTCCCCTTTGTCTGACAGAGAAAATAAGGTTCCATTTATTATGTGCGAGAGAGAAAGAGGGAGAGAAACATCAAAGGGAGACACTTCAAAGGCAACGTCTCCTTCCCCTATTAACGCGTTCCACATTGCGCTGTTGTACGGGATCCAGGCGCACGACGCCTCAGGGAGGACAGCCGGCCACAGTGCCCCCTCCTGGAGCCTCAGGCATGCACAGGCAGGAATGGCCAGGGGTTGAGGGATGACTCAACTGCCGGACGTACCTGGGTTGGCTTTCTAGTGGGTGGACAGACTGCCGTTTTCAAAACGTTGATTCTTACTACATTGAACAGGTTATGAACCACCAAATTTATTTAGCTTTTTAAAAGAACTTTTATTTTTTCAGATTTCTACTTTTTAAAATAAATAAAAGCGAGGTAAAGAAAATGCTTTCTGTTTTCGTAACCGGGCTGTCGGACAACTTCGAAATGGAGTGTATGCTGCTGTGAGTGACCAAACCAGAATTGACCATGACAACGTCTTCAGCATTTAGCCTGAATGCAGTAAAGTCACTTCCAGAAGGGCTGTTTTTAATGAGCATTCAGATGGATTTGTGGGTGGAGAGGCGACACCGCATCAGCTATCTGATTAGCATTTCACCCAATTCCTTTGTGGGGTGAAGAGAAAGCCCGTGAGTCCAAAGCAAGTGTAATCTCCACACTTCCCAGTAAGTGCATTTTCCCAGTCACTTTCCTCATCACAAAAGCTTCACAATATTTTGGGGTGAGTGAGTTTGTTTCAGAAGAACTCCAGATCAGCTTTAATCACGCCATCTGATTTTTCTGGGATGGGATTGAATCCCACCCGAAAATAGTGAGAGTCTGGAAGCGCTGCAAGGGATATTTGTGCTAAGATGTTGCAGAATGGAATCCTCTTGCTCAACATTCTTTGCAGTGCTATTTTTCTAGAAAAAGAGGTGCGAGAACTCACCATGAACACCTCCCTTGTTCTCTTAGAATGACAACCGCACCCACCTGAGAGGTGCTGGAACTGAGTTCCACCAAGTTCCAGCTGAAAAAAGCCCTGCTTGCCAGCCATGCCCTCTTTTGAGACATACCATTCCATTCCTCACTCCCCTTCAGTTTTCTCTCCCCACTCGCAACAATCATCAGCATTCCATGTCTACTAAGCATGCACACACCTCATTGGGCACCTTTGGCCAGGAGGTGGGGGAAGATGGTTCACTTAAAAAACACCCTATATATTTTGAGTATTTCTGCAAATCTTGTGGTTCCCTTTGACTACATAAGGTTTAGCACTCCAGGTATGAGTTTGCTATCTGTATATAGGACATATGAGAGAGAATCTTTTCTCTAATCATGGTGATAACCAGCAAAGCTGCTGAATTCACAAAAACATAAAACTGCCTACCAAAACAAGTCCATTAGCCAGTCCATCATATGAATCTAGCCTGTTTGTAACTCCTGTATGTATAATGTGCCCTGACTCTGATGAGCCAAAATTGTGCTTTGTTCATATTTTTTTAAAACAAACAAACAAACAGATTTATTACGAATTAATCCTCTATTTTGCATCTCTGCCTCCTGCACAGCTAGTATGGAAAAGCAGAAACAGTTGGTGGTATTCACCATATTTGCGCATCTGTGGTCACTTACTTTAACCCTTCAATTGCTCCATGTCTATCTAGTGGTCTGTAAACCAGACACAAGCAAGTAAGAGGCTGATTTGTTGTGCAACGTGGTGCTATACCACAAATGGGCAGAAAAGTAATATGATGCTCAAAGTGCTGTGTTCTGAAGGAACGCTTTGATAATGCGCATGCATGAAAAATTCAGCCACAATTCAAATGCTTGGGAAATCAAGGAGTTTTGCACCTGGTGCTGGTAAGTCACATCTGGTTCTGAATTTCAACAGGGTTGCTTGGTTCACCTGCCCACCAAAACAAGTCAGACCTTGTTTTGAGACACCAGCATACTTGCTGTGGTACTATAAAGCTAAGTACAAAATAAAGATAGAGCGTAAATTATCAGTGTATATGCATGTACAAACCAAATACTCCTGTTCCTGGTCTTCTGAGAGGACAATGTATGGAGGAAAAGAATTTATACAGAGCTAGCAAGGAAGGGGGGGTGATGGGGAATCATTCTGACCCAGTTCTCAGACACTGACACTACAGTCTTGATACATCTTCCTTGGAAGCAAGTACTGTTGAAATCAATAGGCCTTACATCCAGGTTTGGACTCTGATGGTACATTCCATGGGAGTGTCTCAAACTCTATTGCTTTTTTGCCCATTTGTATTGCCTTTCAAGTGTTGGGATTACATCATAAAGGCCAGGAACGGTTACAACTGTGGGGTATGGCAGGTATTATTATCCTCACTGAGACAACAGTGACCTGTTTCAGGCCACGCAGTAGAATGGCCACTTACACAATGCCCAAGAGAGGACACAGATTTGTACAGAGTTTGCATGTGCTATTTGGTAGGTATAGATAGATGTGCATTTAGAGGTAATAGAAATACTGCAGAGGGGAAGACTGTGGCCTGGGTGTGGTTGCCTGCTCAGTCTGCTGTTCCAGGAGTTGCTAATGGTTGATGGGCAACTTCAAGGTCCCTCCCATCTTAAAATTCTTTATCTTTAGATCAGATTTGGGCTGGAAAGCTCTTCAGAGGGCTATGCTCTGTACAGTAGCATGCAGGGGCACCCTACAACCCAGCAAGTTCATAGCCAAGTAGAAATTTGAATCCAGGACTTTCCAGCTCACAGTTGTAGCCACTTGTTGGCATCTGTCTCAAGAAACCATGGAGGGTGAAGTCAAACAATTGCATTTGCAGCACTGAAGTGACCTCCCTGAGGCACAAGCTTGGACAGTGTGTGTGGAGGTCCTGGGCTGCCCAGATGTCAAGACCCCCCTCTCAGCCTCGCTGATGTGGTCCAAGGGAAAGCAGAGCAAGATGTTTATCACCAGCTAGGCTGCCGCAGTTGCTGGCAGGAGACTTACAAGGTGCCATCCAACCACCTTAGGGACTCTACTCCAGATTTGTGTAGGGTTTACTCCTGAGCCTTTTCTTCTCCCGAAAATTTCCTGCAAGGCAGCAGAGGTTTGGGATCAGAGTTTTCCTTCTCCTAGATGGGATCCCTTCCCAGGTAGATGAGCCTCATCTGGCCCTCACTTTCCTTTGCAGTAGGTGCAAAAACCATCTTTTTGACCATTGGACCCACTCTTGGTCTCATCTGCTCAATCCTCCAGAACCTGTTTTTGCATGCAAGGCAAGTTCCTAACTCACTGAGGGCTTGAGTTCCATCAGCTCCCCTCACCTGGTTTAGCCGGCCAGTTGAAGGCGTTCCTGGGGTGTGGCCACTACACTGCAGCTATTACACTTCACTACAGCTATTCTCCATCACAAAGAACAGTGGCACTTAATATTTGCTTTGGACACCTCCAGACTCAGTATTTTGTGGGGTGGATTCAAGCACATACCAGGAAATTTAGGTTTATGCCATTAAAGTGGATGCTTTGCCACCCTAGTGTGGCAAATCAGCTTTAAAGGAAACATACTTTATGCAGTCAGGAAAGTGACAGGAAAATGCATTGGAAAGGATGGAACGAATGGAGGCTGTTCATTGTTGTATAACTGCCCCCACAAACAAATCAGAGCAAATGCTCAATAAAAACTGGATACAATCTAACCTCCAAGTAAGCTTCATGCAACCAAATTAGGATGTGATATATATATATATATATATATATATATATATATATATATATATATATATAAAGTTGGATGTTTGTTAACAATCGCCTTTCTCCGTAACCCCTTGATCAATTCCGTTCAAATTTGGACACAACGTTCCATGCCCATATGGGAGTGATCATATGTACTTACATTGCACAAATACCACACTTTCCCCAGGTAAAAATGTGATTTTGTGCAAAAAAAATATATAGCGCCCTCCAGTGGACATTGAGCAGCACAACACACCTGTTTCTGACCCCTCCTCCTCCTTTCCTGACGTCACTACCACCATCCAATCAACAGACAGACCGCCCACAAACACTACTGCTGGCTCCGCTGGCGGGTATACAGCCACGCCGGGAGGAATCGCCATTTTCGCGGTTTGCGACGTAGTAATAAACAGTTGTAGAAACGAAGACAAAAATGGGAGGGGCAGATGGAGAACACATAAACTGAACTTCAACGAGATAAGGTGTAAGTAAACATATGCTTTCTCTTTCATACTATATCTTACTTTTGCATTTCACCAAATCAGCCACAGCAAGGCGTGGCCGGGTCAGCTAGTAATCAATAAATCAGTCATAGGGAAGAGCCCATTCCCTTTGCAAACTGCAACCACAGTTGCATTTCAACTTCATGCAAATGTGACATGTTTAAAAAGAACATTGTCCATGTAATAAAATGTATTCAGGAAACAGGTTTCCACTTGACATTAAACACTGTATCACTTTTCCTTTTGTGTAGGGTGGCTTCCCACCTTGGGCACCGGATTATTGTAGAGCTGGGAGAAGGGGCTTGAGGCAGGACACCCCATTGGCGGATGGAAAAGCAGCTGCTGAGATCAGCAAAGGGATTATCAGCACAGCCCTTGTGTGGTGAACAAATGAGCTGCCGCTATAGGCTGGTAAGTGCAAGATCCCCCCCAATCCATCTGTAGGTTATGGGCACCATCCTGGCAAAGGTAAACCCTTTTAAAAGGTGACTGTAAACTATATCCTTTTTTGCAGGAGGGCATCAAGTACGTACCAGGAAAGTTAGGTTTGCTGAATTAAAGTGGGTCAAACACATTATTGCTCTATGGCAATAAATCCACTGAAGAGAAGAGAAGAGAAGAGAAGAGAAGAGAAAGAGAAGAGAAGAGAAGAGAAGAGAAGAGAAGAGAAGAGAAGAGAAGAGAAAGAGAAGAGAAGAGAAGAGAAGAGAAGAGAAAGAGACTTTTTGCCTTTGGAAAAGAGATGGAGAAATGTTCAGAAAAGGGCAGAATGAACAAATAACAAGCACCCCACAAACAAATAAGCAGAAATGCTTTTTGTCATATAACTGCCCCATAAACAAATTAGAATGAATGCTCAGTAAAGACTGTAATAGTGCAACCATCATGTAAAGCTTTCTGCCAGCAAATCAAGATATACTGAATAAACAGGTTGTAAATTCCATTAATTTACCAGGAGAGTGTTTTGCAGATGCTTAGCAAGCCCTTCAAACTCTTAAATTTTTACCTTTTATTTTATTTATTTAACATGTACACACACAAACACACATTGCCTCTTCATTACAGTTTTAAAACTGATTCACAAACTAAACAAAAACAGTAATCCAGCTGGACTGGATTAAGCTCTGTGTTTTCAGCCTGTATCTGTATCTGATCTGCATAAAATGCAACCTTAAGGAAGCAATCCTCTGCAAGACTTTCCTGGGAGTAAGCCACATTGAACATATTAGCATATCTTTCTGAGAAAAGCTGCATAGGACTGCCTGGTAAGAGTGGAAATCCTATGTGTGTTTACTAAGCAACTCCGATCTCCAACTGTGTTTACTCTTAGGTAAGTGTGCATAAGATATCAACCTTGGGTTTTTAAGGCATCATTTAAAATATATGCATGAAGCAGGTATAAGCCTCAAGGGATTCCAGATGGGTGAAGAAAAATATGCTGTAGTGTGAAATTCTATTGGGAAAAGTATTTTCCCCTTGCAAAAACTGCAATTACTGTAGTTGGAGCGCCAATTGAGACAGTTCCTCTCTTTAGATCTTGTTGTGGCGCCTGCCCTCTTCTGGCTGTCTATGCATCGTCTGCCTTTTAAAAATAAATACAACCCCTACCTTCAAATCTTGCAAGGCCTTATGTGGAAGAGATTCAACAGAGTCAAAGGGGTAGAGACACACTTCTTTTGTTTCTCAGACTATTGGTTTGGTCAGACAGGTTGAATGTGCAGGTTTTTGAAGTCAAATCCTGTAAAACTTGCTAACAAGGACAATCACAGGCCACTTTCACACCATGCAGGAGGGAGCCTTGAACTTGCCCATCAGCACTTAGCAGCACCTGCACAGCAGGCTGAGCAAGCACACACAGGCCACCAGGTCTCAGCCTTGCCCAGCATGGTAAGATGCATTGCATTCCTGTGTAAATTATAGTCAACTAAACACACACACACACACTCACACACTTATGCAAAGTTTATGCAAATCAATGTCCTTATTTGCCCCTTTTGGGGGCAATGTGTAAGAGTTTTGTGCTCCTCATTTTCCTAAGGAGTGAGAAGTTCCAGGGATAGTGCTTCCTTTTGGAGCAGAGGGCATTGGAAACATGCTGCTGTTTTTTTGGTGTTTTTTTGCAAGGATTGGTTTAATTTACCAACACACAAGCAGAGCATAGGTGGAAGCAACCAGCTTTCATGCTCCTAGCTGGGCCACAGGTGTGTTACCTTCACAACAGATCTCCAGAGAGAAGTACCTGCACCCCAAGATGCCTTCAGTCTTTTACAGCAGAAGTGAGGAACCTGTGACCTTCCTAGGTGTTGCTGGACCACATCCACTGGCCATGCTGACTGAGCCTGATGGAGTCCAACCACATCTGGAAGGTGACAAGTTGCACAGCCAGCTAGCCCTTAGCCCTCTTCTAAAATGACTTCTATTGCTACCTGGGCTCTACCATAACCAGCCACTTTTCCATTGACACTGAGCTGGATAAGCATATTGGCAAGGCAGTGACAGCAATGGCTCACCTCTCCGACAGGGTCTGGGAGAATGTGATGCTAGTATCCAGTACCAAGAGAAAGGTCTGCCTGATTGCATGTTGAGCACACTGTTTTATGGAAGTGAGCCATGGGCAACTTGACCCACCAGAAGCAACACCTCAATGCCTTCCACATGTGCTGTGTCAGGAAGATTTTGGGCATCACGTGGTAGAACAGAGTCTCAAACAAAGATGTGCTCTTCCAAGCCTACATTCCGAGCAAGTTCACATTTCTGTCTCGGCGACATCAATGCTGGCTTGGTCATGTACACAGAATGGAAGATGGCAGGATGTGCTTTATAGGGAACTGGCCTCAGGCACCAGGCCTGTTGGCAGGCCACCCCTGCATTACAAAGATGGCTGCAAATGTGACACAAAGGTTGGCAACATCAACCCTGCCCTGTGGGATGGGAATCCCTTGCAGTGTGTGGTGGCAGACAGGTTGCGCATCCATAGCAGTGACCAGAGGAGGAATGACCACTGGGAGGAGCAGAGAGAAGAAACTCTATGGTGCATCTGCAGCAGCAAAACTAGATGCCTTCATCCACCTCAGCTGCAATAAAACATGTCTCTCTCATATTGGTCTTTACAGCCATAGCAGGTGCTATAACTATGCAAATCAAATCAAATCTTTATTATGGTCCAGAGACCCAACAATTCATTACAAAACAATACACAATTTCGACAGCCCGCCTTCAGGTTACACAAGCATTTTGTTCAGACTTAGGAATAGGGATCATTGGTTCTTGCAACCACTGATAGAAACTTCGCCACTGCTAATGTTCTGTCATTTGTCCGGTCTTCCCGTAGGAACCTGACATAGTAAGCCTCTGATTTTCCAGGGAAAGGTACTAGCAAGGGTAATATCAGTTCAGCCCTGGCCTGCTCGAATTTCACACAGTGCAGCAAAATATGTTTTATAGAGTCAATGTCTTGGGCACATGAGCATAGTCTGTCCTGGTATGGAACTCCTCTCAATCTGCCATCCAACACTGCAGAAGGAAAGACGTTAAGTCTGGCTTTTGTAAATAGCCTTCGGTAATTCGGAACTGTCAGGTTTTTAATATAGGATGTTAACTTAAAGGCATGCCCATATTGTACTCCTACTGCCAGCTGACTGCAGACTGCGTGTGATCGATGTCGCAAGTCACTGTGTGTAATATCCCAGAGTCTTTGCTTTAAAGTCTTTAGGGCACCTTCATAACCCAGGCAATAGAGTTGGGTGGGTGACAGACCAATAGAGGTGGCTTTTTTGCCATTGTTTTCTGCCAGTTGCTGACATGCTCCTCATTCAGGTGTTGATATAGACCCTCCCCTAGCTCAAACACTGCAATCTTGAGCCAATGTTTTAGTGCAGCCCACCATGCCTTAGTTGAAATTGGGCATTCACCAGCTTCTAATAAAAGTATGGAGTTGGGGACACAGTTTATAACTATGCAATTCTTTGTCTTTATCCCCGATGGAGCACTCTTCCATTGTCTCTCGAGACAGACAGATTGCAACAATAAGTTACCTAGAGCACGAATTTCTTAGCTCAGTCCCTGCACCCATCCAGGGGTGGCAGGCAATGAGGGGTGAGTCACTTCCTCAGTTCCAGTGGCTTCTCCCACTCAAAACATTCAAGGAATATCTCCAACTATTCTCTAGTCATTGCAGTTCCATTAAAGAACCTTCAACCACCCACCCATTCCAAGACAGTAACATTCCTTTGCCAATCCCCCCAAAACTATGATCCAGCATCACTTCAAAGTGAATCCACAACAGTAGAAATATTGGGTCTTTTTGAGTGAGTAGTACTGTAAGGCATCTCTCTTTCTGCATGTGTGCCTGTGTATTTGTGTGTTCTTGTGTTCCCAAACCTACATTTGCCAAATTAGACTTGGCTGGAAGGATAAAAAATAAAAGGCTAATGGGAGGAGGATTTGCAATGGACACTGAAGGATTTCAACTTTTGCACTGTGTTTCCCCATGTGCAGTGCCTTTCTCATTCACTTTCCAATTAAATAACATTGAGCATTCTATTTAATGGCAAGCAATTGCAGACTGTTGCAATGAATGGCCCCTGCTGGCCAATTCATTACATTGCACAGTATGTTTGGGTAGCTGCTCTACTGACATAAAAGGATCTGGGTTCACATTCCCATAATGTTCACCGGTTCACCTTGAGCAAATCCTTTTTTCCCGTCAGTCTAATACGCTATTAATAAGTAACCTTGGAAACTGAAAATTGTGGTGTTTAAATGTTTCATAATGGTACTGTATATCATTGTGAGGGTGAAGGGTGGGTTAAGGGGCTCATATAGTGATACGATTTGGGAAGAAAGAAAACAATATCTGAAGTTCATCTAGGATCTCTATTGTATAGAAACCAGTGGTCCAAGTGAGGATGATGACGAGTATGACTGCTTGTTCTTCAGCACTGCCGTCTGTTCTCATTTTATTTTGTTTTTATCTTGAATAGTGTCAAGCAAGGAGCATATCAGTTTTATCTGTTTTACTTCTATGTGGGGTGAAAAGCCCTATATTTCAATTGAAGGCGTATGGGAGATACTCTGCAGTTTGGACAGTTTTAACATGGTTATTACACGAGCACAGACCCATAGTGCTTCAGTCAGAGCATCCAGAACTCCAGTGCCAAACTTAGTCCAGGAATCTTCGCTTGACTATTGTGCCTCTGTTGAATCCTCCCATTTCTGCTCTCCATGCATTGAGGCCTCTTGGCACAGTGAAGGGTGGATGATTCTTTTCCTCCAAGAGGCCCAGATGTTCAAAAGCAGAGTGAACCGGGAGGGGGGTGGAAGAGAGAGAGAATTCAGCTGAGCTCTTCCAAACTCACTCCGGTTGTAATTGGCTCCAGACTTCAGCTGGCTGCTGCAGAATTGCAGGGCCAGGGTGTTTAACCGCAGGGCTACAGAGCCTTGGCACATGTCCTGCTCCAGGAACTCTATCAAAGCCGAGAGGCCGTCCCAGCCCTTTGGATCCAAATTCATCCCAAATGTTCCAATTATCGAGGCCTCCCACCAGCATCTCTTGGCTGCTTGGCTCCGTGGCAAAAATCCACAGATGAGGAGAAGCAAACATCCACGCCTCATCCTGTCAACGCGCCAAGACAGAGGCTGAGGCCTTGCAAGCTTGACTTGAAACAGGGTCTGGCAACATCTTCTAAACAAATGTCCCCCCCACCCACCCAACACCACTTTCCAAGTATGGTGAAGTTGGACATCAAGGTACGCAAGCAGGGTGTGCCAAAGTTGCCTTTTTCTTGACCCTGGCCATGGAGTTGTGGGGTGTGCCGTGTTCAGACAGTTTGTATTAACTACACCCCGAATTCCTGACTCTTGCCTCCCTCCCCCTATTCTTCTAGGAGCCCAGGAGAAACTGCTGCAGGCCTGCATTAAGGACCCTGTCAGGGGACAAAACGTAAACCTTTTGTGCTACCAGAAGTCAGAAAGGGTTAATAAGAGTTGAAATGACAATGCAGCCCCCCCCCCCCATTTTGTGGCAATTGAGATTGGCATCACAACCTGGGGGGGGGGAGGTTTCACCTTTCCCCCTGCACCATTTTCTAATGAAAATAGCCCTCCCCCTCTGTCAGCAGCTAAGCTGTGGCTGCTCAAATGTTGCTGGACTCCAACTCCCAACAGCTGCAGGAAGCATGCAGGAAGCATTCCATCCAGGAAGGGTCAGGGATGATGGGAATTGTAGTGCGGCAGCATCTGGCAAGGGGAACAAGCTTCCACATCCCTTAGGGAAAGCTTTGGGGTACAGAAAAGGGAAATGGCGGAGGAGGAAAGAGCTAGCTAGCACAGACACACCCTGGCACACACCATGAATCACACAAACACCCCTCCCTCACCGGTGCTTTTACAAAAAATTAAGAGTGATGTCCATCTGATTATGGATCTCTATTATCTGATTCGGTTTAGCCCTTCACTTCAGCAAGAATGCTATGCCACACTCCTTCTGATCATGCCATTTTATCGCTTTAATGCTTTTGTGTAAGACAGAAGAGTGGTTTTGGTCAGGGTTATGGTTGCCAGCTGCCTTGTGGAAAAAGGGGGGCTGAGAAAGAAATGGAAAGACCTCCTCGTGTACCTTTGTGGGACTGCACAAGCGGCCCCCTGGCAGATGATCTGTGTCTCTTTCCTTAGCAAAAGAGAACATCTGCAAATACGTTACAACTCTCTAGAGCCTCCACGCTTCAGGGGCCCATGCTCCTGGTTTAAACTAGGCTGCAAGATTTCCATTTAGAATAGACAACTCTTGCAGGCCAAAAGGCCAGGCAAACCACATTAGTTACATTCGCATAGTTCTTCTCTCAGACACCTACCTGCCCTCCCCACAATCCTTCTGTGCCCACTGCCAACCCACATGGTGATCTGGTTTCCGATATCAGTCCTCAGTTAAATGGGCAGAAGCTCCTGCCAATGTTACTGGACTCCAACTCCCATCATCCCTGAGTCCCTGACCATCGGGCATGCTGGCTGGGGCTGATGGGAACTGGGAGTCCAATAGCCTCTGGGGGGCCATATGTTCCTAACCCTGGGCCAGTCTGACATGGGGAGTACTGTACAGCAATTTGGTACAATAGAAGCAGGTGCCTGGCTGTGCTATTCAGTGCACAATTGTGGGCAGTGAGAAGCACAAGAAGGATTTGCTTTGCAAAAGTCACACATCAGCCACCACACAACCGATGGCTATGTGCAAAACAGCAAACTTTCCCCATCTTCTCTGCAAGTCTCTCGTAACATTTGCCCTACATCTAGTTACTGCCCACTGCAACTGAACACTGAAGGCCAGCTTCTTGCAACCTTACTAATGTGGGCTTGCAGCTAACCATGGGGAGAAACCAGACCAGCCTGCCCCGACCCTGTGCCCTCCAGCTGGCTGTAGGGCATCAGGTTGAGGACAGCAGAACTAAAGGACTGGAAGCCTCCCCACCCCCACCCCCCGCACACCGCCCCCGTCCCCCCAAGGCTGCCCCTTGTGTCGTATCTGAGATTCTAAGCTCTTCAAAGGCAGGAATCTCAGCTCTATTTGAAGTTGTTCTGCTCCAATAAGAAAAAGGAATGTGTGTGAATTTACTGGTGCCATGAGTTCCCTGCAATCAAATCCACTGACAGCTTCAGACAGGTAACCAAGACCATGTGTGTACTGGACCAGTTCTTACCAGGGGGGCAAAAACCCACACTTCCTTGGCTCAGGAGCTCCCCAGCCACAGGGGTTTCTCTCTCCCTCTCCCTCCCTCTCTGTCTCACACCCACCCACACCCCTCTTGGTTTCCCTCTGCAAGAAATACAGTCAGACACCTTGTACTGTTTCCCCCCTTTATTTATAACAAAAGTGGCATGTGGACAGTCTTCTCCCAGGCAAGTCGTTTGTGCACTGACTCCCCAATATTGCGCACACACACACACACAGAGGGGAGAACAAAACACACGCTGGTAAAAGTTATTTCCAAGGGCTGAAGCAGGGGAACAGAAAGCAGCCTATGAATTGTACTGCAAAGGCAGGGCAACATCACAAGGTCCCATCCCCTACTGAGCTGAGGGCCAAAGTTTCCATGGAGAGCAAAGGATAGAAGGTAGGGATGGCCAACCTCAAGCCCTCCAAATGCTGTTGGACTCCAGCTCCCATCATGCCTGGCCAGTGCCCATGCTGGCTGCGGCTGATGTGAGCTGGAGTCCAGCATCTGGAGAGCACCCTGTTGCCTGCCTACACCTGCATGCACTACAGATGGACCACTGACTTCCCCTGTTGGTGTAGCAGATTGTTTTTCACCAGAGTGGCAAAATCCTCTTTAAAAAGTCACCCGCTCTCTCGTTTTCCCTGCTTGCCCCTCATTCCATTAAATGGGCCACAAGGCAACAGGATTTGCCCTTTGGCCTCTCCTGCATTTGCAAATAGATAACAATGGGCAGCCCTTCCCATATGAAAGCCACCAATTTTCTTCTGTGCTTCTCAAAGTTTCTTGTTTTCAGGAAGGGACAATCAGTGGACATCATCACGTGCTCTACATGGGGCTGCCATTGGAGATGGTTCAGAAACGCAAAGCTGGCAAAGAATGCCACCCACCAGCTCCTGGTTATGGGCAGGAAGTTGGAACATCACACTTCTACTTGCTAGCTGCACCGCTTGCTTCTAGGCACAATTCAAATTGATGGGGATGAGTTCTAAAGTCCTAAATGGTTTAGCTGTGCCTGCATTAACCTGCCAATCTCTTAAGATCTACTTCTGAGGATGTTGAGATGCCCATTTTAAAAACAATGAAGCCATTACAAAGCGCAGGAGGCCACATGAAGAATCCAGAATTCACTGAAAGGTGGGAAGAGTAGCTACATCTGTCTTCCTTGGGTCTCCAGGCATGTCGCATGGGAATTGCTTAGCATTCTTTCATAGGCCCAGATTTAGAGCTACAGTATGCTCACATTCAGTGGGTGAACAACTCCTGCATCTCCAAAGGGGACACGTGGTTCTCATCAAGTTGCTTCCAGGCAAACTGAGAAATGACGAGGGCCAACCACTACTTAAATACATGGGGATCATCAAGTGTGCAGGGTCCACACACTCAGGGCATAAGGATGTAAAAAGTTTATAAAGAGTGGATCCATCCCTTAGTCACATTGTCAAGTTTAAGGATATGTTAAGAAATCCGGGCAGTGCGTCCATCAGCCCTAGTTTGGATGAGACCCAGGTTACCAGACACAAGCCGATGGTCACAGCTCTCTGTTTGAAAAGAGATGGGAAGCACTCAGCAAGCCCTCTGGGCCCGACAGAGAGATCAGCACTGCAAAAGGAAAAGGTGTGAGCCGGTGGGTGGAGAAGAGAAATGGCGCCACAGAATCTGGTACTAGCAAACGGTTCTGGGTTAAGAGCTCAGTGGCAAACCCTCACAAGTGTTCAGATGGAAAGATTCAGATCCAAGTGACGCAGAGAGATTCTGAGAACCCATTCCTTCTTACAAGATCATACCCATTGCATAGAGCCAGCTCTGTTCCCGGCCAGGCTTGATCTTAAAAGGTTAAGTGTTACAATGAGAAAATGCAGATGGGATGCTATTTAATGCAACCACCAGTGGCTATCTTGGAATTCCTTAGCTGAAGTCCATTTTCAATTGATGGGGGGAGGGTTTCAATGGCCCCCCAGTCACCGGCTGGGGGCCGATGGGAGCTGGAGTCCAAGAGCTTTTGGGGCGAAGTGGCACAGGGGTACCCCAGCCACCCCTAATCCTCAGGCATGAAACCTCTTCTTCCACTGACCCATCCACTCCCCCCCCCACGTGCAGGAACCAAGTGGCTAATTACATATTTTGGTCCAAACACATGTGTGAGACACAGATGACACACTCAGAACTGACTGGAGCATTAGAGTCTAAATAAATGCTTTGTTTCTGCTTTATAATGTAACAATTTTAGACAATGGATACAAGGAAGACATTAGCAGCTGACCCTTAAAAGGGGGGCTGGGCTTTGGGGTTTGAAGGGTGTTTTATGTCCCTTTTGAATTCCATAGGGCTAACCCTCAACAGCAGGGACAGTGTCAGCACAGGCACATAGCTTCACCTGAACCAGATAAGGGGAACTCGTGGTCCACCCGTTGTTGCTGGACTACAACTCCCAGCATCCCTGCCCACTGGCCATGCTGGCTGAGGCAGTTGGGAGTTGGAGTCCAACAGCAGCTGAAGCACCACAGCTTCCCCATCCCTGGTCTAAATCTCACTCTGAAACATCAAAGCCAACAATTTAAAAGGAGCCAGGAGAAGAACTGGGGTAGGGGGACTATTTTGGGCACAGAACTCCCCACGTTCTTTCTGCCTCAAAAGACGACAACGGGGTCAGGGCTTCTGTTCAAAATAGTTTCCTCTTAAAATGGATTTGTGCCTTGCGCTTATGAAAATACTCTGTGAAAGGAGTCCAAGCCGGCCCTTGCTTCCTTCACCCCTTGGGCCTTCACCACACACCCAGCAGGCGGCAACAAGACTATGGCCACGGGTGGCGATGGTGGCTCTGCCAGTTTCTTCAGCCTCCATGTTGCTCCCCACCACTCCAAAGTACAAGAGGGAAATGGATTGGGCCCAGGAGGCCTTGGACCAGAACCTTGGGTCTTGCTGTGGACCTTGAACCATCCCTCCAAGCTGGGACAAAACGCTGGTGAAAGTTAAAAACACACACATACGCACGAGACGGACGGAGCAAGCCAGAGCGACAGGCTAAACGGAGTAAGGGAAGCCAGCAGAGGGAGGGAGAGCAGAGGTGGGCGCAGGCTCCTGCTCTCGGCCTCCTAGGGGTCGTCCTCCTTGCCAGCACCTTCCTCCAAGGGTCTGTCCAGAGGGGGCCCCTCCCCTCCTTCCACCTGCCTCCTCTCCTTGCTGCAGTTTAAAAGTCTGGGTCTTTGTTAGAAGTCACTGAGAATGCTGATGTCTGCAAACTCATTCCTGTACCGGTGAGAATACAAGCTGAGGAGGAAGGCCCACTTCCAGGAGATGAAGCTCCAGACACAGGACAGGTAGTAGCTCTTTGGGTCTTTCAGGGCTAAACAGAAGAACAAGCACCGTTAATAATGTTAAACAAGAGAGAGAGAGAACGCAGCCTCGCTTGCTCATTACTAAAGACTCCAACCTGTATTCTCTGCAAACCTGTATTCTGCAAACTGTATTCTCAAATTCTACAGAACACAAGGGGGCTTCTTCGTTCCGGCGGCCCTCAAGCTATTTAAGGCCAAAGTGTTGGCTCAGCTCCTCTATGGAGCCTTTCTGGGCCCGTCCTCCTCCTCCTTCTCTCCCTTGGAGCGTGTACAATCCAAATTCCTCAGAGCCCTCCTACACGTCCCCAAATGCGTATCCAATGCATGGGTTAGACTCGAAACGGGAATGATGAGAGTGGAGGCTTCAATCTGCCTATCATCAATCTACAAATGGCTGGCTCTAAATTTGAAACCCCAAGGGATTGTACCACTGATCCTATGCGACCAGTTCCAGTCCAGCTGGCAACTAGCGGTCCTGAACTCTCTCCATAATATGGGCATAGCCCCCCAAGCCCTTCTAAGGATGCATCTAAAGCAAGCCAAAGCAACGGTCAGACAACGACTCATTGACATCGAAAGACAACAGGACTGCTCAAGATGCCCTGAATACAGAACTGGAGAAATTGAGAGATATAAAGCCGCCCCGGCCCTTTACCTCTCCTTTCTCCTGTCAAAAAACACAAGAAGGGCGTTTACACTAGCCAGAAGTGCGGCATTGCCCACGCCAGTGCTGGAGGGGCTCTACAAAAAAATCCCATACTCCCAAAGGCTTTGCGCATGCCCACTAGGGGAAATAGGAAGCCCTGAGCACTTGTTCTTCAGATGCCCACTATATGAGGAAGCTCGAAGCGAGTTCCTGGACCCCATTCTGGTGAGGTTAGCAAACCTCCCGGAAAAGCAAATATACAACCTGCTCTTGCTAGGTAAAGACCAGACGATAACCAGGACGGTCGCCAGATTCTGCGCCCAAATCTGCAGACATAGACTTTCTTCCCAGCCCGTTTAAATTTTTTCCCCAATGGAACCTCGAGCGAGCTAGGCTCAGTTCTCCGCAGCCACTATTTTAAGAGTTAAACTTTTAACACTGTTATGTAATTAACAACTCTTTTTAAATCTAGCTTAATGCGTTTTATACATGTCCCATTCCCGGAAACAGTTTCATTAAAGGGACTTATTGTTTTTATTCTTACTTTTTATGTTACTTGTAAGAGCTGGTCCTCGACCGTAATAAAATTTATTATTATTTATTATATAAAGACTCCAACCAAAGGAAGCCAATGGAATAAATGCCTCCTATGGGAATCGCCAAGCAGGATGGGCTTCAGCAGGGATGGGGAACCTGAGACCCTCCTGGTGATGCTTGGCTCCTACTCCTTTCAGCTCCGGCCAGCATGGACAATAGTCAGGGGTGATGGGAGTTGCAGTAGCAGGAGGGTGCGCAGGATCCCTTTCCCTGCATTTTGGAAGGGCGGCACCTGAAGCTTCAGAAGCAAAAGCAAAGCTCCCCTTGGCTCCAAGTTGAAGCTAAAGTGGATGAAAGTGAAGTGCCTCCTCCCTTCAAGGCAGGTTCCCTAACAAATCCCCCTCCCCAGTACAGTCATACCTTGGGTTGCGTTCGCTGCAGGATACGAACGTGCAGAACCCGGAAGTACCAGAACACGTTACTTCTGGGTTTGGCGCTTCACGCATGCGCAGAAGCACTAAATCGTGCTTTGCACATGCGCAGAAGCAGTGAATCGCAACCCGCGCATGCGCAGATGCGGCGCTGCAGGTTACGGCCGCTGTGGGTTGCGAATGCGCCTCCCACACGGATCACATTCGCAACCCGAGCGTCCACTGTACGTATGGAAACACTAAGTAATGTGAATGGGAATATATGACCTTCTCTTATGCTCAGTTGGACTACTGCTAGTCCATCTCTCCCAGTATTGTCTATTCCTAACAGTAGCATCCCTGTAAACCAGGCTGACCCAATGCGCAGCCCAAGGGCCACATGTGGCCTTCAACGCATTTTCTGGCGCCCCTCAGCATGCCGCCTTCCGAAAGGTGGGCAAGTGAGGCACTGGGCTTTGGGAAGGAGGCACAAGGCTCTGACAGGGTCCTAGAGTCCTCCCTCCACCTTCCCAAAGCCCACTTAGTGCTTTCCCAGCTTTGGAATGAGGAGGGAGGACTCTAGGACCCTGCCAGAGCCTTGTGCCTCCTTTCCCAAAGCCCAGAGCCTCATTTATCCACCTCTGGGAAGGTAGCATGGTGGTGCATGTCAAATATTGGCCTTGCTCTTCCTACCCACAACCAGGCAGTGTGTGGCCTGTGGATTCTGGGTCAAAATACTCTTGCGGCCCACTTGGTATGAAAAGTTGGGCCATCCTTCTGTAAATTCTTAGCCACAGAGACATTTTGGAGCCCTGCTCCCTAAGATTCTTCTGGCTGGAGATACCCAGCACAGAACCTGAGACATTCCGCATCCAAAGCAGCAGCTGTGGCTCATCCCTCTCGCTTTTGCACATGCCAATTTGCCTTAGACCAGGCCAGTCTACTGACCCATTGAGCTCAGCACAGCTTGCTGTTTCCAACAGCGGGTCTCCAAAGCCTCAGGCAAAAGGTCCATTCCACCCCCCCTGCTGCTGGGTGATCCTTTTAACTGGAGATGCCAGGGACTGAACCAAGGACCTTCTGTGAGCAAAGCAAGTGTTCTGCCACTGAGGATTATGGATTGCAGAATACAGCACTTTCGGGGAGCAAAATTTTGATTTTGCTTGTTTTGTTTTTGGGACCACACAGAACCTACTCAGCACTTGCTGTATCCAAACAGCAAATGGCCCCCAACTTACACTGATGCTGTGAGATGGCCAAGGCCAGGAATGTGCAGAATCCCACCAGAGAGATGATACCAAAGAGAACGCCGACAGAGAGGAAGAACCTCAAGCCTTTCAGCCACGTCCTCCAGTAATCCTGCACGTACATCACATGTGTGATCAGGGTCCAGAGTGCCAGCACCCCTGGGGAGAAGGAGAAGAAGGAGAAGAATCAAGAGCAATGGCAACACAAACTGCAGGGCAGATCATCAATCTCCACACAGGTCTTATGCCAGGAGTGGGGAGACCAGCCCTTGCCCATTGGCTGTGCTGAGGATGATGGGAGTCAAGAAACATCTGGAGGGCACTACATTGCCAGAACAGAACAGAACAGAAAAGTCTGAAAAGGAAAATATATTTTTTTTAAACCCACCAAACACCTATTGTGGTTCTCTTCCACAATAGGTAGTAATAATAATAACAATAATTTTATTATTTCCCTAGCCACTCTGGGCAGCTTACAGCATATATAAAAGCATAGTAAAACATGAAACATTAAAAACTTCCCAATGCCTTCAGATGTCTTCTAAAAGTTGTGTAAGTCTTCATCTCCTTGACATCTGACGGGAGGGCATTCCACAGGGCGGGCGCCACTACTGAGAAGGCCCTCTGCCTGGTTCCCTGTAGCTTCGCTTCTCGCAGTGAGGGAACCAGCAGAAGACCCTCGGAGGAGGACCTCAGTGTCCGGGCTGAACGGTGGGGGTGGAGACGCTCCTTCAGGTATACTGAGCTGAGGCCGTTTAGGGCTTTAAAAGTCAGCACCAACATTGAATTGTGCTCAGAAACATAATGGGAGCCAGTGAAGATCCTTTAGGACCAGTGTTATTTGGTGCCGGCAGCCACTCCCAGTCACCAGTCTAGCTGCCACATTCTGCATTAGTGCACACCTTTAGATCTCACCACTTCAAATAAAATCAGGGAGAGGACACAGTGGACGGAATGCCCTCCTGTGGTGAAAAACAGTGCTGCAGGCAGCCATCAGCGGGGGGGGGGGGGGGGAAGAGAGTGCAAGATCTGCAGCTGTTTCAGGGATGTACTGAGCGATCAAACCCAGGTTTGAAGACACACCTATGTAAAAGTGCCTGAGCTTTGAGAAGCTGCATGGAGGTGATCACTGTTCCTAGAACCAGGTGTTTTTTATCCTTACAAGAGGGGGAAATGAGGGGTGGAGCCAAAATAGGTTACTCTGTCTGAAGGGCTTGTATTATGTGCACTGATGTGATCTTGGCATTGCATCCCTCGTGTTCAGACCAGGGCTGGGGAACCTTTGGCCCTCCAGGTAATGTTGGACTCCAACTCCATCAGCCCCTGCTGGCGTGGCCAAAAGATGACAGCAGCTGCAGTCCAGCAACATCTGGAGAGACAGGGATCCCCCAGCCCTGGCATAATTGTTACACCCACCCCAAGCGTGGAATGTGCCCCTGCAGATGCTGCTGGACTCCAAATCCCATCAGTCCTGCCCAGTGGCTGATGGCAATTGTAGTCCAAAGGAACTGGAGAGCGCAAGGTTGGCAAGGGCTGTTCTGGAAGAACCATGGATGTGCAATAGACAGGATTCCTGCAAGTTTTAAGGGGTGGGGAAACAGGATGTTCAGCAGTGCTTTGCTAGCTCTGAAGAAGGGGAACTTCCCAGATTGCAGGTGCCGATTTCCACAGAGAGGCTACAGAAACACAGGCTTCTGGTCTACATCTAACATAATATGGATGGTTTTTTTTAAAAAAAAAATGCAGGGTCATTCCAGAGGCTGCTTCTCTCAGCAGGAAGTGTGTGTGGTCAGAGGCTCCCCCTCACATGTCAGAAACTGACTCAGCACCCAAGGCTGCCTCCTCGTGTTAGGGGACACCTGACGCTGCACTTCCAAAAAACCATGACTTTGCAAAGGAATCTTTGGAAGGGAAGTCTTCAGAGTGACTTGGCAGAAAATGCTGGGCAAAACGAGAACTCTGCACAGCAGCCTCCAAAATTGAATTAACCCTGACAAACTAGGCACAGGGTTGAAGGCACTGCTAGTAACAGCATTAAAGACCTTTCCAATTCTCCAACACTCAGATAAACAGGGTTTAGATTGGGGTTTAGGGTCTTTGTTATCTAAGCCGTTCTTCCACCCCACAGGGCAGAGTGGTGGCAACCCTTCCCCTGCAAAACATCTGGGGGGTACAAATGCCGCCTCTGTGGCTTCCTGCTTCCTGACCCCTGGGGGACAACAAGCAATTGTGAGAAGGCTGTTCAGCTGAGCATGATCTATTTGGTCCAGATCCAGGACAAACAAACCCTTGGCAGGCTCAACTGGGCAGATCCACAATACAGTTGTTCTGAACCTTTTTTCTTTTTTTGTCCTTTTCTGCATGCTGGAATGAGATAAGTGACATCAGCAACTGCCTGGCTGGAAAGGAGGAGGAAGACATTCAAGGGAGGGACCATTCTGCAACCCAGCACTGCCCCCTATCCCTAAAGACAGCAATCCTTTTGGCCCACCCCCACGCAGCCTTGCACCCGGACTCAGTTCTTGGTAAAGTCTCGGCCTGCATTCCTGAAACAGAACGGAACAAGAAACATTTGAGATCATTGCTCAAGACAGAAGCGGCCTTGCCTCCTCCACATTTTCATGCACCCTGCCAAAAAAAAACCTTCAAGATCATGACTCCTGATAAATCTTTGCCCCTCTAGAAGCTCCAGCTGTCAGAGACACCCCCAATTTGAGCACCAACACTCCAGCAATAGCCTAATTTGAGCCCCAGGGCTCCTGCAATGCCCCCCATTCTCACCATGTGTTCCTGCGGCTGTTAGAAATCACCAAAGCAGCCAGCTGGATTAACAGCTTTGACCGCTTGAAGGCACCCTTTGGCACAGCAGTGGCTAAGAAGTGAGCAGGAAGGTAAAACTGAAAGGAGATTCCACACAGAACCTTAACCAAGGTGGCATCAGGTTTGGCGAGTAAGTCCTGGGAGTGATGAGATGCAAGCAGTCTAACGCTGAAGTGCCATTAGGGAAGCCTCCCACACAGGGAGCATTTCTTTGTAGAGAATTTTACATATGAGCATATAAAGCAAGCTTCTACTGGAGACAGTACTGTCTACTTCAGGTGTGGGCCCTGAACATTGGCCACGCTACCTGGGGGCTGTTGGCAATTGGAGTCCAACTGCATCTACAGGTTCCCCATTCAGTCTACGTTGACTGCTAAGAACTCTCCAAGGCCTCATTCCAGGTATTCCACAATGCCTAACTTTTCTACAATTGCACATGCTTGTTATACATTTAGGTGCTGCCAAGTAGACAATCATTTCTGGTTTTACAGAATGCTGCCATCCACCTAACCAGGTGCTGTTGGGCTCCAAATCTCCTCCGTCCCAGCCAGCCTGGCGTGTGCTCAGGGGTGACCGGGTGACCTTGGGCTAGTTGCCATCTCTTAGCCTAACCTACCTCACAGAGTTGTTGTGAGCATGAAGTAGAAAGGAGAACCGTGTACAGTACACCTTGAGTTCCTTGGAAGACAAAGGTGGTACATAAATGTAATAATTAATAAAAAAATCCAGACGGCCACAGGATGCCCATCCCAGACCCAATCCCTTGAATAACAGGAACCATCTTGCTACAAAACAAGCAGTGCTCAGGGTACAGGTCTGCTTGAAAGGAGTGTGCCCTGTACACGATGCAACCCCCCCTTTTGCACAGCACACACCATTGAACTTTTTATCCACTTGTCTGGCAACGTCTCCCTTTGGAGAAGATCTTAATCCAAAGCCTTGCTTTATCCAATCAACTGAACTACCTGCCTGACTTAAATATAGCAAAAAAGCTTCTTAAGAATGCATGTCATCGTCCTGCAGGTTCATTCCAAGAATCAGGAGAGCTGCTTCCACGTTCCAGAGCTCCACTTCCCAATTCAGTGGGGCACTTCCTTGAGATCTGTGGGGAGCTCCCATTGCATAAAGCAGGCATGAGGAAACTGTGGCCTTTCCAGAGGAGACTGGACTCCTAATCCCTGGCCATTATGGAGCTATTCACACCATGTAGGTCTCAAAGCAGTGTACAATAAAAAAAGCATACAATGCACAACATTTAAAACCTCAAGAATATAAAACTTCACAAAATAAAACAAAATGTAAAACATTTGAGGTGCATTCAGGGTGTGAAGACCTCCTGACATAAGAGTTTTGATCAGAGTCTGAAACTGGGTGGGGGCAGCGCCTAGTTAGGTAATGTAAGTTGCCACACTTTGATCATACATGAGGTCAAGAGGAGGCATCTTGGTTCCCATAGGACTGTCTTCAGGCTGCAGGAAAGGGCTCTGATGCCCCTTTACAAAATACACTCCTACCCAAAAGTCCTTTTCTATGTGGAAGGGATTTGCTTTTTATGGATCGGCATTCAGTCATGTGAGCTGCCATTGGCTGTCTGAAGGAGCACAGCTCATGGATTTCTCCCCTCAGCCACTTATTTAGTTGATTAAAAGCAACTAAACTGCTTAATATTCTAAAATTGCTGAGCAGTAGGAAAAACAAAGTGCAACCGTTTTCATTAAAACAAGATTCAACATATCTGTAAACTACTGCAAAAGCTGAGCTGTAGAGAACACATATGAACATAAGAAGAGCCTGCTGGATCAGGCCAACCTTGCTCTCACCGTTGCCAAGCTGTGGGAAACCAGCAAGCAGGATCTGAGCACAAGAGCCCTCTTCCCTCCTGTGGTTTCCAGCAGCTGGGATTCAGAAGCCTTGCTGCCTCCAACTGTGGAGGCAGAGAGCAAAGAGGTTTATTACAGCACAACCTTATTATAAGGCATCCTGTCTTTGCTGGCTCCGGGAATGGATAATATTGAAAAAGGCAGATATAATAGATTTGGAAGGACATGACAACAGATTTAGATGGCATGCATGCTTATGGTATGAGAAAGCTAAGGTGCATAAAGGTTTTCAGAATCATCTAATAAGAAAATCAATCTTTATGATATGGGGAAAAAAGCAAAAAAACACCTTGGTGGCTTTCCCCTTTAGAAGTAATATCTTTGAAAAAAGTGAATAAGAGAATTAAGTGGCCGACATATAGAGAGCTGGGGAAACTAAAAGATTATGATGAGATAATGGATTTAATAATGGACTTGTTACAGTTTCACCAATTAAGTGATATATTTAAGATAGATAAAAAGAAAGGTTTTAGTTGTGAGTTATCAAGATTTCAAAAAGATTTGTTAGAAAATAATGTTAAATCATTATCAAAAATGTATAGCTTGCTTTTAGAGCGGCACACAAAAGATGAACAGGTCAAGTCAGCAAAGGATTTGGGACATAATATTCAGATGGCAGATTGGGAAAGGTTATGGAAATCAGATTTGAAATTTACGGCATGTTGTACACTGAAAGAAAATTATATGAAAATGATGTACCGGTGGTATTTGACTCCTACTAAGTTAGCAAAAATGTATAGGACAAGTTCAAATATCAGCTGGAAATGTAAAGAAAAAGAAGGTACCTTTTATCATATGTGGTGGACTTGTAAGGTAATAAAAGCTTTCTGGGTGATGATATATAATGAAATGAACAAAATGCTTAAAAATAGCTTTTGTTAAGAAACCAGAAGCTTTCTTATTAGGAATTACAGGTACTGACATACCAAATAGCAGAAAATACTTTTTATACAGTGGAACCCCAGGTTACGCACGCGATCCGTTCCGGGGTCGCACTGCATAACCCAGGCGTGTGTAACATGAACGCACGAGAAAAAAAACAAAAAACCCGGAAGTTCGCGGGGTTTTGCACTTCTGCGCATGCGCGAACTGCGCAGAACGCTTCTGCGCGCTCCGCGGAGGTCTTCCGGGTTGCCGCGGTGCTTATCCCAAACGTACGCAACACGAGGTATGACTGTATATGGAACAAAGGCCACCTGGATGTTATTATTCCAGAACTGGAAAGTCCCTACCAGAGAAGAATGGCAAACCAAGCTGATGGACTATGCCAAGATGGCAAAGCTGACTGGAAAACTCAGAAATCAAGAGGATAAAAACTTTATAAAAGAATGGGAAAAAATTATAAGTTATTTAGGAGACCACTGTAAGCAGACGGAAACAAGAGCAAGATTTTGACTCACTTGTAGTATAAAAATTATTATGGACAATATGGTTTGATACAGATGAATATGCAGTTGTAGATGTTTAAAATGAGACCCCATGGAGGGGATGGGGGGAAGTCTTGAGATTCGGAGAATCTCTTTATATAGATATGTTTTTACTAGTTTGTGTTCATTTATAGTTTGTATTTGTAAAACCAATAGAAATGATTTCATAAAAAAACAAAACAAAACATGTTTTAACTGGCAAGCCTCTGCACTTCCAAACAAACCCAAGCTCTGATACAGGGTATAAGATTCCCCGTCTGGCCATAGCTCCCAGCTAAGACACTCCACAGCCCAGAGGTTCAGCAGGAAGCTTTCACTTACAGCTCACAGTGCCTTAAGACAGAAGACTGCAACCTAGCAAAATTTACTTCCAACTGTCAGAATGCTAGACATGGCAGATGGGGGAAAGCTCATTAATGGGTGGGTTCTCCTGCAGTCTCTATGGATTTTGCACAGTCACATTCATGTCATACATTTAAAGCACTGTGATACCACCTTGCCCTCCCAAAGGAGTCTGGGAGCTGTGGTTTTTAAAGGGTGCTGAGAGTTGTTAGTAGAGCCCAGCTGCCCTCTCAGAACTACGATTTCCAGAGTGACTTACCAAACAATCCCTCTTCACAGGGAGCGCTGGAAAGTACAGTGATGTCAATGGCATCACCGTGCTTTGAATGTATGTTGTGAATGTGGCCATAGTCACATTGCACACAGACGTGCGCAGGCCTGTGGGATTCCCATCACCAGTGAGGGCCAGAACACACAGCCAGGGATGAAGGCATAAATTCCGGGGTGGCATCTAGATTTGCTTCTGGCCTTCTCCCTTCAAAAACCAAGCCTATACCTACCTGCATGCCGAGGTCCAAAGGTAGAGCAGGGGTGGGTGCTATTGGCCTACAACTCCCATAATCCCTGACCACTGCTGATCAGGGCTGATGTTCTAACAATATTTGGAGGGCCACGGGTTCTCGACTCAGAACACAGCATATTCTAATAGCTTATAAGGATTAGTGGCAATATAGAAGTAGCCATTTATAAATGACAAATGGTAGAGCTCATGCTTTACATGCAGGTTTCCAACCTCAGTCTCGGGGTCAAAATACATTTGAAGGATCTGGGGACTGGAAAAGGCAGCCCAACACCCTAAAGATTCACTGTCAGTAACAGTGGACAGTACTGCGGAAGATGGAACAGAGGTCTAACTCTGTATATAGGAGCTTCATATGTACTTGATAAAGAAATGAATATGGGGAAAAAGAAAGAAATGAATATGGCCTCAATCCTTTTAAATTATATATATATAGTTTTTAATATTGTATTTTTTTTATCTTGTATTTTTATGCTGTGAACCACCCTGAGATCTATGGATGAAGGGTGATGTATAAACTGGATAAATAAAATGTAATTAAATGGCAGCTGCCTTTCCCCAAATAAACAAAGCCATCAATCCTTCAGAGACTACTGTCAAGTTTTTTCTGTTATAATGCAATTTGTTTTACCGTGCTTCTCATTTGACTTAATATCCTTCCTAACAGGGTAATAATGATCAGGTACTGAAAAACATTTCTAGGCTCCAAAGGCAGCACCTGAGTCATCCCCATCCCTTCCAGGACTGTTTATTCTGGTTCCCATTTTACAGATAGGATAGCCAAGGCCAAGGGATTAGTGTCACCAATGTCACCCCACAAAGTCAGAGAAGCTGGGATTTGAACCTGTGCTCCTTCAAGGCCCAAATCTCTCTGGTTTAAACCGGTTCATCATCAATGCATTCAGAACCATGTTCAGAAATTCACTGGGGTAAAAGAAGGAAAGAAAATGAATATGATTCTCATGAAGGTGATAATGAGAGGGTGACAGCTGCCCTGACAACTACTACAGAAGTACAAAAAGAAAGTAGCCAATATCCCATCACGCCATGCTGTACCCTGACAAGACCTGACAATTATACGAGGCCCACGGTTTTCTCCATGCTGCCTGCCTACAAGAGACGATTGTGATGCTGGACACAGGGGAATAATGTATTCAAAAAGGCATCAGGAAAATATATGCATTGCAAACCACAAACAGGCAGCATCCAACTGCATCTCTGCTACATGCAGGGAGAAGAAGTCCTGCTTAGAGCGGCCTTGAGTTCAACAGGTGCCAAGTGCTGAAATTCCTTTCTTTTAAGCCCTGCCTTAAAAATGCTACTTGGTTGTACAAAGCTGCTAACCATTTAATGCTGGTACCAAGCGATTTTTAAACATCAACATATCAATATTTTTGTAGAAGGTTGCATCCTAAATATTAGGTGCCCTGGTGGCTCCTTAAAGCCTAGCAGCCAGTGAGATGCAGCAGTCTGAGTGTCAAACCAGGACCTGGCAGACTAGGGTTCAAGTCCCCATTCTGGCCAAGAGGTGATCTGGGGCCAGCCAGCGTCTCTCAACCAGACCTACCTCACAGGGTTGTTGCAAGGACAAAATGAGGAGAGGGAGACTCACACACAGCACCTATAGCTTCCTGGAGGAAAGATGCAATATAGGTAAAGGTAAAGGGACCCCTGACCGTTAGGTCCAGTCGTGGACGACTCTGGGGTTGCGGCGCTCATCTCGCTTTATTGCCCGAGGGAGCCGGCGTACAGCTTCCAGGTCATGTGGCCAGCATGACTAAGCCGCTTCTGGCGAACCAGAGCAGCACACGGAAACGCCGTTTACCTTCCCACCAGAATGGCACCTATTTATCTACTTGCACTGCGTGCTTTTGAACTGCTAGGTGGGCAGGAGCTGGGACCGAGCAACGGGAGCTCACCCCGTAGCGGGGATTCGAACCGCCAACCTTCCGATCGGCAAGCCCTAGGCTCTGTGGTAATAAACAAAATAATTGTTTCCCCCTCCCCGCACACAAATTTTCATAGGCTACTGCCTTTAGTCTGAAGTACCGGTATATGTTAGAGTGCTGTTAATGGTTACAGGGATAGGCTAGGAGCTCTTTGGGCATCAATGGGCCAGTTGCTATCTCTTAGCCTACCTCCCAGGGTTGCAAAGAATTAAAATGTCACTCTGAGCTGCTGGGGTAGGGAGTAAGGTGGATAAATCTAACTACAGTAAGGACTGCAGTATCCCAAAAACTGCCTCTCTCAGTCCCTTCTTCAGATAATAATAACAACAACAACAACAACAACAACAACAACAACAACAACAACAATAACAACACAGATTAGCTGCAACTTGTCACATTTATATTCACAGCAAGGGCAACTGGTAAGTATTACAACTAGAAAAAGCACTTAAAAGAATTCAAGTGGCCTTTCGCACCCAGGGAAAGAACTGTAGGGACACTGGGTTGTTGTTTTAAAGGCTCCCAGGTTGGGGCAGGGAGGGGGAAATAAATCCAATGTGGATTGTCCCGCGAGGCCAGTTTGTAAATAACCCTCCTCTGGCTGCTCAGAAAGCTTAGGTGGCAGAGAGTCCCCCAGGCCACCTGCAAGTTGTGTTGCAAACACGCCGCGGACTAGGAACTTGCTACCGCGTCCTTCTCCGCCAGGCTGCCTTGCAGGGAGGGAGGGAGGGACTCCTGCCTGCCCACGGGGACACCTCCGATCTCCTACGGGCCAGGGGGGCGGCATCGCCTGCGGGGGCCCCTTCGAAGGTGAGGGAGAGCACGGATTCGCACGACCACCGGCGCCCGCCCGCCCGCGTGCAGAGCGCGACCCCCGCCCGGGTCTTACCGGAGAGCCCTCCGGCGGCGGCGGTGTAAGGCTGGCGCAGGCTCGGCGCCAGGTTCCACACCAGGAAGACCGACAGCCCCGACACGCTCCCGGCCGCCGAGTAGGCCAGGCGGATCCCCAGCTTCCGCGTCACCGCCATCGCCGAGCCAGGGACCGAGCGAGAGTGGCGCCCGTCCGAGGCCGGCCGCCTGCCTGCCTGCCTGCCTGCCTGCTGCCTCCCCCGGCTCCGCCTCCCTCGCCTCCCCGAGCGGAGACGCCCCGTTCGGCAGCGGCTCCCAGCGGCCGGGGGGAGGCTCGGCTTCGCGGCGACACGCGCGTCCAACTGCTGCACGTGTGCAGCGGTGCCCGGGGAGTCCGGGGCGGAGGCTGGCTGGCAGGAGACACAACATTACTGTTGGAACGGACTCCCTTGGGAGGTGGACTCTCCTTCCTTGGAGGTTTCTAAGCAGAAGTTGGAGGGCCAGGTCAACTGTCGTGGATGCTTTAACTGAGATCCCTGCATTGCAGGGGGTTGGACTGGATGACCCTCGGGGTCCCCTCCAACTCTACAGTTCTATGATTCTCTCGTGACTGGCTCAAGGTGAACCAGTCCAGAGTGTGAACCAGTCCTATTACTGTATGAAACTGCTAGCTAGGCTATTCTTAGCAATCATAAGTGGTGGAGGTTGTTTTTTTCATTTCCGCCTTGTATCAAAGCAAAACTTTATTGCCGTCCAAAGACCCACCAAACAATTTCAAAACTAGATAGGCCTACAGTTTAACTGTACCTGTATCGTTTTAACTGTATCTAGGGGTCTTTTTTAATTTAAAGTTGTTACTTTTAATCCCATCATTTCTGCTAAAGAATGGACTGCAGGCCAGTTTACATATTAAATTTAAAAACAACAAAATCGAGGGGTCGCCTTCGAACGAACTACAAAATTAAAGACAAAAACCAACATCAGATAAGAGGCAGATTAATAACAGAAGCGTCTACTGTGCCCCCCCCCCCCCGCATATGTATCCAAGCTCCAACAGCTTCAACCAGCGTGACAAAATGATAAGGGACTTGTTGTCTAACAATGTCTGGAGAGTCACGGGATCCCTATTCCTATCAGATAAAGCCCCTCACGAGACCCTGGTGAAGAAGCTGGTTGCATCAGGTGGATTCACGGTAAGTGTACTCAGAAATTGTTGGTGGCTTCTCAGCAGATTTGAGGAAGGCCCTGTGGCTCCAGTGGGGTAATAATTGAACTAAGAAAACTTGGTTGTAATTTTCTTTCAAGATCAAATTAATTTTATTTTGATCCATTGTCGCCTAAAAGGTGTCTACTCTGCCTATTTGGTATTTGGGCTCTGAGGGTTGTGTCCTGGGATCAGTCGGCACCGCTATACATTTTGTCACCAATTTTTAGATGAAAGTCTGATGGGAATCATTCTGAATTTGTGGATGGCACAAACTGAGAGGGGTAGCTACTGGTAGCACTTCAGAAGACTGGAATAAAATTCAGATTGATTTTGATATAGAGCTGAAACAAAGGAAATGAAATTCAACAGATGCAAAGTGCTGCATCTTGGCAAAAATGACCCAGTGCTTGACAGTGGTACATACGAAAGGGGTCTTGGGGATTGTAGTGGATCACAAGCTGAACATGAGGCAGCAGCGTGATGCAGTTGCAAAAAAGGCTAATGCACTCTTTAACGCTGAATCAGAACAAATGGCAAATTGGGTTTTCTGCTGGTTGCTCTTTGCTCTGATTCTGTGATAAAGAGTGTGTTTTCATGAGGAAAGCGTGGGGGGGGGGATCACTCCAACATGGACCAGGAAAGCCCAGACTTGTGCTGAGAAATGCAGAGCCAAGCTAAGTATGGAGGAGTCCACTCTTAAATAGAGCACATGGAGGTGGGGCTACGATGGCTCTAGATTGCTTCCTATGGGGCTGGGAGGCTCTTTTCCCCACCCCACCCCCAATCTCACACTGATGGATACCAATATAGTACAGTATTACAACAAATCAAGGAAGTGGCTTGTTATAGGATTACATTAGTACCACTTCCTCTTTCAGCTATCTAAACCAGGGGTCAGCAAACTTAAAAAAAAAACCCACCGTTCAGCCCGGACACTGAGCTCTAACGCCGAGGGCCTTCTGGTGGTTCCCTTACTGTGAGAAGCAAAGCTACAGGGAACCAGGCAGAGGGCCTTCTCGGTGGTGGCGCCCGCCCTGTGGAACACCCTCCCATCCCATGTCAAAGAGATAAATAACTACCTGACATTTAGAAAACACCTGAAGGCAGCCCTGTTTAGGGAAGTTTTTAATGTGTGATATTTTAATGTATTTTAGTGTTTATTGGAAGCCGCCCAGAGTGGCTGGGGGGACCCGGCCAGATGGGCGGGGTACAAATAATAAATTATTATTATTATTATATTATTATTAGAATCATAGAGTTGGAAGAGACCACAAGGGCCATCCAGTCCAACCCCCTGCCAAGCAGGAACACCATCAAAGCATTCTTGACAGATGGCTGTCAAGCCTCTGCTTAAAGACCTCCAAAGAAGGAGACTCCACCACACTCCTTGGCAGCAAATTCCACTGTCGAACAGCTCTTACTGTCAGGAAGTTCTTCCTAATGTTTAGGTGGAATCTTCTTTCTTGTAGTTTGAATCCATTGCTCCGTGTCCGCTTCTCTGGAGCAGCAGAAAACAACCTTTCTCCCTCCTCTATATGACATCCTTTTATATATTTGAACATGGTTATCATAACACCCCTTAACCTTCTCTTCTCCAGGCTAAACATACCCAGCTCCCTAAGCCGTTCCTCATAAGGCATTGTTTCCAAGCCTTTGACCATTTTGGTTGCCCTCTTCTGGACACGTTCCAGCTTGTCAGTATCCTTCTTGAACTGTGGTGCCCAGAATTGGACACAGTATTCCAGGTGAGGTCTGACCAGAGCGGAATACAGTGGTACTATTACTTCCCTTGATCTAGATGCTATACTCCTATTGATGCAGCCCAGAATTGCATTGGCTTTTTCAGCTGCTGCATCACACTGTTGACTCATGTCAAGTTTATGGTCTACCAAGACTCCTAGATCCTTTTCACATGTACTGCTCTCAAGCCAGGTGTCACCCATCCTGTATTTGTGCCTTTCATTTTTTTTTGCCCAAGTGTAGTACTTTACATTTCTCCCTGTTAAAATTCATCTTGTTTGCTTTGGCCCAGTTCTCTAATCTGTTAAGGTCATTTTGAAGTGTGATCCTGTCCTTTGGGGTATTGGCCACCCCTCCCAATTTGGTGTCATCTGCAAACTTGATCAGGATGCCCTCAAGCCCATCATCCAAGTCATTGATAAAGATGTTGAATAAGACTGGGCCCAGGACAGAACCCTGTGGCACCCCACTAGTCACTTCTCTCCAGGATGAAGAGGAGCCATTAATGAACACCCTTTGGGTTCGGTCAGTCAGCCAGTTACAAATCCACTGAATGGTAGCATTGTCTAGCCCACATTTTACCAGCTTCTTTACAAGAATATCATGGGGCACTTTTTCAGCAGGGGGCCAGTCCACTGCCCCTCAGACCTTGTGGGGGGCCAGACTATTTTTTTTGGGGGGGGACATATGAATGAATTCGTATGCCCCACAAATAACCCAGAGATGCATTTTAAATAAAAGCACACATTCTACTCATGTAAAAACATGCTGATTCCCGGACTGTCCGCGGGCTGGATTTAGAAGGCGATTGGGCCAGATCCGGCCCCCGGGCCTTAGTTTGCCTTCCCATTATCTAAACGATGCAGTGTAGTCTGACAATCTGGAAATGATTACTTCTCTCTTAATGGTAGAAGGAATGGTGATGGATCAAAAGTAAGAAAAATAAATCCATCTGTAATAGTTCCTCAGGGTGTAGGACATCCCTTCTATGTTTAAGCTACCTTTGTGTGTATTAGAGAAGATAAACTGGTATTTTATTTTGGAAAGGAATCAGATTTATTTCTGAATGGAAAATACAAGACAATGTGCAACCAATATGCCTTGTTAATAGCATGTAATTGCTGCAATTATATGACTTAGTTTCATGATTATGTAGTATTTTAAAAAATATGTATCAAAGAATTAGTGGCTAATTTTAAACATTAGAAATCAGTTGTTTCTGGGCTCCTCCTTCCTTGTGGTTTTAATTTTAAATTGTTGTCTTTTGAACCTTTGCATAAGATGTCAAAAAATATTCATTGGTTATTAATAGTATACCCACATACTGAAAGAGAAAACCATTGGTGTGATGCCTTTCAAATTAGATTTATGACTATTTGTTTTATAAACAGTTTAATTTAAAAAATCACCAAACAATGTACACAACACAGTAAAAAAGGGTCCATCCACATTTCTCTTGTCTTGCTGCTCCCCCCCCCCCACTATTTAGCGCTCAATTGAAGCAAACGGTCATTGGAATTTTCCTTGGATTGATACTTGTTTTATTGCTAAAGAGTGTTTATTTCCTGGGAGAGGAGTGGGGAAGACTGTGTGGAGTGGGGCAACCCTGTCAGATGGGTGGGGTACAAATAATAAACCATTTATTATTATTATTATTATTATTATTATTATTATTATTATTAGGCACAGGTGAAGTAGAAAACCTCTTGGGCCCTTGCTTTCTAAGCACAGCACAAGGGGAAGTGTGGGGGAGCCCATAATTATCCATAATATGCAGATAAAAGCAGCAGATTTTAAAAACAAGTACTGTATACATAACTACATTATATGTCAAGAAAGAAAAGTTGCTGAATTAACATAGCATTTCCTTATCATCAAACACATAATCTGCCTTCTAATTTCAGTTGTGCAGGATTTGCTTCTGCTTAGGGAAAGGTACTTTGTACATTCTCAGAGATACTTTTCTTCAGTGTATTTGTCTTTCAGCCTGCTCCTGGTCTGGGCACCGACTCAAATGACACCACAGAGCTTGCAAAACAGGTTTTTATCGCTTCGTCCGAACTCCTCAGCACATGGCAGCATTGACTGTCTTGGGTATGTGCAAGATACTTAAACTTACCACATATTGGGTTACACAACTGGCTGTTGCCTGGGCATCAGGAGTTTGTGGGTGCCAGCAGGGTGTAGTGTGTGGGGTACCAGAGGGACCGTGGCCCTGGGCATGGATTTTTGAGAGGGCATGAAGCAGGCAACCCCAGCCTGGCCCAGCCCTCCTCTCCCGGCATTGGAGGAACCAGCGCTCACATAGAGGATCAATTGAACAAGCCCAAGTGTCAGCAGTTCACCTGAAACTTTGAAGAGATTTAAAGTTTAACATCACAATTCACAAGATTATTCAAAATTATTTGTGTGCTGAAGCATTTTCCTTTGTATTTGAGAAAGATAATCAAAGATTGTTGTATTACTTATTACTGTATTGCAATTTAAATAAATTTAGCAGTTTCAGGTTTTGTGCTTTACATTTTTTCTACATCCATTTTAGCCTTTCCTGTGGTGCAAAATAGTCTGGCACAGGCACTGCGCCCCACACTACATATTGCTATGTCTCTCCCAACGCTTCTTAGGCTTTGGGAGTGGAGACGTGGCAATCCTGGTGAGTATGGGGTTGGCATGAGAATCACTTACCCTATATACTTGAGTATAAGCCTAGTTTTTCAGCACATTTTTTGTGCTGAAAAAGTCGCCCTCGGCTTATACTCGAGTGAGGCAGGCAGTGGCTCCTATGAAGCTTTCCCAGGTTTTTTGTGGTAAAATTGAGTGCATCGGCTTATATTCGGGTCGGCTTATACTCGAGTATATACGGGTACCTCATACACACTTTGACAAAGTCTGAGAATCTGCAGCCTAAAGACACCTCTCTACTCCATTCCCACCCCTTCTCCAGGAGACAGAGATCTGGCACAGTTCCATCTTGAGAAAAAATGTGTCCCCTCGGTATTGACCACTGAGAAGTGTACCAATGGCTCTCATGAGAAAGCTGGGCCCAGGGCTATGAAAATAATCTGCTTTGACATATAGTGAACATTAAAAATGTGAATTCACCGTTTTTCCCACAGTAGCTGGGGTTGACCTATGTTGTTCCTAGTCAATTATTTTATGTTGACATTGATTTATGAAAGTGCCCATGAGAAAACAAAGCTGGTTATTGAAATAAAAAAAAGTAGGGGTGGCGAGGAGAGTGACAGAAATGAAGAGATTTTGAAGCCAGCTTGGCAATTCAGTTATGCCAAAAATCTTGACACTGGCTGGGTTCACACATAATGCTAAGCCATGGTTAACATGAGCAGTGCCAGATTTAAGGTGGTGTGGGCGCCCCTGCACAAGGCTCAGAGCTGAGGGGACACAAAATTGAGAAGATCCATGACTGAGGAGATCCATTTGTGGGTGCCAAATTTTGGCCTCATACAGGCAAAATATTATGAAAGATTATCCCTGGCATAAACCCAGGTTTGCATTATAAACTGACAACAAACCTTGACTTATGAGCATGGTCTGTTCATGGCCAATAAACTATGGGTAAAATGCTGGACTAGGTACAGATGATCAGATGAAACCGTGATCCATAGTTTAGCATTATGTGTGAACGAGGCCACTGAGTTAGTTTTGTCTTGTTCAACTGAAAATGACTAAATTATTACTTACAGCTTAGTATGAGTAGAACTCCTAAATAGGTTTGGATTTGAAAGTGCTTTTACACATGAAACTGTGTTGTTTGTGTATATTGAATTTCATTACATATAGAATTATTTTTTATTGTTTTTATAGTTCCTTTTGCTGTGAGATTGCTCAAGATATTTTATGTGAAGCAATTCATAAATGGAACCAAATAAATTAACTAATTAGCCTTCAAGAGACAACACAGTAATGCCACACAAGTTGTGTAGGATTGCCCTTGGCAAATCTTGAAATATCGCTTCCCTCCCCCATTCCAGGGACAAGGGTGGCGCTGTGGTCTAAACCACAGGGCCTAGGGCTTGCCGATCAGAAGGTAGGTGGTTTGAATCCCCGTGATGGGATGAACTCCCGTTGTTTGGTCAATGCTCCTGCCAACCTAGCAGTTCGAAAGCACATCAAAGTGCAAGTAGATAAATAGGTACCGCTCTGGTGGGAAGGTAAACGGCGTTTCCGTGCGCTGCTCTGGTTCGCCAGAAGCGGCTTAGTCATGTTGGCCACATGACCTGGAAGCTGTCTGCAGACAAACACCGACTCCCTCGGCCAGTAAAGCGAGATGAGCGCCGCAACCCCAGAGTCGTTTACGACTGGACTTAACGGTCAGGGGTCCCTTTACCTTTTGTTGTTGTTCAGTCGTTCAGTCGTGTCCGACTCTTCGTGACCCCATGGACCAAGGCACGCCAGGCACACCTATCCTCCACTGCCTCTCGCAGTTTGGCCAAACTCATGCTAGTGGCTTCGAGAACACTGTCCAACCATCTCGTCCTCTGTCGTCCCCTTCTCCTTGTGCCCTCCATCTTTCCCAACATCAGGGTCTTTTCTAGGGAGTCTTCTCTTCTCATAAGGTGGCCAAAGTACTGGAGCCTCAACTTCAGGATCTGTCCTTCTAGTGAGCACTCAGAGCTGATTTCTTTAAGAATGGATAGATTTGATCTTCTTGCAGTCCATGGGACTCTCAAGAGTCTCCTCCAGCACCATAATTCAAAAGCATCAATTCTTCGGCGATCAGCCTTCTTTATGGTCCAGCTCTCACTTCCGTACATTACTACTGGGAAAACCATAGCTTTAACTATACGGACCTTTGTTGGCAAGGTGATGTCTTTGCTTTTTATGATGCTGTCTAGGTTTGTCATTGCTTTTCTCCCAAGAAGCAGGCGTCTTCTAATTTCGTGACTGCTGTCACCATCTGCAGTGATCATGGAACCCAAGAAAGTGAAATCTCTCACTGCCTCCATTTCTTCCCCTTCTATTTGCCAGGAGGTGATGGGACCTTTACCTTTACCCCCATTCCAATTAGTTTTGATCTTACTGGAGTCCAGATCACACAGCAGCCTGCTTGCAAGTAGCAAGTAGGGAAAGCAGCCTGCCTTATTATGCCCCTTTGGCACAATTCATGTGTGAGAAGAATGTTCAATTACACACACATCTGAAATCTGGCAAAAGAACCATTTCTAAATATTGAGTTTGAAATTCTGTTTAAAAATGCCCAAGTCTTCATGATTTTTAAGGGTTTGAATGTTATATAGCAGTTTGCAAATGCAATAATTCCACCCCACAATTAAAAAAAAGCCAAAACCATTCTATGTCCTTCACATCAGCCTGTTGCACACACCCTAATTTCCTAGCAGTGAGAGGTTTGAGGTTTGCAAGACATTGGTTTCCTTGAAATGAAGATCAACAGGGCTGGTGGTGTGATGTCTTTGTGATATATGCTTGTATTTACACACACCTACAGACTGAGCACAAGATGGAAGGGCTCACAGCACTAACATTCCAACAGATCTTGCTCCCCCATTAGGTTTCTATCCCCCCCTCCACCCCCCAAGCTGTGTTTGTTCCCAGCCAAGCCAAGACTGGACCCTGGTCTGTTGTCCTCTTACACTCACGAATGATATCCTCTTCAGGCAGAGGAGGGGAAAGGCCTCCCTCCTTAAAACCCACTGATGAAGGCATGATCAATAGGATGTTGACTGAGTCCTTTCTGTGCTACTTACTTACTGTGTAAGTGGCATGAGGGTTGTATTTAGCTTGGTGCAAGTGGTATGGGAGTTGGTGCCAACCATTAAAGGATAATGCCAGCTCACATGCTCCATTTGTTCATGTGATGGGCAGCCCAGGGATAGCCAGGAAATAGAATATCTGAATCAGCCTTTTGATTCTCATTAGCAAGCATAGGGCTTTAGAGGTAAGAGGAACTGAAACGGCAAGCAATGGCTTAAGCGGGGGGGGGGGGGGATGTTGAGACAAATCAGCATTTTGTAGGGGTGAAATAAATACACACACACATCAAGTGTGCCAAAATTTAAAACTGTTAAAAACTGTTTACTCATTCCTTCCCAACCTCCACCAGATATCAATGCAGGAAGTTAATAATCATCATCATCATCATCATCATCATAATTTATTATTTATACCCCGCCCACTCTGGGCAGCTCCCAACCGAATATTAAAAACACAATACAGCATTAAACATTAAAATGTTTACATTTTAAACAGGGCTGCCTTCAGATATCTTTTAAAAGTAAGATACCGGTAGTTGCTTATTTCCTTGACATCTGAGGGAGGGTGTTCCACAGGGCAGGCACCACTACTGAGAAGGCCCTCTGCCTGGTTCCCTGTAACCTCACTTCTCACAGTGAGGGAACCACCAGAAGACCCTCGGAGCTGGACCTCAGTGTCTGGGCTGAATGGTGGGGGTGGAGACGCTCCTTCAGGTATACTGGGCCAAGGCCGTTTAGGGCTTTAAAGGTCAGCACCAACACAGAAACGTATTGGGAGCCAATGTAGGTCTTTCAAGACCGGTGTTATGTGGTCCCGGCGGCCACTCCCAGTCACCAGTCTAGCTGCCGCATTCTGGATTAATTGCAGTTTCCGGGTCATCTTCAAAGGTAGCCCCACATAGAGCACATTGCAGTAGTCTAAGAGGGAGATAACTAGAGCATGCACCACTCTGGCGAGACAGTCTGTGGGCAGGTAGGGTCTCAGCCTGCGTACCAGATGGAGCTGGTAAACAGCCGCCCTGGACACAGAATTGACCTGCGCCTCCATGGACAGCTGTGAGTCCAAAATGACTCCCAGGCTGTGCACCTGGTCCTTCAGGGGCACAATTACCCCGTTCAGGACCAGGGAGTCCTCCACACCAGCCCACCCCCTGTCCCCCAAGAACAGTACTTCTGTCTTGTCAGGATTCAACCTCAATCCGTTAGCCGCCCATCCATCCTCCAACCGCCTCCAGGCACTTACACAGGACATTCACTGCCTTCACTGGTTCTGATCTAAAAGAGAGGCCATCTGCATACTGATGAACACCCAGCCCAAACCCCCTGATGATCTCTCCCAGCGGCTTCATGTAGATGTTAAAAAGCATGGGGGAGAGAAAAGAACCCTGAGGCACCCCACCTCTTTCAGTGGGTCTGGGAAGGCTCCCTCACAGAGGGAAGCATTCACCACCCCACAGAGCCAATCTCCCAGCCCTTCACAGCTCATTTTTATTAGCCAGGATGGACAAGGATCAAGAAGACAGGTGGTTGGTTTCACTCGTCCAAGCAGCCTGTCCACATCCTCGGAGGTAACAGATTGGAATTGATCCCATATAACATGACTAGACAGGGCTCCAGCACTCTCCAGCCCCGGCCCTGCTCCCACGGTGGAGTCTACCTACTTCCAAATCTGAGCGACTTTATCTGCAAAAAACTTTGCATTGCAGGAGATCTTGGGGTCCCTACCAGGCCCTGATGACAAAGGTGGTTCCAATAGATTGTGAACCACCTGAAAGAGTCTCCTGCTGCTGTAGTCTGCAGATGTAATAGAGGCAGTGAAGAAGGTCCTCTTTGCTTTTGCTATCACCACTTGGTAGGCTCAACATTGAGCTCTAACTCGTGACCGGTCCAATTCAGAATGAGTTTTCCACCACCGGAGCTCTGGCCATCTCAGCAATTGTTTCATCACCCTCAGCCCTGGAGAAAACCACAGGGCTGTCTGGGCTCCATGGAGTCGGAGAGGGTGCTTCAGAGCCAGACAGTCAATAGCCCAGGTTAACTCCACATTCCAGCGGGTCACCAGGGAATCAACTGAAAGGCCATCAACATGGGACAAAACATCCCCTACCACTCTCTGGAAACCATTTGGATCTATTAAGTGGCAGGGGCGGACCATCCAAATTGGTCCCACCTCCCTGCAGAGGGGAAGGGTCGTGGAGAAGTCCAGTGATCTGACCATGGCACTTCTTTTGTTTCGCTTTTACTTAGTGGATGTTAAAATCCCTAGGACAACCAAACTAGGTGTCTCCAGGAGCACATCCGCCATGACCTTGTTGGGGGGGGGGGCGCTTATTAATGGAAGAAATGCACTTGTTCCTGAGAAACAGACTGTGTCTGCACCCCCACAGCCCCCCTTCTCCTTTGTAACCTTTGTATCTCAAACTGTGTGTTAAACTTTTTGTGACTCTCTGTATCCTTGCCCACTGGTCTTCCAACGTGTTTGCATAAGAATACACAAACCCACCCAAGTCAGGAGAAGGGATCTTTGTTAAGCAAAATAAAGCTGTAGGGCAAATGCGCACACAAATAAAATCTTGTCAGGCGACTCCCAACAGTTGGGAAAAGACATCATCGTTAATGGATGGACACTCCCAAAGACAATGACCACCTGGAAAAACACCTTTTGTATCTAAACATGACCCCCAACCAGAGGAACCCCCCTCCCTTCCAACACCTGGTCACCCCTCCCTTCTGACACCTGGTCAAATCCCTTACCTCACCCACGTAATGCTATTATCACTTTTGTTCTGTACTGTGTCAAAAGTTCATACAAAAGTGTATGATCAGGCTTAGCAGCTGCCTTGCTTTTCATTGGAACTCTGGTCTGGTCTCTGTTTCCTATGGCAGCAGGGGTTCTCAAACAACGCCCTGCTGGGGTTCAGGATTCCACCCGGAATCGAACCCTTTTAATGGGTAATCGTACCTTAAAATTTCCATAACAACCTGAAGCAGCTCAGGCAGGGAATCCTTGGTGCAGCAGGGAGGTCGGTACAACAAAATGAATCCTGTACTGTCCCTATTGTCCAACCTCCAGAACATGCACTCAGAAAACTGGGTCTTCCCAATAGGATTCCTGGTGCAAACTAACAACTTCCTAAAAATCACTGCAACCCCCCCCCTCCCCACCCACATGACCTGGGTTGCTGTGCGTAAGAGAAACCTGGTAGACAAGCAGCGGCAAGAACAGGCCCGCAGCTTCATCCAACCAAGTCTCTGTCACACATGCCAGGACAATCAAGTCATGGATGGAAGTGGTCTTATGAATCATTAACCTGGCATTGCACAGCAGCACCTTCAGGTCATGTGGGTTTCCCTTGCTGATTCCAGTATCCTTCTGGTCAGGATCAGACCCAGAGTTAGGGATAGTCTTCAAACAATGACTAAACCTGCCTCCTCAGTCTTAGGGTAACACCTACCCCTGCCTGTGATCACTGAGATCGGATGTCCCAGAGCTTCCGACCCTGTGGAACCTGCCCCAGTCATTCTGTTGGCTGAGGCCCACTTTCCGGCAGCCCTGACCCTCTCCCCTTAAAAAGCCAAATACAAACTATAAAAAAGCAAAAAAAACAATTATGCTCGATGGGCAGCCATGTGTTCAAGTCGGTAAGCAATTTGTTTGCATACAGGGTTACAGACCCCCCCCCCAACAAAACAAAACACCAAAAATTCCAAATGTTGACATTTAAATTGTCAATATGAAATTTCAATTTTCTGTGCAATTATCTAACAGATTCAGATACTGGTCCTCTCCTTGAGATGTACACACTATTCGTTTCTTTTCTATTCGTTTCTTTTTTTCCTCTCCGCCCCCCCCCTTTTTAAATCATTTTCAATTTTGCACATTCACATTTACCAAAATATAAACCGTATGTTTCAAGCACACTTAGAGCATATTGATATGTTGGGTAGCTCAATTGGTAGATAGAGCACGGGACTCTTAATCTCAGGGTTGTGGGTTCCAGCCCCACATTGGGCAAAAGATTCCTGCATTGCAAAGGGTTGGACTAGATGACCCTCATGGTCCCTTCCAACTACAATTCCATGGTATTATTTCCTCCAAAGAATCCTAGGAACTCTCAGTTACTACAACTCCCAGCACCCTTTAGCACCTACAGGTTCCAGGATTATATGGGGGAAATAATGTACACCAACAGCATTAAACTCTTTCCCTTGGAGACCCTGAGATGGAGCCTGCCTATCCCTCCCCCCTTGCTCCGCCCCATTAGCCACCCAGATGGGGCCATTGCTTGGGACAGTCCCTTAATCGAGTGGCTTGTCCAAAAAATATTGGCAAAGACTGGTAATTCCACAATGTTTCCACAAGGGGTCCTCATTCACCGGCTGTTAACATCCTTCTACAGTTCCTTCTGGCCTTTGTTCTGCCAGGGTGAGTTTCATGGTCTGCCCAGTCCTGAGAGAGGGAGACTCCTTTCTTTCATTCCACACCTCAACACTCATCAGAATCTCTACCGCATCCTTCCTTAATTATATTCTGGATTTCACCCTAAAAGAAAAACAGCCCAAAGCCCTAGGCCGCTCTTTTCTTGTCGAGAAGGAGCCCTGCCTTCTTCACCTGCCCTTCTCTGCACCTCTCCCAGCTCCAGTGTCTCCTTTTTTGAGATGGGGAATACTGGACCTCTGCACTTCATTCCAGATGTAGCTGCACCATCAATTTGTAGAACACAGTTTTATTTTCAATTCCTTTCCCGAGATTTGCTGTATTCAATGTATCGTGAAGTCATCACTAAGTAAGGATCTCTCCCTCCCTCCCTCCCCCTCCCCTCCATTCTAGGGGTTCCTCCCACCCTCTGGAGCAGAATAGGGTTGGGTACAAGGGAGGGGGGGCGTTGCTGAAATCCCATTGTGCAAACAATAATTGTACTAATGGGACCAGTTACTTGAAGACTGCCTGTTAGATCTCCCCCTTTTTCAATTGTTTCATGTACTGAATTAATGTTTTCCATGAACTGTTCATTGTGATTTCATATACACACACCCTGGTTAGTCACAGCCTGATCAGACCCATCAGTGTGAAGTTAGGAACTTCTGTGTCAATGGGCATCACTGGCCACTCACTTTCCCCAGATCAGGGAGGTGGGGATTCTGGGAACCATTTACAAACTTCTGGGGGCCACATGCACTGGTGAGCAGTGCCAGAGGCAAGGCTGGAGCAATGGATGTGAAGTTTGTTCTGTAGGATAGTTTCTACACACATTCACTCGTCCCTCTTTGTCCTTCATCCAGGCGAGCAAGAGGCATCCTCACAGTTCAGGGACACATTTCAGCTGGGCTAAAAGACTTGGGGAGGGTGGGGAACTGGGCTGGGGGGGTGTGATGGAGGAGGGTGGGTGGCCTTTGGAGGATCTGAGGATCCAAAACAGAGCCTTGGAAGGGTGCATTTGGCTCCTAGGCCTGAGATTCCTCCCCATGTAGACACCATGGAGTCCAATATACCCCAAACAACTATTTTGACTGGATCAGTCTCTAAATAAGCATTGCATTAGATTCCAAAGCACATTAGTTCCATACAGCCCAGTCAAACTCCCTATTCCATCCTATTTCTTGAGATGCTGAACATCCACTTTAAAACATTCCCACAAACATTTATAAAAAAACATTTGCAGGTTTCTATAGGAGTTTGATTCTTCCCTTCAACCATATGGGCAATGCCAAGACACTCAGAGCTGACAGGCCATAAATAGCCATTCTGTTGTAACTAAAGATATTGCCAATCAGCTCTTCCAGGTAGGTAGTAAACTGCAGTATTGAAAATGACATTTCTCCCCATCCAATCCTATTAACTAATTTTAGCAAATAAATCACACCATCAACCCATTTCTTTCACAAAAAGGATTGCCTCCTTGTCATCAAATCTAGGTAACCCCATAGAGTTACTTTCACAGGAGAGTATGGGTCCAAATGTAACTGATGAGGCATTGTTTGCTCTGCCTTGCTGGTCACTTAAACTGCAGGTGGAAGTACCGTAATCCTTTTTATTGCCATCCACCCATAAAGGGATGCAAGTACGTCAGTTTTCACGTATATTTGCATAAAAGGAAACTTGCCAACCATTTCTATGAGCTAAAGATATGCCTTATGATTTCAACTTAAGATTTGGAAAATTGAATCCTGTTTCCAAATGTGTAAGAATGATCATATAAAATAGAATCAAGGCTGCAGTTGTGTGTTTGACTACAAAAATTCCAGCCAGAGATATTGATTAAAAATATTCTAAACCATCCTTCCAGATCCCAAGGCAAATGTGCAAAGTGCATGGTTGGCTAGTCATACCAAAATAAAATACAGAAACCTAAGCCCTCCCTCCCTCGCCCCACTATAAAATAAAGTAAAGAAAGAAATTCCACATTCTGTAAGCTCAAAACAGTGGTGAGAAGTACACGGTCCAGTGTGTTTTCAGTGAACTGAGATGGCGAGTGCGGGTAGAAATGGGGCAAAAATTGATCTAAGGAAGGGGAAAAGGTTGGTATCAGCATACTTGGGAAGGCTGCAAATGGGGGGGGGGGGGCTTTCCAGCAATCCCAGTACACCAAACCAACAAATCCAGTAAGTTCTTGAGTTCAGTAACAGTTGGAAAATAAAAATAGTAAATGATGGGGCTGGAGGGACAGAATGCAGCATTCCTGGAGGAAAGTGTTGCTGGCCAGGTGGAACTCTTAAGAGAAACTCCTGTAAATTCTTGACTAATCATAGAATCATAGAATCATAGAATCATAGAGTTGGAAGAGACCACAAGGGCCATCCAGTCCAACCCCCTGCCAAGCAGGAAACACCATCAAAGCATTCCTGACAGGTGGCTGTCAAGCCTCTGCTTAAAGACCTCCAAAGAAGGAGACTCCACCACACTCCTTGGCAGCAAATTCCACTGTCGAACAGCTATTACTGTCAAGAAATTCTTCCTAATGTTTAGGTGGAATCTTCTTTCTTGTAGTTTGAATCCATTGCTCCGTGTCCGCTTCTCTGGAGCAGCAGAAAACAACCTTTCTCCCTCCTCTATATGACATCCTTTTATATATTTGAACATGGCTATCATATCACCCCTTAACCTTCTCTTCTCCAGGCTAAACATACCCAGCTCCCTAAGCCGTTCCTCATAAGGCATCGTTTCCAGGCCTTTGACCATTTTGGTTGCCCTCCTCTGGACACGTTCCAGCTTGTCAATATCCTTCTTGAACTGTGGTGCCCAGAACTGGACACAGTATTCCAGGTGAGGTCTGACCAGAGCGGAATACAGTGGTACTATTACTTCCCTTGATCTAGATGCTATACTCCTATTGATGCAGCCCAGAATTGCATTGGCTTTTTTAGCTGCTGCATCACACTGTTGACTCATGTCAAGTTTGTGGTCTACCAAGACTCCTAGATCCTTTTCACTTGTACTGCTCTCAAGCCAGGTATCACCCATCCTGTATTTGTGCCTTTCATTTTTTTTGCCCAAGTGTAGTACTTTACATTTCTCCCTGTTAAAATTCATCCTGTTTGCCTTGGCCCAGTTCTCTAATCTGTTAAGGTCATTTTGAAGTGTGATCCTGTCCTCTGGGGTATTAGCCACCCCTCCCAATTTGGTGTCATCTGCAAACTTGATCAGGATGCCCTCAAGCCCATCATCCAAGTCATTGATAAAGATGTTGAATAAGACTGGGCCCAAGACAGAACCCTGTGGCACCCCACTAGTCACTTCTCTCCAGGATGAAGAGGAGCCATTGATGAGCATCCTTTGGGTTCGGTCAGTCAGCCAGTTACAAATCCAATGAATGGTAGCATTGTCTAGCCCGCATTTTACCAGCTTCTTTACAAGAATATCATGGGGCACCTTGTCAAAGGCCTTGCTGAAATCAAGATAGGCTACATCCACAGTGTTCCCTTCGTCCACCAGGCTTGTAATTCTGTCAAAAAATGAGATCAGATTAGTCTGACATGACTTATTTTTCAGAAACCCATGCTGACTTTTAGTGATCACAGCGTTCCTTTCTAGGTGCTCACAGACCGTTTGCTTAATGATCTGCTCTAGAATCTTTCCTGGTATTGATGTCAGGCTGACTGGGCGGTAATTGTTTGGGTCCTCTCTTTTCCCCTTTTTGAAAATAGGGACAACATTTGCCCTCCTCCAGTCTGCTGGGACTTCACCTGTTTTCCAAGAATTCTCAAAGATTACTGCCAGTGGTTCTGAAATCACCTCTGCCAGTTCTTTTAATACTCTGGGATGTAGTTCATCTGGCCCTGGAGACTTGAATACATCTAAACTAGCCAAGTGTGCTTGTACTACCTCCTTACTTATTCTGGGCTGAGTTTCCCCTGCTGAATCATCTGCTCCATATTCTTCAGGTCGGGCATTGTTTTCTTTTTTGGAGAAGACTGAGGCAAAGAAGGTATTGAGGAGTTCTGCCCTTTCTGCGTCCCCTGTTCGCATTTCACCTTCTTCTCCTCTAAGTGACCCCACTGTTTCCTTGTTCTTCCTTTTGCTACGGACATACCCATAAAAACTCTTTTTATTGCTTTTAACCTCTCTAGCAAGCCTGAGTTCATTCTGTGCTTTAGCTTTTCTGACTTTGTCTCTACATGTGCTGGCTATTTGTTTGAATTCCTCTCTGGTGGTTTCCCCCTTTTTCCATTTCTTGTACGTATCCCTTTTAAATCTTAACTCAGTTAAAAGTTCATTAGATAGCCACCCTGGCTTCTTTAGGCACCTTCCATGTTTTCGTCTCATTGGTACTGCTTGAAGTTGTGCTTTTAATATCTCCCTTTTAACAAACTCCCATCCATCATGAACTCCCTTCCCTTTAAGTATTACTGACCATGGGATCACACCCAGCATTTCCCTAAGTTTTCTGAAGTCGGCTTTCTTAAAGTCTAGAATTTGAGTCTTAGTATGCTTGGTTGCTCCTTTCTGATGTATAATAAACTCCAGAAGAGCATGATCACTCCCACCTAATGATCCTACCACTTCTACCCCACTAACCAGGTCATCACTGTTGGTTAGGACCAGATCTAAAATGGTTGATCCTCTTGTTGCTTCTCCCACTTTCTGGACAATGAAATTGTCTGCAAGGCCAGCGAGGAATCTGTTCGACCTTATGCTCTTGGCTGAGTTTGACATCCAACAAATATCAGGATAGTTGAAATCCCCCATTACTACTATCTCATTTCCTTTTGAATGCTTGGTCATCTGTTCCAGGAAGGCATCATCTATGTCCTCAGTTTGGCTTGGGGATCTATAGTAAACTCCCACCATGAGATCACTGTTATTTTTCTCTCCCTTAATTTTGACCCAGATACTCTCAATTTGGCTTTGAAGTTTTAAATCATGGATCTCTTCACAGGTATACACATCCCTGACATATAACGCCACTCCTCCTCCTTTCCTGTTTGGTCTATTTCTCTTAAATAGATTGTATCCCTCTATTACTACATTCCAATCATGAGACTCATCCCACCAGGTTTCAGTGATGCCTATTATGTCGTATTTAGTTTGCTGTACCAAGAGCTCAAGTTCATCTTGTTTATTTCCCATGCTCTGTGCATTTGTATACAGACATTGAAAACCATTGATCATTCCCCCTAGTCTCCTACTTAAGGATTTTTTCCTCCCACCACTAGGTCTGTGCGCTGTTTGCTCCATTTGGTCCTTGACTTTTGGATGATCATCTTCAGCATTTGATAGACTCCTACCTTCAGGACCACTGTCTCCCTCCCCCACATAAGTCAGTTTAAAGCCCTCCTGATGAGGTTTTTGAGATTGTTGGCAAAAACATTCCTCCCAACCCTTGTGAGGTGCAGCCCATCACTTGCCAGAAGTCCATCTTCAAGAAACTGCAGACCGTGATCTAAGAAACCAAACCGTTCCTGCCGGCACCATTTGCGAAGCCAGTTGTTCACTTCTCCTATTTTCCCCTCTCTTCCTGGGCCACGGCGTTCAACTGGGAGGACAGATGAGATGACAATTTGTGCATTTAATTGCTTCAGCTTCCTGCCCAGAGCCTCATAATCACTTTTGATCTTCTGGAGGCTATGGCTTGCAGTGTCATTGGTTCCCACATGGACTAAAAGGAAGGGGTTTTTATCCGTGGGTTTAATTATCCCTTGCAGCCGTTCTGTAACATCATGGATCTTGGCCCCGGGGAGACAGCATACCTCTCGCGACATCTTGTCAGGCCCACAGATCACTGCTTCCGTACCCCTCAGTAGGGAATCCCCTATCACTACTACACGCCTCCTCTTAGGCTTGGTCGGGATCCTTACATGTGCTGTCCCTTCCAAGGTTGCCTGCACATTCCCAGAGGACTGACTATGTTGCTCGTCTTCATATACCTCATCAACTGTGATGAGGGAGAGATCTTCCAATGGAGTCTGTTCTTCATCTTCCAGATTTGAGAGCACTTCAAATCGATTTTGTAGTTCTAAACACTCAGAGCGATCCCTGGGCATTCTACTTCTGTGAGTCACGTTCCTCCATACATCTGGCTCCTGAGTTGGGGAACTGATCTCCTCCTCAGAGATGTGCCCTGTCTCCTGCTTGGTGGAGACAGTGTGCTCTGCTGCATCCAAGAAAAGCTCCAGCTCTTTAATTTTCTGGAGCGTAGATACACGGGCCTGAAGTTGCTGGACCTTGTCTTCGAGTAGGGCAACCAACTTGCAGTTGCTGCAGGTGTAGCTGTCTACAACCTTTGGCAAGAAGACAAACATTGCGCAGGAATTACAGGCGACGACAGTTGTTCCCTCCCCCTTCTGAAGTTGCCGGACCTTGTCTTCTAGAAGGGCAACCAACTTGCACTTGCTGCAGGTGTAGCTGCCTACATCGTTTGGCAAGAAGGCAAACATTGCGCAGGAATTGCAGGCGACTACAGTTGTTCCCTCACCCTCCATCTTGAAGCTTGAAGTCAGGACACTCAAAAAAGAAGCCTAGGTCTCCCCAAGTAAACGTTTGAGACTAGCTCTCCTCTATCAAAAGATAGGTCAAACTGCGCGCGCCGCCAGGCGCGCGCCGCTGCCCTCTAGGCACTGATTAGCTCCGCCCACAGCTAGTCACCAGACAAACACACACACACACAAGCCAGAAACAAACTCTCTCACACACACAAGCCTGGGAAACACACAAACAAATAAGGAAACAAATAAGCACACAAACTTAATCACACACAGCCCCAAAAAGACAAACCCACAAAACCTACAAGCTCAGCTCACCTTGTGCTCCCTCCTCAGTCGCTGCCCTCCAGGCACTGATTAGCTCCGCCCTACAAGCTCAGCTCACCTTTTGCCTACTTCCTCAGTCGCTGCCCTCTAGGCACTGATTAGCTCCGCCCACAGCTAGTCACCAGACAAACACACACACACACAAGCCAGAAACAAACTCTCTCACACACACAAGCCTGGGAAACACACAAACAAATAAGGAAACAAATAAGCACACAAACTTAATCACACACAGCCCCAAAAAGACAAACCCACAAAACCTACAAGCTCAGCTCACCTTGTGCTCCCTCCTCAGTCGCTGCCCTCCAGGCACCCATCCTTATTTGGAAAGCACCCAAGGAATGATATTGGATACCCCTAATGCCATTCATTTTCCAACCTCTCTCCTTATTCTCTGTTTTGAATCCTTGTTGAGATGCCTACATTGCAGGGGGTTGGACTAGATGACCCTCGGGATCCCTTTCAGCTCTACAGTTCTATAATACGATTCGAGATCTCACTTCTAAATTCATAATCTAGTTCTGACAAGAGGCTAGACCAATGTTTGGAATCATCTTAGTCATGAGGTCTTGCCAGAGATCATTCCAATTTTGTGACCACCAGTGCTACCGGTATATTTCACTGTGAATTCTTGAGGAACACAGAGAGAGAGAGAGAGAGAGAGAGAGAGAGAGAGAGAGAGAAATTTGTGAGGACCACAAAATTGCACTAGGCTGGTCAAAACTACCAAGCACATTCTTCAGAAGCCAGAACAGTGGATTGGACTGTGTGTCTCAGTGTGTTATACACTGTGTTTTAAAATCAATAATAAAAACAATAAAAATCCCTAAAGTGGGATTTGAGCCCTGGTCTCTCCGGGACATGCTCAATGTGTTGTTAGTCCCCACACTGGCTCTCACACTCTGTGTGTTCAAGACTACTGGGTGTTGCGTTTAGGTTTCATATGCTCAGCTGTTAGTTGGATATATTATTGTATTTTTGATATTGTTTACTTGTCTCTGTAGTTCCATAATAATTTTAATAATAATAAAAATATATTTTTAAAGAAAAGAGTACTTTAAACTTCTTAGAGGTCTTTTGTTCTAGTAAGTAAAATATGAAAATAAATAAATGTGAATTAAAATCGGTTCCAGTGCTGATGATTATTCTTTCTTATAAAGTGTCCATGGTGAGAGCAAGTATGCTACACTTGAAAGAAATTACTTTCTTGTGAACATGAACCAGACCTGGGTTCAAATCCCTGTTAACCCATAAAGCCAGGTGACCAGTCATAATCTCTCATTCTAAGCCTACCTCACAAGATGGTTGTGACGGTCTGGGGAGGAGAAAAGCCTCCTGCACACCTCCCTAAATTCCTTTGAGAGAGAGGATTCAAAATGTGATAAATGAGTAATTAACCCCATTCCTGACTGTTCCTACTACCCATTCCTGTGATGTGTGCATCCATGCAGCCATTGACCAACTTTGGGTGTTTCTACACCATTTGTCCCTACCAAGGATTGTGTGGACTGCCTGGTATGAAGTGCTGGTGCAGAAAAGCCCCCCTCGGTGTCGGACTGTGAGATCCTTTCCGGAGTTTCCTGCACTTCCCCATCAAGGTCCTGAAATCCTCCGCCTCCCGCTTCTCAGGTCTGCGTCACAGTCCTTATCTCCCACATCTACTCTAAGGTCAGGAAGCATGGAAAGCAGAACAGGTCACGCCTGTCCCAAGGGAATGAAACCAGGCCAGATTGATTTCTTGTTGGTGGCGTTGGGGGAGGGGAAAGAGGGTTTTTCCAGTTGAAAGGAAATAGCTGCAGATATTTTCCTTAGGCATTGGCATTGGCTAGGCTGAGGTGGCTGCCCTCGCTCAAGCTCCTTCTGGCATCATTCCTACGGTTGTTGTCTCTGTTCCAAGGGGTCCAGGGATGGTTGGGGTCCTCTTCTCCAGAAAGCACGGCGGGGGGGGGGGGGCTGATGCAACCTACATCCTAGCAGGGTCCCTCCTGCAGCTACATAGAGCGGGGTTGGGGGAGCTTAGGCCTGCAAGCCAAATGTGGCCCTCAGGACTCACCCTGCTCACCAGTCCTTCTCCATGCCCTTCCCAAATGCTCTTTTGCCTGACTGGAATGTGTTCTTGACCCATGATCATGCTTCTTGCTTGCCTGGATGGAAGACAAAAAGATGGGGTTGGGGTTGGGGTTGGAAGCCCTTGTGTGTGGCTGGACTGTAGCCTACTGTACAATAAGGAAGGGCCTCATCCATCGCAGACCCTCCAAATGTCCTTTTTTCCAGTGACATTCCTGATTTAGAGAAGCCATCCCGGTTTCTGATTTGCCATAATGTCCCACTTTTCCTTAGAATGTCCCTATTTTCACCAGAGAAATGTTGGAGGGTATGCCATTGCCCATCCACTTTTGCCTTTGGCTGCCCCACAGCATGCCCTTTCTCCAGAAATCTGTCTGTGAGGGAATGTCAAAATAAATTAAAAAAAATAAATAATTGTCCAGTAGCACCTTAGAGACCAACTAAGTTTGTTCTGGGTATAAGCTTTCATGTGCATGCACACTTCTTCAGGTATCCGTCTATGCCCCTTCATGCCCCTCCCCACACACTGCTGTGGATGGATGGATGGAGGGAGGGAGGGATGGACTGCAAGTGACTTAGAAACATATCCAACTGTGCTGATGTCCACATTGCTGTGAAAATGTGATTTGTAATGCAATCGGAAGAAAATGATCTTGTTGCATTTTAATAATAATAATAATAATAATAATAATAATAATAATAATAATTTATTATTTGTATCCCACCCATCTGGCCGGGTCTCCCCAGCCACTCTGGGTGGCTTCCAACAGATATAAAGATACATTAAAATATCACAGATTAAAAACCTCCCTGAAGATGTTAGTATGTCCACAGCCAAAATCATGGAAGCCTTTGGGAACAGCTGCTGCTGCTGCTGCTGCTACGATGGGAAATAAGGTGGCCAACTGACCAGAAGAAAAACCTGTCTGGACTTGCTCTTGGCCTTTGACAGTAGTTAATGTGTAGGAATCAGCAGGTAAAACTGCCCATGGCACAGGATCACCTGCTAATTCATGCTGATCCAAGCTGCAGTGTATTCACAGGGGCTTGAAGGAAGGTGGGCAACCCAAAGGCATGCTTTGCGATAAAAGTTCTGTTAGCTCAGTTTGCAAAGGGGTGTTTTTGAAACCTCAGTTTCCTTCTCGAGTTCTGCTATTTGCCCAGGACACACACAGACACTCACACACAAAAACTACTCGCACGACAACACATATATGTGATGTTAGCAGCAAGTCTGCCTGGGCCTGTTGCGGCTCTTAAAAAAGATTAATGATTACTCAGATACAGGTAGCAAACGCCAGTTAAATAACCTGATAAGTGTGAGATAGAGCAGAGCTCAGGTACCTGCATTTGACATGGTGGAAAGAGCTCTGTTTAATGGGGCAATTACAGGAAATCAACTGGGGCTGCTGTTCACATCCCTTCCACCTCCACCCCAAACCCAGCAGCTTTCACTTATTGCTGGATTAGATGTTTGCAATTGGTATAAAAGATGCAGGGTGGATATAGCGGTCAGGACCTAGCAGCTTCTCATTGCTTTGATTTAACATAAGAATATAGATATAGATATCGATATCGATATCCCTTGCACTTCAGCTGCAGACATCAGCAGGTAAAGCTTTTTTTGCAGCCTAGATAGAAACATTATTGCCACCTAATGCCTGCAGATCAAGGAGCAAAGAAAGGCACAGCTGAAAATTTGGCACTCCTGTATTGAGCAATTTCATACCAACCTTGTAGGTATTGTGTGTAGGGGATTTAGAAGCAGTGTGTGGTCCCTGAACAGAAGTCCTTATTATCTTTATTAGATGAGTCTAGACAAGTGCATAGAAATGAGAGGGTTTGTCAAAAAGTGTCAGGGAAAGGATAGGGAATTCCAGGTGGAATTGGCGTTGTAAGCTGAAGCCAAGGTGGCACAGGAAAGACTTTCCTGGAGACGCTGGTCTTAAAGAATTGCTTGTAGGAAGAGCAGGGGAGGAGAGCACCTTGGTCAGATGCAAAAAGAGGGTATGGCTCCTGCACCTTTGGAAGAGGACATTTCAGAAAATGTAGGCACTACACCTGCTGAAATCCCCTCTTCTACACAACTACCGTATTTATGCGAATCTAATGTGCCAGCGAATCTCACGCGCACCTCAATTTTCAAAACCTTGAAACCAAAAAAGTATTTGCTGGTGAATGTAAATGCACCATCAAATCTAATGCGCACCCTAATTTTCACGACGTAATTTGGCCAAAAAGGTGTGCGTTACATTTGAGTAAATACGGTATCAAAGGTGCAGGAGCCCTGTGCTCTTTTTGCATCTGGCAACTCTATGGCTAGCTGTGAAGAGCTTTGCCAACTTAGCCTTTTGAATATCTGAAGAACTTTGATGGGTCAGCAAAAGATCCTTCTGGAGCAGCATCCTGTTCAAAAGAGAGACCATCCGGATGCTTGTGGGAAGCCCACCAGGAGGAGGGCCTGCTGTGTGCCATCCTCCCTCCCAAGCATCTGATGTATGGAGGGGTTTTATGATGAACTCTCTTGTTATGGAACATTGGTGCATTTAGTTTTGTTGCAAACTCACTTTGAATGCAAAAACCTCAGGACAGGGGTATATAAATAAGCATGGCAGTTCCATTTGGTCATGAATTCTGCCAAGAAACCTCTTTTGTTCCCATGGCACCATTTGGGGGTCTGGCTCAGGGCTAGATTCCCAAATAGGCAGACTAAGAACATGCTGAGGGCACCAGCCAAGCAGGGGGACACAACACACAAAAGATATATATTTTTTGGAAAGAATTTGACATTTGATTTTTTTTAAAGCATTGGAATAGTTTTGTTAGACTCCACTGGACACTCTTCTCCCATTTTTATTTTCTTTTTCCTACTTATTTATTTTGAATTACATGAGGAGGCCCCATAATCCCCCCCCCCCCCAGTGCTTAAGTTCTCCAAAGGTCCCTGCTTAGGGCAGGAGGCTTTGGCTCTCTTGGGCCAGCATTGTGAGAAGGAAGGAAAGACGGAAGGGGAGGACAGTCTCTTAACTTAGTTAATTGACTCACAGGACACTAACATGCCAAACTAAGTTATTAAGTCAATCTCTGAGCACAGCCTTCAGCTTGGATGCCCTGTGGAATCATGTACTGATCCAGTTTACAATCCGATTAACTGTGTAATGCTGACAAATTATAGCCAATGACAGAGTTTGCAGGTCACTTTAAACCACAGTTACGATTAACTACGGTTTACTATGCAAGTGTCATCAGGCCTAAAAACAAAGGCTGCCTCTTTGAAAGGTGAGGCTCTACAAAGACCAATTGTCAGCTACCTTACCTGAGACCAAAGCTTGAATCTGTATTCAAGTGCCAGAGACTGGCCAGGGAAAGGGTGCAATACAGTGGTGTGCAGTCAGTGGACTGGAGGACTAAATGTCCCCCTGGCGCCTCTTTCCCAAAGCCTGGGAAGCTTCTGCCTGGCTTAGGGAGGGAGGCATGATGCTCCAATGGGTCCAAGAGCCCCCCCCCCCTTTCCAAAGCCTGTGCAGCTTTGGGAAGGAGGCAGCAGGGCTCCAGCGTCCTGTCAGAGGCCTGGCGCCTCCTTTCCAAAGCCTGGGAAGCTTCTGGCCAGCTTAGGGAGGGAGGCACAATGTTCATGCATCTCAATACATCTGGAGGTCAGGCGCACTCCCCCCTCCCCCCGCAATCACCCTCACAAGCTGGCACCTCTAGCCCTAACTGTCCCCCTATGAAAAGTTTCACCGCACGCCACTGCAATCTCAATAAAGGCTGAACTGGGCTGTGGCCTACAAAAACATACAATACAAGATGTTTGTATTCAGGGTGGATTTAATGGGCAGTTTGGGTTTCATTCTCACGTGTTAAATTAGCATGTAATAGCTTGAAAGCCGATGTCTTCAGTGGCTGCTGCTATGAAATTAGTCACTCTGTTCTTATCTTGTATATATTTGAGCCTGACGAAAGAGTGGCACAGACCTGCATTGTTACCACTGTTCTAGGGAAGGATGACTCTTTCTGCATACAGTGAAGTCTACCAAAGTCACAATAATGCTGTTAGGCTCTAGGTATCATGAGACATTTAGGTTTTGCTGGAGCAAATTAGCAGCGCACTCTGGTGTGTGTTTCCTTCAAAACAGATTTCACTGTGTTCAGTGGGGCTGGACTAAACTCCCATCATCCCTGACTGTTGATGATGCTTGTCGGGGCTGATGGGAATTGAAGTTTTCAAGGAGCAGGGATTAGTGTCATAGCACCATTTCCTGTGGATCAGCAAGGATATCCTTTCCTGGTTGGGTTGCTTTACGAAATAGACAGTTCTGATGGAATCTCAGCCTGTTTTCCCCAATTTGGATTTTTTTCTACAGCAATAGTACATATGGATATGGAACAGAATTCTGCATCTGACAGCCCCCAAGTGTATTCGAGACAAGTGTTTTGGAGCCTTCACAAACCTATTCTGTCTTTATTGCCTTTTTATTTCTTCCTCTTGGTTGACACAAGCAAAGGTCCAGTGAGGAGAGGGCTCTTGTGCTCAGGTCACAGTTGCTGAGTTTCTGCAGGCATCTGGTTGGCTGCTGTGAGATCTGAATTCAGTGGCCTTTGGTCTGATCCAGCAGGGCTCTTCTTATGTTAAGTTCTATCATGCCGCTGTCACTCTCCTCCCTGGCCCTGCTTTGCACCCTACCCTGCTTTTTGCCTGGCTGGAATGTGTCCCTGAACTCTGACAATGGCTCTTGCGTGCCTGGGGGGAGGAGAAAGAGAGAGGGGGGGTGAGTCTGTGAAGTAACTAGCCTACTGGACAAAGGGAGAATCCACTTGTGTTGCTCTGCCCAATTTTGCCTCTGCACACAACTGCCATGACCTCGGTTTCTGGAATTCGTGGTGGGTGAGTGTGTCACAATTGTGGGCTGAGGACAACAGCACAAAGAGCAAATATATCCATCCCATCTAGCACAGCCCCCCCAGTGTAGACAGGAATCACTGAGACAGATTGGAGAGGCCTAAAACTGAAATGCTCATGTGTGGATGAAGATGCATCAACGCACATATGGAAACAGCAACCCAGGATACTAGGATAGCCTAGTATGGACACAGCCAAAATCAAAGGCACAAGCCAAGGGCCCAAACATCCAGCATTCCAAAGGCAGCATCTGTATATCTCTCTCTCCACATGCTCCTTCCTTGAAGTCTTTAAGTAGGCTTCCAAGATTTTACCGGCTATTAGAGCCAGCGCTATTATAACTGTCTAATCTCTAAACACAATCTCCTTGTTCTCATTTATGCCAGTAAAAACTGCCATGAGCCAGGACTGAATGGAAGCTCTCCCTATGCCTTAGGAAACCTGGTGCTTATGTGTGAAATCGATCAATTTAATATTTAATACAGACCAGCTCATCAAATCTGGTGGCTGACAGATTGGTGTCACAAGGTGCAGGGGGTGATATTTTACTGGGTGACTGACCTGTGATGCAGGGGAATATTGGAATAGGGCTGGTTCAGTTGAGCAGCTGCTTTATAAACCCATATGACTCTCATTTCAACATGGTTAACAACTGAATTACGGTAATCAGTGAGGTAAGATTGTGGCTTGTTTTTGAATATTGTTGATCTGAATCTGATGACTGATTGTTGCAGCTCTTTGAATTTGATTCAAGATAAGTCTGGTGTGTTTCCTCAATGTTAAGTAAAGAAGGCCCTGTGAAGGGAATGGGTGTTTCTGAGACATGGGCTTTAAAGCAGAATAGTTAGTATTAACTAATTGGTTTAGGATATTGGGGACATTCTTCTACCAAATAAAATCTAGCCCATTCAAAGTTGTACCATCAACTGTGATGCCATGCTGAGTTTTCACTGTCTTAGATTCTCTTAACTAAGTTTTGCATTTTTCAAGATGCAGAATTGTTTTGTTAAGGTGAGAAATCCAATTATCCCCAAATTGATTTAACTATAAATTATCTTTCGCACTCTCCCCACTACATCTTCGGTCACTATCTTTGGCAATTAATTCTGTAGATAAGATCAGATTGATCCACTGAATGAGGTAACACTATAGCATAAGCAGTTATGTATAATGTGTTGCATTATGTCACCGGACTTCAGTGGATGAAATCATGTACTCAACACCATGTCAGATGTCATTATTCTTGCCCCTAGATGTGGCAAAGAGGAGGGACCATAGCTCAGTGGTGAAGTGCATGATTTGCATGCAAAAGGTCCCAAGTTCAATCCTGGGCATTTCTAGATACGCCTGGGAAAGACGACTGCTTTATATCCTGACTAGCCCACTGTAGACAACGCTGAGCTGGATGGATCTGCAGCCGGCCTGACTTAATATGTCTGCTTTTGCTGCACATGTGTATCTCTGTGTTTTAATATTATATTGAGAATAAGAAGTATGTTTATAGGTATTTTAACATGCCCCCAATGTGACTGGGTTGTCCGAGCCACCCTGGGTGACTCCCAACAAAAATAATAATAGTAAAAACACAATACAACATCAAACATTAAAAACTTCCCCATATAGGGCTGCCTTCAGATGTCTTCTAAAGGTTGTAATTTATCTCCTTGACATCTGATGGGACTGGTTTCTAAGTCACCTTCAAAGGTAGCCCCACACAGAGCACATTGCAGTAATCTAAGTAGGAGAACAAGGGCATGTGCCACAATGTGCAGGCAGGTAGGTTCTCAGCTGGCGTACCAGATGGAGCTAGTAGACAGCTGCCCTGACCTGTGCCTCCATGGACAGCTGTGAGTCCAGAATGAAAATGTAATTATGTGTTAGTGACCAATTCAGACTAGCATCATCCTAAACAAAGGTGGTCCAACACAAGGGCCACATGCAGCCCTTGAGGGCTTTTTTGCCGGTCCCCAGCAACATTTGAGGGTCTCCCACCAGCCCTTGTTCTGCCTTCCCAAAGCCAGGTGAGCTGGGTGCTATGGCTTTTAAAAATGTGCTTGTGGGAGCGGGATTTATTGGTTTGTTTTTGTTTTATTCTGTATTCTGTATTTGTGTTCTCGTTTTGCATTTTTCTGTTGGGAACCGCCCTGGGATCTTTGGATGAGAGGCGGTATACAAATTTTATAAATAAAAAATAAAGCTCCTCATCCACCCCTTCTTCTTTGGCCCGGAGAGGGGGCACATTTTGTGGGTGCCAATATATCTTGGGAAGGCCCTTGTAGGAGGGCGCTGGTGCCCGTTTCTTTGCTGCTTTCTGAAGGCTGCCGAGGAGGAGGCGCTGGTCCGGCTGCTTCGAGCTCCTCCAGATTCGCTTTGCCTGAAACTTTGCTGCCTGCCTGCCAGGTCCCTTCCCCAGCCCCGGGTGGGTGGCGCGGGTGGTGGGGCGTGGCGCTCCCGGCCTCCGCGAGCGCCTTTTGCAGCCCAGAGCTTCCGGGCGCCGCGCCAGCCGCTCTCCTGCCTGCCTGCCTGCAGCCCCGGCGGCGCGTTGTCGCGCTCTTGCTGGCCGTGCTGGCGGAGAGGGAAGGCGCTGCCGGAGCCCTCGCTCTCCCTCCTGGGCACGGCGGGCGGACGGGCGAGTGTGGGACCAGGAAGCCCAGAGCAAGATCCTGGTGGCGGCTTCTGCTCCAGCGCCGGCGGGCGGGGGCGCGCGCGCGGCTAAGCTGGCCAGTGCTGTTTGCGTAAAGCGCGTACCGGCTCCGAAAAAATCCGTCGCTTCCAATGGGTTCCGCGTTGGCTTCCTTGGGGCTTCTCCTGCCCGAGGATGGTTCGGCTCGCCTCTTTTCCCCGTAAGGTCATCCATCCGGGCCCCCCAAGATAGCGCCCCGAGTAGGGGGCATGAAGGTGAGTGCGTGGCGCCCGAGGGAGGTTACCTGTTGGCGACAGGTGGGGTGCGGGCTTGGCAGCACCTCGGATGGATGTGCGGGCGCCAAGCTATAAGCAGCTGAGTTAAAAGCCTGCGAGAAGTGGCATCAGCAGAGGGGAAGCCGCAAAAACAACCCACCTCGTGACACCTGCGACCGAGGCTAACGGATTTATGATGGCCACAAGCTTTTGCGGACACGAGTCCATGGAAGAACGACGAAACGGCACTACTTTTGCCAGATGCCCGGCGCAGCCACCCTCTATATTGGCTGGCAGATGAATGAGCCTTGAGAACGGAGGCATGCTACTAGAGTTGCCAGCTGTGAGCCAGGAAGCCTTGAATTCAGATGTCACCCTTAATATCGCTTAAGTGGTAGCCTTAGGCAAGGAAAACTGCTCTTACCTCCAGTCCCTGGAGTTAAGCATTGTCACCCACCTTGCAGGGTTGTCCTTAGGAGTGTTAAGACAGTGTCGGCAACGTGCTTTAAGCTCCCTGGAGTGCTGCGATATTGCAGTAATACAGAAATATAAATAACAATATTACAGTACTGCTGTTGGGGGGCAGAGGAACTCATAAGAAGCACAGCCCTCCCGTTGCACAGGCAGAATGCAGCATGAGCAAAATGCTTTTTCTTTTATTTCCTCACTGCTTCCCTTTGCTCCCCAAGGTGGCATGGAGGGGACAGGGAAGAAGGTGGAATGTCGGGGTTCTGCCTGGTGACGTCACAGACTTGCCCCGGCTCCCCAAGGGGCTCGTGGATCCCATCCCAGAAGAAAGTCTTCTCGAAGTGATTTGGAAAAAGATGCACTTGTTCCGCAGCTACAGCTATCAGATCCAGCTGGAGGGGCAGGTGGGCAGCGCCCCCAGGATCCAGGGGATCCGATGGGTGAGTACTGATGCTCTGCAGCTGGATGGTGCGTCTCAACAGGTGGTTTTTGTTGTGACTGGGTAGGCAGGTGGCTCTGAATGACAGGGAGGCTTCTCCTGACCCCAAGTGAGCATGTGGAGCCAGTCAGGATAAGCTACCTGTTTGTCATTATGCCCAGAGCTGGTTTTGCAGGCTGCTGTGAGTCAATGTGATAGCAAAACCACTGGCACAAACAGGGCCAGGGTTCAGCATGTTCTTGGCTCCAGAAAAGACATGAAGCCATTTTCCATAACCGGAATCTCTCTCTCTCTCTCTCTCTCTCTCTCTCTCTCTCTCTCTGTGTGTGTGTGTGTGTGTGCATAACCTTTTAGCACAGGGTGACAAACACTCTCGCAAGTGTGTCCTGGACCAGCGTTCATAGCACCCGGCCGGTCCACTTTACTTCTTTGGCCGCAATTGTTTTCAGTGCTGTACTTTGCAGAAGTTGTGTTGGCACTGGGCTTTGCTCGGTTTGTCGGTTTCTAATACAGTAGTGGCAAGGTAGCAAATGGTTAAAGCCACTATGCATGCAATCTTTGTTTTTCATATTTGTACCTTGCCTTCTTCCAAGGAGCTCAGTTAATCTGCACTGTATCTCTGACAGGAGATTAAAGAATATGTGTGTGACTGACCCAATCTCTGCACACGTCTGTATATGTCTACTCAGAAGTAAGTCCCACTGAGTTCAAAGGAACTTGTTCCCAAGTAAGTAGGGACAGATGCCAACCCAAAGGAATTTTGTCAGAGATGTAAGCCCTGTTGAGGTCTATTCTCTGCTGCCCCTTAGGTTTTGGAGTTCTAGAATTCCTACATGGAGGGCACATTATTATTATTTATTAAGCATTTATTTAGAGTTTCTGAGTATGCAAAGTGCTCTGCATACCAGCTCAGTAATCTTCAAAACCACCATGTAAGCTAGGCCAGTATTACCCATAGATTGCACTAGTCTAGGAATGAGCTTGCTAATTCATGTGGAGATCATAAGACAATCCTGCAAACGGGTAGAAGCTGTGCTGTGTGTCTACCTATTCAGAAGCATCAACAGGACAAATGTTTAGAAGGTATAGGAGCAAATGTGTCCTTTGGGTCCTTAAGCCCTGGGATCCCTTGCATTCACACACAAACTGCTAAACATCTCCAACCCACAATGAAAATCATTAGTTTAGCTGTTTTGAGGTGGATCAAGACTGCCTATCCCTTCCTTCATCAAGATCTAATTACAGATGAGATTGCTTACTCCCACAGGTATGCACATATGAAATCTGGTACCTTCCACTGAATTTAGATTCCTTTAAAAAAGAAATTGTTCATTATTTTTTTTAAGAGTTCTAGCTTTATACTAGTGTAGTATCTATAAATCAGGCAGTCAGTTGCATGGATTGAACCAGAGAGATAACATGTGGTTTTGTTTTTTACCGGTAAAGCCTGCATCCAACACCATTGGGCTACTTTATATCTGCTTGTGTGAAAACATAGTTTGAAACGTAATCTTCACTATAAAATAAAAGCTGGGATTCCCAGGAATCTGGGATGGATAAATGAGCCATGGCCTTACCTCTTGCAATCATAGAATTACAGAGTTGGAAGGGACCCCGAGGGTCATCTAGTCCAACCTCCTGCAATGCAGGACTCTCAACACACGGTCCCCCATTCAATTTGGAGCCATCCCAGACCCCCTTAGCTTTGCAAATGTGCTGGCAGATTTTAAAATGGTTGTACCACTGTGCTCATTAGTTCATTGCCGTGCTACATCTGGACCAAATGAGATTCCCACTTATTGCTAACTGGTCTACTCCACCACCCACCCCTTTGAGATGATGGATTCCTTTCCTGGTTCTCTGGAGGAAGCAAGCAATCGATGTCAAGTCATAACAAGCACAAGTCACTTTATTTTCCCTCTTTTATTTTAGTGCTAACAGGCAAGGACGCCACTCCCTGCCCCCAGGACTCCAGCTTAAATGCTGCTGCTGTTTTTTAAACATACCCTTTAGTCTCTAGAATTTGGGAAGTTAACAATAGACTTCTAGAAGTAATGGGACAGTGACAAAATTTTGTCCCCATGGCCTCTCCCTCTTGGAATGTACTGGGAAGGGACACTGTCTTGGATGACTGTGGCCAAAACCTTGTCGCTTGGCCTACCCTCTCTCACAGCATTGTCATAAGGCAAAAACTGGTGAGCTGATCTCCTTGGAGGAAAGGTGGGATACCAATCTCTAGCAAGCAGAAAAATAAATGTAGCCAATAGCTTGCATCTGACCAGTATGTGGTCAGATGTGGTCAGATCAAGTATCTGACCACTTGAGCTTGCTTTCTGAAAATAAGAGTCTTCCTTTGTAATCCAAGAGATGAGAAGACAGGGTGTCAATACCCAGCGGTGAAAGACAAGCACTTGGTACATGCTCAGAAGTACTCCTACACTTTGTTACCATTTCCAAAGCTGTTTTAGCAGACCGAGGTTTTCACCTTGGTATGAAGGCAACCAGGAGTGGACTATGGTTCAATTTATGTATTTCTTTCATTTATATCCCACTTTTTCTCCAAGGAACTCGAAGTGGCGTACATGCTTCTCCACCCTCCTCATTTGATTCCCACAACAACCCTGTGAGGTAGGTAGGGCTGAGAGGTCACCCAGTGAGCTTCATGGCCAAGTGGGGATTTGAACCCTGGTCTCCCAAGTCCTAGTCCAGCACTGTACCACACTGGCTGTCAATGAACCCGTGCAGCATACGTCAAACATATGTAGGCAGACAGATCCTCAAGTCCCTGAGTTCTAGGAAGTTGTTCCAAAACCAAGGAAACAGTCCTCATTCCATACAAGCCTGCAAGATCACCATACAATCAAACCCAGAGGAAGGAGGCTCCCCCGGGGAATTCTTGACTGTTCTCTTTGGTCTGAGGAAGGGCGATGGCCTTTTGGGGACAGAAGTAGCCAAACATAGCCGGGAAGAAAACGGCAGGCCCCAGGTTTGGCTGGCTGCCCGTGCAGGCCGGATTTCTGGCGACAGGCAGACTCTCTTCTCCCTGCGGCCACGGGCAGGAAAGTGGGGGAGGTGACAGCCCCTTAGGAAGTTGCTTGGACACTCAGAGCTGGCGCTGCCTGACTGGAAGAACAGCTGTCCTGATCAACAACACAAGGGCTGCGGTGGTCGGGGAAGAGTCGTGCCAAGGGTGGGGATGTAAACAGTGGGATACCCCAAGGACACAATTGGGGCTGATGCTGTTTTAACTTGCTTGTGTTAGGAAATCAGAGAGGTGAGGAAGGCATGCGCTAGTGGGCAGGGGCTGCTGGAGCTTGGGGATGCTGCCTTCAGAAGACAGAATCCAGCCGTTCACTGCAGTATGTGGGAGCAGCAATGAATAGGGCTTAAATGCAACTTATCAGCTGTGTAATCCTGGGAATCTGGGAATGTTATTTTGTAAGGGCTAAAGGCGAACTCTTATGGGATTGGAACCAAAGGTAGAAACAACTTCAGATTCTGCTTGTTTCCTACAGCAGCTAAGAGCCAAGTCCCTGGTTCATCTATTTCCTTTTCCATGAGTGAATGCAGCAGCGAGCCCTTTGGAAGGTCCATAGCTAAGAGCACATGCTTTTCATTCTGAAGGCCCTAGAATCAGCCCCTGCCATATCTAGTTAAAGGATTGATGTAGCAGGTGAGGGGAAAGACCCTCTCTGCCTCAGACCCCTGGACAGCTGCTGCCAGTCAGAGTGGACAATACTGGGCTGACTTGTAGTCTGACCTGATGTAAAACAGCTTTCCATGTTCCACGCAGCCTCAGTCCCCCTTTCTATGCAAAATAATACCAGCCCGCCTTGCAGGAATGTTGTAAAGATTCACCAGCACTGCTGCTGTGATTTAGAGTCTGCACAAGGTGATACAGGGCTCAGCTCTGCGGTAGGCTTTCTGGATATTGTGAGGGCACAGCTGCTACCTGTTACTTTCACTCCTCCCAAGGAGCAGGTGGGGTGGCTGGGTTTGTATGAGGCAATGCTGCTAGGTGCAAAAATATCTTTATCCACTAGCTGACACCTAGATTTTCATATGCAGAGAATTAGTGTGTGTTTATGAAGGAGCCTTCAGTCGTTTTGAGACCTCATCTCATTACTTGAGTCTGAAATGGTACAGTCTGGTCATCACCCCACCTGTTGTTGGTGACCACTAGTCCTCTTTAGTACCATGAGGGTAAAAGGAGCTCATCTCTCAGGACTGCTGTGGGAGGATGAAGAAGAGCCAAACTTAAGGAATCCAGATACATACGAAGAGACGGCTCTTGCACCTTTAATAGTTGTGTTGGAATTTAAGCAGGTGTAGCAGGCATGACAAGCTGCACCTGTTGAAATTTCCTCTTCCACACAACTATTCAAGGTTCAGGAGGCCCCTGGCCAGCGCAACTGAGATACACATCATATTTGATGTGGACAGGCTCCCATCTTTGCCTCGTGGGAGTTTAAAGACTCTCTTGCTGACATGTAGAAAAAGCTAGATAGCAATCAGATGCGTAGGCAAGGAGGAGCCGGTGTGTCTTGCGCTTTCTGCTTCTCTCAATTGATATCCCGTCTGCATGTTTATTCAGAAAGTGTGCATAGGACAGCTCAGTTGGTGGAGCATGAGACTCTTAGTCTCAGGAACATGGGTTCAAGCCCCATGTTGGGCAAAAGATTCCTGCATTCCAGAGGGTTGGACTACATAACCCTCACGTTCCCTTCCAACACTACAATTCTAGGATTCTAGGAATGCAGTCACCAAGGAAGAAGATGAGCAATGGTAAAAGGCAACCAGCCCAAATGTGCCTGAATGTGTGGTGGTGATCCCTTCCAGCTTTCTCTGCATGCACTGCGTTGGGACCCATGTGTGGATGATGGGCTGCCTTCGGATTGGTGAGTCACAGCTGGGCAGGTGTGTGGTGAGGATACAAGCAGCTGTTTCATGCCAAGTCATCCTGACTGGCAGCAGCAATTCAGGGTCACAAGCAGAGGTCTTCCCCAGCTCTGCTACCAGAAATAATTTTAGCCACAGAATGTCATGTTAGGTATTAATGCCAAGCATGTACTCTGCCACTGAGTTATGGCTCCTGAACTGCACTACTATGGCAAACCTGTTCCTAGAATTTGCTACTACAGATGCCCTGTGATGTTCTCAGGTCCCCTAGAGGCCCAGAGGGTGATGAGATCAGCTACTCCGCTGAGTCTAGAGGTCCCTTAATGGTCCTTGCAATACAGTACTGCCAAAACCTACTGAGTCATAGCGGGCAAAAGGGTTCTCTCTCTATATTGTTGTTTGAATATCTCCACACTAGACATGTGGGATGGGATACACCAACCTTGTAATCAACCTAGGCTAGAACACTGATATTTAAAACAGTAAACATGTATCTATTTCTAGAATATAGTACCTAGAACAAGTAGCCATTTCATGCAGAATACTAAAAGAGGCGTTCAAATATTCTCACCCAGCCTTCCCTGGCTTGGTGACTTCCAAATGTTGTTGGACTCCTAATCCCATCACCCCCAGCCAGCAAGGCCTAGGGCAGGCATCCCCAAACTCGGCCCTCCAGATGTTTTGGGACTACAATTCCCATCACCCCTGACCACTGGTCCTGTTAGCTAGGGATGATGGGAGTTGTAGTCCCAAAACATCTGGAGGGCTGAGTTTGGGGGTGCCTGGCCTAGGGGGTCAGGGGTGATGGGATCTGGAGTCGAACAACATCTGGAAGGCACCAGCTTGAAGAAGGCTGCCCTTACCTCACATAACGAACCCTGAAAAAGCTTCCTTTACTTAGTAAAGTAAAGGTAAAGGTAATACTTGTAAACTGAAAGTGGGGGAGAGATTAAAAGGTAAACGGACCCCTGACCATTAGGTCCAGTCGCGGATGACTCTGGGGTTGCAGCGCTCATCTCGCTTTACTGGCCGAGGGAGTCGGTGTTTGTCTGCAGACAGCTTCCAGGTCATGTGGCCAGCATGACTAAGCCACTTCTGGCGAACCAGAGCAGCGCACTGAAATGCCGTTTACCTTCCCGCCGGAGTGGTACCTGTTTATCTACTTGCACTTTGATGTGCTTTCGAACTGCTAGGTGGGCAGGAGCTGGGACCGAGCAACAGGAGTTATCCCTCCCATCTCATTCGCTGGTCACCTCCAGTGCTGACTTTGCGGGAGGCATTCAGCTGCATAGAGGAAATTTAGGTTTGTGCCATTAAAGTGGATTGCAGTGTTCTGGTGCAACAAATCCACATTAAAAACAAAAACAAAAACCCACAACAGACTTTCTTGCCATTAGGAAAGTGACTAGCGGACTGCTCTAAAAAGTGTGGGATAAACACAGTACAAGCAAACCAAAGCAAGTGCTCATTGTTGCATAACCACCACATAAGTAAACCAAATGCTCAGTGAATACAGGGCATCATCTAACCTTGTGTGTAAGCTTTGTGCAAGTGAATGAGGGTGAATGCTCAATGAACAGGTCTTTTAGATGAGCTCTCTCCCTTCTTCCCTCTCTGTCTCCCTCTCTGTTTCTGCCTCCCTCTTTCCCAGCAGCCTTCAACTGTCATTCTTGAGAGACACTGTCCACCTGTCACTCACTCTAACTCCAGCCCACATTCCATCACGCTCCCCTGCTGTCAAACACCCTTCTGCTCCCTCTTCCGTTACACTGCCCATGTGGGACAGGTTCTTTTGTCTCTCACATGTGCACCCGCTCGCACTCTGCACACAGAACACTTGCATGCCAAGGATTAAACTAGCGTAGAACTAGGACCACTAAGAGGGGTCCTGCTGCACTGGGGACAAAGCCTTGTGTTTACTTTTTATGTGACTGTGGGAATCTGCTGCCTGGCCAGCCCTTCCATTTCTCTCCCCCACCGCCCAGTCTGTGGTGAAACTGACAGTGTTGGGAAAGGCTTGCCAGTTTTGTAGCTGTCTCACCAGTTTTGTGTGCTCGTCAGGAGTGGGGAACCTGGTGCCCTCCAGATGTTTAATTAGTCATTCATTTGACTACGTGGATTTATATAATGCTCAGTCATCTGCAACCTCAGTCTAAGTGGTTTACTGTTGCTGGGCTCCAGCTCCCTTCAGTTCCAACCAGCACAGCCAATGGTCAGGGATTATGGGAAATTGTAGGCCAACAATATCTGGAGGGAGGCAGGGTTCCTACCCTGTGCGTGCGTGCCTACTGGTGTACACATCCTTGCCCTTTTAAAGAAAGGGCCTTTGAAACAGCCATGGGAAATTGAAAAGGCATTTCCCCAATCTGGTCCATTTCGTCAGAGAAGTCACTTGGTAGGCAGGTAATGCAGAAAATGGAGGGGGGTGAAGGTTACACACTGTCCAGAATGTCAAAAACGTGTCATGATGGAATTGTATCTGAGTGAGGCTAAAGTATATTATGAACCATCATCTAGGGAGGCAAATTGAGGAGTGCCTCGGACCTCACTATTTGAGATGAGCATGGTGACATTTGAAGCACGAAAAGCTTTATTTGTGAATGGTGGTAATAATTGTAAACTGAAAGTGGGGGAGAGATTAAAAGGTAAAGGGACCCCTGACCATTAGGTCCAGTCTCGGGTTGCGGCACTCATCTTGCTTTACTGGCCGAGGGAGCCGGTGTACAGCTTCCGGGTCATGTGGCCAGCATGACTAAGCTGCTTCTGGCGAACCAGAGCAGCACACAGAAATGCTGTTTACCTTCCTGTCAGAGCGGTACCTATTTATCTACTTGCACTGTGTGCTTTCGAACTGCTAGGTGGGCAGGAGCAGGGACCGAGCAACGGGAGCTCACCCCGTGGCAGGGATTCGAACCACCAACCTTCTGATCAGCAAGCCCTAGGCTCTGTGGGGGAGAGATTACAGAGTGATAATTAAAGCACCTTTAAAGTGCCCATTTGGATTTGACCATTGTTGCATCTGAAACCAATGTGCATCTCATGTGGGCTTTGCATTTCATCCTACACAGTCTCAGCCATTGTAGTGGCACAGCTGGGATCAGCCCATGCACCATGTCGGATCTTTTACAACAGCCTTTTGTTCTACTGTTGTTTTCTCACACTTCATAAATGTGCTGACGTAAGTGATTCTGTGTGCTAAAAATGGCTTCTCTCTTGCCTCTTTGAGTCCACATTCCTGGCTGGTGCCAAATTTGCTCCAAAATGTTTACAGATACTTTGAGGGGGAAGGGTCTGGGATGGAAATATAAAGATCAGTGTAGTTGCTTCAAGGGAAGCAGCACTTTGGTTAGACTGGGGAAAAGACTAGATGCGTACTATTGTGGTGGGAATTAAGGAAACGTTGCAGTAACATTTGGGCTGTGACTATGGTTGTAAAAAGATATTGCTAAAAAGGTCAAATCAGGTGGACAACATTAGCTTGGGAGAAACCTTTGGTTGGGAAAAGTGGGTCTTTCCATAACTGAAAAGATGGCTAAGTACAGGTGATGTGTTGTCCCAGAAACTAAATAGCTGTACCGTACATCTTCCTTGAAAGGGTGATGTCATTCTTCTCCCCTTCCTCTGCCTGGGTGTGAAGTCATGAAAGTCTCTCTCTCTCTCTCTCTCTCTCTCTCTCTCTCTCTCTCTCTCTCTCTCTGGAAAAAAACAACAGACTGGCTGCCTCAAAGCTGGTTCTGAAAGTGATAGAGAGAAGCTATGGCTAAAATGCCCCCCCCCATTGGGGTCCAGCAGGGTCTGTTGGAGTGTTAGTGTTGTGAACCTTCCATTTCAAGGCGAGGTGAGGCAGTGGCCTTTGAGCAGCTGGAAGGGGTTGTAGATCACCACCTCCTGCCCTTTGTTGCACACTTGGCACCTTCCTGCCTCCCCCACTGCACACCCTCCAGCCACTGTGCTACTGCCACTGGGTCACGGTGGGTGGACGTGCATGATGGGCGGGCATGTGATAGAGGGTGAGGCAGCAGAGGGGGCAGCATCTCTGTTTTGTTTCTCCCGGCAAAACGTTCTGGGCTGGCCCTGTTCCTGGCCCAGCCTGTATACGTATGCAAACAAAACCTTTTATCACAGAAATGCCATAAGTCTCCTGTGACATTTATTCCAAGGGAACCAAACCCATGCCCTCGGTATGTACTGGGATCATCTTCCATGTGACAGCCCTTTATGTATTTGAAGATGGCTGTCTTATCTCCTCTCGGTCTCTTCTTTTCCAGGCTAAACATTCCCAACTCCCTTAACTGCTTCTCATAAGGCTGGTTTCTAGACCCTTGAACATCTTGGTTGCCTTCCTCCAAACATGTTCCAACTTGTGAATATCCTCCTTATATTGTGGTGCCCAAAATTGGCCACCATATTCCAGGTGTGGTCTGACCAAGGCAGAATAAAGTGGGCCTATTCCTTCCCTTGATCTGGACATTATATTTCTGCTGATGCAGCCTAGGATAGCATTAGGTTTTTTTTGCTGTTGCATCACACTGTTGACTCATGTTAAGCAAGACCCCAAGATCCTTTTCACGTGTACTGCTAGTAAGCCAGGAGTGGGGAGCTTGGTTTTTGTGTATTTTTGAGTCAGTAGCCAACTAAATTTGGCCACATGTCCGTACAGAGTGGTTTGATTCTTAATTCCTTGGCAAGCAGACGCCTCCTGCTTGGAAACAGAACTGACGGAGTTAATTTCTGAAGCTTCATCCCAGCCTTTTCTAACAGTCTGGCTAAGAAACAGGTCAGACTGGTCCTCTTCTGGCCAAGCTTTGCCCCTAGGGTGTCTGGCATGTGTGGCTACAGAGTAAAATGCTACATCTCCAGGATATGGCAGTGAAGAAGGATCTGCTGCTTCCAAAATAGCAGAGCCTGCATCATCTTTTATGGAGCTTGGACCCCTTTCTGCAGCTCCAATGGTCTCAGTAGGCATTCACCTGCCTGACCCCGAGGTAAGGAGAGGGGAAACGGTGCCGCTCTCTGTCTCCCTTGGAATTCTAAATATCTATTTAAAATCCGGCTATTTCCTTGGAAAGAAATACCTCAAGCTGATTTGGCCTAAAGGCACAGCTGGGAAAAAGTGGGTAACTGATGGTGCAGTGATAATTACTGGCTACTTCTGTTTTGCTGCAGAATTACTTGTGAAAGTTTCTCTGCCACCTCATCACACCTGATCAATAATGGTTCGGAAATAAATCAGAGTTGGCTTATCTAGTAGTTTACCATGGTTTCCCCCCTGGGGGTTTGTTGGTGACTGCGGTGGTTCTAGAGCAAACACGGTCACAACTCCATACTCATGGCAAATGATTAAGAGGGCAGATGCTGGTTTTTCTTTCTAGCATGGTAATAAAATATGACTTGATCTCTACTGAAAATCCAGTGTGAGCCTCATAGAAGTGAAATTCTTCTTTAGCACTGTGGTGTAGTGGTTTGTTTGTGGAATTAGGACCAAGAAGACCAGGTTCAAATTATCAGTTGTGTCCTATCTTTGGACGAACTATACAGCTCCCGTTGTCTCAAAAAAGCCAACAACATTTTACAGGATTCATCTCATCCTGGATATAGTCTGTTTGCACGGTTGCCTTCGGGCAAGAGATACAGAACAATTAAATCAAGAACGAATAGATTAAGAAACAGTTTTTATCCAAGAGCTATAACTATTTTAAATGCTGTAACCAAATAATATGATCTTGGGGAGTCGTGATGGATGGTATGTATGTATGTGTATGTGTGGCTGTAAATGTATAAATGTGTATATGTGGCTGTAAATGTGGGATGGCATTCAATTTCGTTATACTATGTACAATTACAATAAAGTATCTATCTATCTATCTATCTATTATCTCTCTCTCTCTCTCTCTCTCTCTCTCTCTATCTATCTATCTATCATCTGTCTATCTATGTGCAGCAACTTTTTGTGAAGATAAAATGTGGGGATGACAGCACTATATGCTGCTTTGAGGTCCTTGGAGAAAACACAGGAAATAATATCTAAACTAAAGTGAACACGAGGGTTATCAAACTTGAAATATATCATTGCCTGATTAAGGTGTCCTCCCATCAGGTTGATTTCAGCTGTGCAAAAAATGCCCTTTTAATTCTGAACTTTTCGGGGTGGCAAGCTTTCAACAGCTAGCATTATAACTGAGAAAAAGCTGGTTTTCATTAGTGATTTATATTTAGGCGTTATAATTGTTGTTACCCATTCTGAGCCCACAGGACTGGGCAGCTTAGGTGTCTTATCACATGCAACTCCCTGTACCAAAACTGGCTCGCTTATGGGAGCAGAAAGTAGCTTCAGTGGCAATAGAGCTTGCTGGAAAGCAGCTTTGTGTCATGGACCTGCTGGATGCAGAGGAATGGTGAGAGGCAACAGCTGGGGAACCCCCAGGGGAAGAAGGCTCAGAGCCAGGGGACTGGTGGGGGGATGACAATGTGTGGTCAGAAGAGGAAGAAGACTGGGAGGAGGAGGTGTTGGACGCTGAAGAGGTAACAGGGTTTAGTGAGCAGGAAGAGGCTGTGGCAGAGAGCAGTCCAGAGGCAGAAGTGGAGGCTGGAGAGGAGGGGGAATAAGAGACAGAGATGAGGCAGGCTGATGAAGAAGCCTGGGGTCTTCCCTTCCTGCTGTGATCCGGTCTCATCCCCCCTGGTCTCCCAGAACACGGAGAGGAATGAAGAGGGCAGAGCAAAGAGAGACAAGATGAAGGAGCCTCAGGTTGCTCAGAAAGGACCCAGGAGAGGAGCCTTAGAGAGCAGTGGGAAGGCAGGGACCTTCAGTCCTTGCAACTGCTTTACTGGGACAAGACCTACTGGGAAGAGTTGCTGGGATCACTAGGCCTGAGCTGTTTTGTTTGAATAAAGAGTTAACTTAGTTGACACGGAGTGTTTTATTTCTGACCTGCTCCCGACTCCAGCTCCTGACACTTTGTTTGTGGCTAAGGACTATTGCATGCCTCCAAAATATATTATTCCTTCTAATAGCAAACTCAGGTGGTGAGTGATGACAAAAATGGAGCCAAGGGAGGGTTTTTGAGAAACAAGAGGAATTTATTAGCATGCCCTGAGCATTCCAAGGCTTGTAGTACGGTAATAAGAAAGAAAACAAACCCCAAGCTTTTCAGGAAAAACAAGCTAAGGGGCCAACAAACAGCCCAGTGAGGACTGAGCAGGCTCAGTACCCACTAGCCACAGAACACCCAGTGCATATTATTTTTTGGGGGGGGGGTTGAATGTAAAACCTGGCAAGGAGCATTGTTGGGGAAGGGAATGGAATGGAATGCATTGCTTGAGCACCTTACAACTAATAGTGTTACAGAGAAGGGCCAGTCTGGTTGGCAGGAACCCTGCACAGGAGCACTCCACAAGATGGTGAGGATACACTGCAATCTTATGTTGAAGGTCCCACATGCTGTAAATAATTTTGATCATCTCAGCCTCAAACAGGAGTGAGTTCCTCTGCAGTGCAGATGTTGCCCCCCCCCTTGATGCTAACATAAGCACTAGCATGTGCAATATGGGTGGATTAATTTATCTGGTAGACATGTGGCATGGGCCAATGTGAAGGTGCTCATAAGCTTTGGAAAGGGCTGGTCCAGCTGCACATCAGTTGGGAGGTTGACTCACCTGTGCTTCTGGGTCTAATCCGCTCGCCTTTTCAACATTATCTTGGCAAAGCAGGAGGTGGCACAAGGCCCCTGGCACGAATGCTTGGCACGCCTGCCCAGCTGATGTAACAGCCTCTGAGATTGCAGGTTAGGCAGGCTTCTTTAACAGAGCTGCAGTGATTACAAGGAGTTGCAGTGATTACAGCAATCAGCCGTCTTCACCCTTTTCAGAGTTGGAATCCATGTTTAACGTCACCGCAGAATGTCGAATACATTATAGATTTGGAGGGACCCACCCCTAAACCCTGGAAAGTAATAAATGGTAGGATTTTGATGATTTGGAATATTGAAGGGAAGATTGGAGGTCAGTGGAAAAGTACAGGCTAAGATTTCTTTCCAAACCAGGGCCTCGCCTGGGATAGAAGCATCAACATGACAACATGGCATCTTTGTGCCTCCTTAGTCCCACCCCCTTTTCCTGATGCTCCAAGCAGAGCAAGGGGGGCTGGCTCTAGCTTCCATTTTAATTTCCCACAATCCCCCAAAGCTACATTACATTGAGGCCATTGTGAGAAAGTGAGCTTGAGGTTAGACCCGCACCCCATGCTGTGCTACTTGGAGCACTGTTGCCTCCAGAGATCCACCCACCAGCAGAGGAGACCCGCCGGCCAGCTAGTGCACTAGTCTCTTCAAACCTGGAGCTGGCCCTACCTAAGGAATGAGGAGAGATGCAACAGAAAGTGGAGGGCAGGGGAGCAGGTGCTCAGTTGGTTGCAGGTCCTACATTGCAGAGGGTGCTCCCCTGTGTGAAGGGATGTCTGCTTGAGGAGGTCCTCTCCTTGAGGTCCTCTCTGGTCCAGCTCCAGTTAAATACAAGGAATCCTAAGATGGGAGAAAGTTGCCCATCAACAACTAACTCCATCCAGAACATCTGACAGAGCAGGCAGACAGGCCACCTGGCCACAGCCTTCTCCACTATGGCAAGATGCATATATTTTTTAAAAAGACAGCAATTACTGTATCGGCCCGAATATAAGCTGCACCTAGAGCCCCCCCCCCCCAAATTCTGACAATGAAAAGTTAAAGTGTGGCTTATATTCACGACCAATCAGGTGGCAAAATGGCGCGGCTCCCCCCCCCCCGGGAAACAGCCCGTGAGCGCTGCCTGCCTGCCGCTCCCAAGCCTCCTCCAAGTCGATGGGGGAAGGGGGAGGCTGCCGGCAAAGCTGTGTGGCTCCCTCCCCAGAGAGCAGCGCGGGGCAATGGCACGCAGCTCACCCACCGCTCCCAAGCCTCCCCGAGCTACCAAAAAGGAGGAGGAAGGGGGGAAGGCCACCGGCAAAGCGGTGCAGCTCCCCCCCCCCCCAGGAAGCAGCCCAGGTATTGCTTTTTCTCTCCCCACCACTTCAATTTTAAAGGTTTGGCTTATTTGCGGGTGCGGCTTATATTCAGGCCAATATGGTATGTGAAAACTTGCCTCTGTGCCTATATATTATTCTATGCAAAGATTATGCGAATATGAGTTGGGAATATGTGTCCTTTTTCAGGAGAGAGATGTATTTCTCTTTTTGGGGTAATATGTGAGTGGCTACCAAAGCAGCTGTCCTAATGAGATCTCAGCAGGATGGGCCTTTTTCAGGTGCTGGGTTGGTCTGTGGATAACCAAGCTGACCTCTGGCTGTCTAAAGGCGATGGGAAGATAAGAGGGCTAAGGGGGGCGGGTGGGAATCGGAACCTATGGGGAGGAGCTATGCATATATTGATCATATTTATTACTAGCACTTCACCAAAGATGTCAGGGTTGAGTACAACAGTAGCCAACCTTTTCAGACCTGGGATTCACCTTTAGCCCAAACATGCATTTAGAACCCATTAATTAAGTTTTTACGTCACATCTGCATGGTGCTGCTGCTGCTGTGACAATCCACCTTGGATCAGGTCCTGACCCGCCAGTTGAAGACCAGTGGATTACAATGGAATGGACACAATAAAATGCAGTAGATAAACAATTAGAACGGCAAACCAACCAATAACAACATTTGCAGAAAGGAAACAATCATTGCACATTCCTAAAAGCCTGGGTGAAAAGGTACGCCTTTGTGTGTTTTTTTTTGAAACCCCCAGTGGTGGGGGGGCCAGGTGTACATCAAGGGGCAAGGAGTTCCAAAGTCTGGGGGTCATCACAATGCACTCTGCTTTATGCACTACTTTCCTGTGTTTTAATTGTTAGAGATTTGCTCGCTACCTTATTGGGCAGGTGAAAGATATCAACATGAATTAGCTAAGCTCTTTGGGACGACCCATTTATTTTTCTGCATGCTTTTTGATCCGTGAGGATATTGCTTCAGGGAAAGGCAGGGTGATTTCTGGGTGTCTCACTTTGGCATCGGCAAGCTCTTCTGATTCTGGGTTGCAAGCAAGGCAATGTGATGAGGCTTCGGCAGAATTTGGGGCCTCCCTGGCTGCCTGCCTGCTGAGCTCAGTTGCTGAAGCCTGCCGGGTGTTTCTTCCCTTACCTGCTGAGTCTGGAGGCATTTCTCCAGCTCCTGACAGATGGCAGCCCTTGTGATATTTGCCGTGTAAACACGCCAAGGGGCGGGGTGCTGTTTGTACTCCACAGCTGGGGAAATGAGGAGTCCTGGAGAACTGGCAAGAGACCTTGGGAAGGGAGGCTGCCTTCCTGAGACTCAGGGCATTTCTGAGAACCAAGAGAGCAGCCGCTGCTGCATGGTCCACCCACTCCCTCGGAGCTCAAATGCGTTGAGTTTAGAAAGGTGCTAAAATAGGGCCTGTTGGTGCTGTGGCAGCAGTGCTGGATTTACGTATAAGCTAAACAAGCTATAGCTTAGGGCCCCACTCTCTTGGCCCCCCCCAAAAAAAAATTAAAGGAAAAAAACCTGGATGTACATTTCCAAAATATAAGATAAAAAACAAATTGCTTTGATAAATACATATTTTGTTATGTGCAAATGGGTTTAGATACCTATTAGATCCGTAGATTACCATCTAGCATATAGTCAACACAAAAAACAGTGACAATTTGTTGTTGACAAAGGACAGCTGGACATATAAAGGGCCCCATTACCTTCAGGAGCTGAGGGCCTCATCAAACCTAAATCCGGCCCTGTGTGGCGAGCTTAGCGTTTTAGCCCTGGAGCCCACATTTGCTGTCTGAGCTCTGGCCTAGAATAAATGCAGGAAAATAAAAGAATGTTTTGCAGCAGGGGAGGGGGGCTTTTCAGCCTAGGGGCCACATTCCTTTATGGAAAGCTTCCTGGGGGCCGTATGCTGGTTGTAGGCTGGATGAGAGGCAAAAGTGGGAGGAGAAAAGGATGTGCGTTTGACCTTTGTGCAATAGGCTAAATTCCTGCCACACCAAACCTAGAGGTCTTTGCACACACACCGCCTCTCAGCATACCTTTCTCCATCCAGGCAAGCAAGAGGCATTGTCCCTGTTAAGACCACTCTGCAGCCATGCCGAGGCACTCAAGAAGGACATGGAGCAGAGTCTGTCTCTCTGTGTGGCCTAGGCAGACTCCTGGAGGCTGGAAAAAAGGCCTGGAGGGCTCCGTTAGCCCTCAAGCTGCCGTTCTCCGTCCTCTTAAGAGCATGTGCAGAGCACCTTCCCATCACCCCTGAGGTTACAGTAGCTGAAGGTGCTCCTACTGCAGTAAGCATCATACTTGACGGGTGAGTTTTGCAGATGAGGAGAGAGGTACTCTGGTGCTATGCTGGCAGAGCAGTTTGTAGAATCAGAATTGTAGAGTTGGAAAGGCACCCTGCGGTCATCTAGTCCAACCCCCTGCAATGCCAGAATTGCTGTTGCAGTGCAAGAATCTCAGCTAAGTGAATCACAGTTGCTGTGTCTGATGTCAACCTGGGGGCGGAGAAATTACATAAAAGTAGCAGACATTCTTCCAGTGTCCCTGGAAATATCACCTATGCCAACCAATACAAGGACAGCAGTATGTGCTTGGAGGGAGCTGGCCTCTGGAGGCTGAGCTGGAGGAGCGTCGTATCACATTGCCATTCCCCGCAGAGAACCAGGCAGTGGCCAAGGGATCTGCCACAGCACCATTTGGAAAGGCAAGCACTAGCATGCTCAGGAGTCGCAGGGTGAAATCTCCATCACACAGAACACTTTTCCTTCCCCCTCTGCAGGAAAGGGATCCCCAAGTAGGAAGCTGCAACAGGCAAAGGGATTCTGTGGTGCAGTCTGCAAAGTAGGCACAAACATACCAGAGAGGTCACTGGTTCAAATCTACCCTGTCATGCTTGTTTATCCTTTCCTACTAGTTATCACTCACTGAGATGGTCAGTACAGCTGCCCAGACGCACATGTGCTCTCAAGGACAGTGGTTCAGATATTCCCTGATACTGGCTGGGGGTGGGGATCAGCGCAGTCCCAGGGAGGATGGTAAGTGGGCAAGCAGTGCGCAGATCCTGAGTGCCAGAAGTCTCACCACAGGAATGTGCCACCCCAAGCCTAGAAACACACAGACCTAAACTTATTTCCCACTGGTTGTGGGGCAGGGAGAAGGACACAGAGCCACATGCACACACAATCCTAAAGCCACAAGAGGTAGAGCATAAGGACAGGGAGGTAACGGCCCATATGCCCCTCGGTGAGTGTCACAGCAGAATAGTGAGGCACTCCCACTGTCAGCCCCACTCCACCGGAACCTTGCTTTGCAGGAGGAGCCCGGCAGGCTTTACTAGTGGGTGGCCACATGCTCATGAAATGTGCATTTGGGATGCTGAAGATGTGCTTCTGGTGTCTCCCCTTGTCACAACTGAAATTCAGGAGACACAGTGAGGATTGTTCTGTAACTGAATGAGATACGGACAAGTGGGGCTTACCTGGTTGCATTTAGGGGCAGAGTGCCCTTTCCTGCGCCTGTATTCTCATCAGAAATTAGCTCTGAGAGTCCTGCCTCTGTCTCTCTGGATGTTTCCCTCCATTTTGAATATTGTTTAGTGGTTACTCTATCTCAGGCCAGGAGAGATGCTTCTTGGGGCTTGGTTGTATTCTCTGTGCTGGCCAGTTTCCTCAAGAAACTGTTGGTAACTTGGCAAACCACTCAAAGGCTGAAATATTTCTCATGATACCACTCCAAATTCCAGAGCTTTCTGGCCAAGCAAACACTTGAACTAGAGTTTTGTGTGTGTTTGTGTTCTGTAGCAAATCTGGTTCATTTGTAGGAAGTTCCATCAGTAATGGAACACAGAATCTGCTTCTTGGGCTAGCTGCCTCACATTACCTCATTGTAGGTCTGGCTGTGCTTAAGGCTGGTCCCTGCAAATATGTCTATTGAAGTAAGTAAAAAATAAACCATTTATACTGATTTACATTTCTGGGGGGAAATCTCTGTAGATTCTGCATAAAGCTTCAGATATGTTTATTTAAAAGTATAATCTTTATTTATGTACTTACCGGTATTTAAATCATTTCTCTACCTCTACACGGTTCCCAAAAATAGGTTTTACAGCCTATCTTAAAACATCAAATAGAACATGACAAAATGGAAAAATATAAAATTTCAGAAGAAAATCAAATGCAATAAGATCCACACATTTAAGCAGCATGATTAGCAGGTAAACAAAATATTCTCTTAACAAAAGAATTACAAGCAGGGCTTTTTCCAGCTGGAACTTGCTGGAACTCATCTCCACCATCTCTCAGGTGAGTGCCATTGCCATTCTAAGAGAACAAGGGAGGTCTTCATGGTGAGTTCCAGCACCTCTTTTTCTAGAAAAATAGCACTGGTTACAAGTACCGGTAAGAATCAAATGCTAGAATGCAGTAAAAAATCAACATATAAAGCATCATTGGCAACTAAATGAAATTTCTGAGACAACACTTTTCCACCACAGTAACGTCTCCCAAAGGCATCCTTATTAATCTTTTACATATAAAACTCATTCCCACCAACCACACCCAGAGCACAGCTAATCTCCAGCCAACTGTTTGTCACAAGGCCAACATCTGACAACTATTTTCTTACTCTGTGTGAGTTTCTGCTGCATGCTGATTTTCAGAAAGGGGTGGAGCTCCCTTGCCTTCTGCTTCTCCTTGGGTGGGGCAAACTTTGCTGGGGGTCTCAGGATGAGATTGCACCTGCATGCTCATCACATGACAAGAGCAGTATCACCTGATGCCTATCAACTGATGCGTATGTATGTGAAGGGACCACCATCACAGATCAAACAGATCAAAACTGGCAAAACGAGGCAGGTTGCATATTCAGGTGTGATACTCATCTGCTACCTTTGCCGCAGGCATCTTAAGTTATCAGTATGCACACTATCATCACTCTGAGCAGTTCTCCTTTAGTGAATCTCAGCCATTGTGCCAGTATGTTACTTCTCTCAACTCCATATCAGGTGTAATCATGTGAAGTGGCTCAAATTCATGCGGGAAGTCTTACTCAACATTGTGTGAACGGACTTCCTAGCTCGGGAGTAGCTAACCTGTGGCACCTCCAGATGTTGCTGGACTCCTACTCCCAACAGCCCCAACCAGCATGGTTAATGGTCAGGGATGGTGGGAGGTGTGGTCCAGCAATATCTGGAGAGCCGCATGTTTCCCACCCCAGAGCCAACTCCTATTAGCATTCTGGCCACAGTTGACTTGGCTACCAAACTCTGCCGATTTTTGCCCAATGAAGGTCAGACAAAGACACCTGTTTTCCTTTGTCAAAGGCTGGAGGGCATGGGTTGTGGCACAGCATGGCATTTCTTCCCTTCGGATGTACTGTGGCTCAGTGGGCACCTAATGTGACATCCGGTCAGCCTGGTAACTGCCCCCCCCCGACAGGTTCTCTCTTGCAGGGATGAGGAACCACTTCCTTTGCAATGGAGGACGCCTGCCTGCTTCTGCACTGGGCTGTGTACTGGGCTAACACATGCAACCGACAGCTCCTTCCTCACTTTGTAAATGGACTAAGGAAATGTCCTTGATCTTTTTGTTTTCCAGACCCCTCTTCCAGACAGTGAATCAGCCTTAGTGCCTGGCCACAGCCTAAAGCAGGTAAATATCAAACCGGTCTTGACAGGGACAAAGAAAGCACAGCCTAAAAGTGGGGGCGGTTACTGTCCCCCCCAAGGTCTAAAAGGCTTATTGTATGATGTGTGTCCTTTCACACAGGTCTGTGTATGTATTTCAGGGATGTGTGCAAGCATTAATTATTATTATTATTTTAGATTTCCATCCTACCTTTCTGAGGCTTATGCCACATTCATGGGAGCTTTTGCACACTAAAATCACATTAGTACATGGTGGTGCAGCAACAGCCTGAAAAGCTCTTTGCTGACAGTGGAAGCTGGCTGGTGGCAGAAGTAAATGAACCTCAAGGGGCAAAGTGTTACATGATCTAGGTGTAGCTGTAGAAAATGCCTGTCTCTCCCATGGAATTGGTTTGCCTTATTTATTTTTTAAAAAGTTCCTAGTCCTCATGATTGTGAAGATCAGTTTGCAGGTGTGCTGGATGATGCCTGATGAAATCAAAACTGCCAGTTCCAGTTGCTGGAAAGCACAGGTAGTGAGAGGGCTCTGGTGCTCATCTTCTGCTCCCTGGTCTCCGACAGGCATCTAGTTGCCTCTGTGAGAACAGGATGCTGGACGAGGTGGGTCAGCAGGCTATTCTTATGTTCTTATGACTGTAAAATCAGAAAGCCCTCTCTTCAAATCTCAGTTCTTGACAAGGATCTGCCACGTGTCCATAGGCAAGCCACTCTCTCAGACTCAGTCCTGCCCCCACCCTGTTCCCCAATATGAGGGAGGCTAATCCTCACCTACTTCAGAAGGTGGTTGTGATTATTGAAACAAGGCCATGTTTGTGAAGTGCTGGGGGCAGTCAAAGGGGATATATAGATATATAGATATAGACACACTAGGTATTTATTATTAATATTAAGGATAATAATCTTATAGGGACTCCAGGCCTCTCCTGTTCTGTTTGGTAAGTATCCTACTTGAGAGGCCTGGCTGGAAGCCTGTGATCCATGTCTCGCTGAGAGCCAATCATTGTAGCCAGGATGCAAGTTGGAAGAAAATCAGATTTTAAAAACAAATTGACAGAGGAGTTTAAAACGAACCTGTTTCCATGTATTCTCCCTTCAAAATAATCGGCTTTTAAAAGGAAATTCTGTATTCAGTGGAAACGAGAACAGGCCCATACTGGTGATATCTTAGGACTGAACGTTTGAGCTTCTATGAAACAGTGAGTGGAAGGCTGAAAAGAACCAGAGACAAAAATATCTGACTTTGGAGGTCAAGTGTTTATAAATATGACACAATTGTTCATGCATATTTATTATTCTGCAAACGACAACTTGTTCAACTATGCATAACATCCCTTTCCTCTCCTCCCTGCTTCCCCCCAAATCCAAAATTAGTTTTGGGCTTTCCAGATACTGAGTATCTGGAGACTGAGGCAGAAGGTTCATTATCCCAGCACCTTTGGTGGGACCCTGAGCGGGGAAGCCTGGCTAGCCCAGTCTCTCATCTTCTGCTGCCAAGCAAATACATTCCCATTTATGCAAAACTTTGACTCACAGGTCGCCTTGTGAATATAGTGTAATTGGTTTTAACTGGTTGCATTCAGTGTTTTTTATTGTTTTATCTGTCTTTTAAATATTTTTCTTACTCTTGAGCACTTCCCCAAATGAAGCAAAGGCCGCAGGGAGAGGGCCTTTTTAGTAGTGGCACTCCAGTTACGGAGCAGCCTTCCCAGGGAGGCTTGCTGGCTCCATCTTTGTGCTCTTTTCAGTGCCAGGTGAAAGCCTTTCTGTTCACCCAGGTCTTTTCATAGAATCATAGAGTTGGAAGAGACCACAAGGGCCATCCAGTCCAAACCCCTGCCAAGCAGGAACACCATCCAAGCATTCCTGACAGGTGGCTGTCAAGCCTCTGCTTAAAGACCTCCAAAGAAGGAGACTCCACCACACTCCTTGGCAGCAAATTCCATTGTCGAACAGCTCTTACTGTCAAGAAATTCTTCCTAATGTTTAGGTGGAATCTTCTTTCTTGTAGTTTGAATCCATTGCTCTGTGTCCGCTTCTCTGGAGCAGCAGAAAACAACCTCCCTCCCTCCTCTATATGACATCAATAACTATATGACACGGGTCTCTCCATTTTAAAATTGGTGCTTTAACTTTCGTGGTTTTGGAAGTTTTGTCGTATTTTCTGAAAGCTACTATGATTCTTTCCTTTCCTTTCCTTTTTCCTTTTTCCTTTTTCCTTTTTCCTTTTCCTTTTCCTTTTCCTTTTTCCTTTTTCCTTTTTCCTTTCCTTTCCTTTCCTTTCCTTTCCTTTCCTTTCCTTTCCTTTCCCTTCCCTTCCCTTCCCTTCCCTTCCCCTTCCCCTTCCCCTTCCCCTTCCCCTTCCCCTTCCCCTTCCCTTTTCCTTTTCCTTTTTCCTTTCAAAAAGCTGAATACTTCTCCTCCCCATTTCATCCTCACAACAACCCATCATCATAAACTTTATTGCACTAGCCAAAGGTCATGGCATCATCCTCACAACAACCCTGTGAGGTAGGTTAGGCTGAGAGACAGTGACTGGGCCAAGGTCACCCAGTGAGCTTCATGGCTGGGTGTGGATTTGAACCCTGGTCTCTCAGGTCCTTCTCCTGCACACTAACCACTACGCCACACGGGTGCTCTATGTTGTGGAGCAGCATAGAAATGCCATGAATAACGGAGATGGGGACCTTTTCATGCCAAGGGCCACATTCCCTTCTGGCCAACCTTCCGAGGGCCACATGCCAGTGGTGCACAGAGCCAGAAGCAAAGTGGGCAGAGCAATTAATGTGATTCCCCCCCTTCATGCAATAGAGAGATTCCCCACCCATGCTGCAAATAAATAGGTGCATAAATACTTGTATTTAATTGTTCCTGCATTTGTTTTGTTGTGTTTGAAATGGTCACATTTGCCATCCTGGAACACTGGTTGGTGGAATGGCTGTTTGGTACAGATGTAGCAAACAAACAAGCTCTTGCCATATTCTTTCACAGGCTTCATCGAACAAAATTCAGAGAGCAGGGAGGCTCCTCTGTGCACATCTGGTCATCTTGTACCCGGACCTGATCCGCGATCACAAGCACCACCTCCGGCTTTACAGGTGTGCATCTACCTGTCCCTCTAAGAAGGGGTCAGGGGCGGCTAGTGAGCTGCAGGGTCTCTGGGCATGCTGTTTCCTCTGGGGCCCGGGGGGGGGCTCTTGCGAGTAAACCAATTAGCTGCCCCTGAAATTTCCCCCAAAGTGAATTTCAAAGTGGGGGCACCGTCGTGAGTGCTCCCCCACCCCCAGTAGTGACTCTGCGGCTGGCATCAATCCTGGCATCTCCGCTTTCTAAAAGGATCAGGTAACAAGAGGCGAGAAATACCTTTACTGCCTGAGACACTGGAGAGCCTCTGCCAGTCAGAGTAGACAACACCGTGCTGGTTGGACCGACCTAATGTCCCTATTGATCCTGTACTGAAAGCCCAGCTAGGCCTGGGATAGGGAATTTGGCCTTTCAGATATTGTTGGACCACAACTCTGGTCATCCCTAACCATTGAGCATGCTGGCTAGGGTTGATGGGAGTTGGAGTCCGACAACATCTGGAGGGCTACAGGTTCCCCATCCCAGAGTTAGTCAAACAACCCATTCCCAGAGTGACCAACTTTGGGAAACCATAATAGGACGTGAAGGCAATAGTTACAGGTAGGTAAAGCATTCTGCCTCTGAACTTGGAGGCTGTACATGACTAAATTGCCACTGGAAAGACTCCCCCCCCCCCATGAATTGTCCTTAGAGACAGAGGCCAATCTTATGGCAATGAGTTCCAGAAATTAACTATGTCTTGTCTTGTCCTTCCCAGACAACCAAAAGATGAAACCCTCGAAACCAAGGAAAGGGGGAGGGGGAGGGAAGGGGAGGGGAGATCTAGATCTTTAAAACTGGAAATCCTGTCTGAAGTTCAGAACTTGCTCATCTAGCTCTGCTGCAGATTGTGGGAATTCTTCCCATGAACTCTCCATTGTTTGATGTCTCCCTTCCAGGCAGTGCTGTTCTGGGAAGGAGCTGGTGGATGTGCTGCTCAGCGCAGAGTTTTCTGTACAGACGCGCAGCCAGGCCCTTGGACTCTGCCAGGTGCTGGTGGACGAAGGGGTCTTGGCTCACGGTGAGACAACCAGAGGGAAGAAGTGGGGCATGACAGCCTCAGGATCCCGCTGCTCGTTAGGCACTGCTCATGGTGCTACCTAACCAAGCCGGTCCATGTCAGAGCACTTTTGTTTTTTGCCCCGCTGCTTCCCCCAGCAAAACCCGATCTGAACTGCTGAATCGACGCAAACAGCAGTTTGGGTTTTCTGCAGATTGCTCTTTGCGCCGATTCAGCAGAAGAGAGCAAGTTTCCACAGGGAAAGCCTCGGGGGGCACCGAATTTTGGCATTGCACAGGGCACTGCTGATATTAGAGACCCGAAGGTCTGCCACTGGAGAAGGGGGCTGGATTGGGTGCTCTCCAAGGCCCCCTCATCCTCTGGTTCTTTGTGTGCCTGCTGGGCTTACCCAGCAGCTGTAATGCCACTTTGCACTCCTTCACTGTCCAGATAGCTGCCTGTCACAGGGAGAAAGGGGAAGCTATAAGAGGTGATGCAACTGGGAACAGATATGCTGGCAGGGGGCTCTTCACATCTTCTGTAGGCATCTTCTAAGGGCAGGGAAGCTGTGACCTCCCAGCAGCTGATGACTACAGCTCCCATCAGCCCCAGCCAACATAGCCAGCAATCAGGGGTGGTGGGAGGTGTCGCCCAGTAGTGCCCGGAGGACCACAGGTTCCCTCCCCTTCCCCTTGTGCTCTCTTATTCTCAACCTGCTTTCACCCGCCTTCCCTGTGCAGTGCGGCAGGAGAGCTATTTCCAGGATCGCGACACCCAGTTCTTCCGCTTCGTGGCCCTGGAGCCAAGCGCTGAAGACCGGGATGCTGAGGAGCTCCTGGAGGCCCTGGCATTGCTCACCCAACTGGGCCCTACCGCCTTGCTCACCACCATCTTGCACAAACCGTGAGTGTGAGGATTGAGGTACAGTGTGGCAGGCAGAGAGGAAATGTGGAAGGTTTAAGGCTTTGCTGCTGATAGAACAGTATAATTTCTGTTTATTAGTGAACGAAAGTGCAGATGGGTAGATGATAGATAGAAAGAAATGTATATATTGTTTTCTTGATTATTTCATTCATTCACTTTATTTAAATCCTGCCTTTCTAGGGACTCATCCACACTTTTGCTTGACCTGTATTTTGATGCTGTTCTTTGCTGATTAATTTCCCTGGGTCTGAGAGCTTTTCTCATTGTTCGCAGTTATGCTTTACAAAAACCCGATATTACGCACTGAATTGATACAGGGTTAAGGAAAATCTCTCTTTGGATTTTACGCACATCTGATAAGATCTGATTCAGCAAGTGATTGGCCCCTCTGAGAACAGGATACTAGATTACATAGGCCATTGGCCTGTTCTAGCAGGCTCTTCCTAACTTTAAAAGTGAATTTCTCGCCCTCATGATTGTAGCCAAGCTACTTGGTGTCTGGCCCTCGTGCCAGAGGATATGACGGAGGTTAAGGATGTCCCGTTGCTGCATTGGTAGTTTGCTCTGTTCCTTGTCCTTCCCCATGAACAGAAGAAGCAAGAAGGTTTATGCCATGAATTTGCATCCTTCGCTTTGAAGGAGTCAGGGTAATCCACACTGTCTTGGGGATGAGGATGAGGATGCGGTGGTGGTGAGTGCTGTAAAGTGACAGGAGAACCTGACATACATATGTGTGCCTTACCTGGACACTCTCCTCCAGCCCTGGCCAGCGCACAGATGAGGAGCTTGCACTGATCTTTGAGGAGCTGCTGCACATCAAAGCTGTCGCCCATCTCTCCAGTTCTGTAAGTAACGGTCAGATTCTGCCTCATTTGGCCCATCTTTAATTTGAATGCCATGAGTAATGGATGGCTAGGATAGGAATGGAAACAAATGGGATGGCCAAACAAATGCTCCCCCCCCCGCCACCATTAGCTATTCCATTTGATAGGATGAACCTATCTAGCAGATTTGCATTTGTCCTATTTCCACCTGGTTGCTTCCTTTCATTTGTCAGTCACTTCAAACCTGCCCACCTGCCTGATCCTGCGTCAGACTGGATCCATCTCCTACACAGATGTAGGGGGTGAAAAATACATGCACGTTTGGAGGGATGTGTGTTTTCTGTTCACTCTACCTCAGTGTTTCTCAACCAGTGTGCCTCCAGATGTTTTGGGACTACAACTCCCATCATCCCTCGCTAGCAATACCAGTGGTCAGGGATGATGGGAATTGTAGTCCCAAAACATCTGGAGGCACACTGGTTGGGAAACACTGCTCTACCTATCTTACACTAGATGTAAAGAATTTATGATGCTACTTTTAGAATTGGCACATGTCAAGTTTTCTAAATATTTCAGTTTGCTTTCCCCCCCTGCTCACATACTTCCAACACATGCACATGCAAGAGTCCCTTTTCCTTCAGTTCTGAACTCAGTACGCTTGAGTGACTTAATGGACTGTATTTGATGGGTGATTTAGAGGAGGGGAGCTGTGTCAATTTGAACATGCAAAGCAGTCTAAGCACAGTCCAAAAATAAAAAACAAAAGAATGGCAGCTGGCTGTTAAGTCCACAAATAAGATTAGGTGGTGAGCCGTTCACCACCACCAGGGGCATCTGGTAACCAGAACTTTATCATCCAGCGTTATTAGCAAAATTTGACAATTTAGCACCGTATGTTGATGTTAAGAAATATGCATCACTACATTTTTTGTTGTTGACTATAATTTAGTACACATAAATGAGCTTCTAAGTGGAGTTCGCTTTAAGAACCACCAAGATTACAGAGGAGTATAGATATTAACTAATATGAATAGTATGTAGTAATCTGAACTGTGCTGACCCAAGTGTGGATGTTCCCTCCCTAGAAGCCTTTATGCATGTACCTTCCATGAACTTGCTTCCTGCTTGGCCAGCCAGTGGCGGAGCTTCATGCTCTGGCACCGGGCGGGGGCGGGGGGCGGAGAGCAGGCGGGGCGGGGCTGGCACGCATCCTGGGGGCGTGGTGCGTATCCTGGGGGTGTGACGCACCGCCTGCGGGGGTATGGTGCCCAGCGCAGGGGGGGGCAGCCGCGATGGCACCCCACCAGGATCACGCTGCCGGGGGCGGTGCACTTCCCCCGTCCCCCTCTTGCTCCACCAGTGTGGCCAACACCTTTAATCACCAAAGTTATGTTCTGCGTCGGCTGTTTGTGCAAGTGGTTTTCTAGGGCAAGCTCACTGGTTGTCTCCCTCCTGCCACAGGTGAAGAGGGAACTGGCTGCTGTCCTGCTGTTCGAATCCCATGCAAAGGCTGGAACTGTGTGTGAGTAACTGGCTGGCAATGGTTTTGTCACTTTCAGCCTAGCTCTTCTCTTGACTTCCTGCAAGCATGCCCATAGCTCAGTCTGAGGGCCACGTTCCCATTTCAGCGAACTTCTCAGGGCCACATGGCAGTGGTGGGTTGTGCCCGAGACAAAAGTGGTCAGAGCAAGGAATGTAAAATTTACCTTTGTGCAAAGAGCACACACACACTTTCCTCCCTTTCACCCAGCTATCAACGTGTATCATCAGAGTTGAAGGACGCATTTCAACCAGGCAAACATCATCAAGGAGCAGTATCTTGCAGCCACTATAAGTTGGCTTGTTTATTTATTTCACAATATTTATACGCTTCTTGATTGTAGTTAAACTCAGCGCAGTTTACAAAAAAGAGCAAAACAATAAAATTATCAGTGAAAAGCAACAATTTATAACCTTCAAAAAATAATTAAAACCAACGATAAGCTAAATACCAGATTAAGACACGTCAGCATTCTACCTGTCTAGATAGGCTTGCCTACCAAGGCACTGAAAAAGAGTCCAGCGAAGGCACCTGACTGCTGTCATTGGGCAGGGAGTTCCAAAGTGGGATGCTGCCACACTAAGGGATCAATTCCTTACAAACGTGGAATGAGTATTAATTATGTGGCACCTGAAGAACAGTACCAGTTCTTCAGGTGGAAGCAGTCGAGTGAGTGTTCAGAGGGGTAAGGCGATCTCATAGGTAAACTGGTCCAAGCTGTTAAGGGCTTTATATAGTAACTAGTAGACTTTAAGCCCGTTAAATTAACGGGCGCTAGAACATCATGGAAAGCGGGGACGGCGAGAACTTGCTGAAGTGCTCGATGTACTTGGGCGCCCCGGCCAGCGCCGAATGGCCCTTCAGCAGGCAGCGCAGGAGGCGCATCGCGGCGGCGGCGGCACTGGCACCAGCCAGGCCCCGGCAGGCCAACTCAGCCGCCACTTGTAACGGCCGCTGCCGCTTAGAAGTAAGTCCACGCGAGCGCGCACCCACCGCTTCAACAGCCCGGCCGCCCGAAGTCTCTGCGCTCCAATCCCTGTGTCCGTGGGGCACATGCGCAGTAGGACACAGGGACGGACACAGGGACTGGACGCAGAGACACTTGCACTTTATTATAGAGGATAATAACACTTTGAACTTGGCCTGGTAGCAAATCAGCAACCAGGGCAGGTCTCTGAGCAGAAGCTTTATATCCGGATCAGGGGCAAGGAAAGTCCCACAGAGAGTGCATTGCAGTAATCTTTGGGATGGGGATGGGTCTTGTGTGTTGTTGCTGTGCCATCATCCCAGTGACTTTTGAGAGGGTCAAATGTGACACACAGCAGTCTTCTACCCTGTACAATTCAGAAGGAAAACTTCCCATTTATCTCTGAGCTCATTCCTCCTCCTTTCCAATTCCCTGTGGCAGCTCTTTTGAAGGCTCCCTTGAGAACCTGTTCTTCTTGCTTTGCCTGCTTGTTCCTGTGCCCCCCACCCCACCCCTAGTCCAAGCTGATCATTTCCTCCTTTGCCTCTAACATGTTGCCTGTGCTTCTTTCCCTGCCCTGCTGTGACCACCGGATGTTTCAGACTATAATTCCCATTGGCTCCAGTCAGCATGGCCATTCTGGCTGGGGCAGATAGGAGTTGCAGTCCCAAACATCTAGATGACCCCACTTTGGGGGAGGCTGGTCTGTGCCATTGGGCACTCATTTTGCAGGTGTCTCAAAGCATAAGCCCCATAGCACTGATGTGAAGGATTTTCCCCCTCCAGTGTTCAGCCAAGGGGACAAGGGCACCTCCTGGTACATCATCTGGAAGGGATCAGTCAACGTTGTCACACATGACAAGGTTTGTATGTTTAATCTCTGTAGACTTCACATGGAAAGGGTCAGCTTGGGGTTAAGTTCGGTGTGTGTGTAGGAAATTTTATATCCACATTTGGACTAAGAGAAATCTATTTACGTAGATGCTTCTTGTCATATATTGATGCTTTTAGATCAGATTACATTTATATACAATATAATGTACTTGTTTGTCCCAGAGTTTCATGGTAGTATGAACACCTTGCTTGTCATATTTAATCTGCTGATCCAGCTATCCCTCCGGTGTTCTTTTTAAAAATAACTCAGTCAGTCAACATACCTTTGGGGGAGGACTGTGGCTCATATATCTACATATATACATAGATAATTTTATTTGTATGCCAACTTTCCATGGTTAAAACCATGCTCGGCAGCTTGAAACATGCAGAAAAATATGTAATCACAAACATATCAAAAGTAGTCATAAACGACAAATGAAACATCCAAAAGTACACAGCCAAGTTGAAATGAATTCCACACAAATCGTAAGATCTAAAATAAAAAATATCAGTAAGAGCAACAATCCCCACCCCCACTGCCCAAACCCCCAAACGATGCCCAGCCTATGGGTCTGTTCAGCAGCCTCAGCTTTAGCAAGAGCACATGCGTTGCGCCCAAAAAGTCCCAAGTTGAGTCTTGAAAGGACACCTGCATGAAACCCTGGAGAGCCACTGCCCATCAGGAGTGGCTTGCCCTGAGACGTAGATGCTTTGCTAGTCAGAGAACAGAAATAAGCCTATTGCGAGGGGTGGTAGTGGCAGCAGCGAGGGGAGGGAAAATAAGGGAGAATTGGTGAGTGGCCTTGGTATTCAGTTGCCCTCAGCAGGGTCACCCATATTTGCCATGGTAATGTCCCTTGGAGCAGTAACGGACGTGGCACACTCACTTTTCAGGGCTTAGTGTCCACTCTGCACGAGGGTGATGACTTTGGGCAGCTGGCGCTGGTGAACGATGCCCCCCGTGCAGCCACCATCATCCTCCGTGAAGACAGCTGCCACTTTCTGCGTGTGGACAAACGGGACTTCAATCGCATCCTCAAGGTGGGCCGGGATTTGGGTCACACATGGAGGCTGGGGTCCTTCCATTCTCTTGACAGTTTTCAGCACTCAATAGAGTTTGCCCTGGGAAGGAATTTTGTCTCAAATGTAAGGAATTTGAGGGCGTTAAGAGATCAATGAAGTTACCAGCAGTTTCTCCAGGACTTCTGCCACATGTCTGTGCCTGAATGTTCTCCTTTCCTCTGTACACTAAGCTCCAAGTGCCTCCACCCCACCTGCAAAGCCTAGTTGTTTATTATCCTATCCTTTCCAGAAGCATCCTAGCTTTCCCTTAGGCACCTTCAGCGCCTCCCCTGCGCAGGGATCCATTGTGAAGGGCAGGTTGCAAATGACCTTCTGTCCATAAACAGGTTGTTTCAACTAGGCATTTGCCCATTCCTGGCTGGTCTTCCTCTGTATGCCTCCATTTTATCAGTGTAATGCAAAATGTATGCATTATGAAGCATATAGGAATACTGTAGTCTGCAAAGCCGCCTTTTAATTAAGTCCAGCTGTGAAGCAAGCTGACTCCCCCTATTCATTCACCCAGACTGAAAAGTAAGCTTCAGATATGATTTACTTACACATGGTCTTGCATTGGTTCTCAGCTACAGCAGCAGTAAAAACTATGCAGGTAAAATACTTATATTTACTGTAAAAACAGCTTCAGACATATGCCTGTTACTGGAACAAGCAGAGGGCATGTCTGCCCTCATGACTTGATGAAGGAACAGAGAGAGAGGAGGAAAAAGGAAATTCTGTATGCTCCTTGTCTCCCAGGAGAGGAGGGGAAAATGACATCACACAGAGCCCCCTCTACCCATTACATTTCTATGGTCTGAGTCTCTGCCTATCAGCAATACAGCTCTGTGGTCATTTGCCCCTCAACTTACTAACTAGCAAGAATATGCATTGTTGGATTTGACTGCAGTCTCTCACAGCAGATATAGCATAGAACTAGAATCCTAGGCCTCTTTCCCTGCTTTACCATTATGAATTTAGTTGTGTGGCAGAGTGAGCAGACTGGGCTGAGCACTTTGACTTCAGGAGGAGGAGCGGCACAAGACTAGTATCTTGATGTGATACCCAACGTAGAATTCAGAAGTGTACAACTCACTGATTTTCTGCCCTAAAGGAGGCCCATTAGGATAGCATCTGAGGATGTCTGCCTAGGGCCAATGGCTGTTGTCCAGCTCCAGTGTAGACGTGCCCGAAGCATGGTAATGCAACCCAGTTCACTAGCTTCTGCTTTCCTGTCTAGGATGTTGAAGCCAACACTCTGCGGCTGAAGGAACATGGGAAGGTGGTGCTTGTTCTGGAGAAGAATTTGCAAGGCAGCAGCTCTAGTCACCTTCCTGGGACTCCAGGGAGCAGTAGGTACTGCGGTCTGGCCCCCTTCGTTTCCCTGCTCCCTCCTAGAGGCAGAAGTAGCGTCTGTCTGATGCACCCACAAACTCTTTCTGCTTGTTTTTCCTGCCTTCCCCACAAAACAGGGTTGGGCGTCAAGAAACTTGTACTTCCTTCCAGAAGTACTCTTGGAAGTGCTTTGCAGGCAGCTGCAGAAGCAGCTCGTCCCAACTGCCATGGTGCTTTTTCCAGAGGATCTTAATGTAGCCTTGCTGCTGGGTTCCACATGAAATAGAATTGGAGGGAACATTTGGAGTTTCCCTGATGGGCTCCCCCTCCCCCCACAGGAAGATGCATTTAAATTTCCATCTGCTTCTGTAAGATCCACTGGGCAAGTAGTTGTCGCTAGGCAGTTCTTCTGCATGCTTCTTTGCTCATGTGCAACCTTAAGACTACAAAATATACGATACTGTACAACTGTGGGCACAAAATATGGACAGATCATCACTCATTGCTTGTGTGAGGGAGGGAGGCTCATTTAATTTCATTGTACACAGGTTGTACAACGACAATAAATGTATTATTATTGTGTGGCAATTCTAGACTATAAAACCTACTATATAATGTGGTTGTGAGCAAAATATTCATATGCGAAATGGGGGGGGGCTTTCAAAATCAGCTGATGGGAGGGGGGAGCATTTGCTGCTTAGGTGTATTGCTTGAGTCTGGTTTTCACCTCATTGTCATGCTATCTGAGAAGTTCATGCCTACCTCTCTTGTTCAGGTACTCAGTGATGTCTGGGACCCCTGAAAAAATACTTGATTATCTGCTGGAAGCCATTCGTCCAGACTCTGCGCTCTCCGACCCCGTAGGTAAGTCGAGGGCCACTTAAAGAGAAGGGTTAGTTAATACACCGGAGAAAACCCCATGCCAGTCATTGGTTCATGGGCCGCTTTAGAGCTAAGAACTGGGGGAAGAGGTTTGAACAGAGGGGCATCTACACAGACACATCCCTTTGTATTTGTGGACTTGTCGTCTCCCTTGAAATGTTCAGGGCAATGTGTATACACTGGAAGAATGCTCATGGGGCTATTTGTTGGGTTACAGGAGTTTAAAGCCCTTGTAATAATGTTTCACCATGCTTCTCTGCCATCTCTGTAGACACCTTCCTTGGAGATTTCCTTCTGACGCATGATGTGTTCATGCCAACACCGCAGCTGTGCAGAGCTCTGCTCCAACAATATCCTTTGTGGTTTGTGTCTCTGCTGGATCCTACAGCCCTAGTCAGCAAGCAGTTCCGTTTGGAAGGCCACTTTAGAGGCCCAGTTTGGTGGGCTGCTGATAAACTATTCCCTGCACATGCCTGCCTTGCCTCTGGGATGCTAAACAGCAGTGTTGGGAAGGAGACTTTGGGGGCCAGATTTGGCCCAGGGTCTGCTAGCTGCTCATCCTTGCACTAGAGAGATCCCAGATGTATGCTTCATACATCTCTAGTGTCCCAGGTTAAAACTGAAAGTGGCTTCGTTTGAACACCATACATTTTAATCAGGGCTGTAAATTCTAGTTGATTAATTGGCTAGGTTAACCAATTAATTAACTTTACTTTGACTAAAAGGGCATCTCAGATTAAGGGAGCAAAAGTTGTAAATCATGACTAATTTGCCTCATTGAGGCAGCAGCTGGCGGATGGGTTTAGCTGCCATTTTTAATTTTCTACGTTGCCCAAAGTGACAGTAGGTTGGAGGCATTGTGGGAAATCAAAATGCCACTCACCCAATGCTACTAGGGGAATGTTGCCCCCTCTACCATTGCTGCCAGGTACTTCTGCCAGGGCCCACCAACCGAGGAGGACTCCGACCAGAGGGCACTTAGCCTAAGACCCTCTAAAACCTAGAGCCGGGCCTGGTCCAGGGGGGCCACCATGCATACGGCTGTGTTTCTGTGTCTCCTTGACTCCTGTTCACCTTTCATTCGGAACCATCAGAGGGCACCGAACAGGACAAAGCTGCCTACATCCTGGGCAAAAGGCAGAAGATCCTGTGGCTGGTGAATCAGTGGGTGTTGCTCTATGGGCGCCTGCTGCAGGCAGAATCCAGCTCTGTGGCCTTCTTGCAGGTAACAGGATGGGTGCAGGGAGCAGTGCTAGAGGTGCAACACAAAGGGAGGTTGAGAGGATAAAAGTCGACTTGGGTTAGTGGGAGCCTGTTGCTTGGTTGGGATGAGATTGCATCTGCAGGAGGCTGGTCTGCTCCTCCTTGTTCTGGCCGCTTCTGCTCATCAGCTCTGGCCGTTCTCTTGCAGAGCCTGTCTGAGTGTGCAACCCAGGATGTTCGCCTGGGCCCCCTGCTTAGGGAACAGATGCAGGATCGCCGGAGGAACCGAGTGTGAGTCTTCTACCCTGCCCCAGTTTGTGTTTGCGAGGATCTGGGTATGTGCAGGGAAGATGAGGCAAAAAAGAATGGCAAAATACCTGGTTTCCTCAGGGCAAGTCTTAATGTCTGTAATGTGATTTGATATGTTATGATATGATATGATTGTAGGATCACCTTATTTCCTGATGTAGGAAGCATGTTAGAGTAGCCTTCAGATATGCAGCTACTCAGTCAGTCAGACCAAAGTTGGTCTGTAAGAGTTCTTCTTACCTGGTAGGTGATTGATGGTGGTTTCGGAAGACTTTGTGATGACACGAACACATCTGAAGGGAACTCTGACTTTCTGAGAGGCTCGCTTCTGCATAGCACTTTGCCCTTTCACCTCGATGTGGGGAGATGACGGCTATGTTTGACCTCCAGTACAACTCAGTGCCAGCCTCTGGGAACAACAAGCAGGAGAGAGGCGTATTGTGTTCGAGTCCTGCTTGTGGGCTTCTCAGAAGCATCTGTGTGGCCACTTTGAGAACAGGAGGCTTGACTAGATGAGCCTTTGGTCTGACCCAGCAGGTGTCTTTTGTTCTGAGAGGTGAAGGGGAGAAGCAAGGTCAGATAAAATCTGGACAAATTGTGTTCCTTAACCCCCCCCATCACTCCTTATTTACATTAGGTGAGTTATTTTAAGTGGGTGGGGGAGGTCTGATGTTTGGTTGCGCCTGGGGCTGGCCTCGATATCTTACTGGTCTCTTTCATTGCTGTAATTGAATGGCTGCTGCTTTGCTACAGAGTATGTTTCTCGCACTTCCTGCATATGCAGTCTGCAAGAGCTGAGCCAACATGAATAGCTGTCGAGATCTGATAATACTCCCTCTTTCCTCTTTGTTTTTTTAAAAAATATTTTTATCCAATTTTACATTTAACATTTGCATTCACATGTAACTCATAATCATATACAAATAGGATTCTCTGAATCCCTAGACTTCCCTCCACCCCTCCATGGGTTCCATAGTTATTCTTTTCCAACTGCATCGCATGATGTTCTCCATATTTCCTTAAAACTCAGTTCTTACCATAGTTCTTGTTACATTGCAAGTGTTTTTAAAATCCTGCCAATGTTTTTAATTGTTTAGAGTGTTCTTTTAACTAGCTTATAAATTTGCCCCATCCTTTATTAAATTTACTAGCTGGCCCAGCCACGCGTTGCTGTGGCTCATTTGGTGAAATGAGCACGTTTCCCATTTGGTGAAAGGAAAGTGCACGTTTACCCCCGTTTTCGCCTGGCTTCCCACAGCTTCTCCCGTTTAAATCCCGCCTGCCTCCTCTCCATCTTTCCCCACGCTTTTGCCTGCCTCCCCGCAGCTTCTCCCGTTGTACTTCTGCCTGCCTCCTGTCCGTCTTCCCGTTTCTGTTTCTCTGTTTCTCCGTCTCCCGTTCCCCTACTCCCTCTCCTCTCTCCTCACGGACTCTCTCTCTCTATAGTTTGCGCACGTCGTGGGTGTGATCTCGCATAGCGTGTGTCGTTGGCTGCCAATAGCCTCCAAGGCCCCCTTCCCTCCCTCTCCTCCTGGGCTCTCTGACCTTGTATAGCCTGTATCACAGCAGTGATGTCACCACATTGGCAATGGTGGTGGCTATGTGGCTTTGTGATGTCATGCTGCTCACTATGTAATTGGTTAGGATTGGTTGTGGCTATGTGGCTTTGTGATGTCATGATGCGCAATATGTGATTGGTTAATATGTTTGTTCCTTTGTTCATCTCGCTGAAGTGACTTCTAATTAATATTTTTATGTAAAAACACTCCTGGCATGAAACCCAATGTTGTGTCAAAATTTCAAGGCAATCGGTGCAGTAGTTTCAGAGTCCATTGGCGACAAAGAAACGACGTTACATTTTTATTTATATAGATTATCTTCTTGGTTTCTGATCTTCCCGGTCATTTTCGCCATTTTGGCATAGTTGATCATCTTTGTTAGCCATTTCTCTGGTAGGTCTTCCTTCCATCTCTGGGCTAGCAGTATCCACGCAGCTGTCATAGCATACATAAATAGTTGTTTCTGCTCCTTTTTAAACATTTTTTTCAACTCATTATAAATCATTTCCCAGTATGCTTTTGTCATTTTGCACATCTACCACATATGGTAGAATGTGCCTTCTTTCTCTTTACACTTCCAACAAATATTTGTAGCAGTTCTACCGTATACATTTTTTGCTAATTTATTAGGAGTTAGGTAGCAATGATACATCATTTTCCTATAATTTTCCTTCAACATACAGCATTCTGTAAATTTTAGATCTTCCCTCCATAAGTTTTCCCATGATGAAAATTGTATATTATGTCCAATATCCCTTGCTCATTGTATCATTACTGATTTAACTTCTTCATCTTTAGTATGCCATTCTAACAATACTTTATACATTTTTGAAAGTAATTTCACATTGTTTTCCAGTAAGTCTTTTTCAAACCTTGAAATTTCCTTACTAAAACCATTTCATAGAATCATAGAATCATAGAATCATAGAGTTGGAAGAGACCACAAGGGCCATCCAGTCCAACCCCCTGCCAAGCAGGAAACACCATCAAAGCATTCCTGACAGGTGGCTGTCAAGCCTCTGCTTAAAGACATCCAAAGAAGGAGACTCCACCACACTCCTTGGCAGCAAATTCCACTGTCGAACAGCTCTTACTGTCAAGAATTTCTTTTACCCTTCATAAATACAACATTTAATTGGTGGAACAAAGGAACAAACACGGGGGGGGGGTGACGGGGAGAGAGAAGGAAACCAAAGGGAAGGGTCTTTCTCGGAGCCCACGTCACCAGCCTGATCCACGGGGGAAGGGGGCTTTGAGGGGGGAGTGGATGTCAGGGATCTGCCTCCCCCTTCCAGTCCGGCTCTGAGTGGTTACAGAGAACAGCCACCTATTCTAACGACAGACTCATCGGGGAGTGGAAGCAGCTCTTCTTCGGAAGGGAAGGGGGTGCCAGGGGTCCAGGGATGCAGCGAGAGACCTGGCAGTTCCCAGCAAGTAGGTCCGGCGCAGAGATTAAGAAGGAGGAAAAGATGCTTCCATTTCCCTAAGCTGTGTTTCTGGCGGGAAAATCGTCGTACGCCACTTCCGGATTCTGCTAGTGACTGAGCAGACATGATTAGATTAAGCTCTGCACTGTATATGATGAGCACAGATAAAAACTACTAAAAAGGCTAATGACTCGACCTCCTTATTGAAACGACCGACGAGGGGGGGAGGTCGTGACAGTTGTCCTTGAAAATATTTATATTATTTGTCATCAACCATACCCCTAAATATTTCACCTTTTTTAAATTAACAGTTCTGTTTTTTGTTGTAAATATTTTTTGTATCATTTTGTTTTTATTTAACTTAAAACCTGCTCCTTGGCCAAACTCAGAAATTCTATCTAAGACCCTTGGTATACTTACCATCGGGTCTTCTACTGTTATCACAAGGTCATCCGCAAATGCTTTCCGTTTATATGCTTTGCACCCAACTGTTATACCTTTTATTCCTTCATCTGATCTTATATATCTCACCAAGGTTTCTAAAACTAGAATAAACAGTAATGGTGACGGGATCCCTCTTTCCTCTTTGGACAGGTTAGAAAATGGCAGCAACTGTGCATCTCCGAAGCTTCAGGTAAAGTACAAGTCCTTTGCCAGAGAATCCACAGTTCTTCACTAACGGGTGCTGCAGCTGCAAACAACACAAAGCAGACGAACATGCTTAATTATTTTCATTTGAAAAGGCGGCTCCCTCCCCTCCACTAATTTGAAATATTTTTGTCAGAGATAAAGTAGAACTCAAGTTAGGCGGCAGACAAGAAAAGACAGTGGACAGACAAGAATCATGTTATTCCATTCCATGGCACCAGGGGCAGGAGCAGAGGAATTATCCAAAACTCTCCTCTTTTCAGTTTTAGGCAACTTATTTGGTTATGTATTTATCAAAATAATGAGGTCTAGAAATGTAAAAATAATATCTAGGATGGAGCCATCTCATTTTCCCAGCAGAATAAAAAAATCCAAAAATTCACAGCCTTGCATGTCAGGTGGATTCTGGTCTCTATGTAGCCATCAAATAGGGCCTGTTTGCTTCACCCTCAAGGTTTGGGGTAGCTCCGTAGTTGGTAAATATGTGCCACACCCAAGAAGTGACAGTTCATCACATCTCTGAGTTTGTGTATATTCGAGACAAGCACAGATAAACTGACATTTCTTCTTCACCAAGGCTTCTTGCCAAGACGGAGAGTGTTGGGGAGACAGAGAGGGCAGAGACCTCTGGCTGGAATGGAGCCTCTTGTACAAAGGCAAGAGCCACATCCAATGTGCTGCCCACTTTTGATTCTGCCCCCTTCACCATGGACATGTGCCCCTCCCTTAAAGCATTGCCCATTCAGGGCAAGCGACTCTCCAGCGGAAAAAGATTTCCTACTCTCCAGGTTATGCTGATAGGCTTTAGCCTTATTTACAGGCCTGGGCCTGAAGATGCCTCTGGATTTAAGAGAATCCCATTGCACCTTAATGCATCCTGTCTTTCCGTCACCCCCAGGTGCGAAGTGCAGTGGACTGGTTTGCCAGCCAGGAGGAACCATTTCTGAACAGCAGCTACACTATCCGAGCCCAGGACAAAGGTAAATTAGCGTTGTTTCCTCGCTCGTGAGCCAAGCTGGCCTGCCCTTTGCTTTGCCCTCTTTCATCTGGACAACTCTCAGAATGCCAGCATGCCCCAGCCAACACGGGAGGTATGCATATCCAGCCCCCAAGGTGGCTACAGTAACATGGCTGGAGAGTTCCAATTGGCTGGATTTATTTATTTATTTATTTATTAAGTTTATATTCTGCCCTTCATCACATATGTCCACATAGGTCATGCAGTCCCGCTGTAATTGGTATTATCAATGATTGAACTTGAAAGCTTCTGTGGGCAAAGGGTACAAAGCTTTAGCTCCTGCATTAAAGCTGCTTTGCTAAGGTCCCCTCCTTTTCCTTCTCTCCCCCCCTTCTCCTATATAGTCCCATATGACATATACAGGCCAGACTACTCCTGCCTCACGACGGTGCTTCGGGTCAATGCTTCAGTCCAGGAAGTGCTCACCTCCCTGGTAGACTGTCCCGGTTGGAGCAAAGAATGGGTCCTGGTCAAGATCAATTCAGTGGGAGGTGAGTGAGCCACTCAGGATCCCCTCTGGTCTCTGGTGGCAGCCCAGTATTGCATGGTGATGCAGGTGATATGGATCCACTTGAGGAGTGTGCATGCAGCCCCCACAATGTGCATGGTTTCAGCAGCCCTTTCTCAAGGATGAAACAGACGTAACCTGTTTTGCAGCCCAGGGAGAGCAGAACTGTGTGCATAGAAGGGGCCAGCTCTGTCATTAGGCAGGGTGAGGCAGCTGATTCAGGCTGCAGATTGTGGAGGGCTGCTGCCCCTGCGTTTGTAGTGCTCACCTGTTGCTGGTCTGGGCTGACTGGCTGTCTCCACTCCACCTTCTTCTCACCTTTTCCAGAAGCACCAGAGATGGGGAAAGAGCCCTGTTTTCAATGAGCAGGCAAAGAAGCAGCCAGCCCACTGGGAGGGAATGCTGAATTTTTCAGCTTTCAAATTCCCAAAATGAGGGGGGCTAAGAAGTTGTAACGTGACTTGGGCGTTCAAGATATTTTGGTTAAATTAACATAATTTAGTTTGACTTGCTAAGTAAAATGTGTGTGAAATTGCCTAGAAATCATTAAAAATGATTGCCAACTACTTGTAGTTATTAATATTATATATTAATATTATTTATTTATTATTGTTATTACTTAGCATTACCTGATACAGTGGTACCTCGGGTTACAGACGCTTCAGGTTACAGACTCTGCTAACCCAGAAATATTACCTCGGGTTAAGAACTTTGCTTCAGGATGAGAACAGAAATCGTGCGGTGGTGGCACGGAGGCAGCAGGAGGCCCCATTAGCTAAAGTGGCACCTCAGGTTAAGAACAGTTTCAGGTTAAGAACGGACATCCAGAATGAATTAAGTTCTTAACCTGAGGTACCACTGTATTTTCAGAAGGTGAAATTTAAAATTCTTTGCTTTTCTGAAAACAGCTTATGTGCTTTTTCATCAAACGTAGACTTGCCAATCACAAAAATAATAGCACATTTGAATTCATCCCACCCAAAAACATGTTTTTAAGATCCGTCACTGAAGAAATTTGCAAAAATTAAGCTTCACCTCCTAAAATGACACACCCTGCTGGTCCAGACCATACGCTCCAGCAGACATTTTGTGTGTGTGTGTGTGTGTGTGTGTGTGCGTGTGTGTGTGTATCTCCCTCCAGACATGATTAATTTTTGTACCTCTTTTAAGTTCTGCTTATACTCGGAGAGAAAAGACTCCAGGGAAGTACTGAATGATAGGAATTTTATGAATATGCCTCTACGGGGCACAGGACTGCTGTGGTCTGGTTTGGGGTTTGGGGTTGCAGAAAACTGCCCTGTCTTGCCTTAGTGACCAGCCTCCCCTCGTGCACAGATTTCAGGGTTATTGGTTGCTTTTTTACTAGAACCCCAAGATCAAGCAGCCAGAGCCAGGTGCAAAAGACATGTAGCTAGAATTAAAGAACAGGGTCCTTCTGACTACATTCTGAGCCTTGGAATTTCTTTGCAGTGCCAGAAATAAGCGGAGCTCATAGTCCTGCCATGCAAAGCCCATCCCTAGTTAGCTTCCTGCATCAGTTTAGGTGTTTTGTTGTTGCTATTGTTGAATTGGGAGTTGGAACTCATGGCTGATATGTTACAAATCACTCTGAGGTTTACCCGTAATAGCTCAGGACCAATAAACTGTTTAGGGAAGTTTTTAATGTTTGATGTTTTATCGTGTTTTAAATATTATGTTGGGGGCCGCCCAGAGTGGCTGGGGTATGTATGTAGGCTTTATTTATTTATTTATTTATTTATTTATTTATTTACTCACTCACTCACGTCTAGATTTGTCAGTTAGGCTTGGCAATAAGGGTACCTTGAGCAACACTGCTCCCTTGTGGCAATTTGGGGCACTGCCATGTCTCTTGTTCCTTCTTACCTCTTTCTGGCAGATAAAGAGGTCTTGCCCTTGGAGGCCTTTGCTGTGTTTACATCCCTGGGGCTGAACGAGAGACTCTTTGCTGCCACTGTCCAGGAGCTTCACAGCTTGGTGAGTGTGTTTTCCTTGCAGATTCTCACAAAGCTCTCACTTTAATTCTCTGGCCCAACCCCCCCTGGACACAAGTGGTAAAATTACCTTCTGCACAATCCCTGTGGATGTAACCATCTGACAAAAGGAGGCATGCTTGAATTCTCTGCTGCTCATCAGCTGGTGAATGGTGGGTTAAATCCTGCTTTTTTGGCTGTGCACCCCTGTTCGCAGCAGGGGAACTGGCACACACAGACAAACTGAGCAGTAAGGAGGTTAAATCCTTCTGCTTTGGCTCAGCACATTGGTTTCCTGTGGGAAGGAGGTGGGTGCCACCACTGCAGACTTGAAGTGCACTCATCAGCTGATGCCACTCACCCACCAGAGTGGCATCAGCTGAACTTTAAACGACTCAGGACCATAATACCTCTTGGACCTCCTCTTGCCATATTAACCAACCGGGACCCTGTGATCATCATCGGAGGCCTTTTTTGTGTACCTTCTCCACGAGAGGTCCGGAGGTTGTGTATATTTAAGGACAGGCCTTTTTTGTGGTGGCTCCCCATTTGTAGAATGGATTCCCCAGGGATGCTCACCTGGCGCCTTCATTACACATCTTTAGGTGCCAGGAGAAAACGTTTTTCTTCAACCAGGCCTTGGGCTGATTAACATTCTATGGCCTTTTAAATGTTTCTGTGGGAGCAGGGCTATTGGTTTGTTTTTGTTTTATGTATTTTGTGTTTTCATTTTTTATTTTTGTGTGTATGAACCACCCTGGGATCATTGGATGAAGGGCGGTATACAAATTCAATAAATAAACAAACAAACCAGCCTATCAACAGTTGGGCACAGTTTTGGGGAAATGCCTTATAGGCCAAATTGCAGGTTGGAAGTTCACACCCCCCCCCTTGTTGCAGAGGATTTGGGGCATTACCTTGACATCATGAAAGCCTCCAGAAAAGGGTTACCAAACGTCCCCAGATTTGCAAATCTGTCCCCGGACAAATTCCGTCCCCGGAATGTCCCCAGATTTGCAAATCTGTCCCCGGGAAACGTGGCAGCGGCAGCCTCAGCAGCCCAGAGCCAGCCTGGTAGCGCAGTTGACTCTGACTGACTTCAGGAGCTGCTCGCTGCTGCTGCCACTGCCAAAGGGGAACCAGGGACACCCGGTGGTTCAGATCTCCTTCCCCCTTCCCCCTTTGTTTTGGCAGATCGTGGGGAGGCTCTGGAGTCACGGGCGGGTGGCCGTTGCCCAGGAGGGGCACAGGGTGCACGGTTTCTCTGCCAGGCAAGGTGCAAAGCACTTCTTTCGCACCCTATGAAACATAAATGCGCAGAGTTTTTTAAAAAACTGGGCAATGGCCTCCTGCCCGCGACTCCCAAGCCTCCCCCGAACTGTCAAAACAAAGGGGAAAGGGGGCAGGAGATCGGGGGAGGCTTGGGAGTCACAGGCGGGCAGCATGCCATTACCGGTTTTTTTTAACTCTGTGCATTTATGTTTCACAGGGTGCGAAAGAAGGGCTTTGCACCTCTTTACAATATGCATGTGTGCTTGGGCCCAGGGTCTTTTGCCTCACCATCCCCACTACTGATTCCCTGTTGCTACTCAGCTAAAAAAAAAAGTGTCCCCGGATTCATTGAAAAAAATCTGGTAACCATACTCCAGAAGCCTTTATGGGGAACGCACAGTGGAGGCAGTTTAAAAATGGCTTAGGCTTGTAGCACGGATGTTCAATCTATTTGTGAAGGTGGACCAAGGCAGCAACATCCATAAGGTGACCAATTTTGCAGATCAGCTGTGGGTTTGGGGTGTCCATGGCAAGTTGCCCCTGCAGAGTGGCTTGCACTGATTTCTCCTCCCATTTGCCCAGGCCCCTCACCCTGAGCAGCAAGGCCCCACGGCGGGTTCTTCAGAAAACCTGGATTTCATCAGCTCCAAGGACCTGGCCATCCAGTTCACTGAGCATGACTGGAACCTCTTCAAAAGCATCCATCAAGTAAGGAGATTTGTTCCCAGACGAAATCTGTTGTAGTGAGGCACCAGACCCTGCGACTGAGGAGATCTTGCTGTGCACACACACTGCAGCTTTGCCATTCCTCACCCTCATGTCCATGGCATTGTGCAGAGATTTTGACAGCTGCCCTGCATGTCTAAGGTGGAGCAGAGTGGGTTGCATGTCTTCAAGTGAAGCTGAGCCAAAGCATTGTATTTTTAAGGTTGGATTTCAGCGGAGACTCTCCTGGCTGTTGTATTTTTTAAGGTGGAGCTGATCTACTACATATTTGGACCGCAGAAGTTTCCCAATGCAACCACGGCGAACCTGGAGCGCTTTCTGTGCCGTTTCAATGAGCTGCAGTTCTGGGTCACCACCGAGCTCTGCCTTTGTCCTGATGTTATCAAGAGAGCCCAACTGCTCCGAAAATTCATCAAGCTGGCTGCACAGTAAGAGTTTGGCTGAAAGAAAAGCAGTTGGCCAGGAATGGGCAGGCATCAGACTTGCAAGTTTGAGGCTGTGTTTTGTTTTTACTAGAACCCCAAGGTCCAGAGCTGAGAGCAAAATAGTGGCTCGGGAATACGTTATTTGTGAGACAGACATGCCCAGAAATTTGTTCTCAGTAATGGAACGGAACTTTTACACTCTGTTCTCTGAAAATGCCATGGGTGCCAACTTGAACAAAACATAGGCACTTATACGGCACCTCTCAGTACTTCTGCGGAGTGCACAGCTGGGCACAGGCCTCCCCCCACTTGCCTCTCACTCCCCACCTGCTTGCTCACCTGTCTCCCACCCATCACCCACTCACCTCTCTTACGGTCCTGCCTCTCCCTAGCTGCCCTGGCTTAGACACACCTGGAAATGGCACCAAAAGCCAGGAGGCAAGCTGGGAAAGAGGGCAGTGCTCAGTTTGGAGAGAGGGATGGCTGCCCAAGGGAGAGAAGGAGGTAGGAAGGCACCAACTGACATAAAATATTAGGGGGCTGGCCCCATAGAGTTGTCACCTTTGGAAAATCCCATTCCTGATTTTCTCCCAAGATCTCTGGGTTCAGCAGCCTTATTTCATTGATTTTTTAAAAAGAATTCTGAGCCACCCTTTACCACAATATGACACCAGGCAGGGGTAAAGTCACAAGAATGAAACATAGTGAAACCAGAGCCAGATCCCAACACAGTCAACTACTGTATATTGAAAGGGTATGTGTGAGAGAGGTCTTAATGTTATCGCTATTGTTAAACTATTGGAAAGCAAAAATCCTTGCTGATCTCCTGATCCAAAGATCTACCTGTAGGCTTGAACTAGCTTCTGGCCACTCAAGTATGTAGGTCACCTCCTTTTCCTAGGAGAGACCGTGGCTTTGAGCACTGTGGGAGCAGTAAAGGCTGTCCTGGCTTTCACATGAGGAGCATCTGGGGTTCACCCTCCCTTCCGCTTTGAGCTGAGTGCCTCTTGTGTCTTTGTTTTCAGCCTGAAGGACCAAAAGAACCTGAACTCTTTCTTTGCAGTGATGTTTGGCCTGAGCCATTCCACCATCAGCCGCCTCTCTAGGACCTGGGAGGTACATTTCTGCCACAGAGGGAAGGGAAACCAACAGAACTAACCATGCATGCTTTGAAACTGCTTATATACCAGTCTTCTCCAACCTGGTACACTTCAGATGTTTTAGACCACAATTCCCATCCATCGTGACCATGGGCCACAAGGCTGAAGCTAGTGGGAGTTGTTATCCGAAACATTCAGAAAGCACCAGGTTGAGGGAGGCCATAACAGCAGCAACAATGAGCAGTGATTTGCTGCCTTTTCAATTGCCAGTACTTGCCACCACTTTGTAAGGTGCCACCATGGATCTAGCATTCCTTTTGGGGGGTGCAGGTGAAGGCTGAAGCGAATGCAGGGCTGCAAAGTGGCTGTTAAAAGGGGGAATGTGATTATGTGAGAAGGAGCCCCGCCTCGTCATGGTCACATCACACATGCCTGGATATGGCCTGTATCTCCTAGCCTGATAGCACATTACTTGCACAGATTAACTGTATGTATTCTGTTTGAGATATTGCAGAAAAATACGAAAGTTTTATCTGTGGCATTGGATGTGTCGATTCTGTTTCCCCCCATGCAAATCCCTTCTAATCAAAGTACAAATGGTGCATGCGTGAACTTGCCCTGATTTTCTGCAGTAATTTGTTGGCCATTTCTGAACCCCCTCCTGCTTCTGTGTCTCTCCTGTCCACAGAAGCTCCCACACAAGACGCGGAAGCTGTTTGGCACCATGGAGCGCATGCTGGTGAGTGGTGGTCCTGTTTATCTTTGGAAGGTGCTGGAGCCTTGTCACTGTGTCTCTCTCATCTCTGCACCATTCCCCATGTGCAAAGTGCTTTGCTATTCTTTAATGTGTTCAGTCTGCGAGCTAAATCGCTGCTCTTCCCATTTCACAGATGGGGAACTGGGGCTGAAAGAGTGCTCTGCACAGTTGCCATATAAAGTCTATGGCTGAGATGTGGATGTGAGCCCAGATTTCTCCCTTTGGGACTTATTGAACAGTCCTCTGTGGCTGTTGGCTCATCCAGCAGGAGACAGGCTTCCCAAAAGAATCCTGAGAAGAATACCAACCAGCCCTTTGAGCTGGAGCTCAGTTGTCCTTCTGCCTTTAGCAAAAGAGTCAGGCTCTTTTGAGAAGGGGTGAAAAGTCCATTCTTGCAAGATGGAACAATTCCCTCTCTCTGTTCCCTGTGTGCTGTTCTGGGGGTTCTCCTGACCTACTGGTGGTGGGTGGCACAGAGGGCATGGGGGGAGGTGGTGGAAAGCCCCATTAAGCTAGCGGGAGTCCTTGTACAGGCATCAGCCAACACACTGGGTTAGTTGAAACCAGCCCTTAGTGTGGATGCAGCTGGGGACTCACATAACTACCTTATATGCTCCAGTGCCACAAATCTGGGAGAAGAGTTCTGTGTGCATAGCTATCTCTCTCTCTTTTTTTTTTTTGGGGGGGGGAGCATACTATCTTCTAAGCCTTCACCTGAAATGGTATAGTCCAGAAACAGACTTACTAAGTTAATCAGCTGTTGGTGAGAACTAGACTCTACTGTTCTGGACAAGCAAAGGAATGCCATTAAAGGGTAGCTTTGGGGTGAGGCGCTGTGCCCCTAATGCACACACAGTTGCAGACAGTCCCAACGCTAATCTTTCTTCCTTCTTTCCAGGACCCTTCTTGGAATCACCGGGTCTATAGGCTGGCCATGGCGAAGCTGACTCCCCCCTTGATTCCCTTTATGCCCCTCCTGCTTAAAGGTATAATAAGCTGCATGCTCCTTACTAAATTTACCTTGGCTGTTGGTTTGCATGCCTAAATGCTCTTTGTATCTTGAGACCTTAGGGATCTAAACTCACGAAACATATGAAATTTGAAATAATTAAGAAAAAGCATCTAAGACTGGGGACTCGCGGAGGAGTTCTGCTCTTGCTCATTGCATTACTTTGCAAAGGTGGGACATGAGACTAGATTCAGGGCACGGCTTGAGGGCACATGATGCAGCCAGCCTGCTAAAGTTGGGAAGATCTGGTGAGTGCCTGGATGGGAGACTGCATGATAGTCCCATGTATGTCACCTTGAGTTCCATCATGGAAGAAAGGCAGAATATACTAAATATATAAGCCCAACAGCTCATCTGCTGAACTTCATTGTCTGTACATACTGTGCGGGGGCACCATCGGGGGGGGGGGGGAAGGCCCCTCATTTCAATATTCCGTGGTCCATCGGGCCCCATCAGACCTACCTGCAGCTAGTGGAAGACTGCACCAGCCTGCGTAGCGTTGGGGGCACATGTTTGACGTCACATGTGTGTGCCGGGCCCCTTCAATCTTGTGGGCAGCCCGGTGCCTGTGGTACTGTGTGATGAACAGACCCAGATCTTCCTCTCCCTTCGCAGACCTGACATTCATCCACGAGGGCAACTGCACATTGGTGGAGAATCTTGTCAACTTTGAGAAGCTGGTAAGTGGAGAGACATGGCTGGGGAAACCGGGGTAGTCTTACTGTGGCATGGTGATGGCAGGAGGAGCCTGTATCAGTTAGAGAAAGTTCTCATTCCCCTGCTGGAGAGAATAAGCTACAGTTCCCTTTTAGGTGTTGAGAAATTTCAGTTGTGCATAAGGGCACTTTATGCTGTCTTGTCCTCTTTGTCTGCAAATGACTTACTTAGGGGTGAGATGAGGATGAAACGATTGAGCCTAACATTAAACCTCTGTCTGTTCCATGCAGCGCATGATGGCCAAGGCAGTTCGTCTCGTGCACCGTTGTCGGAGTCACCCCAACCGTGAGTGGGGCAGGGGAGCAGGGGCACAAGACAGGTGTCAGTAGGGATAAGCGGAAGCAAAGTACACCTAACATTCCAGAATGGGAGCTGGATGGACAGATCAGCCTAACCTCATCCCGTGCCATTTTTACTGGCACACAATCATAGGTCTGCCCTGTCTTACTTTATGTGGAATTTTTAAAAGAAGGGTTTGCATTTATATTGTATGCATTTCTCTCCAAATACTTAGTTTTTGATACTCTTCAGTGGGCTTTTCCATAAAATGCACATTTTTATTTTCATTTAATCATCATTTTATTTGTATGCCACCTTTCCATTGTTAAAACCATGCTCAAGGCAGCATGCAACATGACAAGATTTACAGCATTACAAACATAGCAAAAGTCACAAACAATAAAGGAAACACATCAAAAAGTACACAACCAAATTGGAACCATATCCACAGAAATCCTAATTAGATCTAAAAATAAAGATACAAAAATCAATAGCAATGAAAAACTCCAATGAAACAACCTAAACAATACCACAGCCCAAGAGTCTTCAGCAGTAGATCAGTCTGTCAGGGACCCTCCCTCCCAAGTCAGGTGGGAGCAGAATTTCCAGGACCCACAGCCAATATGGTTTCAGGAGCCTCAGCTTTTGTAGCTGGAGTCAATCAGGACCTTATCCTCACAGGCCAGGTGGGAAAAGGCCGGCAAGGCTGCAGACGGGTCTTCCAGGACTCATAAGATAGATATTTTTGTGCACTGATGCTGCATTGCAAAATCTTGAGACATTGCATTCCAACCCAAAAGTTTTGAACCATCAAATTGGGCTGGTCTTCTGCATAAAGTGGACCAAGCAAATTCCTCCTCCATCCCTAAGGGTGGACCCTCAGGTCAGTGCTCTTAAACAGATACAAGTGCTGGAGCAGCTAGAATGGCCTTCTCTTTCAGAGGCAAACCATTGTGCCCTACTGCTTCTTTTGCGCTAAGTTTAATTCTTTTCAGAATTGATTAAACTTTCCAGCTCACCTGGACAGGTTGGATTAGGTGACTCTTGGGGTTCCTTCCAACTCTACAATTCTATGATTATATAATTCTAAGGTCTTGGGGCTTATTGGGGGTTTATTTCAGGGTTGAAACAGGTCAGGAGACAGAAAATAGGGGTGGGGAGGGAAGGGGAGAGGCCATGAAATTGAATTGAAATGTTGCAAGGGCTCTAGTATTGAAATAATGCCACTAGCCAAAGGCAGGCACTTGAGTCATAGATCAAACAGACTGAAAGGATGACAAAAAATTAAATGAGCAAAATGGATTTTAAAGCAGACTTTTTTTTAACCCTTCTCCTCCTCTTCTCCACTCCAGTTCCACTCTCCCCTTTGCGGAGTCGTCCTCAGCACCTCCTGGAAGAAGCCCGGGCACTGCGTGCCTCTACCTGTAAGCAAGGGAGGGGTTTTGTACAGAGAGCTTCCACACCAACCCCTTTTCTCTGGTTCTGCCCTCCTTTGTTCACACACTTTTTATGGGGAAGGCACACAACACCATCGAAATCATTACATTCCAGTGTTTTGGTATTGTCTTGTGGCTCCCCCCCAAAAAAAACCACATTAGTGGTGGTGGGGTTTGGTGGGAGGCACTGGCGGAGGAAGATGAGTGCGGGGGGAGCGCACCGCCCCCAGCAGCACAATCCCGGTGGGGTGCCATCGCGGCTGCCCCCCCCCCCCGCGCGCTCCGCCACTGGGGGGAAGGCAAGAGGGCTACAAAAACCAAGTGCAGTAACAGACTGCCCATGTGGACAGTCTAAGCGCTGTTAGGGCTTCTAAGGGATCTCTTTTATAAATTGCAACAGCTCATGCTTTGCCTGCAAAAGGTTCAATCTCAGTAGAGCTTGGAAAAGACTCCTGTCTGAGTCTGCTGCCAGACAGTGTGGACAGTAGTGTGCTAGATGGACTTGGCATAAGGAATCTCCTAGCTCTAAATAGAAACCTTCCTTTTTTTGCAGGTTTTGCCCATTTTATTGCTTGGCTGAACTGCTGCCTGGTGTGTTTGTGTGTGTGTGTGTGTGTGTGTGAGAGAGAGAGAGAGAGAGAGAGATTTTCCAATTTTTGTCCTCTTTTCTTTCCATTAAACTGAGATTGTAATATTTTGCTTTAAAGGGATAGGTATAAATGAAGACAGGGACCCAGGTGGCGCTGTGGGTTAAACCACAGAGTCTAGGGCTTGCTGATCAGAAGGTCGGCAGTTCGAATCCCTGCGACGGAGTGAGCTCCCGTTGCTCGGTCCCAGCTCCTGCCCACCTAGCAGTTCGAAAGCACGTAAAAGTGCAAGTAGATAAATAGGAACCGCTCCAGCGGAAAGGTAGACGGCGTTTCCGTGTGCTGCTCTGGTTCGCCAGAAGCGGCTTAGTCATGCTGGCCACATGACCTGGAAGCTGTACGCCGGCTCTCGGCCAATAAAGCGAGATGAGCGCCGCAACTCCAGAGTCGGACATGACTGGACCAAATGGTCAGGGGTCCCTTTACCTTTACCTTTATAAATGAAGACATTGTGACACCATCCATTTTTATATTTAGTCCCTTTCATAATAATCTCTTAGGTGGAATTTGCTTTTTCACTACTCTTGCTTGCTGAGCTGATGTATTCATTAAGCTGTCTAGCCACAACCCCAAGATTTCAATTGTGGGGTCGCCACAAGCCATTTCCTATATGAGTGCTATATAGATGTAGTATTTTTGACCCAATGTGCCTTACATTTACACTTCCTTACACATCTGCAGTTTCCCAGCCCATCTCAGTCTCCTTTTTACAATTTGATTGGCTTATTCACACTCGTGAATGTGCAGTTTGATTAGCTGTTCACCACCCTGGATAATATGGCAGGTGCCTGAACAATTCAGGATACCATCCTGAATAGTTAATTTCCTGTGTGATGTGTGCAGAGCTACATCCAATATCCCCTCATCAAACATGTACTTTGCAGAATAAACTGTCAAAACCCTCAGTCCCCATGTCTCAAGGACCCAATCCAACTACAAAAGGATCTCTCCAAACTAAGGAATGGGTTAGGTAACATTCCAGGTAAGGAAATGATCCAAATGAAACATATTTTAGTTTTGAAGATTTTAATTTCTAACCATGAGGAGCATTAAGAAGCTACACAGATCACTGAACCCCCCACCCCACCCCCGGAAATTATAAATCTCTGTCACTCACAAGATTCTGAATTTTACATTGTTAAAATCTATGTCCATAAAATGATCTATGAATTCTGTCAAAATCCTTCCTTGATATCGGGATCTTTTTCTTTCAGGTTCAGAGCAATCCCTTAGCACACGAAGCCCAGCTGCTACCTGGGCCTACACCCAGCACCTGAGAGTGATTGACAGCCAGAAAGAACTTCTGCGGCTCTCACGAGACCTCGAATCCTGATGCTGCCAGAAGCCGAGGCTAGGACCTGGGATGTGCATATTGTCTGACCTGGGCAAAGGACTGCTTGAAGGGGCACCTTCTCATGAGTTAGCCCTACTTTCAAGATGGGGAGATACCAAGCAGATGGGAGAGGTCTTCATTCTCTTGGTTCCCTTGCTCTCTGTTCTGCAGCCAGGATGTCCAGGCCAGAGAAAGGACATGTCAGCTGCTACCGATGATGCTTTTGTAGGCTGCAAGGTTCCTGATCCGAAGAAAGACGGCTTTATGGACCACATGGGGATGCCTTATGGAGAAAGGAGCAAAAGCTCCCATATATCACTTATCAGTGTTCAATGGAAATGTGGGGTTTTTTTTTAATTAAAAAGGCATACAGTAAGATTTGCTTTTGTATTTCTGGTGGACTGTGACTTTGTGAATAGCTTTCCCACCTTTAATCCTTGTTCTTCCTACTGACTGTAGCACTAGCTGATAGTTTAGGGGGTCATGGGTCTACGGTTGGATAGAGACCCCATCACAATTGTGCTCTGTCTCTGAGAGCTCGTTCCAATGATGCTTTGGCCTACTACTGTCTTTTAGCACACATGAATGGACCAAAATTCAAGGAAACTGATTCACCACACACCGGCATTTTCTTACTTGCACCCAGGGAACATACTGATTTTCATAAATGTGCCAGCGGCAACTTTCTCTGCAGTGTTGCAAAGGATCTTGGGATATCAGCCTATGGGCCATGCATGTGGAGACTGATGCCAGGAGCAGCATTGGAACCTCACAAGGGACACATTCTTTTCTGGACAGCCTTCTGAAGCCCACCTGTCAGGAGTGGGTCAGGCCAGGTCAAAAGTAAGCAGAGGAACAATGGTAAATGTTACTTTTGTACAGTAGACTGGCTTCTACACACACACACAACCCACTTTACGTTCTCTATCCAGGCAAGCAAGTATAGTGATTCAAGCTCAAAGGGTTTGAAGCAGGTCCTGTGATGGGTGTGGCCTATGGAGAGTTCGGAGGGCCACATCGAGGGGCCCTGAGGACTACGTTCAGTCCCTGTGCCAGAAGCATGTGATGGACTTGTGTGGACAGCAAAATACATAATAGCAACAAACAAACAAAACCTCCCATTTGACACATTTAAAAGGCCACAGATGGTTTAATCAGCCAAAGGCCTGGGTGAAAATAAAATTTTTTGCTTGGGACCAAAAATATTGTTGCACGCCCCCCCCCCCCCATCCTCAACTCTCAATTCTGGCTTATGTCCTTCTTACTACCTGTGAGTTGAGGGAGGGCCGCACCCACTTTCTGTCTCCTATGGAACCCCTTAATCCCCCTTAGTGGCTCTTCACCCAGGAAGCTAGCCTAGCTTGGTTAGCTTTTAAGACTAGCTGGATCCAGGGATAAGGGTGGTCTGGCACCCACAGACTCATAACAATACGGTATGCAATGCAGGTGCCGCTTCCCTGGGGAAAGCATTCCATAGACAGGAAGACACAGCAGAAAAGGCCTGCTCTCGTGTTATTATCCTGTGGCAAGAGGGAAGCATGCAAACTTCATTAGGGATGGTTTGAGGAAGAGCCAGAGCTTCTCTCCCAACCCTCTTCAATCTTTTCAGCAAGCCTGCAGAGCCACTTTTGTTTTACCTCTTTGTGTCTCCAGCTTCCCAATTCCCCGAGGCTGCATACACACCATACCCTCAAAGCACCCCCTAAAGCATCCTGGGAACTGTAGTTTCTTTAAAGGTGCTGGGACCTGTTGCTTTGTGAGGGTTAAACTACAATTTCCAGGATTCTTTGGGGTGGGGAATGTACTTTGAATGGGGTGGGGAATGTACTGTGGCATCTGCAACTTGATGTTTCAATGACTCTTTCCTCCTAAAAGGAGGGCTCCTCTTCAGGGTTCCAGCATGCCACTCCTTCCAAGTCATGTTCCATGTGTCTTTTCCAGCAGTCACTGTACATTACACAGCCACTGAGCATGCTCAGTCTTCCTCAGGCTGATGTCTTAAAATATTTTCTATTGGCATTCTCCCAGACGTGCTGTTTAGTCCCCTCTTGTCAACCCTCCTTACCTGAGTTTGCTAGCAGAATAAGTGATAGACAGGCACCACCTACAACTAATCCCTGCTTGAGGGTGGCAGAGGGCTGAGGGGGGAGTTCTATGCATTTTTTGGGGGGTGAATGCAATCTAAACCAGCAGGAAGAATGTGGGTGTGTTTCTCAAGAACTGTCTACAGTGTGGGCTGTTGCGAAGATGTGGTGGGGAAGCACAGAGGCTCCTCCCTGAATAGAGGAGACTGGCTGGCACTGCTTCCAAATAATCTAGAGGCAGAGGGAGATATCCCAGTGGAAATACCGGTACTGTGTGGGATCTCTTTCAAAGATGCCTGCAGCCCATAACAGTGCAGGGCAAGCAAAGGTCACATGAACTTCTAGAGAAGCCTCTGAAGCCAAGCGCCGCTTGCCTTGCGTCACAGGAGCTCCTGGGCCTTGTTTGTGAGATCCTCCACGGTGGTGGCGTCGTCTCTTGGCTTCGTTCCCAGTTTTTTCTCCGCTTCGGAGGCTGTTGTTGTTTTTTTGAGCAGCTCTGGAATGAAAACTGCCAGCCGCAAAAAAGCCCATGGAGGGGTTCCAAGGAGGAAATTGTCAACCAGATCTCCCTCCCTATGGTGGCCACACCCACCACGGCCAAAAGTTCTGGACCTTGCTTCAGGAGAGCGTCGGAAGAACTGAGGGAGCCTTCTTGGGCAGACATGGCCTCCTCGGTGGGAGACCCCGTGGAGAGGCTTCAGGAGGAGGTGTCGTGCTCCATCTGCTTGGAGTACCTCAGGGACCCAGTGACCATCGAGTGTGGCCACAACTACTGCCAGGCTTGCATCTCCAACTACTGTGAGCAGGGAGCTGGGTCTGTGACCCAGGCGGCCCTCTGCCCACAGTGCCGGGCTGGCTTCTTGCTGAGCAGCTCGCGGCCCAACAAGCAGCTGGCCAACATCGTGGAGGGCATCGAGCGGCTGGCTCTGCGGCCAAGCAGAGGCCCCGGTGAGGCCTTGTGCGAGAGGCACGGCAAGAAGCTGCGGCTTTTCTGCCAAGACGACGGTGAGCCCATCTGCCTGGTGTGTGACAAATCCCGAGAGCATCGGGCGCACACGGTCCTGCCCATTGAGGAGGCTGCTCATGACTACAAGGTGAGCCTGTGTCTCGATTTAGAACCGTGAGCTCAGCTAGAAATGAGTTGGGGCAAGCAGACCTTCTGTTTTGTCCATGTGTCTGCTGCACCAGTCATGAATGTAGGGGGGAGTGTTAGGGGTCTATTCTGAGCTTTGCTGGGCTGAGCACATGCTATGCCTTTAAAGCACATTTGGAGCACATTTCCCCCCTCAGGGTGCTCTGGGCACTGTAGTTTGTTAAGGGTTGCTAGAAACAACAGTGCCGAGAATTCTCTGAGGAAAAAGATGTGCTCCGAATGTGCTTTATAGGTATAGCTTGTGCACAGCCACAGGCTGAGGGAGAACAAATATATCCAATGCATAAGTAAAAACAACAGCACGAAAACAAAAATGTATTTTTGAAATACAACTACAAACAGCTGAACAAAGGAAGAGGCCACAACAGTTGTTCATCAAAACCATAAAAAGCCTGAGTAAAATGGGAATGTCTTTATTTGGCATAAAAACAATAACTTCAGCACCTGACATACCTGTAATGTAGCTGTACACACACACACACACACACACACACACACACAAATGCACACACAGAGACTTGGGGGCTTGGTGTGTTCCTCTAAACTCAGTTTTCTGACCCCCACCTCAAAGATCCCACCAATATTGGTAATAATAGCAATAATAGGCTTTGCTGCAACCTGAGATTCTTTTGTTATGGGCAAGGACTTGGCTAATTTGAGTCTGCGTAACACCTCCTCTCCACCTTATGGCTAGTACAAAATATAGACTGGGTTTTTTCTTAAATCTTGCATGGCCTGTGCTTGACTTATGGGGTGCCTGGAAGCAGGGGCCCTTATGGAAAGCCACCCCCACTCTCTCCAATTTTAACCAAGCCTCCGCCTTGCCATACCCTTTTAAAAACAACTGAGACACAAGACTCCCTCTAGCCCCCGGTACTGAAGCACAGGAGCCAGGGAGATCTGATATCTTTTCTTCCTACCTCAAACCAATTTCTTCTTTTGCTTAACATCCAGCTTGAAGGCAAGTTCTGTAGGACATTAAAACAATACCCTGAATGAGCAAGCCAATGCTTCTGTGGTTTTAATTTAAACCATTGTTTTAAACAAGCTTATAGACAAGGGTTCCTTTATGAATTGAATGCTGCAATTGACTGCAGCATTTTTGGGTGTGCTGCTCTTCAGCAACTTCCCACAAACCTTGTGGTTTGACTCAGTTTGACTGGTGGGAGTCAGTTTGGGCATGAGAGTTGTCCGCACACTCTTTTTCCAGTTGTCCCTGCTCCCTTTTCCTTTCATAGAATCACAGAATTGTACAGCTGGAAGGGACCCCCAAGGTTCATCTAGTCCAGCCCAATGCAATGCAGGAATCTCAACTAGGTCATGCATGAGAGATGGCCATCCAAGCCCTGGTTAAAAACCTCTAAGGGATGAGAGTCCACTACCTTTTGGGGGAGTCTGTTCCACTGGGAGGGAGAGTCAAGAGAGGGAAAGAGTCACTTGCTTAATTTCTGTCAGTTGCTGTTAAATTCAGCAGAGAAGGGCTGGGGGGAGGAGAAAGGTGGCAACTCTATTAAGCCTGCTTCATTAAAATGGCTTTCACACCCATTCAGTTCTTTGTCTCTTGTACAGTGGTACCTCTACTTACGGATGTGATCCGTTCCGGGGTGCCGTTCACACCCCCAAAAATCCGTAAGTAGAGCGCTGCTTCTGTGCATGCACATGACGTGATAAAGCGCTCCTGTGCATGTGCGAAGCGGCGAACCCAGAAGTAAACACGGGTTTGCCACATTCGTAACCTGAAAAAACACAACGTGAAGCAAACGTAACTCGAGGTATGACTGTATATTCTTCTTGCTTTATCTGCAACAGCAGTTGAAGACTCCCCTCCCTAGGGGATACTGTAGTCCAAGTGGGGAGGCCCTATCCTGCCCATAGGCTGCTCCTGCTCTATCAGAACACTTGTTGTCCCCCAGATCCCATAGACATTGCTACCTTCCAAGTGTAGTGTCCTGGATGGAAACTCCTGAGAGCCACCCTAGTTGTTTGTGCTTCCTCTCCTAGATTAAGCTCAGGGAAGCTGTGGATGTTCTCAGGAAGGTTCTGGGGGAAGCATCAAAGCTGGAAACCCAAGAGGCAGAGAAAACAGCTCGGTGGAAGGTAAGTACCTAATCAAAGCTTCATTAAGCGATGCCATGTCTGTTGGGTGTTGAAATAGCAAGGCTATTTAAAACAGTGAGCATCTGGCGATCCAGGACAGTAAAGCATAATTCTCCTCAAAAAGGTATTTTAAAATACAACCTTCCCTGCCCGGCTGAAGCACCTGTGCTACTTCATGTGCCATGGTTGCATTCACACATCACAATACAGCCTTGCTTATTGTAATGTGAATGAGTCTCAGGCTGATGTACTCCCCTTCCCCGCAAGGCCCAGCTGCAGCTGATCTTTAAGTATGGTTTGCTTGAAACAAGCCAATTTCAAACCATGGCTTATAGAGCAGCTTTGTTTCAACAAACCATAGTTAAGACTAGCCATAGTTGAGGGATCAGAAAGAATGCTCATCAGAAGTGCAGGCTTTTTATCTTTTCCTTGCAGCTGTGCACAAGCCTGGGGGGAGGATGTAGTTTATCATGTCCAAATAATAAAGGGGTTGGTTGTTAAACAGAAATTTGCAAAGATCAAATCCCTCAAATCATCCAGATTTTGACAGGTCAGAGTAATGTTGTGGGAGGCTGATGGGGTCAATATGCCACATGGCCCAACATTCATGAATGGTGAAACTTGTGTTTGTGGCACCTTCAAAAAGCAGCTGATACATTTGTGCCACCTGCATGCCAGTTCCTTGTACTTGTGATGGACACGACGTGGACCAGGCATCCATAGTGCATTTTTCAGTAGCCTGGAGATCTTAGAAGTACTCTTCAGGGATGTTTTGCTTTGTGGCTCAAAGTGGGATGCAGGAGAACAGGTAGACTGGTGCTGCTACAGACACCTGTATCATGAAAATAAGGGGCAACATGGGATTTTCCCTCAAGGAAACTTAGCCCAGTGGCAGAACAAATATTTGACACACAGAAGCCTCCTGGCATCTCCAAGCACAGCTGGGGAAATCGCCCATCTGAAACGCTAGAGCAGCGGTAGCTAATGTGAAACGATGTTGTTGAACTACAAATCCCATCAGCCCCAGGCAGCATAACCAATGGTGGGTGATAATAGAGTTGTTGTCCAACAACATATGGATGGAGAGCATCACATAGGACAGGCTCGCCCTAGGGAGACTCTGCCAGTCAGTGCTAGGCAGGCTGGACCAAGGAAACATTCTGCATTCCTCAAGCACCAGATGTGAAGGACTTTGTGGCAGCTCCTTGGCTTCTACTATCATCCTGTGGTGAGGTTAAACCACTGCCTGCTCCACAACTTTTTTTAATAGGTCTATGGGCTGGTTTTTCTTTTATTGGCCCTGGCATGCATGTGGAGAGAAGTACTGGGGAAAGCTCCACTATTTAATTTTCTCTGTGTTTTGCTGCTGCTTTAACTATAGGTGACAAAGCTGTGATGGATGTGTGTGCCACGATTGTTTCCTGCTTCTGAACGATGTAAAGGGCACAAGCATCATTTTCTGTGCATGGGTTTGCCCATTCTCTCTCCCCGCCCCCAGTGCCTTTCACAACCCGGAATGTGAATCAGCGGGAAGCTCTTCTGTTCCCGGGGTTGGGAAAGACCCACAATTGCCCAATCTGTTGCTTAAGTTCTCTCTCTAAAATGGAATACAATGAGCTGAAAGTCTCCCTGAGAATCTTCACCTTTGATCCTGCGTGTGTGAGGAGGAGCTGGTTGTGGTTACTTCAGGAGGAATGAGAAGGTACTCTGCACTTCCTCAGAGGCACTTGACCCTCATGCATGTCATTGGGTCAAGTATATGTAACCCAAGTTGTACAAGGAACCAGCACGGGGTGGTGGGGGTGTAAGGGGAGGGCAACTTCTAGGCAGCTCAGGGAACTTTTACAAAGGCCCTGCTCAGATCCACCCTTTGCTTTCTCAGTCACTGAGGAATGTGGTTATGCAGCTGCATGCGAAAGAAGGTGCTTGAGAAGTCAGCTCTGAGAAATACTGTTTATGTTGAAAAACAAAAACACAACACCCCCAACTGCATTGCTATAACCAAATGGATTAGAGGTAGGAAATGCCTTAGCCATGCAGGACAGGAAAGGTTTAAGGGACTTGTATGGGCAAGCTTAGAAATTCCAGCTTTTGAAGAGACCTCTGCAGCATAGCTGTCAACTTTCAGATTTGAAAATAAGGAATTTTTTCAAACTTTCGGATGCCGCGAGGGATCCGCGAGGGTGGTGCAATGGCACCAAGTAGCCTCGCCACCCTGCGTGCGAATGGGTGAGCGAAACAGTGAGCGCATAGACGGCAGGCAGGCTGGCTGTCTGGTTGGGCGTGAGGGTCTGGCTGCACAAGGCATGCAAGCTCCGCCTCCAGTCAGTCTCAGACTCCTTATTGGCAGCCGAGCAACGCAGCTGAGGAGCTTCCCTGGCCGGCAGGGAGGGAGTGGAGCTGCTTCCTTTGAAATCCGGGAAATTTAAGGGATATCAACAATCCGGGATAGCAGCAGGAAACGGCATTGGAATAAGGGAGTTTCCCACCAAAAAAAGGGAGGGTTGACAGCTATGCTCTGCAGTTGTGTTGTTAACAGCAATTTGATATTCAGGCCTTGGAATGTACATAGAATCGTATTAGAGTTGGATGGGACTCCAAGGATTCTCTAGTCGAATGCTCTGCAATGCAGGAACCCCTTGGGAGGCTCAAATCACCAACCTTCTGGTTAACAGCCAGGTGCGCTGACCCTTTGTGCCACAAGATACAATATTGTTTTTATGAGGTTAGGGGGCTGGAGAAAGCTGGCCTGGAACATCTCTTTGTCAAGCAAATGCAGGTGATATGTTGCCATGGGAACTAAATAGGGAATTGCTTCTTCATAAAGAATCATTTTGAGGGAAGAGAATGCAGAACTGGATGGGTCTCTCTCTGGTCTGATCCAATGGCCAGTTCTGCTTTCTGTGTGTGTCCCTGGCAGGAGAAAGTGGAGGAACGCAGAGCGCTCATTGTGTCAGGGTATGAAAGACGCCGCCAGGCAATGGCCGAAGAGGAGCAGCTGCTTTTGAGGCAGCTTCAGGATGAGGCACAGGAGACGCTGAAGAAGCTGCAGGTGAACTGGGCCTTCCTGCTTGGGCAGTGCGCAAGACTACAGGATCTGATCTCAGAGATGGAGCAGAAATGCCAGCAGCCAGCTGCCTCCCTGCTCAAGGTGAGACTCTCCAGAATGGCATCTCCTAACATGACCATGATAAAGCAGACACAGTTCTGGTACTTATGGATTCCTTAAGCAATGTTCATAAGTCAGTTTTAGTCCCTGGACATTTACAGGCTTCTCTTTTCTCTCCTCTAGGATGTAAAGGTAGCCTTGACCAGGTCAGTACCCTATAACTTATTCTTGTTGTTGTTTAGTTGTTTAGTCATGGACCAGAGCACACCAGGCACTCCTGTCTTCCACTGCCTCCTGCAGTTTGGTCAGACTCATGTTGGTGGCTTTGAGAACACTGTCCAACCATCTCGTCCTCTGTCGTCCCCTTCTCCTTGTGCCCTCCATCTTTCCCAACATCAGGGTCTTTTCCAGGGAGTCTTCTCTTCTCATTATAACTATAACTTATATTGCAGCCCAATCATACGGTCACTTATTTAGAAATAAGTCTTGTGTTAATTGGGGCTTACTCCCAAGAATATGAGCATTGGATTGTGACTTGGACTTGTTCATGACACTGTGGGGTCATAAAATGGTACCTTTGGCTTTGGGGGACAATTAATGACATGTTCTCCTTAGGAGTGAGGATGTATCACTGCAGGAACCCCAGCCCATCTCAATGGATCTACAGGACTTATATGATGTTCCTGGGCTGATGGAGTCACTCCAGAGATACTCAGGTAAGTGAGCAATGGTGCAGAGCTGCATTAGCCATGTGAGCTTGGCAGCAAAGAGAAAGGTTTCTTCTCAGCATGTGGTTTTCATACACAATTTGTAGCTTTTAGTTTGGGGGCCTCTGAACTTCAACTGGGTGGGATTAATCAACTAAAGCTTTAATCACAAATTAAAATGAGCTTCTCCAATCTATTAACTGACGAGACTGGTGACAGCTAAAGACTTATGGACTCATGAATGACTGTTACTTCAGCTGTACTGGCCCTTCCCTCCTTGCATCTGGGTTTATTGAAACAGAAACAGAAAATATGCTTTTCATTCAAGCCTGCAGCCAAAGCTTGTTTCCCCTTTCAGAATGAATCACCAGTTGCTTTGATCTTTCTAACCATAAAGAACCACAAGCGACTGCAACTTTGAGTGCCAGCAATACATCTTTTAAACCTGATGCGCCTATGCATCAGCTCAGCACTTGCCGGAATAACAGGAGTCAGTCGGAAGCTCACCCAACTGCGTCACACCAAAACTGGTATCAGGGTAAAGGTGTGGTTCCATGAGCAGTGCTTCTGCCATCTACCATTCATAAGCCCCTTGTCATAATCATCTTGGGCAGAGGTGAACAAATTTCCTGAACACACTTGGCAGGCTAAGACTTGTTACCATCATGGTTAAAGTGACCTAGATTACTTCTAGGTAGGGCACTTTGCGGCCAAAAGCTACTTCTAGATTTGAGTGATGTATTGACAGATATGGCAAGTAGCCTTCTTAAGCAATAAAAGACCAGAGAAGGGTCTATCAATAGACAGAGATGCTGATTTTATTTGGGCTTCTCCAGGTAACCTGTTTACTGAGCATTCATCCTGATTTGCTTACACAAAACATACCAAGTGGTCAGCCTATACCCAGCTTTAATCATTTGTTCCAATTTGCTTTTGGACTGGTTATATGACAATGAACATTCATCCTTCATTGACAGCCCCTCCACCAGCTCTATTGAGTTAGGTAAAGGTAAAGGGACCCTGACCATTAGGTCCAGTCGTGACCGACTCTGGGGTTGCGGCGCTCATCTCGCATTATTGGCCAAGGGAGCCAGCTTCCAGCTTCCAGGTCATGTGTCCAGCATGACAAAGCCACTTCTGGTGAACCAGAGCAGTGCACGGAAATGCCATTTACCTTCCCACTGCAGCGGTACCTATTTATCTACTTGCACTTTGACATGCTTTCGAACTGCTAGGTTGACAGTTAGGTCAGAGCTAACTCAATTGTGTGTTGCGACACGTTCATGGGTCTGCTACAGTGTGTATGTGTGTCGTGCGAATGCTCCCTACGTTCCTCCTGGGACTGGAAAGGGGTTAGTTTGACCTCTAGTTTGCTATTAAAACTGAATTACTGTGTCATGAAATGATGCATGTCTAAAAAGTGTGTCACCAACATGAAAAGTTTGGAAAGCTCTGAGTTAGGTGACCTTAGCTATGCAAGTCAGCACCACAATATGGAAGCAACAGCAGCTGGAGGGAGCGCGGTTGCTCTTGTACTCACGTGCCTGAGCACCTTCTTCACTTCAAGTTGGTGCCCCAAGCACAAACACACGTACAAAACTTGGGAGAGAATCATATATGACTTGGTAATAGAGCACAAGTTTTGCATGCATAAGATCTTGGGTTCAGTCCCTGACATCTGGAGTTAAGTGGATTCTCAGCGGGGGAAAGGAAAGACCCTTGCCTGATTGACAACCTAGAGGAGGAGAAGCCAGTGCAATGCCCTCCAGCTACTCTGATGCTGGCTGGGGCTGATGGGAGCTGTGGTCTAGTAGCATCTCTTTAGGCTGTGCATCCCTTAGCCAACACCAGTGGGGACAATCTCCGATTAGGTGTCCAATAGTCTGACCTGGTCTACCTTGTCCTTCTATCCTGCCCTTGCTCCCAATGGGAGCACAAAGCAGCTAACCGTACAAAATCACATACACAGCAGTACACTTGTAATCAGTTACATCAGAACCAGATATGAAAGCAGAATAAAAACATTAGAGAGCAAAGATTGTAAAATCATCCAAAAATACCACTTACATCCCAAAGGCCTGGGCAAATGAAAAAGGTTACCTGAATGTGGCTAATGTGGGTGACGACATAATGCCATTTGGAAGGGAGTTCTGTAACCAGGGAGGCCACCACTGAGAAGGCCCCTTTATACTTTGCTGTCAGCCCAGACAGAACAAGAAGCAGAGAATCCCTGGCAGGGTAGTTATAATTCAGCATCCTACTATAATGTCACATGTTCTGTATTGGTGCAGTAACATCACATCAGGACTGAACATGTCTGTTTCCGCCTGCAGTACCGGTGACCTTCGACCCTGACACAGCGAATCCCTACCTGCTCCTCTCTGACAACCTGCTCTGTGTGCAAGTAGGGGATCAAAAGCAAGACCTGCCCAAGAGCTTGTCCCGCTTTGAGACATGCACTTGCTTGCTCGGTTGCCAGCAGCTCACAACTGGGAGACACTACTGGGAAGTGTGTGTGGAGAGCAAGACCAGCTGGACCCTGGGGGTGTGCAGAGAATCTGTGAGCCGCCAAGGAATCTTCACTCCCTCCCCGGCAACTGGCTTCTGGACTGTGTGGCTGAGGAATGGCAATGAGTACGCAGCCCTCACCTCACCTCTCACGGAACTAGCTCTGAGAGCGAGGCCTGGGGCCATAGGCATCTTCCTGGACTATGATGCAGGGGAGGTTTCCTTCTATAATGCTGATAATGGGTCGCACATCTTTACCTTTGCAGACTCCTTCTCTGGACCCCTCCGGCCGTACTTCTACCCTGGGGTCCAGGCAGGGGGGCTCAATGATGCTCCCCTCATCATCCGACCAGCCTCTAGACAAAGGGAGATACCATGTGCTTTTTCCAGTGGCTGACCTTTTGCCATTGTAACTCTTTTCATGTTGGACTGTGAAGGGTGTGGCATATTAAATGGATCTTCACAGATATGTGTGGAACATATACACATATCCCTTTTATGCTTACATTTGGATTTTCTGACTGTCCTGTGCAAAGATGAGGACTGTCCTCATAGTTTCTTGAATGGTTCAGACTTACAAATCATGATGATAACCAAATTAAATTGCTAATAGCCGGCTTGATTGAGAAGATGGCACAGTCCAAGACACGCAGGGGGGCTCAACGATGCTCCCCTCATCATCTGACCAGCATCCAGCAAGACATCAGGAAAATCTTGCTCTTCCCTCCAATGAGTGTTAACTGTGGAACTCACTGCCGGGAGATAGAGACAAAGTTATATGTGCCAAAGGATTAGATATACAGCCCAGCAAGGAAGATTTGGAAGCTGCAGTTTTTGTCTGGGAAAGATCCACCTAATTTTCCAGACACGAGGCCCAGAAATAATTTTCTTCCAGAATGTTGCCTTTCCTGAAGCAGGTGGCTTGGCTCACTTTCTTGAGTCCTTTGATGTTGTTTGCTGTATTAAGTGCCTTTCTGCTCCACATCTCTTCACATGTGGAATAAAAATGCTTACCTAATCCTGCAGATGCAGTACAATGTAATCTGCTATGTGTAGGTATGGTGGATATAGGGTTGAGGTTCATGGTAAGCAGTTGGGTAGACAGTTCTCTAGTCTGATCCAGCAGAGTTCGCTCCCATTCCCCACAGTCAGATTCATTGCTCAAGAAAAAAGCCCCAGACCTGAGATTAAACAGGATTCCTTGCTGAACTTCAAATGCACAACTAAGACTTTCTTATTCCAGCAAGCATTTTCAGGCTCACTTGGTGCTAAAATTTATTGTTTATATTGCTCCATTTACTGTGGATTGCTTCTCTGTACACTGCTTAGAAATGTTAATAATCAAGTGGTATACAGATGTTTTAAATAAATAAAAATAAAGTAAATGATACTGAATGTCAAATTTGTGCAAAAGCCCCCCCCCCATTTCAGTAAAGTGCAAACACAGCTTCTGCAGGCTTCCCACCCCCCAAAAGGAGTAAGGATTTAATGCCAAGGGAGCATGCCTCTAATCTGAATACATTTGAGCATGAGGAGGCAAATTATGAACCCCAGTAATTATGGACTTTGGTGACATCACTAGAGGTTGGCAACCGTCTGGAGGAGCTGAAAGGGCAACTGTGGATGGCTTCTCAAAATAAATCTAACCCAAGGAAAGATGTGTGTCCAACAGATAAATAAATCTGTTAGCCATCTCATTACAATGGACTTTGAACTAATACTTTAAGAGGGCCTGATCGTCACACAGCCATGCAACTCCCTGGGTGCTCTTTGGCCAGTCGCTGCCTCACAGCCTAACCTACCGGTACCTTGCAGGGTTGGGGGGGGGTTAAATTAGGCAATGGACACTACCTTGAGCTCCCTGGAGAAAAGGTAGGATATAAATTCAGTAATGTGAGCCATTCATTTCTTTCCTTTAGCTGTTTAAATAGCAAAGCCCTCTGGGTGTTTCACAAAACAATATTAAAATGCAGTCAGATCACATTACATCAACCATACATTAAAACCATGTTACTTACCCTAAAAAGGAATATTTTTGGTTGTAAGAATGAAACGGTTTACAAAACTATCTCTTTTTCAGCTAAGGCTGTCTAGGCAAAAATCTGCTGCAAACCTCAGTTTTATAGCCCCACTTGCCACAAAATGAGGAAGGCAACTCAGTTATTCATTTCTTGGGGCTGGGGGGAAGCTTGACAGAGCTTAACTGAATTCTTAAAAACGCCACCAGGCGGGCAATTATCATTTTTCTCATGGTCATTTCTCAACAACATGACCCTCAGAGTAGGAACTTCTGGGAAATCCCTAAAAAGGTGAGGGAGAGGACAACCACTAGCCCAAGTCCTGAAAACAAGAGGCTATGTATGCTTTGGACTGTCTAATCTCTCCCCCTAGCCCACAAATTCAGACTGCTAAATTCAGCCTAGCCATTACCGGTAGTTTCAGATCTCAAAAGTGTAGCCAACCCTCCTTTAAAGAGAGGAGAGAGTCACTGCCAAACATTTCTTATCATTCTTCGCAGCTGCTTCCTGACAAAACGCCCAATCCTGCGCAGAAATGAGGTAACATTTCCCAGGCCTTATCCACACTTCTGTTCCCACGCCTCTGCTGGAAAACCGCTTTTTAGCGCTCCAAAAGATTGCTATTTGTTCTGATCGATTACTAAAGAGGGGGGGGGTCTCTTGGAAGGGCAAGGGCAAGGGGGAAAGCGCTCGGACCCATGCTTTCTCGGCATGGCGCAAGTGGGAGTGTGTCTCGCTCTGGGACACAAACAGTGACTTCGGGACCTCCCTCCTGTGTGCCCCTTCGCTTCTAGAACATCTGCACCTTCGAAAACTTTGGACAGTACTTTTGTTCCCTTGCAGTCGCTTCGCATGTCACTTCTTCTGGGGCTGCATTTTATTTTCCGCCTCGCCAGTGGCAGCCTGTCCCTCCCGACTGATTGTTAGCTTTTACCTGTTGCTAGGAAACTGCTGGTGACCTCACTGTTGACGTCATAATGTGATGTTGGCATCATAAGTCCCTAAGACACAGTGGGTTCAAACCATCCTGTATCAATGAGGATTCTCTGTAGGAGGTATTGCCTTAACAGCAAAAAGAAAACGACCTTGTAAGCTGCCTGGGGTTTCTATGAGGAGGCATATTGAATCAAATCCACTTAAACATTTGTAAGGAGCATAGTTTTGGCGCAGAGTTGTACAGTTGTACAGCACAATCAACCAGCGATGAAAATGATACTCATAGCCTCATTTGTTATTTGGTACATACATCCACAATTCCAATTGTGAAGCAGGGGGAAAGCCAGGATGTCCGGCAGCAGATGGTTTTATTGTGTGTTCCCTTGTTATGCTATGTCTTCATTCTATGAGCTTTTTCCTGCCCTTTCATCAGTGATGACGGCTTTTAATTAAATAGTGGCATCAGTGCACAAACAAAAGACATTTCCTATCCTTGAGAAGCTTGCAATTTTAATCTAGACAAAGGGAGATACCATGTGCTTTTTCCAGTGGCTGACATTTTGCCATTGTAACTCTTTTCATGTTGGACTGTGAAGGGTGTGGATCTTCACAGATATGTGTGGAACATATACGCATATCCCCTTTTATGCTTACATTTGAATTTTGTGACTGTTCTCATAGCTTCTTGAATGGTTCAGACTTACAAATCATGATGATAACCAAATTAAATTGCTAATAGCCGACTTGATTGAGAAGGCGGCACAGTCCTCATGAAGAAATGCAGAAACTGCTAAAAATTTCATATGCTAAAAAACCAGAATTATACCTTTTAGGAATTATAAAAAACGATATTTCAAAGGAGAAGGTTAATATGTTTTTATACTCTTCAGCGGCAGCAAGAATGGTGGTTGCGCAACACTGGAAGGAGAACTGTACATTAACAAAAGAGGAATGGTTGACCAAAGTGTGTGAATACTTGCATTTGGCTAAATTAACAGAATGGATAAGGAAAACATCTAATTGTACAATTCAAAATCAATGGAAGGACTTGAATGAATATTTAGGTAGAAAAGGCGTTGATGTGAACTATTGGTTATGTTTGGAATAAGTAAAAGGAAGGGTAGTAAAAGGAAAACAAAGACGCTGAAAATGAATAACAGATAATTAAGCTTTATTAGAACTTAAAGAAATGTTACAGCCTGTGATGGAAGTTTTCGTTTAATTGATTGATTATTTAATGAGTGTTTGAGAAAATTGGGGTTGCAAGTCGTAACCTCCTGTGCCTTCTCTTCCTTTCTTTTTCTTTCCTTTTTTCTGTTCTTTCTGTTCTTTCCTGGTGGTCTTTCTTCTCTTCTTCTTTTTTTGGCTCCGGTAGCCTAGGTATTCTCCTTTCGCGAACCTAGAAATGAAAATGGGAATGAAGTAGACGAATGTATAGACAATTAGGAATATCATATTTGTACGTAAATTAGTGTATATTTATGTGAAAACATTACTATGTTTGTATGTTGATATGAATTGTGATTTTCTTTTTATCAATAAAAAAAAATTTCTAAAAAAAGAGAGAAGAAGACGGCACAGTCCAGACCATTAACATTAGTTGCAAACTAGAATAACCAGGGGACTCCACAGCTGTCTCTTCAGGATGTCTTCACTCACTGCCTGTCAACTTTTTTTGTTTTTTTTTGCTGGAAACAGGCTTGTCTACATTTGAGCATTATTTAGCTGTTAATTCATTCCACCCCTCTTTTGAATTGGACCAGAGCAGTCCACACCCACATTTATGTGAATTAGTATTTGAGGAGCAACTTTGGTTTTGCCCAGTCATAGGAGCAGGCATTCTCTTTTGTGTTTGTTCCTGGCTTCTAATTTGTTGATTATATTATGACAATTAAGTACAAACAGGACATAAAGGCAGAGAGTTGCTTTTGGGAAATATGCAGAAGCACACAGTCAGGCAATTGTAAATTCTCAGCACACAATTTTCTTTAACTTGGCTAGCTGGTGCAGTTTTTTGGTTTGGTTCAAATTTGAGGGATCAGCACACACACACAGGATGTTGGGGGAGGGATAGTACCTCTCGTGGGGGATACGTCAAGCTTCTTCTGGGGTAGTTTGTCCACCTTTGGTCCCCACTCTGTACTCAGTAGCATTCGCTTGTGGCTCCTAGAAGCTGTCAGCATGTGACAGTGGGCATACCCAAGGAACGGTTTTAACTGGTCAGCTAAACCAAGTGAGGGGAGCTGATGGGTTTTAAACCCCTCAGTGAGTTAGGGACTTCCCCTACATGTGAAGACAAGCTCTGGCAGATTGAGCTGACGAGACGAATATTGGGTCCAATGGCCAAGAAGGTGGTTTCTAAACACAACAGTTTGACTTCACCCCTGAAGGTGCACTCCATTGTTTCTCAAGGCAGATGGATGCCAACAACAACATCTATCTATCTATCTATCTATCTATCTATCTATCTATCTATCTATGCTCCTCCAGTTAGAGCTGGAAAAGAAATGAAAGCATCTGTAAATTCTCAACACACACTTTTCAGATTAACATTTCTCTGCAATATCTGCATAGAAATTTTTTATGTTTGCTTGTGCAGTTGCAAAGTTCAGAAAAAGTTCAAAAATTGCAAATTAAGTAAGTTTGCCTTTAAATGCGAGTTACTTCCATTTTCACACCATCCCTACTTGAGGTATATATCTGCATCAGAAGGATGTAGAGCTGACGTTTTATTTGACATTTGTGTCCTTACAACAATCCTGTAAGGTAGGTACTATTATTCTCTTCCCCATATTGCAGATTGTGGGTGATGCTGAAGATAACTTGTCGAAGGCCACTTACAGAATTTGAGGCTGAACAATCAGATTTTAACCAAGGGCTTTCTGGACCATGACTCCACTTCTTAACGGCTACAGTTTCAGAATCACTGTTCTAAAGCAACAGTTGGGGCTCTAGGCTTATAAAGTTCCCCAAAATAAACCCACTGCTAGTAACTATATCTTGAAACACCTCTGTTGTAGAGCTGGATACATATTGCCACAGAAGCTACAAACAGGAATTTCCTGCCTGATGGCTGTGTTAATTTGATTGATATCACACAAGGTGATGCACAGACTCATACCTATGGCAGAAGCATCGTTGGCTGACACTCACATGCACCTCTTCCCACCCTGTGTGATGCCATGTTATCTCTCTCCAACCCTCAAAGCTCCTCCTCATTTGCTTTGCATGAACCACCCATAGCTATATATATATTATCATGCTCCGATGAAAGATAGCTTCAGTTGGTTGATTCTCTTCCCTGTGCCTCTTTGAAACTTCACCCTCATCACCATCTGTGCCACTGGGACCATGAAAACCTGGGCATGTCTTCTCCTGGCAGGAGCTTTCTGCAGCCTGGCATCTGGATGTAAGTAGTAGTAGTAGTAGTACCGGTAGTAGTAGTTTTTTAAAAAATTTGATTGAGTGTTTAGATTATCTGTACCCAGAGAAAGAGATGCTTTATGGTTTGATGCTGCACGGCGCTGAGGAAGAACTGCTTAAGGAACTATTGTGTTGTCCACCTCCAGGTGCTGTTGGACTTCAGCTCCCTTCAGCCCAACCACCATGGCCAATGGTCAGGGACTATAGGAGGTGGAGTCCAGCAGGCCACATGTTCCTCCCACCATGACCAATAGTCTGCACAGACTATCAGTGGTTTCACACAGGACTTTACCATGAAATGCTGGGGACTGAACCTGGGACATTCTACATGCAAAACATGTGTCCTGCCAGTGCCACTGAGTTATGGTCCTTCCCCTTGCAACTGCAGAGCCATCTCTAAGTAAGTCCTAAACTGAGAGGCTCCAATCCTAAACACATTTACTAGCAAACAACTCCAAGAGAGCAGGACTTACTTCCAAGTAAATTATGCCTACGGTTGCAATGAAAAGAGATGGTTGATTACTCTGCATTTGATTGCTATAAGCTCAGTAACTCACAGGTGGGTCACAAGATGATTCTTTTGCCAGGCATTGCAGATGACAGGAATGTTCCGTGAGGTTGGGTGAGCGGCACATACAAGCAACTCATCACTTTATATTGCAGTCATCAAGGGAATGTGTGGACTAGAGCTGTTCCACAAATCCCTGTGATACATCAAAGTCTGCTGTTTTTGCTATTCCCAGGGCTCTTATTCCCCACTCAAAGACACACCTTTGAATGTTTCATTTTTCAGTCATTTCCAGCAAGTTAAATGCCTAGAGGTAGCACCAGTGCTTTTTTTCTTTTTAAAAAAATGTTTAGGTACTCATTTTGACTCAAGAAAATCACCATTTTATAGTTCAATTCGGGGGGAAATAAATACAGTAAATGGACAAAAGTACAAAGATTCACAAAATGTTTAGGAGTATGCATACCCCTGTGTCCCCCCAGAAAAAAGCACTGGGTAGCATTCCACTGAAAAGTGGCCATTGAATGTATGCTACTTGAAATGAGCGTACACACACACACACACACACACACACACACACACAGGAATAAACCAAGCTGATTCTAGTGGGGTTTTTTTGGGTGGTACTGGGGGGTTTATGGGGCCAGATGTCCCTCTTGAGTGCTTTTGCCTGGCAGCAATGGGCTCTTCCTGATCTGTGAGAATGCCCCTTGTTTGCTTGTCTGGATGGAGAGATGTCTGTGTGTGCGCAGAAACTTTTGACTTGTGCATGACTGAGATGCAGCCTACTGTACAGAGGTAAGAGTCACATCCGTTGCACTGCCTATTTTGCCTTTGGCTCTAACCACTGCACAGCATGTTGCCCCCAGAAGGTTGTCCATGAAGTGCTCATTGAAAAAAGTTCCCCACCTCTGGGCTTCTGAAAAAACATCTGCCAACATATTTTATGGAGTGCCCTTCTCTTTCCCATCTGGACATACAGCTAAATTGGATTGTAGCTTTAGTAGAAGCTGGATTCATGCCAAATTCATTCTCCAGACAGTGTGTGTGTGTGTGTGTGTGTGTGTGTGTGTGTGTGTGTGTATATATAATATTTATGAGCATTGACAAATACCTGCTCAATTGTAGTACTCATGAGCCAACCAGGATAAAAGGGAGCATGGTGACGGTTCTGGTAGTAGCACACAGCTATAGCATTACTGTTTGGGAGAGATGATTTGCCGGTGGTCAAGTCTGCCTCTGGAAAAGAAGCCGTCTTAAACACTATGAGGTAAATACAAGAAAGAATGTTTTAAAAAGGTTGTGCATTTCTATGATTTGGTAAATACGGCTGTTATTGTGTGCAGGCCCTGTTGATATTGGAGAAAGAGCACTGTGAAAAGACTATCCTTGGTCATGGTTTCAGTAGTGCATTTCCACGTTTCTCTCACTGAGGGGAACACGAAAAGATTTCATTGCTTCTAGTCCCTGCAGTCCAGCCCCAAAGAGTTCTTCAGCCGCACCACAGCTTGTCGTTCCACATAGCTAGAAAAGGCTGGTGCATGTGCAATATGGGTTATTATTGTCGCAGAGTTGCTGCCATAATTAGGGGGAAATGGATTGAATGAAGTAGAGCCACTTCCCAAATTCTTTGGGCCTTTCCAAAAATCTGTCATATTTAAATTGCATCATCTTGTAATAGAAAAAGCACCATGACACAATGGGGAAGGTCCTTACCTTCAGGGAAGGGCTGTGGCTCAGCAGGAGAGCACGTGCTTTGCATGCAAAATGTTCCAGACTTAATCTCTGGCATCTCCTGGTAGAGTTGGGAAACCTGGATGTCAGGAGAGCTACTGCCAGTCAGAGCAGAGTGGACAATAATGAGAGAAATAGACCAAGGATCAGACTTGTATATTCCTCTTCGGTCTTCTAAGAACATGGTGCTGCCACTGATGGAGCAAGGAGGGGCAAAGCAGTGGGAGTCTGATGAGCTGTGGCTGCTGTGGCAAAGCCAATCTGACACTCCCATGCCGTGTCTATGCTGTGCCCACATCAGGCTGTTGCTTATTCTTAAATTACTCAGATTCACAGCATAGTTCTATCTTTTTGTGCCAAGTCATCTTAAGCAAACGTCCTGCAAAGCCCCACCTTGATACTTGTGCAGGGGGGAACATGCACACATGAGAATAGTTTATGTAGCCATGAGACAATAAAACCCAAGATGGAAGCCTGATGATATCTGGGCCTTTGACTGAAGAGAGAAATTTACCAAGAGCAGCCCAGCCCTAAATGACCTAATTTTTTCCGCCAAGGTGAATTTTCTGCCCCACCCCCTTTGAAATGCTGCTCAAAGCAAACGGTACTAAAACAGAATTGTGCATGTCAGTTTTGCATATACTAAATGCTTCACTGATTGCAAGGGTGCACTAACCTTCCTCTAGAACACTGTTCATGCTTCTGGTGGTGCACTATATAGTATGCTCTCAGTATCAAGGCTGACTACTCGGGTGTTGTGTCCTTAAATCCAGAACCAGGAGAAGCAGATAGGTGGTTTTGCCAAAGACTATACCTGCACAGGACTTATGGGCTGGGAGGAACATCCAATATCTACAGCTAATTAGAGCTGATCGATTTCTTGAGAATATGTCCTCCTGAGTCTGTAACACTTCAGAATGCTGCTGGGAGAGATTGCTTGTGAATGATGTTTTTAAAATAATAGAAACACAGTTTTACTAGTTTTCTACTTTCATTGAAGTTCTTTTCATGCGCCAGAGCATTCAAACATGAGATTTTTCCTACCTGAATTAAGAAGTGGTACAGGCCCAGCAGAACTTTACCAACAAGATCAGCCATAGAACATAAATCACATACAGACTTTATCACTAAGATGATTCTGGGCTGTTGCCTGACACATTGCTTTTCCTGCAGCTGTTTTGCACCATCTTCTTCCTGCCTGGGGCCTTCTGCAGGCATGCAAGCCAAGTGAGCTGTTCATTAAGTTATGGCACCTTCCTTTTAATGCCAGCTTGGCCCTGCGACTGTGGGCGCCATGCAGCATGCATGGCCCTGGCACTGAAATTTGTGGGTGCCCGACTCCGTCATGGGGAATTTTGTGGGTGCTCAGGTACTCAGGGCCCCAGGGAGTTGACACCTATGCTGGTAGACTTAGACCCAAAACACTTGGGTTCAAATCACTGTTCAGCCATAAAGCTCACAGGGTGTCTTTCGGTTAATTGGTATCTTTCAGACTCAGAAGTGGGCATATATCTTCCTCTTGGATCGAAACATGTAATAGTAATAAAAGGCAGTCTCTTTTGAACATCCAGTGCTGGGCAGATAAATGGTTGCCCAGTTGCTGCATAAGATCATAGCCCTATTCAGAAACTAGGTTTAGACCTCCTAGTGAACCATGAAACACGGGGTGGGTGTTCATTAGAGAGCTGCATGATATGGACTTGCAAGAGGCACATGGCAAATGTGCATCTGAATGCTCATTGGGAGCAGGGGAGTCTGCCAGCCTCCACAATGTGTGGACACCCATTCTACAAGTGGGATCCTGAACCTGGGTTGGAAGACCTCCCCCCTCCCCCCTGTCTTCAGTTGCTTTGGAAGGTGCAGCAGGGATGCCAGCCAGTCTGTGAGGCTTGGTGAGAACAGCTGGAAGGGGGGCTCCTTGTCTCCTGTGCTTGTCATGCTCCTCCTCTGCACCCCCCCAGCCTGCTCCTTTCCACCCTCCATTTTCTCCCCACCACCACAACCTTCAGCACACCAGGACTTTCCTGGGCCACCTCAGGTGGTGGTGGAAAAGGTGGAGGAGGTGGCATTTTCTGTTTTGCCTCAAGGGCTCTCCTCTCTGACCTTCCTGTGGATCAGCTAAGGGAGAGGGAAGGCTGAGCAGGAACAACGCTGGATTCATGGTGGTGGGGGGCAGTTTCCCTGCACAGGATGCTGAGTTGAGGAGAGCAGAATGGAATAAATATTTAGGAGGGGGTGCCAATTTTTATTTTCATTCAGCGCACCATATTACCAAAGTCCTCCCCTGACAGGAGGTGGCAATGGCTCAACAGGAGCCTGAGCAGAAGGATGCAGTCCTGTCACTTAGAATCATTGCCTTCACAGATGGGAACAGATCCGCCTGCCCTGAAGTGAATGCCCTATACTTAATCTTTAGAAGCTCAGTGGGAGGGGCTGGGAAACTTTTTGGGACACCTTTGTCACTTCTGACCGGTTCTGAACTTCCTGTCCTGCTCCTGACCTCCTGACCTCCTGACTCCTGATCACGGTGTCTGTTGCTGAGCCTGTACTGTTACTTTTCTGGATAAATAGCTCTTCAGTCCTCAGACCTGCTGTCTCTGTATGTTGCGTGTGATAATACTGAGCTAGATGGACCAATGGTATGACGCATTCTAAGGGCGTTTTCTACATGATGGGCAAAATGTTCTCCTCTCCTGATGTTCAGCCAATATCTACCATCCTGCAACTCACGCGGGTGGTGCTGTGGTCTAAACCACAGAGCCTAGGGCTTGCCGATCAGGTTGCTGGTTCGAATCCCCGCGACGGGGTGAGCTCCCGTTGCTTGGTCCCAGCTAGCAGTTCGAAAGAAAGTGCATGTAGATAAATAGGTACCGCTCTGCGGGAAGGTAAACAGTGTTTCCGTACACTGCTGTGATTCGCCAGAAGCGGCTTACACCAGCTCCCTCGGGCAATAAAACAAGATGAGCGCCGCAACCCCAGAGTCGTCCGTGACTGGACCCTAATGGTCATTGGTCCCTTTACCTTTAACTCAAACCCACTAAATGCCCTGCCCTTTAGGGCAGCAGAGAGCAAGGCTCTGTCCACATATAAATGGCAACCCCTAAGGTATCTGAAGAGGGCTATCATTCATGTCCCCCTCTCAGTTCTCTTATTCCTAGGTTGGAGGTGTTGACCTAGTGTCGGAAAAATCCTCATCTTTGGGTTGGTGAGGGAGGGGGAGGGTACAACAACAACAACAACAACAACAATTTTATTATTTATACCCCATCCATCTGGATGGGTTGCCCCAGCCACTCTGGGCAGCTTCCAACACATATAAAAACATAATAAAATGTCAGACATTAAAAACTTCCCAATACATGGCTCCCTTCAGATGTTTTCTAAAAGTTGTGTAGTTCATTATCTCCTTGACATCTGGAGGGAGGGTGTTCTACAGGAAGGGCACCACTACCAAGAAGGCCCTCTGTCTGGTTGCCTGTAACGTCACTTCTCACAGTGAGGGAACTGCCAGAAGACCCTCGGAGGAGGATCTCAGTGTCCGGGCTGAACAATGGGGGTGGAGACGCTCCTTCAGGTATCCAGGGCCAAGGCTTATTAGCGCTTTAAAAGTCAGCACCAACACTTTCAATTGTGTTCAGAAATGTACTGGGAGCCAGTGAAGATAATTTAGGACCAGTGTTATATGGTCCTGGCGGCCACTCCCAGTCACCAGTCTAGCTGCTTCATTCTGGATTAGTTGAAGTTTCCGAGCCACCTTCAAAGGTAGCCCCAAGCAGAGTGCATTGTAGTAGTCCAAGTGGGAGATAACCAGAGCATGTACCACTCTGCTGGGATGGCGTGCAGGCAGGTAGGGTCTCAGCCTGCGTACCAGATGGAGCTGAGAGACAACCACCCTGGACACAGAAGAGGAATGGAAAGATCTTCCTGCTGTAATGTCGGGTTGCACATACCCGGTAGTGTAGAACAAAGAACTGAATCATCATCATATATTTCTTGAAATGCCTGCAATCCTGTGCAAAAAATCCCATTAGTTTAATGAACTTTGTAGTGGCAAATCTACGGGCAGGGTTGAAGTCATTTTAAAATGCATATTTTATGCAGTTAATAAATATGTTCTGGTTTAACCGCTCTTTCTTGATGCTTGCTCTATTGCACAGTTGCTTGGAACAGTTACTTAATGGATGGGCAAGAGTTGCCACATTTAGCAAGCATCTCCATCTGTCACACATTATGATGAATTGATGATTAATTAACCTGAATGAAGTAACAAAAAGCTACTACCAAGGTGATGATGAATAATAAAGAGAGCAAGCAACCCAGGGACTGAAATATGAAATGTAACACCATGAATCACATTTATTCATCTCTAAATAAAATTTGTTTTTGAGTTTTTAACCTTTGTGTTGAAAATCGAAAAGGGGAGCTCATATATTCACTCCTACGAACCTGTCTGGGTTCTGAGATCCTCAGGAGAGGATCCTACCGGCATGCTTGGTAGGGAAGTAGTACAGGGCCTTCTCAGTCGTGGCTGCTCCCAGACTTTGGAACTCCCTCCCTAGAGAAGCTAGACCGGCTCCCTTGTTGTCCTTCCACCGTTTTGGGAAACTGACTGCTTTTAACAAAACGGCTAGTGCCGTCTGGTTTTTATTGTAATTATTTTTATGGTTTTGATAGGGGTGTATTTGTGTGTAGATATAGTTTTAATTCTATCTATGTTTAATTGTTTTTGAATGATTGTTTTTAGCTGTTATTTTTTATCTGTAAGCTGCCTTGAGTCTCTGCCAGGGAAAAAGACAGGATATGTATAAACAAATTTGAACCTTTAACGGTCAAGCTCTGTGTCAGAGACCCTCAAATATACTGAGTGCAAGCAATCAGAATAAGGTCCACTATTTGACTGCTGATTCAGGACTCTAAACTGTGTTTTATATAATCAACTTTTTATTTTGTTCTGTGTATACTGCCATGTTCTTTTGTTGCTATGGCTGTTGGCTGATTCAAATAAAGTCTCATTCATTCATTCACTCACTGAGTACAAGTGGTGATCTTCATGTGGAGATAATCTTGCTCCCCACTCCCAAAACAGAAGGCAGTTAAAAGAGGGGTCACTGCATCATACTTTCATCTCTGGTAAACATGTTTTGCAGGTTTATGAATTATTTCAAAAAATTACAAAACCAATTTTATTAGAAGCACGAGTGAGTTTAAAAAAGTAGTGTTCTCCATGGAAACAGACCCTTTCTCAAACCACTTTGAACTTTAATATAATATGCCAGAGATTAATTTTAAATAAAAGGACACATTCTACTCATGCAAAAACACGCTGATTCCCGGACCGTCCGCAGGCCGGATTTAGAAGGCTATTGGGCCGGGTCCAGCCCCCGGGCCTTAGTTTGCCTACCCATGGGTAAGAGTGTCTCTAAGTACAGAGTGCCCTTCCTTCATACTCACAACTGTAGTCAGTCCCAGAATAATTAAGAATACAAATATGTTTGTATTCTGAATGAATGCTCTGGGTTCAATCTCTGGCATCTCCAGGTTAAAAATGTGAGGCTGCAGGTGATTTGAAATGCACCCACACCTGAGATACTGGAGAGCAGTCAGAGTAAACAATGGACAAATTATCTGATCTGGCAGCTTCCTTTTTGCATGGATTAGGCTAGCCAGTAGCATCCCCTGTATATTAGGGACCCATCACTTCTTGCAGCATTCTGATAACACAAACCGCAAACGTTTCTGAAACATTTTAAGGTTATGCCTTATGGTTGTACTCCACTAGCCCTTCTAACCTATAGTGGTACAACACCCCTTTCTGCATCTGCCCACTTTCACTTTTACTGCAGTCTGCTAATCCAGATTCCACCCCCCTCCAAACTTAATTTCAGCTTTGTATGGCCCCCCTGATTCCTGCAAAGGGCGATGTAATGAGAAATACAATCCAAAAGATGTTTGCCACTGCAACAGGAAATGTGAACAATACCAGAACTGCTGTGAGGACTACCATAGCCATTGCCAGCAAGGTGAGTGAAAACTCTGGACGCTAATGTTACTAAAGTTCTCCTGTGGTCATTCCCTGCTTAAGTTGTCTTCCTAAAGGCATCTGGTTGGCCTCCTCTGTGGGAAACAGATGGTGAACTAAGTAGGCCTTAGGTCTGGTCCAGGGCTCTTATGTGTTGTTCATCTCTCTGTCTCTCTCTCTCTCTCTCTCTCTCTCTCTCTCTCTCTCTCTCTCTCTCTGTGTGTGTGTGTGTGTGTGTGTGTGTACACCCACACACCAACACACTGAAGTACAATGTCTGGATCTGATCATGAGAACTGATAATGTCTGGAAGTAGTACATCTGCTGAGAAACAACAAACAACAACAAGCAATAAATAATAATAATAATAATAATAATTTATTTATACCATGCCCATCTGGCTGGGTTTCCCCAGCCACTCTGGGCGGCTTCCAACAAAATATTAAAATACAATTATCTATCAAACATTAAAAGCTTCCCCAAACAGGGCTGCCTTCAGATGTCTTCTAAAAGTCTGGTGGTAGTTGTTCTCTTTGACATCTGGTGGGAGGGTGTTCCACAGGGCAGGTGCCTCTACCAAGAAGGCCCTCTGCCTGGTTCCCTGTAACTTGGCTTCTCTCAGTGAGGGAACCGCCAGAAGGCCCTCAGCACTGGACCTCAGTGTCTGGGCAGATCGATGGGGGTGGAAACAAAACTGTGTAACTTTGGAAGTTGTGCAAATCTTCTCCCTGTGAAACACCTGTTGTCCAGGTAAGCACAACAAGGATGCAAAGGGGGGGGGGGTTGTGGAAAGGTGTGGAAATCTTTCCCATTGTGAAAACTACCTTTTTTCTTTCAAGTGCTCCCAATATGTGATGCAACAGTTTGGTATGACAGAAACATCCATATAAATAAATGGAAAAGGTTTATACCTGTCTGGTATGGGGAAAAGGTGGGGTATAAAACAACATCACCACTTGACTAATGGGTTTTGGTTCTTGATGCTAGCCTATCATCACCACCACCATCCTTACAATTGATTATCCACCCTTCATCCTAAGGTCCCAGGGTGTGTTGCAACAATTAAAACACAATATTTTCTTTTAAAAACATGACTATCACCAAGATGCTCTTAAGACACTTCTCAAAAACAGATTTTCATGTTGCACTGTCCAAGGGGCCTTGATACGGTTTGTGTACAATCATTTTTCCTTTCTTTTATCAGCTAATGCAGATGGCAAAGAAACGGGCACAGTCTTTGATGGTGAGTACTTGCATTGCTTTTTAGATGAGTTGCTTGTGACATGTAGAATAACTGAAACCAGGAGCAGGTGGTCAGTTGGTTCACTGGTGAGAGTTGTTGGTTGCAACTGTGGAGAAACTGAGGTGGCAGCATGCTTCTGAATACCAGTTGCTGGGAACCACAGGAGGGGAAAGTGCTGTTGTGCTCAGGTCCTGCACAGGCACCTGGTGGGCCACAGTGAGAACAGGGTTCTGGACTAGATGGGTCATTGGGCTGATCCAGAAGATTGTCCTTACACTTAAACGTCTGTCTCTCCCACAGGGGAATTCTCCAGTAGTGATGATGCAATCACCAATGAAGAATTGCAACAAACATCTGAGCAGCTTTACCAAAGCGACATTAACAGAGCTGGGGAGGCTGATATCACCCTTAACAAGCAACACTTAGCTTCAAAGAATCAGGAGAACAAGGACCAATCCCCAGAACCGTGAGTTCCACACAGACTTGATGCATGAAGGTGCCCTGTTTTTAAGAGCATTAAGACTCTGGCTACTGGATCAGGCCAGTGGCCCGCCTCTACTCCAGCATCCTGTTCTCACAGTGGTCAACCAGATGCCCCCCAAAGTGAAAACCCCAAGCAGGACCTGAGCACAACTGTATTCTCCAGTTGCAGCTCATTATTTGGTATTCAAAGGTAGACTGTTCTTGTCTGCCATGTCCATGCAGCTGAAGCATAACCCTTTCCCAGACCACAAAAAGCACTCTGCAGGTGCCCCAAGACCATTCAACGTTAGTGTTATACATTTGCAAGGCTGACACTGAAATAACTTGTGGCGGGAGCTCTGATAAAACCCTATCAAGCAGGACTTAAGCAGCTGCAACTCCAGCGATGGAGCTGAAGCCTGCATGCATTTAATGTTTGTAAAGAGCAGATTAAAAATAATTATTCCAGTTCAACTGAGTGGATAGATGTATATTGTCTTCCACTGGGGAAGTCTGCCCCCTGGTGGCTGCTTGATCCCGCAGCGGTTTAAACCAAAACCTCCAGCCTGCAGAGGGCTGGGCACTTACCCGGTAGATGAAAAGATACGTGTAACTGTGGGGAGAGAGCAAGCGAGCAATCGAGAAAGCTGCAGCTGTGGGCTGCAACTGTTTAAAAGTGCAACTCAGGAGCTCGGCATCTTTCCACTTCCTGCTAACCTGGAGGCACACCTTGCAGGTAGGAGACGTGGGTCCAATAGGATGGGATGGGAGTTGGGAATTTGCAGAGAGGAAGGTGGTTGAAATGAACGCTTTAATGGGCTATTTTGATGTGGGTTTTTTGTTTTTGTTTTTGCTGGTTTTAGCAAAAAGGCTTTATTTATTAAGTTACTTAAAAAGACATAATTTAATAATCTTGCTAATTGTTAAACTGTAAGGATCTTTTAAAAAAAGTACATTGCAAACTCGGGGTGTTGGAATTGCAGACTGGGGGTTTCGGACGCGCAAAGGGATTCTTCCGGCGTGGGGTGTGGCGGGGAGGAAAAGCTGCTCTGGTTATCCAAACTGAACGTAGTAATAATTTGGTTGCATTTTACAAAGCACTTCAGGGCGGTTCAGATGCTTCCTTCGAGAAGGCTCCCCTGCCCGTGAAATCGTCCTAACAGCCTTGTGAGGTGGGCTCGTTCCTATGTTTGTAGCAAATGGTCTTGGAAAGCAGGGTTTGGGAAGCAGGTGGCAGTTTACTAAGATGCTGACTTTTGTTTGATAATTTGTATTTTGCTGCCTATAAAACTTTCTTGGTCTGCGTTAATTTTCTTGCCCTTACTGGCAGCAGAGGTGGGGGGGGGGCAGGGGATTTATGTATTTCTATGGGGGAAAGATAAATGTCATAAATTCATTTAGTGACAATGACAAAGCAGATGCCACTTGAAAATAAATATTGGAAACGTTAAACAATCCAGAAAAAAATTAAAGAGTGTTTCATAAATTACTATAAAAAATTATATAAAGCAGAAGAGAAGGATGAAAATAAAATAAATTCCTGACCAAGATTAGATTACCATAGATAACAGAAGAACAAAAATATTTAAATGGCCCCATAAACATTAGCGAAATAAAGGATGCTATTACAAAATCTAAAGTCAGAAATTCTCCAGGGCCAGACAGAATCTCCATAATGTATTATAAGAAAATGGAAGAGATATTACTACCAGTACTGGAAGGTATGATGAACAAAATATTAGAAGAAGGGAAGTTCCCAAAATCATGGCAGGAGGCGTTATTAACATTAATACCGAAACAAGGTTCAAATCTGTCTGAAATTAGGAATTATAGACCAATCCTCTATTAAATACGGATTACAAAATATTTGCAAAATCTTTGGCTAATAGATTAAAAAAAATTGGGGAGAAGATTAATTAGGACCAATCCGTTTTTTTACCGGGGAGACAAATTAAAGACAATACGAGGATGGTAGTAGATATAATTGAATATTTAGAAATGAGGCTGGACTAAAATGCAACCCTGATGCTGGTCGGTGCTGAAAAAGCTTTTGACAATGTATCTTGGAAGTACATGCTTAAAACCATTGAAACAATGAGATTAGGAGAGATTAGGAGTGGAATTCAAGCAATATATAAACCCCAAAGGGCAAGACTGATTATAAATAAAGAATTGTCAGATTCCTTCGACATCTCTAAGGGAACAAGGCAGGGATGCCCACTGTCATCCCTTCTCTTCATAACAGTGTTAGAAACACACCTGAAAGTGATTAGGGATGATCCAAAAATGGAATGGATAAAACTGGGGAAAAGAGCCTAGAAGGTTAATCACAACAGAAAACCCATTAGAAAGTATTTTAATAACACTGGAGAAAATTCGGCCAACTATCTGGGTTTAAAATTAACAAAGACAAAACAAAACTTATGGTGAAAAATTTGGATGCACAAGAAAAAGCAGAGCTGAAAAAGAGACAGGATTAAAAGTGACTTAACAAAGCCAGATACCTGGGAATTTAGATCACTATGAAAACATCAATCTCTATAAGGATAATAATATACAGGCCTGGAATGAAATAAAAAAGGAGCTAGAAAGTTAGAAAGTTGCAATAGACTAAAACTGTTATTATGGGGGAGAATCTCAATAATTAAAATGGTAATCCTTCTGAAAATGTTGTTCCTTTTTCAAACCATCCTGGTTATTAATGTACTTAACTGCTACAAAGAATGGCACAGGTATTTGGCCAGGTATATTTGGCAAAGTAAAAAACCTTGGATAAAATTTAAATTGTTAACAGACGTAAAGGAAAGAGGTGGCTTTGCATTGCCAGATTTCAGGTTGTATTACGAAGCAGCATGTTTTGATTGGCTGACGGAATGGATGACCTTAAAGAATGTCAACTTATTAGATTTAGAGGGATGGAGCAATATAGTAGGATGGCATGGATATCTGGGTTATGATAAAGTGAAAATACACAAGGGATTTCGCAACCACATCACCAGAAAAGCAATATTTGAAGTATGGGAAAGAAATAAAAAACTGTTGGAGCCGAAAACCTTGTAGTGGTTATCACCAATGGAGGCAATGGCTGTAAAAAGGAGAAGTATGGATACCAATTGGCAGACATATAAAGATTTACTAGAAGAAGAAAACAGCCAACTAAAATTGAAGAAATACGATACATTGAAACAATTTGGTATAAGCTGGTTGCAGTACCACAAACTTAATGGAGTTTTGGAACATGATAAAAAATGGATTCAACAAGATAATCTGATCTAGATAAAGAACTTCTTTCAAACGATAAAAAGAATTTGTCCAAAAATGTATAAGTTGTTACTAAATTGGTGTCAGGAGTGCGTGCAGGAGCCAGGCCCTGTGACCAGTAGGGCTTCGCAGGACTGGGGCCTTCCTAAGTTTGTTCTGAAGAGGCAAGGCACAGCCGCACAGGTGAGGCCGATTGGCAACGCATAGCACCTGGTGGCAAGAGCCGGGAAGGAATACAAGGTCAGCATTTCCCTTTGGCTCTTTGCCAGAGCAACACGCTTCCTGCCTTGCTGCGTTTGGCTTCATGACTCCTTGCTTCCTGATCCTTGGACCCTTGGCTTCCTGACTCCTGGCTTCCAGACTCCTGTTCCTGCTCCCACCCCACCATCTTGCCCCCAATCCCAACGTCCTCAGCTGGGACTTTGACCGCCCGTGAACCAGACCGTGACAATTGGCATTTGAAAGATGAAGAGGTAAAGGACATCATGATAAAATGGACCCAAGATTTCAGCTATAATATAGAATTAGACAAGTGGGAAAATCTTTGGAAAAATGATATTAGATTTACGGCTTGCTATATGATCAAAGAAAATTTCCTAAAGATGATGTATTGGTGGTACCTGACCCCAGCAAAATGGGCTAAAATAAATTAAAAAATCAGTACTAAATGTTGGAGGTGCAACCATAAGGAGGGAAATCTATTCCACATGTGGTGGACGTGCCCCAGAATAAAAATATTCTGGGACATGATAGATGAAGAATTAAAAAAAATGATGAGACTCACCTTTCAAAAAACAACAACAACAAAAAAACAACAACAACACACCCCAGACATTCCAAAGGACCAAAAAAAAAAATGAGAGTCTATATGCAATCACGGCTGCCAGGATCGTGATTGCAAAATATTGGAAAAGTAATGTGTTGCCAACAAAAGAAGAATGGCTCTTAAAACTAAGTGAATATCTTGAACTGGCTAAACTTACAGAAATAATAAGAAATCATTCAAATGAGCCATGGGGCCCTTGCAACTTGCTTCATGAAATGTGGTAAAAAAAAAAAAAAAAAAAGTTTTCTTGGGTGTGTGGATCTGAGCGGGTCAGAGGACGACACCTTCTCTGCCGACCTCTTTCAGAAGACCGAGACAGTGCTGGAGCTCATGGCCTCAAGCTCCCAGATCATCAAGCTCCCCAGCAACTTTGATATCAACCTCAGCAACTGCCGGTTCCATGGGAAGAGGATCTCGGACTTCTTCACCAGCCTGAAGCACTCCCCTCCTACCTTGCAGCCCATGTGCTGGGTTTTCCTGTGGCAGCATCTCACAGCCTGGCCAATCGACGAAAAAGTCAAGGCCCTCCTGCTTCCCAACATGTTGAAAAAGCAACTCCTCATAGACCTGAGCATCTCTGTGGAGGCGACTGTCTGACTTCAAGGGTGGATCAAGACGACTGCTGATCTACCAAGGGGGTTTTCCAGTCTCTGAGTCCTTCACGTCACACACACCAGTCAATTGTGGACACGGATGTTGGTCACACATGGGATGACATTCGCGAGATTGTTGCACAGGGTGTTACTGCACCATACTCATTCACACACACGGACTGGCCTTTTGTCCTGCAATGGACGAATGCCCCACCAGGCAGGAGGGTTTCTGCGGCTCGGACCATCCCATACTCAGCCATCATCAGCAGTGCATAGTTCACATCCTCTGGGTAGTACACAGAGTTGGCGTTCCTCTCCAGCAGCTCATGAAGGACCGCAATCTGTCTGTCATCTTCTCCCACGGTGCTGGAGCTTCACAAGAAAACAAGGCAAATAAAACACCACCATGACCATAGGAGGAGAGCAAAGTTCCGCAGTGGTGGTGGTGGTGGTTTGGTAACAATTAAGAGCCAATCAGTAGGCAGCTCAGAGGGGAAAGCGGTGTGTCAATGAGAAGACATGTCCTTCTGGGCCACATGCCAGTGGTGGGCAGGGGAAACTAATGTGATTTTTTATTTTTACATTAGACCACCAGGTCCATCTAGCTCAGTACTGTATGCACTGACTGACAGCAGCAACAGCTCTGCAGGGTTTCAGGCAGGGGAACAAGCGCCAACTTGGAGATGTCATTAGGGACTGAACCTGGGGCCTTCTGTATGTACATAAGGGGCTCTACCCTTAACGATGGCCCTTTCCCTGAAAGGTAGGATTCCATTTGTGCATTTCATGGTATTTATACACTGCTTGATTGTAGAAAACCCTCAAAGATCCTAGTTCTCATAGTTCTGAAGAATGGGCTGAATTGAATAAGAACCCAGCTCAGTACTGTCATTGACGGAGAAGCAGCTTCCCAGTTACCTTTCCATCATTTCCTGCAGCACAGGATCCATACATTCCAAGATCTCGTCAACCAACGGCTGGTACTCAAAGATGATCCGGCAGAAGCCATGAAGAAAAGACATTCTGCTCAACCCCCTGCATCGATTCATTCAGGAAATGGTCTGAGCTTTTTCCTCAGCCTACCAAAAAATAAATTCTTCATCATCATCACTGTCATATGTATCCTACAGAGCTTGTTAACACATCCCTCCCAAAACCCACAGAGAATGAATCTATTGAAATACAGAAACAGATATAGTAAAAACAGCACAGCACTATTTAAAAGGGCTTTTCCTAAACAAACAAACAAACAAAACCCAATCCGTTCCCAAAGACCTGTCGGTGGGAAGGACAGTGAGGAGGGAGCCAGTCTGGCTTCTCCAGGGAGGGAGTTCCAAAGTCTGGGAGCAGCCCCTGAGAAGGCCCTCTCTTGCGCCCCCACCAAGCCTGTCTGTGAGGGTGGCAGGACCAAGAGAAGAACCTCCCCTGAAGGTCTGAGCCAAGGCAGGTTCGTATGTGAGAATACAGTCCTTCAGGTAGCTGGGTCTAATGGAACACTTACCCAGCCTGAGGGAAGCAATGGTGGCTTTAGCCCATCCAGAGCATGGAGGGTGAGGCATAAGGCATATGTGTATGGGGTCGGTGTGTATCTGGATCACAGCTTTTGGTTTATACCCACACAGCCCTTAAGGTGCTTTATATATGCGCTGTTATTTTAAACCAGTCTTGTCCAACAGGTAGATCGTGATCTACTGGTAGATCGCAGGGGATCCATGGTAGATCATGGTAGATTGCACACACACACCCCACTCAAAAAGAAAAAAAGGCTTTGGTAGATGCCTGCCAGTTTTTTGTTTGTTTGTTTGTTTGTTTGTAGTGGGAGTAGATCTCAGTTTCTTGAAAGTTGAACATGCCTGTTTTAAACTACTTACACATGCGAGCGCGCACACACACACACACACACCCCCATCCAGGAAACAAGAGGCATTATCACATTTCAAGGATAAATTGCAGCCAGGCACAATCATTCAAGGAGGGTGTGGTCTGGAGGAAGTCCCAAGGGCCACACAGAGAGGCCTCAAGGGCCAGATCTGTATCCCCACTGTCCCAGGCATAAGATTCCCTACTCCTGCTTTTGAAGAAGTGCCGTGTGAGAGGGATGCTGTGACTTTGGTTGCAAACTGTAAAGGGAACTTGCCTTTTTTTTAACCTGTCAAAAAGGTAGGACATGATTAAGCCAGTTTTAAACCTTTGGGAGGAAATTGCCATGAGTATAGTGCATTTGAAGGGGACACTCTGGGTGCACCAGACAGAAAGTCACCAGGTGCAGTTAAGAGAAATGGAAGCTGTACCAGTTGTGTTTCTGTTTGGGCACACACACACACACACACACACACACACACAGTTAAGAGACCTAGACCAAGCTGTAGCCATTCAGATGTTTCCAATGACAACTCCCAACAACCCTAGTCTTGTAATTACTAACTCTGAATTCTCACCTAAGGTAAAGACTGGATGACACCCTTGCTGGGTCACAAACAAGCCGCCAATGACTTGTGGTAAACATGGGCCCCTGGGCCAGCTGTAAGCCTTTCAGGGCTAGTCATTAGAGGGAACTTTGCAAGGCTGTCAGAGGTTAAGGAGACAGGCTTTGCCAGGGTCCATCCTTAAGATGCCATAGCAACAAAACAACTTGATGTCTTGGGAGACCAGGGGCATGCAGGGCTCCTGCTCTCAGCTTGCTAGGGCAGGATGAAACTGGGGCCACTCCACCCAGAAGTCAAGAGACTATGACATGACATTCCTGTCTTGGGAAGGAGTGATACAGTGGCAAGTGGAAGGCTAGCCCCATCCTTTAGATCATGGGTAGGCAAACTAAGGCCCGGAGGCCGGATCTGGCCCAATGGCCTTCTCAATCTGGCCCGCAACAGTCTGGGAATCAGCGTGTTTTTACATGAGTAGAATGTGTCCTTTTATTTAAAATGCAAGGGTCCCATGACTGGCAGCGGGTCCACTGTAGGACAGAAAAGCTATTTGCCACATGGCTCCGGGAACCTGGGGTTACGGGCGCAAAACCAGAATGGCTATTCCCCACTCCTCACCCCGTACGCAGAAGCACTTTCTATTATAATTTTTTGTAGAGAATTTATTTGGCTATTTTTGCAATTTGTGGCATTTGGAAGGTTGTAACCAGCCACAGCAAAACAGGTTGTACAGAGAGCACAGTGGGACTTAAGTTTAGGCATGTACAGTGGTACCTCTGGTTAAGTACTTAATTCATTCCGGAGGTCCGTTCTTAACCTGAAACTGTTCTTAACCTGAAGCACCACTTTAGCTAATGGGGCCTCCCGCTGCGCCACCAGAGCACAATTTCTGTTCTTATCCTGAAGCAAAGTTCTTAACCTGAAGCATTATTTCTGGGTTAGCGGAGTTCTTAACCTGAAGCGTATGTAACCTGAGGTACCACTGTATAGGACAGTAAAACGCAATGAACATCATGGCTGAGTGGGGATTTGAACCTGGGTCTCCCCAGTCCTAGTCCTACAGACTCTAACCACTACACCACACTGCTCGCACTGGGGGTGAACCTTTTTCACTTTGCAAAGTCACAGCTTCTGAGATAGGTGCTGCTGCTACTGAAGGGACACTGCCTCACTCTAGTCCATTCATGCCTACATAATGTGATTCTTTTCAAAGTTCTGATGTTTTCATTTCTGTCAAGGAAAGCACTTCCCTGTCAATGGTACAGGAGCACTCATGCAAATCTTTCCCCCAAAAGTAGGGAATGCTGCACCATTTCAAGAGGCTTGCTTCTTTGAATGTTTGGCCCCGCCCCCAAATTACCACTGCAGCTGTTGCTTGTTAACTCCAAGAGTATGGCTGAGAGGAAGTCCGTGGGAAATGCTTAAAGGGAAAGGCTACCCTTCTGACATAAAAAACGGGGTTTCCCAAAGAAAAGGCACTTTGCTTCATTTTTCACTTCCAGTAAAAAAAACCAACAACAACTGCAATTGATGCTTACCACGGGGTAAAATTTTGAATGGGGCAAACATTCTAATGACCAAGAGCAGGTGTGGGGAACGCTGTGCCCCCGACCTCTGAATGTTGCTGAATTCCAGCCATTCCTAGCCATTGCCATGCCTGCGAGGGCTGACGAAAGATTCTCCATTCCTGGAGTAATGAGCTATCCAATTTAGCCTGCTTATTTTTCTTGCACTTAGTAAGTAAACAAAGCTAAAAAGTTTGAACCCGCCAAGCTAATATTTATTTTCAAGCCTGCTTTGTCATCGTCACTAAATGAATTTAAGACATTTATCTTTTCCCCATAGAAATACGTAAATCTCCTCCCCCTCCCTGCCGGTGCCAGTAAGGACAAGAAAATTAACGCATAACAAGTAAGGCTTATAGGAAGCAAAATACAAATTATCAAACAAAAGTCAGCATCTTAGTAAACTGCCACCTGCTTCCAAAACCCTGCTTTCAAGACCATTTGCTACAAACATAGGAACGAGCCCACCTCACAAGGCTGTTAGGAAGATTTCACGGGCAGTGGAGCTTTCTCGAAGGAAGCGTCTGAACCGCCCTGAAGTGCTTTGTAAAATGCAACCAAATTATTACTACGTTCAGTTTGGATAACCAGAGCAGCTTTCCCTCCCCGCCACACCCCGCGCCGGAAGAATCCCTTTGCGCGTCCGAAACCCCCAGTCTGCAATTCCAACAACCCTAGTTTGCAATGTACTTTTTTAAAAAAGATCCTTAGTTTAACAATTAGCAAGATTATTAAATTCTGTCTTTTTAAGTAACTTAATAAATAAAACCAGCTAAAACTAGCAAAAAAAAAAAAAAAAAAAAAACCGCATCAAAGTAGCCCATAAAAACGTTTATTTCAACCACCTTCCTCTCTGCAAATTCCCAACTCCCATCCCATCCTATTGGACCCACGTCTCCTACCTGCACGGCGTGCCTCCGGGTTAGCAGGAAGTGGAAAGATGCCGAGCTCTTGAGTTGCACTTTTAAACAATTGCACCCCACAGCTGCAGCTCTTTCTCTCTCTCTTGATTGCTCGCTCTCGCTCTCGCTCTCCTCACAGTTTTCATCTACCGGTAAGTGCCCTGAATGGCCTCCTGCACTGCCAAGCTGAAACTCAACAAAGTAAATGTAGATGATGCTCAACTGGTTGCGTCTCAGCTACAGGAAACAGGTTCCAAAGGAGGAGGGTGGTGGAATCTATTTAGCATTCTAGTGCTTAAAACAAAGGTGGGAATTCTCATTGAGATTCTCAACTTTAAAATTTGCATGTGGACATCCAAAATCTAAAAATTTCAGTTCATTAATTGCAAGTGGATATTCAATTTTTAAGGTGAGACTATTCCTTTTTCTGGGCTTTTGTGCATTACTACTTTGGAAGCAAGACATGAGTTACAGACAAAAAACAATGATACTTTTTTGAATGTCGAGTATCAACCTTCCTATTTTCTTTAATGCTACAACATGAGTAATACTGATTACTGAAACAAAGGTGGGAAATCTCAAGCAAATTTTCCTAGCATGCAGCTTAATCCTGTCCATTTTTACTCGGAAGTGTCAGTGTTCATTGAGGCATTATCTTGCAGAATGACAAAGCAATCCTAAACACCAGTTGTCCTGGAAAGGGGAATACACTGCTTCTATGTTGCTGAAATGGCTCCTCCCTGTGCCACATGCGTCTCGTCAAAAATTCCACCCAATCATGGCCATTCTGCTAAGGTATCTTTGACAGTGGAACAGCTCAGTCAGTGCAGTGTTTCACTGACTTATCCAGGCTGTTCTACCAGTGAAATTTCATTCTGGTGGCATATCTAAAGTTCCCCACATGCTAGATTTGCATGTCTAGAAAGTTGTTTCTGTGTTTCTTTTTAATACAAGGCAGCGTTCAGTTGTGGGTTCCCTGAAGTGGTACAGTCCAGGCAGAGGGCATTTTAATAGGAAGCATTCCATTTCTGTGTGCTTCGGCTCCTAACCTCAGCAGAGTGTTTAGCTGGGGACCCCGTAAGAACAAAAAAGGTCGTCTTCATTGCAGGTATTTTTGTGTGTGTGTGCAGGCTCTTCAGCTACGTCAACCAAGAGAAGCTCTTCTCCAAGCCTACTTATGCCAGTTTCATTAAGCTGCTGGATAATTATCATAAAAGTGTAGGGACAGGGGAAGAATTCACTGCTGAGCAACTGAAGGAGCAGGATAACTTCCTGAGTGAGGTCATGAAGACAGAGGTGATGAAAGTGCTTTACAAATTCCTGCACAACAAACGTAAGTCTTTCTTCATAATAAGGTCCCTGCCAGCATAGCCACTGTGGTCCCTCCAGGTGTTGTTGTCTACCACTCCCATCAGCCCAGACCATGGCCCATGCTACCTGGGGCTTATGGATATTATAGTCCAAACTTCTAGAGTTGGTTAGTCCTGACCTATACAACTGAATTTAAGGGCCTTTTTGGTAGTAGCACCCGAGTTATGGGGTTAATAATAATAATAATAATAATAATAATAATAATAATAATAATAATTTATTATTTATACCACGCCCATCTGGCTGGGCTTCCCCAGCCACTCTGGGCGGCTTCCAACAAAATATTAAAATACAGTAATCCATCAAACATTAAAAGCTTCCCTAAACAGGGCTGCCCCAGAGAAGCCCTTTCCAGGTAAATACATTTTTCCAAGGCCTTTTAAATTTGTGGAATGTTCTCCCCAGGGAGGCTCACCTGTCTCCTTCCTTATACACCTTTAGGCACCAGGCACAAATGTTCCTCTTCAACCAAGCCTTTGGCTGATTGACATCCTTTTAAATGTGTTTGTGGGAGGGGAGGGAGATTTGTTGGTTGCAATTGTTTTTATTACGTATTTTGTGTTTCTATCTTGTATTTCTATGTTGTGAACTGCCCCAAGGTCTATGGATGAAGGGCGATATAAAAATAAATAAATACAAATAAATAAATAAATAATTCTTAATATATTTTGGAGAGCTTTCCCCTGCTATTTTATGTGGCTGCTGTTTTATCTAAGGTGTGTTTGTGTGCTGGGGTGGGTAGTGGCAGTGCCTGTTGGATGATGGGTGCAACATCATTGCACAAAACCCTCCTGTACCTATTCTCTCAATTGTTTACCCCTCTCTTTCCTTGATATTGTAATTTTTCATTTTTGTGTTGTTGTTGTTGTTGTTCTAAAAGAACTCTCTCTAGTGCTGGGAAGCCCAAGATTCTTGGGGTAGAAGTCATGACAGTTTAAGCATTTTAGTGCAAAATCTGGCTTTCATTCAAACACGACTTTTTCTGCAGTGTCACATCATTAGAAAACACAGTTGGTAGCCATTGCTTCCCCCAAGCTGTGCAGAACATTAAAGGGGAGATATAGGATTTCTTTGGGATATTTTATTTTGGTTCTTTTGAGTGAGAAATTAATGCCTTTTGTCTTTCCCTCCCCATCTCTTTCCTAGATCGTTATGGCACAGAGGCAGAGTTTGTTGCCGACCTTAAGGAGATATGGTTTGGCCTTTATTCCAGGGGCAAAGATGAGCATGACTCCAGTGGCTTTGAACATGTGTTTATAGGTACACTCATAAAAACCAAAAAACCTCTACCTTCCACAGTTTCATGCAATTCCCCACCTCCACTTATTTGCAGCCATTGCTTGCCCCATCTGCTGCTGTTTTGACACCATTTTTTTAAAAGTTTCTATTTTGAATTACTCTAAACAATTAAGGGGATGCGGGTGGTGCTGTGGTCTAACCCACAGAGCCCTAGGGCTTGCCGATCAGAAGGTCGGCGGTTTGAATCCCCGCGACGGGGTGAGCTCCCGTTGCTCGGTCCCAGCTCCTGCCAACCTAGCAGTTCGAAAGCACGTCAAAGTGCAAGTAGATAAATAGGTACCACTCCGGTGGGAAGGTAAACGGCGTTTCCGTGTGCTGCTCTGGTTCGCCAGAAGCTGCTTAGTCATGCTGGCCACATGACCCGGAAGCTGTACACCGGCTCCCTCGGGCAATAAAGCAAGATGAGCACCACAACCCCAGAGTCGTTCGCGACTGGACCTAATGGTCAGGGGTCCCTTTACCTTTACCTTTAGACTGCAGGGCAGCTTGCACCACTCCCCTGGGTTCCCTCCAGCTGCACCACTGCTGCTTACTGGGATGGAGAAGAAGAGGGGCAAGGCAGTGGCAATGTCAGTGTGCCACTGCACTGACTTCAGTGTGCCACTGCACTGACATTTGCACTGCACTGACTTCATTGCCACTTCACACCTCTGCAACCAGGTTGGCTGAACGGTGCAGCCCGACCACAACATCTGTTGCTGCATATATATATATATATATATATATATATATATATATATATATATAGATTAGATAGATAGATAGATAGATAGATAGATATAGATATAGATATAGATATAGATATATATGTAGATAAATACATATTTTCCTTTGGTTGTTCTCATAACCTGGAAGTAAACTTCTGTATTTAGTGGCAGCAGGATTTACTAGCCATTAATGGAAAATGTTCTTTACTTTTTAGGGGAAGTCAAGAAAGGAAAAGTATCTGGATTCCACAACTGGATTCGTTTTTATCTGCTGGAGAAGCAGGGTATAATTAACTATTTCAGCTACAACTATGATGGCCCAGTGAGTATCATTGGCTACGGTCTTTCAGACTCTTTGAAGGCATCTTGGAGAATGAAAGTTCCATTTAAAAAAAAATCCAGACATTTTGCATAACAGCTAAAATGAGACACACACTCCTACTTCAATGACTGCAAACATTTTTTTTTACTAATTTTTATTACTTTGTCATAAGTTATGTAGAAATTAACACATAGCCATGTAAACAATAACAATAACGCATAGATCAAGCATTTTAGAAAAAAAAATTATTGCCACAGAAAGGAGCAAATGTTGGTGGAGCAGGCAGTGCCCATTTGCCTAATATACTAGCCTCTGTTGCCTATTCCTAGTCTCCCTGTTCTAACAGCTATGTGCCTGATACATAGCAACAAACAACAAAGTGCTTCATTTGGAGGTGCCTCTCCACAAAATACCGCCTTACACTGCCACCTAGGATTGGGTTACAGAATGAGATGATCCCTAAGAAGCATATTTTTCAGGGGGAATGAAAATAAGACCTCTGAGGGTAATCAGAGCAGGCCTGGGCAGGTTTACCTGGGTACAGTTGGCCAAAGGAACAAAAGCAGCCTTCTCATGAGTCCATTTAGTCGGTCCATTTAGCTCAGTATTGTCTACATCAACTGGCTGTGGCTCAACAAGGTTTCAGGCAGAGGACAATCCCAGCCCTACTTGGCGGTGCCAGGTCCTTCAAATAATCTGGTTCCAAATTGTTTAGGGCTTTTTAGGCTGGAAACAAACAGGTAACCAATGCAGCTGGCACATTACAGATGTTATCTGCTCAGACCACGTGCCCCCACAAGCATCCAAGTGATTTGCAAATTACCTTTAAAAGCAGTCTGTCCCCCCACTTTACCTGCACCTCATGCAGAGCACATTGCAACCATCTAGCCTCATTTACCCATAAGATGAACCCCTCAGCTCTCACAAAACAAGCATACCTGTATTCTTCTGCCAAGCATTGGAGGTGCGGCATGCTACACCACCTATGTACCACCATCAACACAAATACTCATATCTTCAGAATTGGGGAGTTTTCACAGCTTAACATTGCAAAATTCTTCCCCCTCCCCCAATGTCTTTAAATATCCTCCCTAATAATTTCTGGTGCTTTCGTTTTCCGGTTTAGTGGACCTCATACCCAGATGTGTTGGGGATGCAGTTCAACTGGGATGGATTTTACAAGGAGGTTGGAACAGCCTTTATTGGAAGCAGCCCTGAATTAGAATTTGGACTCTATTCACTGTGTTTCATCGCTAGGCCTGGAAAAGTGTGAGTATAATGACATTTTCAGGACATTTACAGGACCTTCATGACTATTGTGTCTATAGACCTCTTCAGTGCGTTGTGTTTTTTTTAGAAAAAGGGGTGCTGGTACTCACCATGAAGTACAATAAGTGCCCCCCCAAAAAACCCGCCATGGTATGCAAGGGAAAGGGAAAGGGGAGGAGGAGAGGAGAGCAAACTCAAGCTCTTAAAGCTGCAGTTCCTAATTCATAAATATAAATGCAAAATAAGTTCTTAAAGATACAGTTCCTAAATCAGCAATATATGATTTTTTGAAAACTGAGAAAGGGAGATTTGTTTTAAGGCTCAGTGGATGTTGCTTTCCAATTTCAGTTCTGTTTCTTTGGTTTTAACAATATAGAAAGGTAGATAGATCGCAATATTTTTTTAAAAAAATATGTGCCGGTAGTGCATACTGTTAAGTACTACCAGAAAAAAGCACTGGACCTCTCCTCTATACATTGTTAGTCAGCACAGTTTAGGCCACTTCACTAGTAGAGTTCTTTTAGATAGCCCCAAAATGAGCTTGATTGGGCCAGATAACAGAATCTGTTGTTTTTTTAAAAACAAACAAACATGACGTAGTCAGCATGACTAAGCCGCTTTGGGCGAACCAGAGCAGTGCACGGAAATGCCATTTACCATACCTTCCCGCCAGAGTGGTACCTATTTATCTACTTGCACTTTGATGTGCTTTCAAGGCCCAATTCAGTTCAAGGCCCAAATCAGTTCCTAATTGGATCAGGGCCTGATTAGGGGCACTGATCAAAGTCTGAACTGCATCGGGGGTCCTTTGCACAGCCGTACTAATTGTATCTATGGCATCTAGTCCCTGCTGTGCAGGGTGCAAAGCAAGAATGGATTTTGTCTATTGCCTTTGGAATGGAGAGCCAAATACTTTGTTAGTTCAGATGACAGATGGTCAAGAGGAGGGTGCAGATAAAATTTGGGAGAGAGGACAAGGCAGGTGGCTCAGGAACAGTATTTTGTTTCCTAAAAGGTACTGTATATGTCGCTTGATTGTAAAAAAAGAGAGAAAGAAAAAGAAAAGCCTCAAAGTGGTATGGAACAGGTTCACCCAAACACAGTAAGTTGACTTACTGCTTGTAGATGTTGCAGCTGTCTTATGACTGGTTCTGCTCATGTTCAGGTCACACAGTCCAGGACAATCCATGTCTTGGAAATATGTTGAGTTGTGATCTGGAAGTTTTTTGTAAGGCTGAAGATGACACATGCACCAGTCTGTCAAAAAGGGAAAGGGAAAGTGTGTTGGTGGCAATGCAAAGCTGACTTGAATAAGAACTAGTTTTGTCCCAGTGTGGAACTTCTGATTGGAACTGTGGTCTGGTTCAAAGGAAAGAGATGAAGGTTTGAGTAGCAAGATTATTAAATGTCAATCTTCTGTTCTTCAGGTGTCAACTGAAAATTGGGGACCACGACCTGGGGATCCAGACTTATACCTGGGATAAATCCACCTATGGAAATGGCAAAAAGTACATAGCCACAGCTTATGTGGTTTCCCCATGATGCTACAAGATCCTGAATATGAAAACATCCTGAATGGCCAGATGCAGTCCGCATGATGCAACCGTGTTTGTATGGGAGCTGCTCTACATAGCCTTGCATCTTTCGATTGTACATTTTTGTCTGTTTGTTTGCCTGTCATATGGAGTGTGCAACAGGTATTGTGACTGGAACTCATCTGTGACAGTGAGCACCATTCATGCTCCAAGTAATACTCTGCCAGAGGTGATGCCACATTTTGCCTAAAGCACAGTCCAAGGTAGATTCATGAAAAACACCTGGAGAATGTCAATGGAAAGTGAAACCATCAACAACAACAACAACTAGGGAAAAACAAACTTTTCTATCCCACCAATGTAAGAACATAAGAGGAGCCTTCCTGGAGGTCCATCTCATCCAGCTCCTATTCTCACGGTTGCCAACCAGATGCCCATGGAAAGCCCACAAGGAGGACATGCACTGGTGCACCCTCCACATTTTTGATCCCCAGCAACTGGTATTTATAGGCATGCCACTTGCGACACTGAAGGCAGTACACCACCTCTAGGAACCACTGGTAGTTGTATCCTTCTATCTAAGGCAAAATTTGGTATAAAATGGAGGTTCCTGCCTCCAAGAAATTTCACAGGCAGCCAAACTAGAGTCAAGAATGGTAGCAACATTTCTCAGCAAGGGTGGGTCCAGGGTTGATGCTGTCCTCCAGGCAAATTGTACTCTGGTGAGCCCCCTGATCTGTCACTGGGTCCTTAAAGGCTGACCTAGCTGTTGTGGCAACACTCCAAGCAACACTGAGCAGCTTAGGGTGGTTAAGTGTCCTCCTTTAAAGACAATATTGGAAAGGCTGACAGAAGACATTCCACTATTTGAAGGAGGTTGTCTGGTCCAATAACCCTAAAAAGGGTGAGTAGGGACCTTGAAGGTGATGACCAATAGTTACTACCTGGAGAGTGAACCAAACAGCAGATACACAGGTCCCTTGGTCACAGCCTTTCCTATTATGGTGTGATGTATTGTATTTTTGTTAGTAGTTCTTTCCAAAATTGAAACTTTACATATAAACAAGTGCCTGCAAATTTCGTGAAAATCTGCGTCCTCTTTGGTCTTCCTTTCCTGGTGATGCATAAATTACCCCCTTAGGGTTGCTGGGTGTAATCATGTATTAAATTTTCCACAATGCTCTGGAGGAGAGTGGGGAACCTCCAAACACACAGGCTGAATTAGGCCCATTAGGATATTTTGGCCAAGCCACATCCTCCTGCCCTAGACATCAGGTGTGAGGCAGTTAAAGATGCAGCTGGGCCAAAGGGGGTTTGCTTCCAAAGTGTCACACTTTGAACTGAGCAAGCCCTGGTAACCAGCTCCACACCCTGCCCCCCCCAAACACTGTATCTAATATATTTTATTTTTATTTTGCCATTGCCACCAAAATTGACTGGTTTGGACCTCTTCCCCTCTGATAAATTGGCTTCCGGTGAGGTCATACTGGGGGTTAGTCACCTCTGGCCTAAGCAGTCAAGTACCTTTGCTCCTTCTTGCCTGCCCAGCAGTATTCCATCAGAAAGGCATCTCTTTCAAGTCATCACTGGCAAATCAAAATGTGAGCACTTTAGAGATGCAGTCATTGCCTGTTTGATTTGACTTTGGTAGGCATCAAATCTGAGATCTCAAACTCTCCCAATGGTCCAATATTAAATGTCACAACATGTTAACTAACAAAAAGCTGTCACATCTTAAATGAAGAAATCAGATATAATATCAAATACTCACATTACATATCCTCAGGCTGAAAATATCCAAACTTGTGAGCACTCCATCATCAGCATTGCAGTCCGTCAGCAAGCTGTTCTGACCTGCAGCCACTTGGGGGCGCTTAAGGAACACTGTCTCCTGCTATGGACCTTGGCTGAAGGACTCCACATTCATGGGGTTCTGTATCCATGAGCAAAATGCCTGACAAGTTTGATGGGTGTAGAAAGGCAAAGGTATGGGAAGTTCCTTTCTCATAGCCCCGTTCTCACCCCTGGTTCCTGAATTCAGCTCCTTTGCTGTCCGCTCTCCCCACCATCACTGAGGCAATTGCCCGTGGCCAGGAAAAGTGAACATGTGGCACTTCAGAACTTGCTGAACCCCTGATCATTGGCCATGCTGGCTAGGGCTGATGGGAGATGGAGTCCAACAACATCTGGAGAGCCATGGTTCCCCATCCATGTTTCAGTAGGAGAGGAGTCACACTTCCTGCCATTTGCTCTCTTCAACACCCCTCAAGCCCTGAGTTCCAAAGACAACAATGTTGTCCATCAATTCCTATCATACTGGACTCCTTCTCATTGCCTGAGATCCCATTTCTATTCCATGTGGTAGCTGGTGTCTGGTGGGACCTGTGGGGTAGAATGCACCAGTCTTTTGCCCAACGTGGACCAAGTGGCAAGGCCATTTTCCCAAACCCAGCCTTGCCCGCTGTCTTCCCAAACTGCTTGACTCATTATTTTAGTGCTCCCTCATACTATGGGTAGCCATGTGTACAACAATACAGAGGACAGTCCTCTGTCTCAAGGCATCCTTTTTTTTAGGGATGGAGAACATCTGTGGCCTTTCAGATGTTGCGGGACCCCCGACTCCCATCCACTTCCATCACCATTGTCAATGGTCAGGGATGATGTTGGGAGTTGTAACCCCAACAATATTAAGGAGGCTGCAGGTCCCCCAAATCTGCTTTGTTTGAAGGGTTGTGCAGTCCATTTCCAGATTAAGATGAAGAACCTTAATGTGGGGGTAAGTGGGAGCAGGAGGGAACCTTGAAGCCACCAATCAACATTTAGAACTTGGGCAGCAGATGGACCAAGCCCACAGGTTGTCTGGTCACTATACTGAGTTTTCCCCACTATACTGAGATACAGTATGTTGCATTTCTATTGAAGTTACACTAATGTTTTTTCTAAATTTGCATCTATATAAGTTAGGAGATGGAATTTTTCTGCAACATAATGTCCTCTTTCGATGCATTCTTTTCCTTTTTTTGCCAGAACATAAGTAGCCACATAAGTAGGGACACATAAGTAGGGACACGGGTGGCACTGTGGGTTAAACCACAGAGCCTAGGGCTTGTCGATCAGAAGGTCGGCAGTTCAAATCCTCGCGACGGGGTGAGCTCCCGTTGCTCGGTCCCAGCTCCTGCCAACCTAGCAGTTCGAAAGCATCTCAAAGTGCAAGTAGATAAATAGCTACCACTCCGGTGGGAAGGTAAACGGCGTTTCCGTGTGCTGCTCTGGTTCGCCAGAAGCGGCTTAGTCATGCTGGCCACATGACCCGGAAGCTGTCTGCGGACAAACGCCGGCTCCCTCGGCCTATAGAGTGAGATGAGCACCGCAACCCCAGAGTCGTCCGCGACTGGACCTAATGGTCAGGGATCCCTTTACCTTTACCTTTAAGTAGCCATACTGCCCAGTCCATTGACCAATGGGGGCAACGGGAGAACTAAGCTTCCCTCCATGTGCACAGCTGAGTCCATCTAGCTTCTTGGCTGTGCTGCTATGTCAAGGCTGTCACAGTCAAACTAATCTCAAAGTTAGAGTTAGAAACACACCAGAGCCAGCAAGACTATTCTTGCTCAGGCATGGTCTCCCTGTGTAAACAAGGAAGCTTGTCCAAGAGAGCCCAATGGCCAGCCTGGATGGACAGGACCAATGAAACACCTCTGAGTACTTGACTGCCAGGAAGATGCCCCAATCAGGTTGCTCAGCCAGGGGGCAACTTTACAGAGAGCCAAAAGTTCCTGGTTCCAGCACCAGCATTTCCTGACCTGCTAAGATAGTGTGACAGAATGTTATGAGAGAGAGAAAGAGAGAATCACAAGGAATGGATTTTATTTCTATAAACTTATAAAGGAGAAGAAACCAGGGCTTTGTTACAGCCAGAACTCACTGGAACTCAGTTCTAGCACCTCTCAGGTGGGTGCCATTGCCATTATAAGAGAACAAGGGAGGCATTCATGGTGAATTCCAGCACCTCTTTTTCTAAAAGAACAGCACTGTGCACAACCCTTATTTTTGCAGGGAGAATGGAGCAGGCAGGAATAAAGCATTCTACCTCTAATGACTCTTGGCCAGATGTGAAATAGGACTAGAACTTGGAGGAAAGTGGATGGGCACCTCCTCCCTCTGTAACTCACCAATATTGTCCAATCACTGGAAACAGGTGGTCTCCAAGCCAGATGTTTATGGTGAGTTGATCCCAGCAGATAGATTTTCTGCAAGCAAATGGTTTCTAGTGTATTCCACCATGCCAATGAACCAGGCTACCAGTCTTCACATGAAATTGGCTTGAACATAACTTGTCTGCACTAAGCTGTTACTTTAAACCACAGTTTCCCCGAGTTCAGATGTAATAGGAAATGGTAGTTCGTTCAAAGATTTCGGTGTCCTCCCATCGCATGCAGAGGGGAGAAAGTGGGAGCGCACAAATCCAAGGTTCATTGCAGCTCACCCCCCATGGCTTAGCATTACAACTGAACTCGGTCACTGCATTCAATGGGAACTTACCTCCAAATAAATGCACAACAGTCTGTATGACCCCTTGAATGGCAGAACCCATTGTAGCTGGAGGCTAGCCACCACACTGAACCTCTAGTTGCTGTTAAGTTATGAAACTCTTTCCTCCATGTTAATACACGCTAACCATGCCAGAGAATTGGTGCAGACCCAGGGATCTGCAACAGCATTCTTGAGACCTGTTGCTCAGGGTGAGACCAGTCCAAAGTGTTGCCAGCTCTGCATCAGCTCAAATGCCTGTTGCCCCTTCCTTAGCCAGTGTGAGAGGGAGCAGTAGCTTCAGGAGCAGCGGCAGCAGCAGCAACCCCAGGTCCCAGGATGGAGATACAGCTTGAACAGGGACCTAGTGAATGCTGAGCTTCGAGCGGGAGCCGCTGGGAGCTGGGACATCCGTGGCCTGACAGATGGCTCAGCTGCAACAGTTTCTGAGCAAAGGGGCGGGCCTCCCTCCACCATCTGCCAGGGGGTCACAGGTGACACCCAAACATTGTGGTGGGCGGGGTGGGGGATGGAGGAGAGAAGTTGCAGACAAAAAAGAGAGAGAGAGAGGGAGATGCCAGGGCTTGATTTATAGAAATGCATTTGCTTATTGAAGCCTATGGCTGGCTCCACAGGGCTTCGGCAGGAGAGTTTGTTTATTCCAAGTGACTCTGCAGCCAGTTTACAGCTGTGGCCTGCATAGGCTTCCCTAGTGGAGTGAGAAGGGGAGGGCCATGGACCCCCCGGCCAACAGCACTTGAGCTGCCATGAAGGGGGGGTGAACTGGCCAAAAGGGACACAGCAGACCACACATAGCACAGTTGGCCAGTTTTTATTTGGAATGCTCCCCACCGCTATTTACCTTGTGGGATTTGGCCTCTGCTGAACATCTCTATCTAATAGGAGCCTCAGTTTATTCAAGGTTGGGGGCTTCCCAGCGCAGTGAAAGGACCAAGGAGTAGTTTGTGCTGTTGTACCTCTTAGAAGCTGACTGAGTGGCTTCAGAAAGGACCTGCTGCTGCCAAAATTCATTTTAACAAACTGTTTTTAAATGTTATTAATTTTAAAATCAAAATCAAATGTAGTTCCAGATAATAAAAAGACATGCTCAAAGAAATCTGGCCATTTTATTGAAACCTACCATGCTTTCAGTAAATCCACTGAACATTAGTTGCAGACTAGGGAATTTTCAGTGTTGTCTCAAGCAATCTCACATATATCTATATATGTTTCTATATCTTAATCTATATCATCTATATCATCTATTCTATCTGTATCTGTATCTATATATCTATACAGTGTATCTATATATCTATATCTATATCATCTCTGTAACAGCTGCTTTCTTATGTTATAATCCTTTATGTGCTTAACCCTATCCCATAATCTCATTTCCTGAAATATCACCTTTTTGCACCATATGTGTACTTGAAAATGACTTTGCATTTGCACAAGTGTAAGGTTACCATTCCCAATTCAGTGTGACACTGGATAAAAAAGTTGTTCATATAATCTATGGTGCAATGTGCCCATGAGCCAAAATGTATGTGTAGAACATAAGATGAGAAGAGCCTGCAGGATCAGTCCAGTTACCCATCTAGTCCAGGTTCTTGATCTCACAGTGGCCAACAAGATGGCAATGGGAATCCTGAAAGCATGACCTGAGCGCAACAGAGGTCTCGCCGCTTACAAATTCCAGCATCTGGCATTCAGAGGCACACTTGAGCCATTTAGTGGCAATATCTAAGGACTGAGTTCATAGGAAGCAGTTGCAGTACTGCTACATTTGAGAAATAAGCAAATGATGGGAACATGGCTGGATTCAGGCCTACAATGGACCTAGCAATAGAATTATCCTTTGGGTCTTGAGGATTTATTAATTCACGTAAATTCCTTCATCCTGGGTATTCAGTGCTGATTTATCACAGTTATATATCAACTGAATTGAACTTCCACCAATTGAATAATAATAAATAATAATAAATTTTATTTCTACCCCGCCCTCCCCGGCCAGGACCGGGCTCAGGGCGACTAACATCAGAATATATAATACATTAAAAACATGGGATCAAACAATTAATTAAAATACAGCTTAAAATCCAATTAAGGCCAGAATAAAATCAGATAGCAACCCACAAATTATAACTATAAGGGTTGGGAACATTAAGTGCTCACCAGGCCCAACTATTTGTGCTGGTCTTGTATGGACCGGTGGGAAGCGTTTGGGAGGCCACTTACATGCAGAGTCTTATGAAAGGATCTTATAAAAGGAGAGGGGGTCAGACTGGGCCCAGACCAAAGGCAGGGCGGAACAGCTCCACCTCACAGGCCCTGCAGAAAGATGTCAAATCCTTCAGGGCCCTGGTCTCTTGCAACAGGGTGTTCCACCAGGCTGGGGCCAAGGCCAAAAAGGCCCTGGCCCTGGTCAAGCCCAGGCTAACCTCCCTGAGGCCCGGGACTGCCAAGGTGTTATTATTTGGGGACCATAAGATCCTCCACGGGGCATACCAGGAGAGGCGGTCCCATAAGTACTAGGGTCCTAGACCGTATAGGGTTTTAACGGTTAAAACCAGCACCTTAAACCTGGCCCTGTACTCCACCGGGAGCCAGTGTAGCTGGTATAACACTGGATGAATGTGATCTAGTGATGAATAGGCACTTAGGCAGTGGGGAAAGGCTGTTCTTAACTGATCTGTATTTACCGGCTATCTGAAAGCCACCAAAGAAAAGTTGCTGTGAGCCTTCCTTTGGCAGGGAGTTTCTGCCGGAAAGGAATTCCGCAACCATCAAAGCCCTGCTTGGAGCAGGGCTTCATTGGATCATCTTAGCATCTGGGCTGAATAAGGGAGCCTGGCGTGCTACAGCCTCCAGTTGGGCTTGCAACCCATAAGCCCATGGGGAAGGGCTGTGTAGCTCCGGGGCAGAGCACCTGCTTTGCATGCAGAAGGCCCCATGTTAAATCCCCAGCATCTTCAGGTAGGGCTAGAAGTAACCCCTGTGTCAAACCCTGGAGAGATGCTGCTGGTCAGTTTAGACAAGAGTGAGCCAGGTGGGGCAATGGTCTGGTTCAGGGTAAGAGAGTTTTCTATGTTCCACACCAGCAGATAAGCTCAACAGTCCCGTCCCCCCCGAAATCACCCAGCAATCTCTATGGCAAACGTCCTTATTTCCCCCTGACAAATGTTGGGAGATTTTATGGCTGTTTCAGGTGTTTTTTCCTTTGCCAATTTCTTTGGGCCTGGCCTGAAGATTAGATAGTATTATACAGATCCTTTACAGCTGAGCTTTCCAAACATTTCATGTTGGTGACACGCTTTTTAGACATGCATCACCTCATGACACAATAATTCAGTTTTACTAGCAAACTGGAGGTTAAACTAACCCCTTTCCAGTGTGGGGAGTGTTCATGCGACACACCTACACACTGCAGCCGACACAGTAATGTGTCACGACACACAGTTTGGAAAGCTCTGTTTTACTGTGTTCCCTGAGAGCAGGAGAGAAAAAGCTCAGCGCTGTCTTATCATCCACTCTGATTTTCCATTCATCTACTAGGTGTTAACATATTCTGGGCTGAAGGGGGGGGGGGAGAGAGAGAGAGAGAGAGAGGGCGAAGGCCTTGGGGAAATCCAATTCAGTGGTGGGTGTTGGAATACAAAACAAAACTTCAGTGTAACAAAGGCCTGTGCAACGGCCTGGGAAGAAAGGGAGGTGCAGAGGCCGGCGAGGCGATTGTCAGACATCTGTTGCCAAAGGAGAGATGGAGAGATGACGTGGGGCTCCCCCAGGCCTGCATCTGACAGGGGGAGCATTATATCTCAGAGGGGCTGCCAGAGCCTCATGCCCCACCTGAGCACAGTAAAGTCAGGGAATTTAAGATGGTGACGCCAGCCCCTCCCACGAGGGCCCCGTGGGGTCCCCTTTCCGTTTTGTTCGGTTAATGACTGTGCAAGGGAGCATCTGGGTGACGGTTGGCCAGTGGTCCCCGTGGGTTCCTCCCCGCTCAAGCTCCAAAACGGCAGAAGGGGCTGCTAATGAGACAATGGCTCAGCGCAAGAGAAGCAATTCTCCTCAAGTTATTTCATCTGAGAGGCACCTTCGCCACCTTTGCGTTTCCTTAAGTGGCCCTCCTGATGCTGGTGCCTTCCCCAGGAGAGGGAGTTGTCATTGCTGAAAGGTGCCTTAAGGCAGACAGTCTCCTAATTTGTTCCAGGGAGCCTCTCTAAATCAATATTTTTTTATAAAAAAGAAAAACCATTAAAATCCCTTAAGTGTAGCTTAGGGCATCCCCATGAGGCATTACTACAAAGCTATGGATTCTGCATGCCATTAAAGGATGATGGACTGTCAGTTTTCTGCTATTATAGGTTCACAGTGTAGGACAGGGGTAGCCATTACAGTGCCTTCTAGATATGGTTGGCCTACAATTCCCGTCACCTCTGGGGCTGATGGGAGTTGGAGTCCAATAGCATCTGCACGGCACCTGCTTGGCTACTGCAAGAGGCCCCCATTTTGATTGCCTCTGGCCACAGAAAAGCTTGGGGTGACCCCAAAACCTCTCTCTTCTGTGGGTTGCTGCGCTGAGGCACGGTGCATTCTTTTATAACAGTTTGATCTGAGCTGCTGCAAATCAAGAGATTCCCACTCCCACAACAGCATGGGACCTGTCTGACTTTTGGCTTCTTCATGCATCTGCTATGTTTGTCATCCCAAAGATGGAGACTCGTGGGCCATAGCATGGGAACTGGTGGACATGTCATCATAGAATGTAGCCTAGCCCATGCCTGCTCTTTAACTGAGCAGGACCCAAGGAGGTAGCCCGATGGTAAAGTAGCAGAGCTACAAATGTGAAGATCCAGGAAAATGGAAATGTTCAAGAAAAATATATGTGATTCTCTCTCTTTTTAATTTTTTTAAAGGGAGGATTTGAATTCAGGAAAATCCCTTGTTTGTAATATTTTCTCTTTCAAAATAAGTGCTCTTTTCAGGAAGTGGCTTTAACCTGTGTGAAACCATTGGGAGATCTAGCTCAGTACTGTCTGCACTGACTGGCAGCATCTCTCCAGGGTTTCAAACATTCCCAGCGTTACCTGGAAATGCCGGGGGTTGAACCCGAGAGCTTTTGCAGGAAAAGCCCAACATCTGCTACTGAATTAAGTTGTGCTTTAAAATGATTTTGTTAGTTACAGCCAATTACACTCCTGCGGCGCTAAGAATGGACCCCAGAACAAGAGCCCTCACTGGGCCAAAGCCTGAGACCCTGCATCTCCAAAGAGCAGGCCTTTAAAAGGAGAAAGAGCTGTTTGGCCTTGACATGTGATCTGTGTCACCCAAAGAGCTGGATGTGAAGCAGAAAACCCCGACAGGAACTCTGAGCTCAGGAACTGCAGCTTTCCCAGAATGAATGACCCCTGACAGATAAGTGTGAGGGACTTGATTTTTCCCTGTGCATTGATGCAAAACCCAGATTAGTGAAGAGTTCCAGCAATGATGCTAATAGCAGCCAGCCTAAGTAACAGCCTCATTGGACGATTTGAGCCAAGAACCTTTTATTTCCTAATATTAGAAGCAAAGAACATAAGCACTAAAACAGAGCATATGAAATTGTGCTTGTGTGGGTGAGGATTTACCTTGCATGTATATCTGTGAATTAAAAAAAAAATCTGTTTCTGAGTAGCTCTGCGCCCCCTCTGCTATAATCTGCATTTTAGGTTCTAAGCCACTTTGTATAAAGTTCTCTGTTCCTCAACTCATTGTAGTAGGGAAACTAAAAATGGCTGTAACTTGTTCCTGTTTTGGACAAAGTGCATGAAATTTGCGGGCACAGGAGCACCCTCTGCCCTGCTGCTGTGAATTAATTCTGTCAAATTGCAGACAAATAGGTCCCAGGGACTTTTGTGGGTGAATAAAAAGGGGATTCACTTTCCTCCATATTCTGTTATGAAAGGAGAGAGGGAGTTCATCTCTTTCTTGCTGCAAAATAATTAAGAGGAAGATGAGTGGTGTGTATTCTTGCTTGTACATTTTTGAAAAAAGCACTTTGCAGTTAGTTTCACACTGACCTTTTTTCTATCGGTTGTTTCTGTCTCCACATAGGCCTTACTGACCTAGACTTTAATAATAATAATAATAATAATAATAATAATAATAATAATAATAATAATAATATATTTATACCCCGTCCATCTGGCTGGGCTTCCCTAGCCACTCTGGGTGGCTTCCAACAAAATATTAAAATACAATAATCAACCAAACATTAAAAGCCTCCCTAAACAGGGCTGCCTTCAGATGTCTTCTAAAAGTCTGGTAGTTGTTGTTCTCTTTGACATCTGGTGGGAGGGCATTCCACAGGGTAGGTGCCACTACCGAGAAGGCCCTCTGCCTGGTTCCCTGTAACTTGGCTTCTCGCACTGAGGGAACTGCCAGAAGGCCCTCGGCGCTGGACCTCAGTGTCCGGGTAGATCGATGGGGGTGGAGACCCTCCTTCAGATATACTGGACCGAGGCCGTTTAGGGCTTTAAAGGTCAGCACCAACACTTTGAATTGTGCTCGGAAACGTACTGGGAGCCAATGTAGGTCTTTCAAGACCAGTATTTTGTGGTCTCAGCGGATGCTCCCAGTCACCAGTCTTGCTGCCACATTCTGGATTAGTTGTAGTTTCCGGGTCACCTTCAAAGGTAGCCCCACATAGAGCGCATTGCAGTAGTCCAAGCGGGAGATAACCTGAACATGCACCACTCTGGTGAGTTTATAGGTCTTTGATAGGTAGGGTGGGCTCAAGGCATTTTGGCACCTGAGGCGAACCATAATATGGTGCTCCTCTCCCCTCCTTTCCCTCACCCCTTGTTCTCTGGTGGGGGAGGGATCAAATCAACTTTACCTGATGGCTGAAGAGGGGATCAAAGGCTATCACAGAGGTGGAGGGAAAGGGCCCACTCTGACTCATGCTGGCTGGGTGTAGAGCGCAGCCCCCACCATTTCCTCTTTGTGTAGTGCCTCATTATTTGTTGAGACACCCTTCTACAGGCAGCACTGGGGCGGGAGCAGGGGGGCTGCTGAAGAGGTGGCAGATCCTACTTGCAAGGAGCCATCACTGGTATCGCGGCGGCGGCAGCGGCAGCAGCAGCTGCAGCATGCAACACTTTCCTTGGAGGCTGGATCTGTTGCCCCTGTTGATCCTGCTGCCACAGGCAGTCACCTCCCCTTGCGTCATGAGTGGGCCAGCCCTGCTGACAGGACTTACAACGTGAGGTTGTCTAGAGTGCTGCCTGCAGAGCTCTGAAAAGGTCTTGAGTTTTGTTGTTGCAAAGATATGTAGGATTTATTTTTTAAAAACCTAAAACTTTAATTTATTTCACATACAATAGCAGAACCATAGCAAAGTGATTAGCAATAGAATAATCAGTACTAAGAACATGCAAATACAACTTCTAGTCCAATGAGGATAGAGACTAGGATGAATTTCTTCATGTAAAAGTCTTCCTGGAAATGGAATATCTTCAGCAGCTGCCAGGAAGATAAGACAGTGTCTGGCTGATACGTAATGAGAGGAAGTTCTAAAGGAACAGCATTTCCTTCTGGGCAACTTCCAGGGTGGGGTGTCACATGCCGGGGGGAGGGAGAACCATAGATGAAAGTGGATGGAGCAATGAATACATTTTTTACCTTTGTACAGTAGGCTAGTTTCCACACACATACACACTGCTCTCTATCCTTCCCCCAGGCAATCAAGAGTCATGATCAGAGTTCAAGGACACATTCCAGCCAGGCAAAAACACTCAGGGAGGGTGCGAAGCAAGGCTGGTAAGAGGAAGTGCCTGGGGAAGGGGAGAATCCTAAGGGTCACATGGAGAGGCCCTTTGGCCACTAGGCTGGAGGTCCCCCAGCCTGCATTAGGCACAGATTTGGGGGAGCATGGGTTGGGAAGAGACACCACCTTGTCTTTCTTCTCAGGCAGCGAAATATTTTGGGCTGGGTTGGCCCCTGCCATTGCCCTAATCAGCACCCAGGATTTCATAACAAATTCCAGTGGGTGTGGAATTTGGTCTCATCATATTTCCATTGGAATTGTTTATACACTGTTTGCTTGCATCTCTGAATGATGCTCACGCAGGTCTGTCAGGGTGCCAGAACAGCAAACCTGTTATTTGAGAACCAGAGCTCTGGGTGTGTAGATGCTGCTGACTCTTGCCTCTGAGTCCAAAGAGAATCCCAACTATTACAGCTTCCCCAAAGCGAGGATGAAGAGGGTTAGAGCCTCCTCTGAGCCTGATTTCAGTAAAGCTGACTGCATTAGACACTAATCTCCAAGGCCTTTGGGATGCTCGCTAATCCCTTCCAGTAAGCGATATGGCTCTAACTACCCTGATGGGACTCTGGCCACATCTGGTTGCAGAATACATGGAGAAGAAAGCCCAGTTACCGTACATTTGTTTTACCCAACAGGATGAGAAGACCATGTGTTGGTCATAACATTGCAGTATGTGGCTGAAGGAGAAAGTGGTGGTGGTGGTCAGTTGAAATGATTGGAAAATAAGGTGATCAGAGGCCATGGGAAAGGAGGCTTCTGTGATTTTGTATAGAGGTGCATTGAAGAGGGAATTTGCAGACCTGAATTCCCTTCCCTAGGTAAAGGGGGCAGAGCCCAAGGCTGGTCTGAGAGTGTGGATCCAGAGTGCAGAGGTTGGTGGTTTCTGGTGGGTTCATGGGCACAACCTTTCAGTTTTTGGCAGGGCCAGAGGCCAGGGCCAAAGCCTTTGACTCACCTAAGGCAGGGATAGGGAAGCTGTGGTTTCCCAGATGTTGCTGGACTCCAACTCCCATCATTCCTAACCATTGATAGTTCTGTCCGGGATGGATGGGAGTTGGTGTCCACACTGACTTAAGAAGAAGACTGGAAAAGAAGGGGAAAGGTGGTACTGGTGAATCAGCCTTGGGGGAAAACATGGGGGAAGCTGCCACCTTCATTCTGTGCTATGGGCTTCCCGGAATTATCTGGTTGACTGCTTTTGGAAAGAGTGATGGACTAGATAGATCCTTGGTATGATGTGAAGCAGCTCTTGTTTTGCTTGTAGCTAGGCTTGGGAACTTTGCTTGTAGCTAGGCTTGGGTCCCAGAGTTTTGGGGTTTCCTAGTACAGAATGTGGAGTCACGGTCCTCCGTGCGCCAGAAGCCGTTTAGTCCTGCTGGCCACATGACCTGGAAAGCTGTCTGTGGACAAACGCCGGCTCCCTTGGCCTGAAAAGTGAGATGAGCGCCGCAACCCCATAGTCGCCTTTGACTGGACATAACCGTCCAGGGGTCCTTTACCTTTACCTTACCCTCATTTAAAAAATATAAATATAAATAAATGTGTGCGTGTGTGTGCGTGCGTGTGTGTGTGTGTGCGTGCATGCGCAAAGCACTGCTGCAAGACGGCAACTCTATCCACAGAGCTTGCCAACCACAAGGGACAAGGGGAGGCAGCTGAGCTCTCCCAGTGTTCAGTCTAGGCCATTTGGTGCAGCGCACGCACAATGTGCATTTCCCTTCCCCGCTGTTTGTGCCGAGAGCAAGGGGTGGGGGCAGGCAGCAGGTCTCCGGAGCATGGCTGGCAGCTCGTTGAAAGCTGGGCATTAAACAAAGCAACTTGGAGCAAAGGTTAATGAGGAAACTGTGCTCTTTTTGAACAGAAGAATGTGGGGCAGTTATCCCATATGGATGCAGGAAGCTCTCTCCCAGGAAAGAGACTGGTGTGTGTGTGTAGTTTTAAAATACCAGATTCACCACCCATTGGGTGAATGGATGAAAATCTCTCCCAGGACATGGCACAAACCAAACACAGGAGGAGAAGATGCTTAACCTAAAGATATTGGGAAAGGACCTTGCAGAGCACACACAAAGCTGTAATTCCATTCAAGAGAAAGTTTGTGCAAAGGATATTCCTATGGGTCCCTGCAGACAATGTATTTACTGTGCATTCATCCTGATCTTTTTGCACAAAAGCTTATGCAGAAGTTAGGTTATACCTGGTCTTTATTGAACATTTGTTCTAACTTGTTTACAGGGAGGTTAGATAGCAGTGAGCATTCGTCTTGCATTTTTCTTATTTGCCTGTAGTGTGTTTATACGATTTTATGTTAGTCATTCATTCATCCTACACTTTTCAGGGCATTTACCCATCACTTTTCAAACTGCAAAAAGCCTCAGTGTGGCTATTTTAAAAGTGGATTTGTTGGACTCATGTGACAGACCCCTTTAATATCCTTTAAATGCAAAAATATAAAGTTATGGTATGCACGTGAATCGCACCCACAAAATACTAACAGTCTGAAGGTACCCTATTTCATGTCCCACATTAAGTGGTCTGATTCTCTTGACCAATTGACAGGAAGTTCCAAATAAGCAAGCCAACAGAGAGGAGGGAGAGTTTGTTTTCAAGGAGTTTGATAAGGAGAGTGGTCCAAGATTACTCCCCACCCCTGTTTGAGGGTTATGGTCTATATTCTAGTTACTAGCTGGCCCGGCCACGCGTTGCTGTGGCTCATTTGGTGAAATGAGCACATTTCCCATTTGGTGAAAGGAAAGTGCACGTTTCCCCCCGTTTTCGCCTGGCTTCCCACAGCTTCTCCCATTGAAGTCCTGCCTGCCTCCTCCCCATCTTTCCCCCTGCTTTTGCCTGCCTGCCTGCAGCTTCTCCCATTGAACTTCCGCCTGCCTCCTCTCCGTCTTTCCCCCCGCTTCCGCCTGCCTCCCCGCAACTTCCTCCTGTCTCCTCTCCGCCTGCCTCCTCTCTGTGTATTACCCCCGCTTTTGCCTGACTCCCCACAGCTTCTCCCGTTGTACTTCCGCCTGCCTCCTGTCCGTCTTCCCATTTCTGTTTCTCTGTTTCTCCTTCTCCCGTTCCCCTACTCCCTCTCCTCTCTCCTCACGGACTCTCTCTCTCTGTAGTTTGCACACGTCGTGGGTGTGATCTCGCATAGCGTGTGTCGTTGGCTGCCAATAGCCTCCAAGGCCTCCCTCTCCTCTCTCCTCCTGGGCTCTCTGACCTTGTATAGCCTGTATCACAGCTATTGGCAATGGTGGTGGCTATGTGGCTTTGTGATGTCATGCTGCTCAATATGTGATTGGTTAGGATTGGTTGTGGCTATGTGGCTTTGTGATGTCATGCTGCTCAATATGTGATTGGTTAATATGTTTGTTCCTTTGTTCCACTCGCTGAAGTGACTTCTAATTTATATTTTTACGTAAAAACACTCCGGGCATGTAACCCAACGTTGTGTCAAAATTTCAAGGCAATTGGTGCAGTAGTTTTGGAGTCCATTGGTGACAAAGAAACTACGTTACATTTTTATTTATATAGATTCTAGATCACCTATTCTAGAGTAAAAAGCATGATTCTGCACACATTGCTCTGGTAGGGACAATGCTTTGTGTGCATTTTGTCTGCTGTTTGTGTTATGTCTGATTTTTGAGGAGCAAACAGTTTGGGAATGCCTCTTTTCATGAGTTATAGAGAGCTGTTGCAAGCTGGTCTATGGAACAAATGCTTATGGAATGCTGTTCCTTGGAAGGCCCATCTGACACCAACCTCAGTGGTGTCCTCACATTGCAATCAATGAGTTTGTGTACCTGTGCACACAAACATGTAACAGGGACCATAGTGTTGTCTGTACACCTCTGTACACAATAGTTGAGCCGTGGAAATCAATGAGTATGCAGTCGTTCATACAAATGCTTGTACCTCTGTAAGTATAACTGGTGAATGAGTCTCTTGCCATTGTTTTGGGTGCCTGGCAAAGGCACTGATGTTTTCCAGGCGTTTGGTCCACACCATTTATACGACTGTATTGTTGAATCTTTACTTTAATAATTTTATGTGCTTTTTATTATTGTCCTTTTATTTGGTTGTAAATCACTTTGGGAATTTTAAAAGTGAATTGAGTAAACCTAACCCTAGTTTGAAGAAACAGTGTTGGGCTTAAACAAGAGTCCCTGGGGATTTTTCTGCAGCCTGGTCAATGCACATTAAGGACCTGAATAAGTTGCATTACGAAGGAGCGTGGATGGGAGCAGTGGCAAAGCTTCATGCTCAAGCACCGGGGGGGGGGGGGCTGGTGCGTGTCCTGGGGGTGTGGCACGCCGCCTGCGGGGGCGTGGTGTCCAGCGTGGGCGGGGGGCAGCCGAGATGGCACCCCACTGGGATCGCACTGCCGGGGGCGGTGCGCTCTCCCCGCATTCCTCTTCATCCGCCAGTGGGTGGAAGGCTGGGGTGGGGAAGAAATTCACTTCAGTGGATGTGTGTATATGAATTGGATCAATAAAGTTTAATAAAAAAAAGAGAGAAATTCACTTCAGTTCACAATTCACTTCCCTAAATTGCACTTTGCAAAATGCAGCCATCCTTCAAAATCTTCCCTTGCCCATTTTTTGCAAGGCACTTCTCCAGCCAAGTTACATGTAAACTAATGCACGTACTAGTTTAAACTGTGCATGTGAAACATATGTTATATAGTATATTAGGGGAAACTGCTTTGCAAAAAAAAATGTGCGGATTAGCCAAAATTCTGTATATTAGGAGAAATAGTCTTACAAAAATGCTGCTGAATTTTCATGAGTACTTTTATGCTTACCTGGGCAAACTGATGTGGAAGTACAGAGAATGGAACTTAAGAACGAACAAGTGAGAAACCGGGAGAAACTGAAATTGACACCTTGCCCCATCCCTAGTTCCAGGCAGGGGGGTGGAGGAAGCCCAGGGAAGGGGAATCTTGCCATCATACCACTTCTCTTTATGAGTGACTGCCTCTTTCCACAGCACTCCTTGCCCCCTCATGCGTGGCCTCCTTATTGGACTGAAAGCAGCCAACTGTTCCCCACGGTGGTGGCGGCCTCCATCCTAATCCAATCTATCAGGGAGGTAATGAAGTATAAAAGTGCGGATTCAATTAAAAGGGATTTTGATGTAGGACGGAGCCTGTGGGCAGACAGGGACAGAAGCCTGCTCTGTTTTGAAAGGGGCCATCTGTGCCACCATGTTGTGGCTTTTGTGTTGTCCTGAAAGGGCAACTGCACTTGACAAAGGTGACGGCGACACATGTAGGCGTGTCTCCCCACCCCACCCCACCCCATCTCCCCGCCAGCCACTTTAACTTTTGGATCTGCAGGAAAGGAGAAGTGCATGTCCTTCAGACCCTCCAGTCTGGGAGCCTTGACCTCTTTTTTCTTTTTGCATGTCCTTGCTGACCTATTCAACAACCTTGTAGAGCTTCTCATAGGCATGGATGGAACCTGGTGTTAAGCAATACAGTGCACAATGACTATTGAATCTAACGGGTGAAAAAATTCCTCACTGCACAATGGACGGCATGCAATGTGTTCCAATGGATACCAGTAAGACTTTGGGCAATTGGCGTTTCTTGCTGCTGTTGCTTTATTGAGTGCTTTTCTTAGAAAAATGCAAAGTGTGAACAAATCTAAATATTGACATCTGCCTTCTCTGGGTCATAGCTCAATGGTAGAGCATCTGCCTTGCATGCAGAAGCTCATAGGTTCCATCCCCACCCTATGAAACACTAAAATTTGGGCGCCCTGCCTCTCCATTCTACATAATTGTTGCGGCACCTCCTGCGATGCCAGTGCCCAGTGTGGCTGAATCAGTCGCACTACCTTAAAACTGCCTCTGATGGTGTAACACAAAATTAGAGAGTGTTGTCATTGCTATGTCCCTGCCCTTGCTGCCCCACACCACCTCAGGCTTCCCTTACCTAGCTATGTCCTGCTGGCTCTGATTGTGGAGATCACAAAATATGGACTTTTCTTTCTCTCACACATGCAATGATGCTGTTGCTCTCTAACCAAAACCACAGGACATTCCAAAGTACCAATAAAAATTCACAAAGTGGTCACATCATGCACACTATCTTGTGTATGTGTACACTCACTGCACACATTCTTGAAAAATGGAGGGAGCACATGGAAAACACCAGAGAATAACCATGAGTGTGGCATTCTCCACTAGTTCTACTCAGCACAGATCCATTTAAATTAATGGACCTGGCTGATTTAGGTTCATTACTTTCAATGGGTTTACACTGAGGAGGACTTCATTGAACACAAACCAACATGGGAGTGATGTCATGTAAATTCTGCCCTACAGAAAGTTGGTGAAAAACTATGCTAATGTCACTATAAATGTTTAAAAATGCAGCCTCAGTCTTGACTAAGCATGGGGGCTAGTTCTAGCATGGTGGGGGTTCTGAAGGGAAGAAATGAAGCTCTTGGTGGAGGCAGGAGGTGGGATTGTGCTCCTTCCCATCCAACGTTCCTGATATGACAGCTGTCATGTGCAGACATGCCCTGCTTTATTATAATGCACAGTTCAGGAGACCTCCCAGCTTAATCCCCCCCAAACAGATAAAACTAACAGAGGAGAGATTTGGAATGATTTGCGAAATCTTGCTGCTCCGGTGAGATTAGGGCTCTGTTTTAATCTTGTACAATGAGGTTTGGGGGATGGTTTAATGAGAGTTTGAGCAGGAATAATCCTGTCTTTAAACTCGTCCTGCGCAACAATCCTCCCGGAAAAGTTGTAATCGGGCAAGATGTTCTTAAGGCATAGATGCAAGTGGATGGCTGGGGGAAGCGGTGGCCGAAGGAAGAGTCTTATGGCGAGGCAGAGAGACATCCTGAAGGAGGGTTGTCATCAGGGGTCTGCACCAGCAGTAACTGCCTGATGCCCAGCCCATTGCCAGAGCCTGGTGCCTCCTGCCCCTGCCCCTCCTTCCCTCCCTCTTGCTGCCTGTTGAGCTGCCCTCTTCGAATGAGTGAGCTGTGAGAGATGAGACAGTAGCCTATTTGTCCTCTCCTCCTGGGAAGTGCATAACGCACAAGTGTCCTGCAAAATCCAGGACATCCTGCTTTTTCCCATGAGAGCACGGCAGCCACTGTGTTCTTGTATGATTTCACATCAAGATCCCGCCCTGAAAGAGTGCTTTCTTCGGGCCCATGATCTCACATGGCACCCCAAAACATGTGTTTTGGGGCACTGTGAGAGCATGGTCCTGAAAAAGCAAAGCGGGTCATGTGACTTGCATAGGAGCACGGACAGGAAGACATGCATCCTGGTTTGAGGACTCAACATGCTGGACGGAATGGAAGTGGTGTGGATTAGGCCCAGAAGGAGAGGTTGGTGCATGGTGGGGAAGTTGCAGGGGACAGACAGACTGAGAGCAGATTTCCTGAGGGGCTGCCAAACCTGGAAACTGTTCTGAAGGTGAATCTCTAGGTGAATATCTTGGTGCCATTTCAAACAATTTAGAGTGAAGCTCAGATTGTATTACAGATTCAGCAACAGCCCTATTCCCTCCCCTTCCCAAACAGAATTAGCTAAAATCTTCCTGGAGGAGACCCTCATAGGGAGCAATGGGGTCTGCTACTAAGTATGAAGGCCAACTAGGGAAGACCCATCATCACAATCAGAGCTGTAGAGTGTTCTGGTATAATGGTAGACACAGCTTAATATGTACTTTCGACAGAAGGGCCATAGGAAACTGCTTTACACTGGGTCAGTCCAATGACTGGTCCACCTAGCTCAGTATTGTCATATGGTCTGCAATGGCTGCCACTGGCTCTCCAGAGTTTCAGGCAGGGTTTTTCCCACCCCCACCCCACCCTTGGAGATGCTGGGATTGAACCTGGGGCTTGCACAGCAGATGTTCTTACCACCAAGATATAGGAAAGGAAGGAATTTTGGCAGATACTGTAGGGGAGTGAGAATTTCTGCCTACCAAAGTGTCCTCTATCAACAAAACTGCAGGGGTCCTCACCTCCTTTTCCTCTGTGGACTCTAGCGGAACCAGCAGGATTTAATTTGGTGAGTCATCAGGGGCAAATTGCCTCGTCCAGGCATGAGGGGGGAATGCAAAGAAGTTGGTGTCAGGCCAGCTGTGTATTTTACTGGTTATCAATAACTTGCAGTGCTGGTTACCTGCCAGAACATGGTTTGATAAGGTCAGGTCATAGGTCATAGAATTGTAGAGTTGGAAGAGACCATGAGGGTCATCTAGTCCAACCCCCTGCAATGTGGGAATCTGTGAGTTCATTGCCCCCATCACCCATGAAGCTCACTGGGTGACCTTGGACCAGTCTCTCCCTCCCTCTTTCAGCCTAGCCCAACTCACAGGGTTGTTGTGTGGATAAAGCAGGGAGAAGATTATGTATGCCCACTAGTGGGTTGTGACCTGATCCAAGGTGGGTTGCAACATGAGGACTACCACCATCTGGTGAAAGATTCAGAGATGGGATGCATGTTTAGGTTAAAAGAGGGCCCTGGGTCTGAAAAGGTTGAAAATACCTGCCATATGCTATCCTGAGATTCTTGGAGGAATGGTTACAATAAAAAGTGTAATAAAGAAATGTTGAGTAACTGCTACCAGTTCATATGAGGAAGACAGTGCATCTAAGTCAGAATATATGATTTCCTGGCAGACTTCAGTCTCTGTAACTCTCAGATTACTTACCCCATCAGTAAATCTGTGGCACTTCAAAGAACCCCTGAACTTGAAGTGTTTGCTGAAGCAGATCTCCCCGCCCCCTAACATAGGGATCTCCTTCTGGTTCCCTAGGGGGCTGAGGACGCGTGTGGGTTTCACCATGAGGCCTGAGCTGTGGCTTTCTGCTGACCTCGGTGCTGGCAGTTCAGCCAAGCCCAGCCGTTCGAGGCAGCACAATAGCCCATGTGGGGCCTCTGCCCCTCTGTGAGGGAAGCACCATCTGCCATGAAAACTGACACCAGCTGACAAAGAGGCAGAGAGCGCCGCTGCCACCCCCACAGCGAGTGGAGATTAGGATGTAGAAAGGTCACCCTGTTCCTGGAAGGACCTTCTCTTCCCTAGACCTGGAGAGGAAGAATTAAATTGGCTTCTTCCTGGAAACAAGAAAGATGAAGAAGGGAAGTGGAGGAGGAGACCTGGAAGAACTGGGAGAGGTGTCCATGTGGAGGCTTAGTGTGAAAAACAAGACCATCCTTCATACTGCATCAGACGTGTTTTCAGAAAAATGACATAAGAACATCATACACTCCAACATTGCTCAGATGAACTGAACTTAGGCTCTGCCACTGGCTGGCTGGACCATGGTAGCTTCCCATGTTGTTCCTTTCACCTGCCTCTCTAAACAGTGAATGCCCTGTCACAAGTGTTGGACTGAAAGTAATCAGGAGACAGGTCCACCCCATGGTCATCACAGAGATCCTGAAATCCTGAACTGCTCCAGACTTAGTGACTCAGGAGTCAGAGGGATGTTGAAATGTCCCATGTCAATCAACCTTTGGATCCTCAATACCACCTCTGAGGTGCCAGTCAGAATAGACTACCTTTCCACAATCTGGTGCCCTTCACATGTTTTGCACTCTGACTCTGCTCAACTCCAGCCAGCATAGCCAGTGGTTGGGGATGATGGGAGTTGTAGTCCAGCAGCATCTGGAGAGCACCAGATTGGGAAAGTATGATACCTGGCTCAATTGGACAAATAGCAAAAGGAGGCAGCTGCCTTTGTTCCATTTTTATTGTGCATCATTACAAGGGATGTGAGTGTGCTGGTCCCAAGGGATATCCGATAGGCGAGGTCTAGTCCAGTCCAAGGTCAGTCCAAGCCAGAAGTCACGAAGCCGAAGTCACGAAGCCGAGGTCACGAAGCCGAGGTCAGGAAGCCGAGGTCAGGAAGCCGAAGTAACAAAGCTGAGGTCAGGAAGCCGAGGTCAGGAAGCCGAGGTCAGGAAGCCGAGGTCAGGAAGCCGAGGTCAGGAAGCCGAGGTCAGGAAGCCGAGGTAACCAAGCTGAGGTCAGGAACGCAGGAACCAGGAACAGGAACTAGGCAGCACCGATGTTGCTCCTGCAACTTGGGTCTGGGACTGGCTGGCTTTTATCTGCCCCGAGGCAAAGGGCGGCTCCGATCCTCAGGTGCCTCGCCTCTCCTGGCTTGGAGGCGAGCACTCCTCCTGCGGGAACTTAGTTCCCTTCGCCTCTCTGCCCTTAGCCTTTGCAGCTCAGGAGAAGCTGGAGGGTTACCGGACCCAGAGGCAACCTCAGCTTCCCCTGACTGGGTGGGGAGTGGAGCACCTGCAGGCAATAAGTCCTCCATCCCATTAGAAGCCAGATCAACCTCAGCCGATGCCTGCACCTGAGGATCCAGCACAGGTGAGTCCCCTTGAGACTCAGGCCCCAGCCCTGGCTCTGCTGGTTCTGGAGGCAGTGAATCATGTGCAGGCTGGGATCCCTCAGGTTCAGCGTCTGAGTCTGACTCCCAGGTCATCACACCATCCCCCCTCCCAGGCCCCCCCCTCAACCGAGGGGCCGGACCAGGCTTGCTGGGGTAAGTCGCATGGAAATCACGGAGGCAGACAGGCGCGTGGACGTTCTCCGCTGGTTCCCACGACCGATCCTCGGGCCCATACCCCTTCCAGTCGATGAGGTATTGGAGCTTCCCCCTGCGGTATCGGGAGTCAAGAATGTGCTCCACCTCATACTCGGGCTCCCCCTGAACCAAAACTGGCTGCGGTCGTGGATGGTCTGGGTGGAACTCGTCGGCCGGGGCGACCGGACTGAGTAGGGACCGGTGGAATACCGGGTGGACCTTCAGGGTCGCGGGTAACCGGAGACGGAAGGCCACAGGTGAGACCCGGTCCACGATCGGAAATGGGCCGGTGAAGCGGGCATCCAGCTTCCGTGAAGGCCGAGAGGGGTGCAGGTGGCGGGTGGAGAGCCATACCAGGTCTCCGACATGGAGTTCCGGCCCCTCCTGACGGTGACGGTCGGCCTGGGCCTTATACGCGTCCTTGGCCTGGCTCAGTTGCTCCGTCAGAAGCTGCTGCTGTGACTGGAGCTCTTGTAGCCAGTCTGTCACTGCGGGAACTGCGGATGCCGGCAGTACGCTTGGAAACAACCGCGGGTGGTACCCATAGTTTGCCTGGAACGGGGTCTGTTGGGTGGAAGCGTGCACTGCGTTGTTATATGCGAACTCGGCCAACGCCAGGTGGTCGACCCAATCGTCCTGGTGGAAGCTGCAGTAGCACCGGAGGTACTGTTCCAACACCGCGTTTGCCCGTTCGGTCTGTCCATCCGTCTGTGGATGGTAGGCCGAAGATAGGCAGACCTCCGTCCCGAGAGCCTGATGTAGAGCGCGCCAGAACCGGGAGGTGAACTGGGCACCACGATCGGAGATCAAACGTTCCGATAGGCCATGTAAGCGGAAGACGTTTTGTAGGTACAGTTGCGCCGTCTCCTTGGCTGAGGGTACAGACGGGCACGGGGCGCAGTGCACCATTTTAGTGAAGTGGTCTGTGAATACCAGGAGGCAGGTACACTGACGGGATGGGGGTAGGTCTACCACGAAATCCAATGAAACCGTGTGCCACGGACGAGGGGGAACTGGCAGTGGCTGTAGCAGTCCCGCAGGTCTCCCGGTCGATCCCTTGGCTCGCCGGCAGACCTCGCACCCCCCAATGTACCGTGCCACGTCGGCCTTCAAGCGGGGCCACCAGAACTCCCGGCTGACCAGGTGGGTGGTCCGATACCTCCCGAAGTGGCCAGCTGCCGGGGCGTCGTGTGACATTCGGAGTACCTCGGCCTGCAAAGGCCCTGGTGGGATGTACAACCGACCACGGTGCATCAGCAGACCCTGGTGCACAACCAGTTCTGGGTATCGAGGGCACGATCCACTGGCCAATTCCTGGATCCGTTCCTGAGCCCACGCGTCGACCCGTTGCTGCCTCCGCACTCGGTCCCGCAGCGACTCAGTCTCATGAACAGCCAGGAAGGCCGCTGGTGGGATGATCGTTGTGGGGGCCGCCTGCTGCACCGTCTCTGCAATGTCCTCCGGTTTCCGGGACAGCGCATCCGCCTTCTGGTTTTGGGAGCTGGGGATGTAGCGGATCCGGAACTGGAACCGGGAGAAGAACAGTGCCCACCGGATCTGCCGCTGGTTCAGCCTGCGGGTGGTCTGGAGGTACTCCAGATTCCGGTGGTCGGTTCTCACTTCCACTGGGTGTCGTGCCCCCTCAAGATGATGGCGCCAGACTTCAAAGGCCACCTTGATGGCCAGTAGTTCCCGCTCCCACACAGTATAGTTACGCTCCGCCGGAAGGAGCTGCCGGGAGTAGTAGGCGCAGGGTAACAGTGGCGCATCAGGTCCGTGTTGCTGGGACAAGACGGCACCGAGAGCCGTACTGGAGGCGTCAGTCTCCACCACGAAGGGACGAGAGGGATCAGGATGCTGCAAAATTGGCGCCTTCTGGAAACAGGCTTTCAATCCCTGGAATGCCACCTCAGCCTCCTCATCCCAGGCGAAGGGCGTCTTGGGGCGCAGCAGTCGGGTCAACGGGGTGGTGCGATGAGCATAGTCCACAATGAATGTCCGGTAATAGTTGGCGAACCCCAAAAACCGCTGTAAGTCCTTGCGGTTCCGCGGCGCCGCCCACTCTCGAACCGCAGACACCTTCCCGGGGTCCATCTGTACACCGTCAGGGGAGAGTCGGTGTCCGAGGAAGTCCACTGACCGCTGGTGGAACTCGCACTTGCTGAGCTTAGCGTACAGGCGGTGCTCCCGCAAGCGCTGCAACACGGTCCGGACATGACTCTCGTGGCGAGCTGGGTCACGGGAATAAATCAGAATGTCATCGAGGTACACCACCACATACTTGTCAAGCAAGTCCTGGAACACGTGGTTGATGTACCGTTGGAACACGGCGGGCGCGTTGCATAGTCCGAACGGCATGACCAGGTACTCGAACTGCCCATAACGGGTCCCGAATGCGGTCTTCCACTCATCCCCGGCACGGATCCGAATCAAGTTGTAAGCCCCCCGGAGGTCCAGTTTGGTGAACATCTGCGCCCCTTGCACCCGCTCCAGCAACTCTGCAATTAGGGGCAAGGGATACCGGTCTGGGATGGTGATCTTATTCAGGGCTCGGTAATCATGGCAGAGGCGAAGCTCCCCACACTTCTTCTTAACGAAGAGTACTGGAGCGGCGGTGGGAGAGGTAGAGGGCCTAATGAACCCCCGCTCCAGGTTCTTGTGAAGGAAGTCCTGTAAGGCTTCACGCTCTGGCTCCGAAAGAGAGTATAGGCGACTCACAGGCAGGGGCGCCCCAGGCTGGAGGTCTATGCCGCAGTCAAAAGACCGATGAGGAGGCAGCCGGTCTGCCCCCTGTTCCTCGAACACGTCTACGTAGTCCCGGTACACGGCGGGGAGCGTTGACGCAGCCTCCCCCATGGAGGCGGCCGAAAGCATCTCGGACTGAGCAATCGAACCCGAGTCTGGGAAGCGTACAGTTCGATTGACCCAATCGATCTGAACATTGTGAGACTCCAGCCAGTCCATCCCCAGCACCAGGGGAAACCGGGGCATGGTGGCAATGTCCAGGGTACGCACCTCCCGGTGCTGCTGGTGGCACAGGACCAAGGGCTGGGTCTCCCGAGTAACGGCGCCTGACCGCAAGAGCCGTCCGTCGATTGCCTCCACCTGCACCGGTTCTGGCTTGTTCTGGAGCGGCACCCGATGCTGAGCGGCGAAGGCAGAGTCCATATAGGAGCGGGTTGCCCCTGAATCCACCAGAGCGTGGGTGAGAATCCAGGGCCCGCCTGGGGGGTATAGACGCACCGGGATCATGAGGTGTTGCAATTCCACTGGTGAGGGCCCATCATGTGATGCTTGGGACCCCAGATAGCCTGGGCCATTGGCTACTGGGGTTGGCGGTTTCCCTGCGGCTGGCGTTTCTCAGGGCAGGTTCGGGCGTAGTGTCCACTCCCCCCGCAGTAGAGACACAGGTTTCCCTCCCGACGTCGTGTCTTCTCCGAAGGGGAGAGGCGAGGCCGTGCTGCCCCGAGCTGCATCGGCTCCTCCAGTGACTCTGCTCTGGCCGTGGAACTGCTGGGGAGCACTGGAGTCGGGAGCCCAGAGTGCTGGCGGGCCCGGGCCTGGCGCCGGTCCTCCAACCGATCGTCTATCTGTAGACTCCGTTGGATGAGGGCCTCCAGCGTGGTGGGGCGATCCAAGGTGGCCAGCTGGTCCAGTATCTCGTCCGAAAGCCCCTCGAGATACTGGTCCCGAAGTGCGGAATCATTCCAGGTCAAGTCCTGCGCCAACAGCCGAAATTCCGTGGCATAGGCGGCCACTGTGGACTTGCCCTGTTTCAACCGCCGAATTGCCCGATTGGCTTGACTCGCCTTCTGAGGGTTGGCGAACGCGGTTTCAAAATGGTTGCAAAACCCCGTATAGTCTGTCAGCAAGGGGGAGTCTTGCCGGAGCAGCGGCAACGCCCACTTGGCCGCCTGGTCCTTCAGCAAGCTGATCAGGAAGTGCACCTTGGTGCGGTCGTCGGGGAAATCCCGGGCTCGCCCCTGAATATACAGTTTGGCCTGGGCGAGAAACATGGGAAAGCTGCCCGGGGACCCATCGAATTTTTCTGGCAGGGCCACTGGGTACTTGCCTGGAGCTGGGGCGCCGGCACCAGGAGCCGGTAAGGCGTCCAAACGCTGCTGAAGCGCCGTAACCGCATTGCTTAGCTGCTGCACTGTGTGGTTCAAGACCTGGTTCTCCTGGGCCAATGCCACCAGCGCAGCCGCCTGGTCAGTCATGACAACAGGTTCCTCCCGAACGCACCCCAACGAAGGGGGAGTGCGGGTGTGGCAGGAGCAAACTGTGCTGGTCCCAAGGGATATCCGATAGGCGAGGTCTAGTCCAGTCCAAGGTCAGTCCAAGCCAGAAGTCACGAAGCCGAAGTCACGAAGCCGAGGTCAGGAAGCCGAGGTCAGGAAGCCGAAGTAACAAAGCTGAGGTCAGGAAGCCGAGGTCAGGAAGCCGAGGTCAGGAAGCCGAGGTCAGGAAGCCGAGGTAACCAAGCTGAGGTCAGGAACGCAGGAACCAGGAACAGGAACTAGGCAGCACCGATGTTGCTCCTGCAACTTGGGTCTGGGACTGGCTGGCTTTTATCTGCCCCGAGGCAAAGGGCGGCTCCGATCCTCAGGTGCCTCGCCTCTCCTGGCTTGGAGGCGAGCACTCCTCCTGCGGGAACTTAGTTCCCTTCGCCTCTCTGCCCTTAGCCTTTGCAGCTCAGGAGAAGCTGGAGGGTTACCGGACCCAGAGGCAACCTCAGCTTCCCCTGACTGGGTGGGGAGTGGAGCACCTGCAGGCAATAAGTCCTCCATCCCATTAGAAGCCAGATCAACCTCAGCCGATGCCTGCACCTGAGGATCCAGCACAGGTGAGTCCCCTTGAGACTCAGGCCCCAGCCCTGGCTCTGCTGGTTCTGGAGGCAGTGAATCATGTGCAGGCTGGGATCCCTCAGGTTCAGCGTCTGAGTCTGACTCCCAGGTCATCACAGTGAGAAAGTGGAAGCCAAGCATGTCCTCTTCATTGTCATCTCAGAAGCACAATCTCAGGAATGTGCCTCTTCTAACATGGTCCTACAGGTGTGCAAACCCTGTTCTGCATGCAACAGTGGTGAGGCACAATTAGAAACAGCATTTTGGGAGTGTCCTGGGTGGGGAGGAAGGAAACAGGATATATTGTAAAAACAACCACCCCAGAGTAGTGGGGCAGGCAATACCCCTGATCATTGATGAGAGCTCCTGTCTGCCTGCTGTTAGATTTGCTGGCTGTCTTGTTTGTGGCTTGTCTGAGCAGATGCAAGGGAGAGGGGAGAGGGAGGAAACCCACTGATTAATCTCCTGGCCTTTGGCCACTGCTAAGCAAACATTCTGTACCTCTCTGAAAACAGATTGAAAATGCTGGCTGATCTGGAGCTTACAGGGGGTTTGCTGAGCGTATCGCAGATTTACCCGAATTACCAGCTTGCTTCTCCTGTTCATTGGGGGAGAATTGGGAGTCACGGCTCTGGAGCTAAAAAGAGAAAGAGAGAGAGAGTAAATTTACAGTAAATCTAGACCATGCTTCCCCAGAAACAAACTTCTATGACTTGGTACAGTGAGGGCCAAGCCAGGGGGCATAGTTTGGGTGATTTCCAGTTTTGCACTTTCGCAAACAGACCAAATGAAATATAGCCTAGCAGCTTGACTGTGTAGCAAGCATGCTTGTTTGCAACGTAATGTGTTCTTTTTCAAAGCCGAAGCTTTGGCATAGCTCTGCCTGTGCAGTTCCATACTGCATCTGAACATGGCTTGGTGTTGCAGAACACAGTTTAAAAAATGGAAAGGCCTGGCTGGGAGGTGGGTGGGTAGGTGGAAGGACCATCACGTGGCAGTGAAGCCTAGGTGATTGCAGGGACAGCAGGGATGGGGAACCCATGAGCCCTGCAGATGTTCTTGAACTACACCTCCCATCATCCATGACCATTGGCCATTCTGACTAGGGCTGATGGGAGTCAGAGTTTCTCAACCCTGATATAGAAGGTTTCAAGTTCAGCTCTTCATATCTCTGTATGAAAAGGACCATGTAGGACAGCATTTAATCTTAGTAGGCTTCCTCTGATGAGAGTAGATAACAGAGCAATGAGAGTAGACCAATGGCCAGATTCAGTATTGTCCAAGAATCAGGAAGTCCCACAACAGCATCACTTGCCCCATTTTCACGCAATGTTTGTGTCTGCCAATCACTACCCCCCTCTAATATGCAGCTGCCTCAAATGTGCAAAGGAAATACTCCCACCACCCAACGCTCACTCCCATTGCTACCTAAACTTGCTTATTGTCAACTGCTCTTCCTATAAGGCAGATGCAGGAGAGAGAGAGAGAGAGAGGAGGCTTGATCACGGTGTGCTGAGAGGGTGTTTCGAGCAATCACGGCAAGTTAGAATATATGCCACCAAATTTCAGCTTCCAATGTCCCAATTAAAATGCATATTGTATTTAAAAGCATGGTTTTAGTAAGCTGACAACCACAACAAAGAAGAAGCACCAGCACCAACATGTGTATTTGGCAACCGGTAAGTTGATGCCTGTTTGAGACATTTATACTTATAATTAATGGTTTTAAAATATGACCAGGCCTCTTAATTCTGTCCTATCCTTTCATTTCAAAGTTAAATGTCTGTAACCCAGATAGATTGAAAACTTAGCATAATAAATGATAGCTTTGTAGAAGCTATGCAACTTTGGCAACGAGCAGTGGCGGATGAAGGGGGACAGGAGGTGGTTCTCCCCGGGTGCCATCTCTGAAGTGGTGACAAGGCACACCGCGGGGGGCAGCTGCCGCCATCACACCGACGCAGCCGCATGCAGAGGATCCTCCACTCGCGGTTGCGGCGGCAGCAGGATCCCACCGCCATCCGTACAGCGCTCGAGCAGCACCACCAGCAAATCGCCCATGGCGCCTGCGCGCCGCCACTACATAAGGTGCACACGCATGTGCCGCCGGGTGGTTTGCCCCACCCCTGACACCCTGCAATGGGTGCCGGTTAGCCTTCCTTCGCCCCTGACAACGAGTCTTAGCAACTGCTTAGTGACCATATAGCAGAAAGGATACATTTGAGGTGTGTGTGTGTTTGGATGTTTTTTCCTTGGAGAGAATGAGAATAAAGGGGTGCAGTTGGAACTGTGGTGCAAGCAATCTGGACTTTACTCCTTGCTCTGTGCCTTTGTAATGAATTATATTCCCAAGAATGTGAAGAGGACAATATCAGAGACATTTTGGTACCTAGAACTTGGATTTTGACAAGGATGCATAGGGAGTTCTGTTCTGTCCCTGGTCCCTGGTCTCAGATGAGATAACCACACAGTGGAAGTTTCTCCCAGTACTAGTCACCACACAGAAGCAGATGGTTCAGATAGTTTACTGTTGCAGAAGATAAGGTTCAGTAAAACAGTTCTAGATGCAGATATATACAACTTGTAGGCTTTTGCAGGTACAGATATATACAGATACATACAAGCAGTGCTTTTTTTCTTTAAAAATGTTTAGGGGTACTCTCATTTTCCTACTCATATTGAAATACTGCCCCTCGGTGAGGCCAAACTTAGATTCACTAAATGTTTAGGGGTATGCGTACTCCTGCATCCCCCCAGAAAAAGCACTGCATACAAGTACAAAGTATCTTTGTTGCTCTAAATAAGTTCAGCAATTCAAGGCTTAACACAGGCAAGTAACACTGACTAGATAACTGACTAGCAGACAGACAGACTGCAGACTCACAGACTGACACACTACTGAACTGACGTGCATTAATCACAGATATAGTAGTGGCACTGGACCATTAGCATAGCAACTGACTTGGCTGACCTTGCATCTGTGATTTGCTCATCCATGTGTGAGCTAATTAGGGAAATTAACCCCTTCTCATGTCCAGTTACTCCAACACAACTTTCACCGATGGGAGGGACCACGCAGCTGTCAATCGCCTGATGTCAATATGACACCAGATGATTTACAGGTGGGTGGTCCTGTCCACCTGTCAAAGTTGTCCCACCCAGATGGGGGAGAGAAAGATATGGCCCACTTTCAGACTTTGTAGGGACACTCTTTTTGACTTGAATTCAAACATACAGAAGAAATACTATGTGGCACAGTCTTCCCTGGACTTTTATTACTTTGCTTCCTATTGCAACATTGGGCTTTGGCTGAATTTGGGTGAGTGGCAGCTGAAGGTGAAAAGTGATGTCCTGGCATTCATACCCTTCTAAGAACCGGGTGTCTTTCATTATCCCTCTGTTCTTAAATTGTTCATTTCTTGGAAGCTGATGGCGAAAATCTGAAACTGAAGAGATGGGGAGGGCTGTTAAAAAGAAGAAGAATGAAAGATTATTTATCCAAGAATTGACAGTTCAATAGTTGGGCTTAGCATAGATGAAATCCTCAGACTTCATTCAGACAGGCACATTAGAGGCTCACTGGCTCATGGAGTTATCAGATTACAAACTATCAGAATTATAGCCTATAAACCAGGGTTTAAAGGGGCTTAGTAATTATGTGGCTCTATGCCCCCCAACCAGCAGATTGGAATTGGGAAAAAGAGTGGGGCAGCTGACTTAAGGTGGGGGACCAATATTCTGCATTTGCCTCATGTAAAAGCTCAAACGTCACCAACAATTTCACCAGTGGAAGCAGGGGGAACACTGGTAAGCACACATTGGGGCTGTGTACACACCATACAATTAAAGCACATGGCTTCCTACAAAGAATCCTGGGAACTGCAGTTTATCCCTCACAGAGCTACCATCTCTAGCTTTTAAGAAACTACAGTTCTCAGAATGGGGGGGGGAGTTATGTGCTTTAAATGTGCTTTAAATGTATGGTGTATGAACACCAATCACCTAACAAGGAAGATCACTACCTGAGCCCCATCCCCTCTAGTCCACATCGTTGGCAGATGCATTCAGTTTGTAGCATTGTTGTCCCAGTGTTATCCCTTTTATATCTAAAGTACTTCTTATTCTTCTTGTCAAGACCTCTAAGACCAATATAAAAAGTAACGGTGATAAAGGACAGCCCTGTGTAATTTAATTATTCTGTTTCTTATTTTTTAAAAAGTGCATGAGTACACGTGCACATGCGCGCATGCACACACACACACACACACACGGAGGAGGAGGCCAATAAACATTTCCTCTTCTGGGAGACAGAAAGCCTCACACAGCTGCAAGCTGAGTCCCGGCTGGGTCAGCAGCTGCTCCAAGCTTCTAGAGCATCAGAGTTCAACCATGATGGGGCTGGCACAGTCTCATAACAGTGAGGAAAGCTGGGAACTTGGCACATTGTCAGTCACTGCTTCATATTGGATGGAGCCAACCTAGCCCAGAGTCCAGCTGTGCTATGGCTCAGCTTGCTGAGGGAGTCAATGCCACTGATGCTTTGTGATTGTTCTTCCCACTCCACTGTGGCAGACACACCCGTAAGCAATGCACACCCTTGCTGATGGTCGCTACTTTGAAATCTTGCAGCCCCAGAGTGTATGGAGAAGACAAGCAAAGAAGAGGATTAGAAATTAATTCCCACTGATAGAATGCAAGAGAATTTTGCTTATTTCAGTCAAGGAGGGAGAGGGGATGTGTCCAACACACCAGAGGCCTTTAGCAAGACATTTTGACACCCGAGGTGTACCCCCAAATGGTATCCCCTCCCTGCCAGGGAAGAAGGGGTGAGGGAAGAGCTACATCAGGAACAAGGGGTGGGGGAATTAAGAGCCACATCTGCTGCCCTTGTGGATCTTGCTGGCCCTGCCTGAAGTTAAAGGCTGGAGGAAAGGACAAGAAGGTTAATCAAATATCAGGCAACCCTCCCCCACACAAAAATTGATAAGTGCTTTTGATTTCTCATTAGAGAAAGGGGCATTTGAGAGGATGTGAGCTTAGTGAAGCCTCCTCTAACCTGGTGCACCCCTGATGTTGTTGTACTACAACTCCCATCACCCCTGACTGCCTAGCTATGCTGGCTGGGGCTGCTGGAAATTGGAGTCAAACAACTTTCAGAGGGCACCAGACACCAAGAAAGGGCTGACTTTGTGCTAGATCTGATGCCTTCATTGCTGGCAATCCAGGGTTCAATTTCCATAACTTTCACTTAAAAAGGATGTCAGCCAGCAGAGCTAGGAACAACCTCAGTCTGGGGTCCCAGAAAGCTACTGCCAGTCAGAGCAGAAAATCGTGGGTCACAGTTGTCTATTCCCTGGTAACTTCAAAGTATTAAATGATTGCAGTATGTATTTTATGAGTTACAGGAAACCTTGTTAGGCCAGTTCTTAAATTCTTAAATTACTGTACTGGTTGCATATCCATTTCTGGGCACAGGTAAATATGCTTTAATGGCTTGGGATCCAGATACTTTCAGGATCACTTTCTCCCACACAAACCTGCCCCAAATTTACAATTAACACCATAATTACTCCACCTCCTCTGAGTCCTCCACCTTTCCAAAATAGAGTGGGTGGTATTGGAAGGTGCCTGCTCTGAATCATGCTGGGCAGGTGCAGAGCTCAGGAGATCCCAGCCCCTGCCATGCCCTCTCTATGGGTGAGAGGAGACCAGCAGTGCCACCTATTTGCTGAGATGCTGCTGTAGAGTAGGGTTACCAGACGTCCCCAGTTCCCGGGGACAGTCCCCGGATTTGCAAATCTGTCCCCGGACAAATTCCGTCCCCAGAATGCCCCCAGATTTGCAAATCTGTCCCCGGGAAACGTGGCAGCGGCAGCCTCAGCAGCCCGGAGCCAGCCTGTTAGCACAGTTGGCTCTGGCTGGCTTCAGGAGGTGCTCGCTGCTCGCTGCCGTGGATCCCGCCATTTTTCCTGCGCCACGGCAACGAGCAGTGAGCACCTCCTGAAGCCAGCCAGAGCCAACTGCACTACCAGGCTGGCCCCTCATGGGCAATGCCCGCCTGCCCGTGACTCCCGAGCCTTCCCCAAACTGTCAAAACGAAGGGGGCAGGAGATCGGGGGAGACCTGGGAGTCACGGGCGGGCCACGCACCATTGCCCAGTTTTTAAAAAAAAACTCTGCTCATTTATGTTTCACAGGGTGAGAAAGAAGGGCTTTGCACCTTTATACAATATGCATGTATGCTTGTGCCCAGGGTCTTTTGCCTCACCATCCCCACTACTGACTCCCTGTTGCTACTCAGCTTCAAAAAAAAAAAAAGTGTCCCCGGATTCATTGAAAAAAATCTGGTAACCATACTGTAGAGGTGTCATTGGCAGGGGCTACCGAGGAGGCAGCAGATCTGGCCTCCAAGGAGCACACCACAACCATTGCTGCCATCACGGCAGTGGCAGCAGCAGTGGGCGATGCATTCCTTGGAGGCTGGATCTGCTGCCCCTGTGGATCTTGCTGCCCGAGGTGATCTACTCACCTTGCCTCCTGAGTGGGATGGCCCTGGCCTTGACCTATCCAAGAGCAGACTTTGGGCTGCCTCTTTCTCAGGAATCCTGATGCTTCCCACTGAAATCTCCTTGCTTGGCACATTGAAATCTGCAATAATAGCCCTATCCTAGTCTGGCAGTCAAGGCATTGTGATTTTTGTTTCTTTCCTGGTTCCGGTTCAACTGCAAGTGAAGTTGTTGCAGTTTGGATCTGGTTCAGGCCAATAAATGTCTAGTAACCAGGTTCAGTACCTGTGACGAGGGAGAAGCAAGGGTTGTATATATGTGTATTTAAAGCATATATCATAAAGACACCACAGTCATTACAAAGGAATCAGAACTCTGGATAAGTACCTGGATCTCACACTGCCCTGAAATTGAGGTGACATGCAACAATATGAAATGTACCAGTAAATGCTTTTGACTTTGCAATAGTGCAGAGGGAAAAGGCTGGCCTGGAATGGTGGGAAGGTATGAGAAGCAACTGAGACTGGCAATAAGATCTTTCTCAGGGTCAGCCCCTGGCTGCTGTTTCTCTTCCCCGTTACTCTTGGTCTGCCTCCCCTTCTAGCTGCCTGAGTCCCTTGCATGTGCACTGGGGTAAGCAAGCTGCCTGAGTTCACACCCACACCCCCTTATGGGGATCAGGTAGATGCTTCTGCTGACTCCCCTTGGGCTCAGCACACTAGATGTGGCAGCCACAGCAACCCCCCTCCCTCCCTCCCTCTCCCTCACCCCCAATTCTCCATACACACAGCACTGGCAGAAGGCACTCAGCTGTGCTGGATACATGTGCCGCCAGAGAAACTGGATGTGCCGGAGAGTGCTGGGGGGACTTGCTGCTGTTGCCACTGCCTGGGGGATGTCAAACTGCACTTTACAAGGGATTAGGCAACAGGGAAGAGGCCAAGGGAGGAGCTGGCACTAGTGGAGGAGGAAAATGCTGTTAATAACACTCCAGCTGGAGCCATAACCCAACAGGGAAAGCTGTAGGCAGAGGCGGCTTTAGGGGATTCTTCTATGGGTCAAAGAAAGAAGGATAATCTTTCCTTCTGTCTGTATCTGATTCTATTGATGTTGCCAATGTCCAAGATTTGGGAAATGTTAACTTTCACCTGTGAACACTGAGCATCCCAGATGAAGCTTCTGGAAATGGATGGCCATCCCCCCGCTCCATTTTGCAGGTGTGCAATTGCAAATGCTGAGAGGTCTTTGAGGAACAGGCACAACACAGCAGTAGAACATGCATTTTACCAGCAGAAGGTCCCAAGTCGAATCCCTGGCATCACAGACTGCCCCACCCCCTTGGCCTGGAATGAAGCGTTCTTAAATCAAATGAGCCTTTTAGTTGAAACAAAATTCACCACTTTTATTTGGACAGAAGAGCCAATTCTGTTTTCTTTACAAAAGGATAAAATATATATACTTTAGTACAAAAAGACCCCCATGAAATAAACCCAACCATCATCACCCTCCTTGTCCTAGAAGCTGTCTAGTAACAAGTTCCTTCAGAATACAATGGTTTTCTTGAAATTCTAATCTCTGCAGATAATTCCTCTACAGAAATGGAGGGCTCCTACTTGGTCATAAGTTCTCTAGCTAGAGGCTAGACAATGATGGAACAGGGTGTGGTCAGCCAACAGGAGCCACCCGCACCCCCCCAAAATACACCCCCCCAAACCCAGAAATTTGCTTTAAAATATAAAAATCCCCCCAGATGGGTATGTAGTTCCCCCAAAAGAGGACATGTCTGGGATTTCCTGGACATATGGCAACTCTAACTCTGGCTTAACTTGAAAGGAAAACAAAAACTGAATTGCATAGCCTTGGCAATTTTTATTGCTTATCTTTGGCTGCACCTGCAGCCAATGGTGACAATCCCCATAGAAGTCACCTCTCAAAGAGAACACAAACAGCATATACAGTATATAATTACTTGGTGAAACTGTGGGCTGGAGGCCCCCCTCCCCTGAAAAAAAAAGCGGGGAGAGGAATAAGTTAAATAAATAAGAGCTAATAAATATCCATGGAGCAAAGGCACCATGAAATGAAGAGTGATCGAGAGATGTCTCCCAACATACACATTTATCCCCACAATTCTACACCTCCAACTAAAAATACTTTAAAGTCAATTCAATGAAGCAAGCAAGCAAGCAAACAAACAAACAAACAAACAAACCATAGGTCATTTAGCATGTTTCACATTTTATGTGAAATGAAAAAGGAAATAACTTAGAAGAATTCGGGTTAATAATAAATAATAGGAATGCTTAAGACATGGCTTTTACTTGGCTGGCTGCCTTCTAGAGTAGGAGGTCACAAAGGAGCACAGTGGGTACCCTGTCCCTTTTGGTGAGGCTGTGGGTTCCTTTTAATCTTCTTCAGCTGATCACAGTGCTCCAAGCAGAGATGCTAATATTATCTTCACATTTTGTAGGAGGCAAATTTCAGTGGCAACTTTTAGTGTTGGACACTCTAGAGTTCCAAGGTAGCTACCTAGAACAGTGTTCACATAGGACTTTGGTAACACACAAATAAAAATGAATACCAGCATTCATATTGCTTAATAACCACTATCGGTAGTAACAGGAAAGAAAAATCAGGGTGATGCTAATAAAATTGAAAAAAAAAATACCTTGGCCATGCCACACTCCATATGTTGTTGGACGATAATAGCCATCATGCCGTCTGGGGTTGATGGGAATGGGAGTCCAACAACATCTGGAAAGCACCCAGGTGGGGAAGGTTGGCCAAAGCAGAGTGCTTTGATTGGGTAGTCAGGGTTCCCCATCCACTCTCCTGACTAGTCCTTCTTGAGCTCTGTCTTCCGACAAAAAGTCAGACACCTGTTTTTCTTCTAACTTTGGACTTATCCAAACACATTTCCTCCACTCTTTCCGGGTACAGGACTGTGCTTTAAAGTCCCAGAGCTTTCCTTGCAAAAACCTGCTCTTTAGCACTTAACCAGAGCAAAGGTCAGTTTGGGTTTTCTACAGATTGCTGTTTGCTCCAATTGTGCTTCAAAGAGCAGGTTTTCACAGGGAAAGCTCAGGAGCAAATAAATCGGGTGCTCGGACACAGAGCTTTAAAGCATAGACCATGCTGGAAAGAGTGGAAGAAAGTGAAGTGTGGATCAGCCCTTCTAATGCTCAAGCAAGATTCCACCTGAGCCCCAAGACAGGCTCCACCTCATCTGTGACCTTTGCCTGGCTGGCACCCAGGAGTTTAAATTACATTAAATTAAACATAAGTTCTGCAGTCACTGATAACGGCACATGCAATTTCATTGGAGAAATGTTACATTTAAATGGCTGGACTAAAATGAATAATAATAATGTCAACAGCAATGTGACATCAGCATTCTGAATAATATGGAGAGGTAGCCCTGCAAATTGGATTGGGCCCTGGAACCTGAATTGTCCATGTATCATGCATTAACTGGGATATATAACAAAATACACCATTGTTTGTTGGCTAGCTGGAGAGAAGAGGTCCTGGAAACATGTATATCAAGTCCTTACAACCAGCTTTTAGACTTTTGAGTGTTCAGGTTAAAGATGGCATTCAGTGGTAATGGGCTTCATTTGCTTTTGTGAAGTCCAGCAGTTTTTGATATCCCCACATTCTTATGCATGTTTACGCCTTGGTTATTGTAAGAAGAAAGGGTGGTACAAGAGATCCAAGAACTGAGCCCTTTCTGGGGCACAAGCGAATGAGCGTTTTTTTAAATGGTGGTGGGGTGTGAGTCTCTTGCTTGACTGGAAAGATTGAAGATCCACCCATTGAGGTTTAGTTCGATATTGTGAAAGAATGAATGACTACATTGTATCTTGCAAGGGAGGTGATGCAGCTGGTCTGGACTGGAGAAGGCTAGCTTTCCATTTATTGCTGCTATACTGAAGTCATGAATTAGCAATGCCACATTGCACACGCAGGCTAGGCAATGGAGGAGCTGGAGATAAATCAGTGTGAAATTCATATTGAAAGTGAGACATTGCTCTTTAGGAGCATCCTTGCTATAAGGTGCACTGGTGATTGTGAGCTCCTATATGTGAATCCTCTTAGTGTATGAGAAGATGCTGGCTCATGTGTGGCGGCTGCTGGAAGGAGCTACTGCCTTGTACATTTTCAGGAGTGTTGTTACTCTTTCTTTCTCCCTGCAGTTTTCACCAAAGCCCCTTAGGAAGAAGCCTCAAGTCTGTATCATTTGTTTAATTCTCCTGGGCACTATTTCAGATTTCAGATGGTTGAACATATGGAATTAAGATTTATGATTCAGTGAAGTGAGGATGCTTCCCAAAACTGGAAAGTGTGGTTGCAGAGTCAAAATCAGACACAGGGGCCTGTGACCTACAATCTGTTGTTGGACTCCAACCCCAGTCAGCCCCAGCTAGCATGGTCAATAGCATAGGAAGATGCCTGGGAGCTGTCGGCCAAGTACATTTGGAGAGCCACAGGTTCTGCAGCCTGGTCTAAAATGATCATGACAGTCTGTAGCAGGGTTTGCCCCATACGTGTGTGTGTGTGTGTTTTCATGGTGCTAAGCTGTTGGGTTGGAAGAAGGATCTCTTAACTTTATTTCCCCTATTAGCAAAACCCTGTTGTTCCTAGTGGACAGGAAGCAGCGAGTGTTCTTCCTGTCCATCATGGTCTCACATTGGTTGTTTTTTCACAGGGAGCAGGCAGAATCTCTCTGGTGTCTCCTTACTGGGTATTGCTCTTTTCTGACTTCTGGGGAACTAAAGACTGTCAAAAGAAATGGGAGTCTATAAATTCAGTGAACTTTGCCACTTTCTTTAGGGCTGGCATTGATTTTGTCCTACTACAAAAATCAAGGCCAAAATGGAGGTGCCTTCGGAAGTAAAAAATCTGAAAGGATGATCTAGGTGAGTCTAAATAATCGTGATAAATTTAATAAGCATAAAGCAGTGTGGGAGAAAGGAATAGGTGTCTCACACACCTCTGTTAGAGCTGGTGGTAAATTTCACACCAGGGCAGGGGGAACGGTCATAGATTTATATTTCCCTCCTCAGAGGAATTTTATGGGGGAGCCATAAATCAATAAAGGCTTGCTGCACTTGTCATTATTTCATTGTATTACCTTCCATCACCCTAAGGTCCCATGTTGATACTACTCTATCCCCTGCTACAGTCTATTATTTAGAGCAAGCATGGGGTGCCTGTGCCCCTCTAATATCACTGGATTAAAACTCCTATCACTCTTGACCACTGGCCATGCTGTCTGAGGCTGAAGGAAACTGAAATCTAGCATCTGAATGGCCCTGGGTTCCCCATCCTTGATTTAGAGAGATGGGAGGAAGGGGAAGAGAATGGTCAGGAAGACAGATGCACTATGACAATAATACTTTTCTTCCCATTTCCCAGGCTTTTGCATAAGCCCTACACCACACTTTTTATACCCGCTATGTGCCTGGTTTCATGGCAGTGTGTTCAGCAGATTTGTGTGGAAGCACTGAACACTCAGTTTAGGGCAAAATGGCACATCTAATTGTGAAGAAAGAGAAGACACAACAGTTTCTTTGTCTGTGGTGTGACTCTGACTCCAGTTTGCATGGCAGAAATAACATTGGATTAAGCAGTCAGCTGCCTGCCTTTCCCCATTGCATTGAGTGGGCTTTCCAACTTTTATTTTATGTACTCATATTAATTTATATATTAACAATCTACCTTTTTTTAAAAAAAGAAAGAAACTTTTTATTGCATTTGCAAGGCTGCTTTGGGAACTGAATATGGAGGTGTAATGGTGATGTCATGGGTGATAGTTAATCAGCACCACCCACTGCCAGCTTCTGCTGCAAGCATGCAGAGCCATTTTCATTCCAGTGTTTGACCCTGGAAAGGGGGCAAAAATGTTTGTAGTGGATGCAATGAGGGTAGTCCAAATCAGCTCCATTGTTAATTATAAATGTTGTGTCTGCATCCTAAATGAAAAAACCATGAAGAAACTTGGAGCTGCACTTTAGGAATGGGGACCTGTCTGAAAGCCCATAAACCAACACAACTAAAATATATTTGTGCTCAGAAGAATGTGGTGTGGCTACCCATAAAACTAGTCTGATCATACAGCTGTAGAGCAGGTAAACTCCTTTTCACAGTATTAATTCTACTGATGTCACACCATCTCTACAAAGGATTGTATTCCTTTAATCCATGAGGGATTCATCTTCTTGGGTTATTCACTGAATATTGCATTGAGCTGGGCCCCAACCACATGATGAGGATAGGAGTCATAGCTCATATCTATGGGGATGTCATACCTGGGCACTGAGGTTGAGAAATGAGAGCTGTGCCCATGAGTGCTGCTCAAGCTAACAGATGGGTAATGGGTCATGAAGCTGTATGATTTTTCCAGGTCTGGAGAACCATCTTGCTTTAGGGAGAAATTTCCACTGATGCTCAGGGGAGGTGTCAAGGGGCCCTCATATGCTGGAGATGCGCAGTCTTGGTGGTGGTTGCCAAAGGACGGATCCACAAGGCTTTTGAATGTGGGAGGCTTTAGGTGTACAAGGTGGGCCTCCATGTTTCCGTAGGGTGGACTGGGCAGCCCAGGAGACTGGTAAGAAAAACTGTGGCTGGGCACAGCTGAGTCAGAGACAGGGCTTTTCTCCTCATGTTTCTCCAAGAACAGGGTTTGAGGTCCCAGCTGCAGGCAGCCAGACACCAAGTTGCTGGTTGGTTGGGACAAACCTTTACATAGCATCTCAACAAAACCTTTCCCTTCCGGAGTCTGCCCACTTTCCAGGACCTCTGACAAAGCCCATATATAGTTCCTGGCAAGTCTGAGTGTCTCAATTTTGGACAACTTCTGTGTCTTGGAGTAGCAGGGCATCACCTGCCTAAGATTATCCAGAGCATCATTGAGCCCATGCATCCGTGTTCGCTCCCGGGCATTAGCCTTCACCCGGCGGGCCCTGAACCTCTCCATTCTTGCCTTGGTCATCTTCTTCTTCTTTGGGCCCCTTCTCTTTGGCTTCCCACCATCTTCCTCCTCCTCCTCCTCCTCAATACTGTCATGCTCTTCATTAAGTCCAGCAAGTATCCCATAGGAGGTTTGCCTGCTATCTTCTTCCTTCATCTCATCTTGGGAGCTTAGGGCTTCATCTATCCATGGTTGAGATGATATGAGCTCAGCCATTTCTTTGGACTTGCTGTAGAGTCTGGTCATCCCTTGACCCTGGAAAAAACAGCAACCACAAATCCAGATGAATTTCAGGAATGAGCAGGTCCACAAGATGTCTTTATCATTTTATATAAAGAGGTATGACCCAGGAAATTATGTTCTACCATTCTGTTCTAGCCTGTGGGGCTTGTATGCAATGTCAGTCATACACAGTGCAGAACCATTGAAATTAGTGGACAGAAGTAACTTAGGTCAATTAATTTTAATGGGTATACTCTGAATAAAATTTTGTTGGAGACAACCTTGACTATTTAGCATATTGTACAGCTTAACCCTGACCTTTCTCTAATCTTCCTATAGCTTTTTATCTGGAAGCAGGGGTTGGGAACCTGTGGCCCTCCAGATGTTATTGGACTCTCATCAGCCTATGCTCTCAGTGTGGCCTAAAGTCAAGACTGATGGCAGTTGTAGTCTAATAACATCTGGAGGGCCACAGGCTCACCATCCCTGCCATAAACATAGACTTGCACAGCTTGCAAATGCACAAAACCAAAAGAATCCCACTAGCCTGATGGGTGCTTGATACATCACCCCCTCATGTTTTTGAACTGCTGGGTAGGAAGCAAATGCAGAAGGTTTACAAGCCTTGGTGGGGAGACCATACTGGTTGGTCATAGGCTACACTGGTCTGAAACAGATGATCAGAATATTTTCTTTAGGGGTGAGAGAAGGTTAGATCCACAATTATACCTTGTAACCTGAGTTCCGTGCAAGCAAAAGAGAAAATGCCATAGGCCACATAACAGATTTGTATGGAAAAGCTAATTGGAGTTGTCACCAAATTTTACGAAAAATAAAATCAGAGGCTAATTGGGGTGAGGGGTGTCTTCACCCACAGAAACATCTGTAAGAACTTGGAGAGGAAGTTAAAATACATTAAATAATAAAATAGGAATCTCTCTGAGTTTTCATAATCGCAACACTCTGCTACTCTGAGCATAGTGAGAAGGTGGGATAAAAATCTATACCTAAAGGTCCTGGTTCAACTAAAGTTAATAATTATTCCTTAAATAGAAGATACATAGAATCCAATAGAACAAATTAGTTGAGATTTCATTTAAACCCAATTGTTTTTAATGGAACTTACTAAGTTTGGTTGGACATTTTCAGTGATGGATTCTTAGCTTCATAATTTATTCATCAGATGTCTGTCCTATCATCTATCTATCCATCTCTGTTGTTTGAATTTTGAGGCAGAATTTCACATTTCAAATACAGGGAACTACAGTATTTGTGGTGCAGATTGATCCTGCTCAGGGTAGGAGTCAGCCTCTGGTGAATAATGAATGCTACGACAACACTACAGAGAAAGAACAGGAAAAAACAACAGCCTGGGTTTCATGATAATCAACTGCTTGTCGGCTTGACGTACTCATTTAATAAAGCTTAATGTGTAAGCAGCTTTGTTGAAAATGTGCCATCCAACTAATCGGTCAACTGGCTGTCGCCTCATCCAGTGTAGCAAATCCTACTTTTAATATGCCTGATGGGACTTGTATAATGGATTAAAGTGTTAATTGTTGTGCAAATGGGTAGTGTGTCCCATAGGCTCCAAACAGACCCAAATTATGTTTTAGTAAGTAATTAGAATGTAGCAAACCTAGCCTTACCCTGGAACACATGTGGGCCAGATACTTGCATGCACCTGATCTGTGACAGCTGGAGGCCCTGCTCCTAGGGGTGCAGTGCAGTGTTGAACTAGGCCTGGGGAGATGCAGGTGCAAACCCCCACCCAGCCACAAAGCTTACTGGGTGAATATGGACCAGTCACTGTCTCTTGACAGGAGAGAACAACTTGGGATCCAGCAAGTGAATGCAGCTCCTTTGATGGCTCTCAAGAACTTCAACAAATGTCACCCTTTTTTGCTGCCTACACAGAACTGAAAAACAAGCAAGGAGGCTAAGAAACCCTTAGTAAGTCATCGTACATGGCTAGTGTACTGTCTCTGGTTTGATGGGTCACACAAGGTGTGCAGATCTGCAGGCTGCTGTTAAGTATGGTGGTGGTTGGATATAAGTGAGACTGCAAGCTACAAGCTACAAGTGAGGCTTTGGCTGCAAGCTAAACCCTGGGCTGGGTTATGGTGGGGGCTTAGCAGAGCAGAAGGGTCAGCATCACATCTACAGCCCTGCTCATACTGTTCAGGGTGGAAGGTACCAGAGGGAGGGGCAGGCAAATTGCTGTGCTGACTTGAAGCTGGTGCAGTGACTGGGCCTGGGCTGGGCCCGCTGCTGTCACATCCGGCTGAGGAAAATGTCCTTCGGATATGCCACACTACTCTGTCTGAGCTTAAGGACAACTTCTGTTTCCTTCTGCCAATGCCATATAGCTTTGTGAAATGATCTAGAAATGATGCAAGCTTAAATCTCAATGATCTTTGGATGAGCTGAAAGTGTAGGCTCCCACTCTCTCACAAAAAGTGTCATAGGCAGGCAGTGGAGTGGTGCTAGCACTTTTCAGAATTACATGTGAAAGGGCTACAAAAGTGTTTAGTTGTTAGAATGATCCCTGGTTGGCTAGGATTTCTTATATATAGCTGGCATTGCCCTCACTCAAAGTGGCTCCCTTTCCATTGTGACACCACCAGCAAAATAATATGGGCTATGTGGTGTAGTGACATCATCACATCCAGTTATGTGATCCAGGATTGACTAAGATTCCTTGAGAAGAAAGGAAATAGGAGGAAAATGGTACTGGAAGCAACAGCATAAGGGATACTAGTGATTGTGACAAACAGCTGTGAACAGGCACAACAAATTGTAGGACTAAAATACAACTTTAAAGGTAAAAATCAAATGACAAGATCTTTCAGCTCAGCTCTAAATTCTCCACCATTTTAACTGAGAACAGAGCAAGACACCAGGTTGGTTGCAACTCATGACAAAAAGATATTTCTAAATGTATTTGGCAAGTGGGAAAATCAAGAATAAAATATAAAATATTTATAGATGCAAAAGAAAGAGATTTTCCCCTGCCAGATATGAGACTATAGTATGAGGCATCCTGTCTTTGTTGGTTGAAGGAATGGATGACGTTAGAGAATTCACATATTCTAGACTTAGAAGGTCATGACAATATTTTTGGTTGGCACGCTTATTTATGGTATGAAAAGGTGAAAGTTCATAAAAGATTTACAAATCATATAATTAGGGGGGAAATGTAGAGTATGGGATAAATCCAAGAATTTATTAGAGGTAAAAACACCACTTTGGCTCTCATCATTGGAAGCTATAGCGGTAAAGAAAAAGAATATGAAAGAAGGGCGGACAACTTACAGAAATTTATTAAAACAAGAGGGAAGAGAGTATAAATTAAAAGAATTTAAGGAATTATAAGGTTTATAAGTTACCAGCATGGATACAATATCATCATTCGAATGAAGTAGGATCAATATCATCATTCGAGTGAAAAGGATCTAGGAGTCTTGGTAGACCACAAACTTGACATGAGTCAACAGTGTGATGCAGCAGCTAAAAAAGCCAATGCAATTCTGGGCTGCATCAATAGGAGTATAGCATATAGATCAAGGGAAGTAATAGTACCACTGTATTCCGCTCTGGTCAGACCTCACCTGGAATACTGTGTCCAGTTCTGGGCACCACAGTTCAAGAAGGATACTGACAAGCTGGAACGTGTCCAGAGGAGGGCAACCAAAATGTTCAAAGGCCTGGAAACAATGCCTTATGAGGAACGGCTTAGGGAGCTGGGTATGTTTAGCCTGGAGAAGAGAAGGTTAAGGGGTGATATGATAGCCATGTTCAAATATATAAAGGGATGTCATATAGAGAACATTGGCAGGATTATTGTAATAACATGCAGTTTTATAGGATTATATATTTAAAGTAGATGAATAAATGAGCAAATTAAGTTAATTTGGATATGCAGAAGATATTAAAGTAAATTTTGGGAACCACAGAAAGAGGAGGAAGGCCGGCAAGTTTTGAAATGTTAAAATGTTTGTAAAATTAGTGAAATTATAAATATGAAAAGTATAAATAATGATGATGATGATGATGATGATGATGATGATGATGATGATGATGACACAATGACCAGGATCCAAATAGCCATGCTACATTAGCCCAATAGGATGCTTGACTACTTGCAATGAACAGCAGAACTCTGTGATGTATCACAAAGTAGTTATCAAAGTCCTTCAATTTCAGAAGTGATTTACTACATAGCACAAGAGGCTGCTTTTTAACAAACAGAAACCCAAACCCTCCTTGATTATGTGATTCTTTGGACTCAGCCAAAGGGGTCACAATTTATGTGCATACAGATTTAAGAAGAGCATTAAGAGAAACAGAAAGAAACACTACTAACTTAACATTTGCTAACCTGAATCTGCTTGGAGTAAAAATGTGTATTCTCTTAGTCTCTCTCACACATATATAATTCCCATTTATAAATTTTATTTTATTGAGTTTAGGGCTTATGAAAGTGCAAAATAATGTTATTTGACAGGTTAAAACTTTATGCTGTTGCTCCAAAATTCAACATAACAAAATGAGAATTTCTATTTTTTTTATTAACCTTCTTTACTGAATTTAAAAAACCAAATTTGAACAAGCAACAAATGTATTAGGTTTCTTTTAAGATTAAAACCCATTGCAAATTCTTGCTAAATTTCAAACGTGAACCAAATGTCATCCCATTTATATACAATATAGTTTTGCAATTGGTTATTCATGTGCATTTTATTATTATTATTACTATTATTATGGAAACAATCCAATAATTAGGATCTGCTTTCAGATAGGGACTGTACTAGATAGTATTCAAGGTACTTCTGTCCTTCCCTGATTTTTCAATAACATGTACCTAAAAGTTTGTGTCTGGAATTCTGGGCCATTCTGCACATTATGGTGACATTTATCACATGTTTTGCCCATAAACTATTGTTGATTAGAGCTTGGTCTTCCACCAATACCCTGCTGCCCTACTAGGGTTACACCCTGCAATAAATATATTGATGGAGCAAATCTGTCCAGAAGCCTTACGAGCAAAGCACTCCCCTACCCCTGCTATGATTCCTCTCTCCTTCTTCCCAAAGCAATGGGATGGAAGGGTTGGCACATCTGGTTAATATTCCTTGAGAATGACAAGCTGTCTCTCAATGCACTTGGGGAAGTCTCGGGTAAAGCAGAGCCAGAAGGGGCACAGCCAAGGGGCACAAGAAAAAAGATAATGTTTCCACATTTGAAATAGACATGGGGCCACCAGATATCTGGTTCTGGCTGCATACACACCATACATTGAAAGCCCCCCCCCCCAAGAATCCTGGGAACTGTAGTTTGTTAAGGGTACAGGAAATTGTAGCTCTATAGGGGTAAAATACAGTTCCCAGGATTCTTTGAGATTAAAAATGTGCTTTAAATGTATGGTGTTTATGCATCCCTAATCTACATTAGTTTTTCTTTTTATAGATCATAATAGGACCACACACACACACACACACACACACATTGTTGTTCCACACATTTCATTTATTCTTATCAGCATCCGAATAAATGGGGCATGTTTGGCTTACTAAACAGCAAGGGACCACAAAGAGTGGCTGGGGCAAACCAGCCAGATGGGCAGGAAATAATAATAATAATAATAATAATAATAATAATAATAATAATAATAATAATAATAATACCGGTAATAATGATGATGATGATGATGATGATGATGATGATAATAATAATAATAATAATACAGTTGCCCAAAATATACAGGAAGAGGAAAGATGAATGTCAAAGATGTAAAATGACTTTGTCCTCCTAAGGCAAACCATTGGTCCATCTTTCCCAGTATTACTGACATAGCTGCTGTCCAAGGTTTTTAGCAAGTGGTACTGGGCGACTAAAACAAAACAAAAAAAAAAAAACCTTTAGCAAGTGGTACTGGACAACTGAGGGACTCAGGTGGCGCTGTGGGTTAAACCACAGAGCCTAGGGCTTGCTGATCAGAAGCTCGGCAGTTCAAATCCCTGTGATGGGGTGAGCTCCCATTGCTCGGTCCCAGCTCCTGCCAACCTAGCAGTTCGAAAGCACGAAGTGCAAGTAGATAAATAGGAACCGTTCTGACGGGAAGGTAAACAGCGTTTCCGTGCGCTGCTCTGGTTCGCCAGAAGCGGCTTTATCATGCTGGCCACATGACCTGGAAGCTGTACGCCGGCTCCCTCAGCCAATAAAGCGAGATGAGCGCCGCAACCCCAGAGTCGGACACGACTGGACCTAATGGTCAGGGGTCCATTTACCTTTACCTTTACTGGATGACTAAACAGCAACAACAACTGGGACCTGAAGTTAGGACCTTCAGTGTGCAAAGCCTGATTTCTGTTGCAGAGGTATAGCTATTCTTCAGTGCTTAGAAGCAAAAGCAATGGATTCATGAATTTGCAATAAAATTAAGCGGGATGGGAGGAAAAACCTCTTTAGGAACTAGAGGGAGGGAATGGACTAACAAGCTGCTCATGGAACTAACAAGATGCTTTACCTCTCATATTTGCAAAAGGAGATTACAAAGATATCTGTCAGTGCAATTGCAATGCATGGAGCTGTACATTAATCAGTTTTAGACATATAATCTGCCTAATACTTATTGTGGGTTACATTACGTTTTCTCAGATGTCTTCAAAACAAGCCTTCAAAGGAAATTATCAGAATTTGTAGTTTTAGGGATGACCATGACAACAGCTTCCCCAAAGACCCCCCCATTAAAGGCCATGAGTTGGGATATGAATCTAAATTCTCACAGAATGAATTCCAGAGCTTTCTAATGGGTCACTAGCTCTGACTTAGATAAACAGTCCTAAACTCATCCGCTTCCCATGGATGAGTTAATCTCAAATTCCAAATTATCAAGTCTATGTGGAGAACTATTAATGCAAATTAGAATCACCCGTTCTACACTTGTATCACATACGTAAAAAGTCACACCTTTTGTCCAGGAATGATACATTTCCTGTTCTCATAGATTCTCATTCAGATTTAATTGCACATTCTTTCCACCCATCCACAAGCACTGAAAAACATGCAGAAACTCGCTCGTCTATCGTTGTTAATCACCTTGACTATGCATTAATGCCCATTCAGACAACCAAAATACAGAGTGTGAGAATTCTCTCACCTCCAGGTAGTTTGACTATCTGTACTACCTTACCACACGTTAGATGTAGGTGTATGGTTAGAATCTGTGGTTCAAACAGCCACCAGTTCCCAGCCCTAAATGTAGCGCACTGAACTGAAAATGTGCCGAGGGAGGTAAATAATATGTACAAAGTGATTTTAATTATGCACCTTGTAGACTGGAAGACAGCTCAAGCATAATCTTGGGGTAATGCTCAAACTGATTAATTATGCTTTCCTGAACTCTTAAGCCTATTTCGTACCAATAATTAACATGAATAAAGACTGATTAAAGTCTTTAATCACACCTGGCTTACACAAACTTACTTTTGCACGTGAAATTGAGGGTTCTAGATGGGAACAAATTTGTGAGTTCAGATTCAGACCTGCAGGACATAACTTAATGAAAAGAACACACAATTTCAGTTTGCACCACCCTTTTAGTCAGAAAGAAATGCCTTTAAAAAAACAAAAAAACCAGTATTTGGCAAATGACTCCCAGCCCCTCTTACCGTGCTAAAGGGTAGCCTTTTGACCACCTCCCGCTTGCTCCTTGTTGACAACAGAAGCCAACAAAAGTTTCTTGAGTGTTCAGTGCTCCTCGAACATTCTTCCACAGCGGTAGGACGTTTCAGCACCAGAGGCCGGGGACAGCTCCCTCCCCTCTGCTCTAGGAGAAGAGCCTTTTTAGTCCCGGGTTGCCTTCGAGCCTTTCCTGGCCTCTCTTTTCTCCCACCCACTGGCGCTAGAAAACACAAAATAACAGGCTCTCCTCTGGGTCACGGCTGTCGACCCTATGCCTCTCTGTTCGCTGGGTTTTCAGCGCCGTCTCGGCACTTAGAAAGGGGTTCAGGAACTTTCCTCTGCTGCTTCCTCTTCCAGAACCACAAGTTCTCCGGCCAGCTCCTCCTCCTGCTTCTGGAGAACTCCTCGGGATCCCGACACTTTTGAAAAGCTTTCTGGCGCTGGCGATTTCCGCTTGACTGGAACCTCCGGGAGCTCCTCCCACTTGGGTAGAGAAAAGAGAGTGCAAAGCAGCCAGGACGCCTGCAGTGGACGCCTGCAAGGGAAGCTTTCTAGTTCGCTTCCTTTCCCTCCCTTTAGTTTCTGGAACCCCAGCCGGCGCTGAATTTCTGAAAGAAAATGCTTAGCATCCCACCTCCCAGAAAGCTACAGCGCTTGACGTCGAAGTACCCGCCTTCCCATCTCTGCCATCTCAGATGCAGGACAGAAGTAGCTGTGGCTACTTGGGGGTGGGGGCGGGTGCGCACATAAAGAGAAAACCTGGACATGTTCCGAGGCCGTTATGTAGATATATTGTGGATTTAAAGCTTTCTTAAAAGCCCTAGCTCAGATTAAGCCTTGTTGACAGAGGGGGAGGAAAGACGATGGTAACACCGCTTAAGGCATTTAAAATCCTACTATGTGGGAAATGATGTTTAGTTTCTAAAATGAGAGGTGATGCCTTGTAAGCCCTGACTGCTGTGGGTGTCTTATTGCGGCCATTCAGTGCTGAAGACTCTGTACCTGAACACAAGAAGAGCCCTGCTGGATCAGACCAAAGACACTTCTAGTTTCCTAAAGTGGCCATCATATGTCTCTGGAAAGTCTTCAAGAAGGATCACTTGTCATTCCCAGCAAGTGACAACCATAGGCATATTGCCTCTGGCTCTGGAGGTAATATATAGCAATCATTACTAGGAGACATTGATTGCCTTACTTCCATGCTCATCCATGCTCAAAGGTACAACCTTTACCATTATTTCATGCCTAAGAAGGCCAATCTCAGCTACCAGGGGACAGGCAAAGCCCCAGTGAGCCTTGTCTCAAATTAAGTCCTGCTGTGACAAGGCTAAATGTTATGTTTGGCATGAAACCTATCTTGTCTTATATGCATGCATGCTCACATGTATTGGTAGTTTCCTAGAGGCCCTGAGTATGTGATGATAAATCCAAATACAGATGACAAAAAACTAAAATTAAATTGATAAAAATACAAAATGTTAAAAATTCCACTCACTTCTGTTTAGAAGAGTGTCTCATATTCACCCACCTCTATCCAGTTCTAAATACAGGTAGGCAGCTGTGTTGGTCTGACACAGTTGATATATATACACAGAGAGGAGGAGACACAGAATTGTCACTCTCAACAGCATCCATGATGGTCGCAGTCTTAAGCAGACTTGGCCCTTCAGATGTTCCTGGCTGGGGCTGAGAGTCCAGGAACATCTGGAGGACCAACTGTTCCCCATCCCTGTACTAGGAAGTAAGCCGCAATGGGACTTACTTCTGATTAAACATGCTCAGAATTGCATTGAAGGGTGAGAATGAAGTCTGTTTTGCCATGGCTGGCTCTCTGCTGAACATCCTCGTGACAGGGCAGCAGAAAGGTGGGATGGTAGCGGGTGGCTTGCCGTTGCCATTAACTCTCCCTTCTCTGTTATTAGTAGCATCAGCCAGATTCACCAGGCTCCCTGCTGAATGTAATTACTGGTTTGAGCTCCTAAGAGGGTCTATATGGCATGTGCTTCTCTCTCCCACATGCCAACACCAGGCACACTCAGTTCAAGTCATCATCATCTCGCACAGAGTTTGCCCTCTCGGAGTCTGGGATTATCAGGACTACTAATTAATTCATTAGCTGGTGGGTGGTGCTACGTCCTCCTCATCTCCAGACTGGGATGCTCAGGGAGGGAAGGCTCTCTCTCTCTCTCTCTCTCTCTCTCTCTCTCTCTCTCTCTCTCTCTGTGTGTGTGTGTGTGTGTGTGTGTGTTGCAGAGAACAGATTGCGGCCCATCAATCTGCCTGTTGAGGCACTCGCTTTGCTTGCGCCACTTCCCCCTCCACCAGCAGATGGTTCCAACAGGTTCAGAGGGTGCCTTTCCTTTGGCAGGAGACAAAAGCAAGAGAGGCAGCAGTCAATGAGAAAACGCTGGCAGTTGGAGGGGTGCATGAATACAAATATTCCTGTTTGTGTTTCCCGGATGGTGCATGCAAAGGAGCAAGGATTTGAAATCACAGAATGAGCAGCCCTCATGTCTGCACGAGTGACCCCTGGTGAACCGAGCAGAGAGCGGACAGCCCATTGTTTCCCCTTCAAAGCAGAGCTTGAGGAGCCCACGTGCCAGGGGGCTAATCCTATTGTCAAGAGGCCCCACATCTGTCAGACTTAATGGGGGGGGGGAATCTCCTCTCCCTTCATCCCTCTCTGGCCAGGAAGCTCGCAGTCAAGGCGCTCTCTTTTCCTGTGGGACCATTTCATGTTCTGGAGGGTTTTTCCTTATGGCCACTTTACACACGCAAGTGGGTGGCTGCCATAGGTTGATTGAGACTGCCATAGGCTGTCTCATGATTGATTAGGTGGGGCGGGGCTTGCGTGCCCCCCCTCCAATATTTTCTTCAAGTTGGCACCCTCCTGGTGGCTGCGGTGCCTTTCCTGAAATGGCAGGGATTCAAGTAGCAAGCATGGGATGTGGGGAGTTTTAAAGCTCACCCATGTGCATGAAAGGGAGAGAGACACCCTCCCTGCAGATAGAAAACAGGGTATCAGGGGAAAGTCTAAGCTCAGCTATATGCCCTGCAATGCTGATTTTCTGTGTAAAGCATCCTTCCCGCAAATGAGAGACATTATTCGAACAGGCAACACAGCCTGCTTTAATACTCCCCATGCAGCTGCAAGTGGGGCGAGTTTCCCATCATAGCCAGCATGATTGGTCCTCTCTCATGTGGAGGAGCTCTATGTGCATATCTAAGCATGTACATAGAGCCCTAAGTATTTATTACTATTTTTTATTATTACCTAGCTTGCTTCCAGGGACCTCAAGGTGAAGTTCATGGTTCTCCCACTCCTTAGTTATTTATTTAATTAATTATCAATCTCCTTCCACACACATGGCTCAAAATTATGAACAAACTGCACCAAAAACCGCTCAAAAGCAACACAGAAAATAACAGAATGGCTGAATGTGGATTTGAATCCTGGACTCCCAGGTCCCAATTTGACACTCTAACCGCTGTATTGGGTTCTCCCTTAACATACCAGCCAGCTTTCCTTTAAAAGCTTTTAGCAAGTGTGCGCATAGGGCTCTGCCATGCTATTTCCCCAGTCCTTGCATTACTTTGCTGCTGTCTCTGCTGCTCTCTCAGGGTCTGGCAGTTAATCTCAGGTGAAAGAGCTTCACCCCAGGCCAGGACCAGGTACTGCAATATGTTTCCATCCAGGTACCGGTAGCTGGGCAGTTTGCAGTCCCTGTCCCTTCCTGGTGGCAGTCATGAGTGATGAAGGTGGGGGAGAACAAAAATATAAAATGTCTTAAAGTTCTGTATGGCTGGGGATTCCGTTACCTTCTGGAATACACGTTCCCAAGCGTACCTACTACCTTTAGGAAGTATTGTATCACACAAAGCAATCAAACCATAAAACTGTTGCCTATCAAGATGATCCTCTTCCAGCAAACACTCAACCCACCCAACTCCACAGTTTTCCATTTTTCTTTTTCATCTGACACTAAATGTGGTTAGTAGTCCTCATTGGGCTGGGGTTTTTTTGGAGGGGAGGGGGGAAAGTGCTATTCCCTTAGGGGTTTTTTTTTTAAAAAAAATGTTTTTTTTCCTGCTTCTGCAGACTACAGGGTTCCCCTGAGCATGCTAATACATCTCCCTTGTTTCTCAGATTGGTTTGTGTTTATTGAACATTCATCCTGATTTGCCTCTGAGGAGGTTAGACAATGAGCATTTATCCTGATTTGCTGGCGGGGAGTTTAGACGAAGTCCCATCAAGCCAAGTGCTACTCCCTGTCACTTTCCTTAATGCAGAAACTTCCATCTCTGGGGGGAAAGACTCCCAAACAACTATAATTCTGTTATCTGAATTTTCGAGCATGTGCTTGAATCCTGACCACAGCAATGGCCTGGAAATGCCTTCAGCAACCCTGCACTGGTTCCATTTCTGTCATCACTTCCCCCCTGAGTTTGCTGTTAGAGGGAGCGATTCTTATTGTCCTGTACCAATTCCGTTCTGCAAATGAGAATGATAATTTGGATTTACAAAATGGAATTCCACTACCCAGAATGAAGCCTGATCTACCAAATGATGCTTCTTTGCAATTGCAGATTTATTAAGTGCCTACATGTCATTGTGCATTTTACTCGCCCGTTCTCCATCTCCCTGCAAATCCTACATGCCTACTGGGCTTTCCTGGGTCTTCTGTAAGACACCCCTTCCCCCCACATCATCTCACTGCACCAGGCAGCTTTCCTAAAGTTTCCAGATACTGCCTTTGGCAGATACCTTCCATGTGCTCAGATGCTGACACTGGAGCCCAAATTTGTGACCCTTTTTTTTTAATCTGTTCCAGAGCGGACTGTCTTCTTTCCCAGGCTGCCCTGTCATACACGCCCCAAGCACCGACTTGGTGACTCTGAGCCAGCCAGCCCTGCTGGAGCCGGCAAACGGCTTCTTCTTTCAGCGCACATGCTCCCCTGATTGGATCCGCTGCTGCACATTGTATTCCTCCGGCACCTCCTCAGAAGGCCCAGGGACCCATCTGTCAGCCGGCAGCACATCAACAGGCCTCGTGGCGCTTCTCTCCCCCCCACCGCTACAGCCCTCTGTGCCCCCACTTCCTCCACCCATTCATTCCCCTCCAGGACTTAGAGATGAGAATCCTCTCACCACTCACCATTTCATGTGAAATTTGGACCTACCAATCAGGACCAGTTTGGGGTCCTCTGCTCTTTTTGGTGGGGAAGACAAAAGCTGAGTTAGTTGCAGTGATTATTCCCCTTGTCCAAAAACAACAGAAGTAGCTGCACAGAGGAGGAGAGGAATAGGACCAATGAAGGGGGCAGCCAGAGATGAGGGGAGTCCCTGGGGAAGAGAGGGGTCCTACTTACCGGTAACTTTCTGGTTAATGGAAGGGGGTGCAGGCACTATCACTCCCACGGAGTTCTAATCTTAGCCTGTAAAGAGATGCTGGTTTGGGGACTGCCGGTTATTGCTGTGACGTTGCAGGTAGGGACAGCAAAGGTGGAAATGCAACAACAGCAATAAAAGAAAGATAAAAATAAACCAACTTTCCTAAGTCTGACCCAGCAATAGGAGGTGTGTGTGTGTGTGTGAATATCAATATTGAGATTTCATATATTTATTATTTGCTTGTTTTGGACATTTCTAAATCCTCATTTTCATCCAAAGCACAGATTACAGGGTGGTGTATGCAAAAATCAAGTAGTGAAGCAACAAAATAATAAACCAGCACCATGAAATGTGAAGGGGAAGATGGACTTGGCCTGGACAGCCCTTCAAACAATGGGTTTCCCTCTGCCATTCCTTCACAGAGAGGATTTCTTTATGAAGTGGGTCACATGGCCACCCTGTTGAGTGATGTCATTAGAATCATAGAACTGCCTACCTTTCAACTTTTTCCAATGCAAAACTGGGATGTGCGTCTTCTGGGACACGCTTCCAGGTGAGTCATGGGACCTGTGTCTCACTCTCACACCCAAAAAGCACTTGGGGGGAAGATCTAACATATTTTTGGGTGCCATACAAAATGTGCTTTTGGGTGCCATGCAAGATCACAGATTTTTGGGGGTGAGAGTGCAGCACGAGGGTGTGTGGGGTTGCGGCACCCAAAATGGTTGCTGAGATCTCATGCAAAAAAGCAGGATGTCCCTTTTTTTCTGGGGCACTTGGAAGGTATGGAACTGTAGAGTTGGAAGGGACCCTCAGGATCATCTAGTCCAACCCCCCTGCAGTGCAGGGATCTCAACTAAAGCATCCATGACAGATGGCCATCCACCATCTTTTGAGGGAGTCCATTCCACTGTCAAACAGCTCTTACTGTCTGAAAGTTATTCCTGATGTTCAGTTGGAATCTCATTTCTTGTAACTTGAATCCATCAGTTCCCATCACCCAAAAGTTCCTGGGAGATAGTTCCAGAATGCTAATACATTTCAACATTAAATAAAGAAGAAAACAAAACAAAAAACCCTTTAACATCAATTGGTTAATTTCTGAAGTCTTTTTATCAATATTTTCAGTCAATATTTTGTACTGTGATATAAACAGCTGGGAGATACCTTTCTGATTAAGCAGCATATGAATCTTGCTAAATAAGCAGGTGCCCAATTTGTACCTATTAGTTCCCATGTCCACAACCTTCTTTAAAGCAACCCTAACAAAAAGCCTCCTCTGTCTACAGCCCCCTTGCTTTGTGCTTCCACCCAGTGTTCCCACAAGCCCCCACCCTCTTGCACTGCTGTACTGACTGTCCACTGCATGAGATGCAGCTGTGAGCTTTGGCACTTCTATCTGTCAGGAAGGAGAGCCCTCTGGCCACTGCCCTTTGTCATACAGAACAGGCTCCAAACATCCCTGCCTTCCCCCCACAGTGCTAGTGCCATCACTCAACTTGACAGGCGTGGGCCAAGAGACAGGCCAGCGTGATCACTGGCCAGGCCGGCAGGATGCAGGGCCTGCCATTGCTGTGCCTCTTGAGTAGCTAACACCTGATTCCCCCTTTAATTGTATCTTCCCCACACTTCCCCAGTGTCATGCTAATCGGAGCCCATTTGCTGCAGCTGCCTCGATTCAATTAGGGCCATCACATAATATGTGGTAATTTTATTTCCATGCAGAGTCTCAGGCCCTCTCGGGCATAGGATGCAGAGGCTGGGGGAGAGGCATGCAGTGGAAATCTCCTTTGCCAATATTTACTTCTGCATTTTGATTCCATTTTTCTTTTTGCGAGAGGGTGGGTTAGGGCAGGAGATTGGATTAGCCTCTATAGTAGGAGCTAAGAAGTAGTGGAGCACAGCAACCAAGAATGCATGAGAGGATGGCCACCATTTGCATTAGGCACTGAACATATAGAGTGACCCAACCAAAGGAGGGGCACCCTATATGCAAAGGAGGACGATGGCCCTGTGTTCTAACAGTTGTGAAGGAGAGAACATTTTCACTGCTGGAACTTGTTCTGTGGAGAGGAGAAACACTGACTACAAGGAAGGAAGGAAGGAAGGAAGGAAGGAAGGAAGGAAGGAAGGAAGGAAGGAAGAAAGGAAGAAAGGAAGAAAGGAAGAAAGAAAGAAAGAAAGAAAGAAAGAAAGAAAGAAAGAAAGAAAGAAAGAAAGAAAGAGGAGCTGTCAGGTCTGACCCTTGTGATGGCCATAGCTTACGGGCCAGTAAAGAGGCTGTATTTGAGGATGCTGAGACTTCAAGGGTGGTGGGACTAGATTCATGTTATTTCCATGGGTCCATTATAGGATTACCTGATTGCACTTGGGCAAAACTAGGAATAGTGAGAAAAGATGCAAGATTCTGGGTTTGATAAGGGCCACAAAGTTACCGGTATATATTGCCTAAATGGATCTGCAACAGAAGGGGATCAGTTTAACCATCCACCAAGGCAGTAAAGGCCACCTCCCCTTATCTCATTCCCACAACTTTGGCCATCTCATACTGGCTCTGAAACCCAATAGCAGTTGCAGCTCAAGCCATTGCTCCTGGTTCTCCACTGCCCAAATATATGCCATGTATATTTATTCATGACAGCATAACAAAGCATAAGAAAAGTCCTGCTGGATCTGTCCAAAGGCACATCTACTGCAGCATCATGGTCCCATTGCGAACCTGATGCCTGTGGGAAGCCCCAGAGCAGCACCTGAGTTGCCGCAGCCACTTTTGAACCTCTCTCCATGGCTCCACCCACCACTAGTATGTGGCCCTCTGGAAGGCTGACTACAAAGGAATGTGGCCCTTGATTCTGTAAAGGTTTCCCTACCCCTGCCTTAAAGGGTCACTAGATAGTGTGTGTGATGGACTTTGAATACTTGGTGCCACTATGCAAATGTTAAGTATTATTATTACTGCTATGGTGCCTTCTCCCGGGATGTGGCATGAAAGCTTCTGCATTTTGTTCAGCGTCAGGTCAAGACATGGTTAGTGACCCTCTGGAATGCCGAAGTTTTCCCCCCAAGAAAATAAAAAGTTTGGATAAGTATCTGTCTGGAGGGGGACTTGGACAAGGTGATCCATTTTGATCCATTTTCTATTCTGTATGAGAACACTGAGCAGCTGATGGCAGAAGTTGTCAGTTTCCCCCCAAAGCTCTTCTCCAGAATCAAAGCCGCTGTTGCCATTACACAGTGTCCAGGATTCAGCAGTTGGTGAGTCTCCATGGCCCAGCAGGCTGAGCTGCCTGCTTAGCATCTGAATGAGCTTTAGAAAGCTAACATGATTTGATTTAAGGGTTTCAATAGCCCAAACAATGTTCTCTCACGGGCAGGAAGTCCCATGGGCATTAGGGGGGTTGACTTGCAAGAGAGTCTCCACACCCTCCTCTGTCTCCTCCCCTCCCCTGCTTCTAAGACAGGTCTGAGGGTCACACTCTTCACTAACTAGAAGGCAAAAGCCCACTGTGGTGCAGTTTTGATTTACTGTGGAACCGTATTTGCTGTTACTATTAATATTATTAAATAGATGGCAAAAGTCTAGAGTGTTTCAGGTATGACTTATTGTAGTATTAGTTCTTATTATTGATATTAATATTATTAAATAGATGACAAAAGCTCAGAGTGTTGCAGATATGACTTATTGCAGAACTTATATGTCATGTAATATCTTCTATCAATTTCTAATACATAAAAGTGCCCATATATTACAGGTCTTGTTCTGGTACTGCTATCTTCTGGCTATATCTGCAATGGAGAAGCAGAGAGGCAAATCTAACACTGATTAGGCACATGAGAAACATTACATTAAAGGCAGGCACTGGTAGGACTAGACTCGGCTGAAGGCCAGATGAATCTGTGTTTGGGACTGAGATGGCAAAGACTATTTTAGATAGGAGCTGCCTAACTTATAGGAAGAGAACTCAGTTCAAGGCCAGTCTTTGTTCTCTTGTCTACTTCTGATGATCCTCTGTCCAGACACAAATCACCCTGGCCTTGGCTTATGCACAGACTCAAGACCTTAGGTAACCCAGACCCCACCTAGCCTTGAGGCCATGAGCTGTTTCTGTGCAGACAGCTGAAGTCTAACAGTTCCCATCTGCAAATGGTAGTGAAATGCATCCTGAGATCTGCCCCAGGGGGTTCTGCAAGCTGGCATGGGTCTTACATAAAGGTACACTAGATGGAGCACGAAACCGTCATCTATGAGCAGGCAAGACAAGGATAGAGTGAGGCATCCCCATGGGGTGAGTCTTCATACTAGATGTTCTGAGACCTAGCAGAATTAAGTGCTTAAGTCAAAAATTTAAAAATGGGCTGTGTACAAAAAATTACCATAGATCTCATATTTCTGAAAATTCATAAACTAAAAAACAAAAACAAAAATCCGAATATGGCCATATGCAAAATGTTGATGTAGCTCATAGCATATTTTGAGATAGTCTGGAAGCACCCTAAACTATCTACCACATTTTTGGGTGGGATTCAATCACATGCCAGCAAATCTGAGTTGCACAATTATTCTTGATGTAGAGGTCTTGTGCAACAAACCTGCTTCCCCCAAAGATGGCCTTTTTGCAATAAGAAAAATGGTGGGAAAACAAACTGAAAAGTGTGCAATAACACTTGTTTTAACATAAGGTTATCAGCTCTCTCTGCAAACAAATCAGAATGAATGCTCATTTAACAGATGGTCTGGAAGTGCCCTCACTTGCCTTTAAAATACACTTTAACCACCCCTGCAATCCCAGCCCCACTTACCTGGGAGTAAGTCCCACATAATTCAATAGATACAGATAGGTAGCTGTGTTGGTCTACCGTAGTTGAAACAAAATAAAAAATAATAAAATTCCTTCCAGTAGCACCTTAGAGACCAACTTAGTTTGTTATTGGTATGAGCTTTCGTGAAGTGTGCACGCACATGAAAGCTCATACCAATAACAAACTAAGTTGGTCTCTAAGGTGCTACAGGAAGGAATTTTTTTATTTTTTATTTTGTTTCGATAATTCAATAGGACTTACTTCTGAGTAGACACCATAGGAACATGCTGTAAGATGCTGTTCACATACAGGTAGACCTTCACTTTGAGGGCTCCCCTCCCCCCTTTCCAACTGGGATTGTTTGCAGCACTTTGTCGAGTGTGTGCTCAGTGGCAAACTCAGTTGTCTCCATAATATGTGAAGCAACCCCAAGGTACACTACCTTCTCTCCTGCCTGCTTTGCAGGAATGATATGGTCAGCTTCTTAGGTGAGGAGCCGGCTTTTCAAAGGTGATGTTCTGCATGTAGAAGGTCCTGACTCCCAGGGCATGTCCCTACATTTTTGGAGGTTTTCATTCTTCAGCTGCTAGAGAAGAAATCACTGTCATCTTTGTTATTAGAAACTAAAGGTCACCGGGGGGGGGGGGGGAATCCAAGAGGTTTGGCTCAAAGACAGCTGGATGGAAGAGGAAGGAATGTTCTGCTCTGGATTACTCCTATGCCTACACATGCAACAACCTCATCTCAACTGTAGACCCCAGTTGTTGAGCTGTGGGCATAGTTTAGCCACTATTTGGATGCTTGGCAGGAGTCTCTGGCATCTGCCTTGGCATTCCCCATGGGTTTGTGGCATGGCTGCCCTGGATGGCATCAGATACTATTTCTGTCTCTAGCACACAGTGGAAAGGAGGCAGCCTCCCCTGACGCCAACCCCTTCCTTGTTCTTAGCTAGATTTCACATTTGCGGGGATAGTTTTTCAGATGTATGTGTGCATAGAGAGCACTACCAAAATACAAAAACCCAAGTGCATTTTTAACAGCACGTGATTATTTTCATTATGCCTTGTGATAACAACAACAACAACAACAACAACAACAACAACAACAACAACAACAACAACATTGTTCACAGGGGAAACTGTCTTTTTTAAAAAGAGATTTGTTTCTCTGACCTGTATATTGCTGAGTGCCCCCCCCCCATCATCATCTGCAGGCATTGTGGAACTGATTTTCAGGGGCTTGTGAAAGTGGGGAAATACAGTAGTGAAGTTGCTGGCAGCAAGAATGAAGCACTGACATGAGTGAGGGTAACTCCTTTAAGGTCCTTTAGGGTTCCCTGAGAGCCAGTGTGGTGTAGTGGTTAACAGCGGTAGACTCGTAATCTGGTGAACTGGGTTCGTGTCTCCGCTCCTCCACATGCAGCTGCTGGGTGACACACTTCTTGGGCTAGTCACACTTCTCTGAAGTCTCTCAGCCCCACTCACCTCACAGAGTGTTTGTTGTGGGGGAGGAAGGGAAAGGAGAATGTGAGCCGCTTTGAGACTCCTGAAGGGGAGTGATAAAGCGGGATATCAAATCCAAACTCTTCTTCTTCTTCCCATATTTCAAAGAGTGACACAAGAGTTGTTGAGCTTTTCTTGCAAAATCTCCAGAAATGACACGTATGGCAACCCTAGGTCCTTCCTATAAAGCTTTATGATGGCATCCTCTCAGCTCTTTCATCTAGGCCTCAATAGTGTCACTAACTCTTATCCTGGATCTGATCTGGGTTGGGGAGGAATGCTTCAGGGGAGGGACTGCTATTTCCTAAGCTACTCTAAGAATTTGAGAGCCTGTACCCACACAAAAAATCATATCTGGGTCTGTGACGTTTTCCTCACTTTGGTCTTTCCTAGGTATTCATGCTCTTTTTGCACCATCCTATCTCCCCTGGTTTCTCTTGTACCCATCACAAAACAGTAAAGTCTGCCCTTGTGAGAAAACCTCTGCAGCTGTCAATCTGAAATTTGGCAGTCCTTGCTCCCTCAGAAGGTTAATCGTGCCTGAAAATTGCATCCGATTTTATAAAAAGGGACAAAAAGTATACCCAGTTTTAGATTTCTCCAGATAGTGAAAGTGGGAACAGAGCTAATTCAGTCCTGACTATCAAGAAAATCGGAGAGAGACAGAGCTGCTCCAAAACATATTTGATCAGCATCAACCCTTGAATCCAGCAGAGTTCTTCTTGTGTTCTTCTAAAACACCATATCTGTCTTTTGTTTGGTTTTTAAAAAAAATGGGGATAGCCTTACCTGCAATACAATTGTCCTATTAGAAAAATGGTGGGGAGGGTATCTCATAAAAGAGCCCTTTTGGATCAGACCAAAGGTTCATCTAGTTCAGCATCCTGCTTCCCACAGTGGCCACAAAAAAATACCTCTGAGCATCATTGCAAACTCCATCCAGACTCAGTCAATGTTAGTCCAGAAGGCTCCTGGTCTGAGTGGCAGCTGATTCTGATGAAGGAAGATGCTGCCTTGCAGTTCTGCAGTCCCCAGTCTTTATTTTTTCCTCTCCCCCCCCCCACTTCATTTTTTAATGGGTTTCTGTATCATCTTACTGTTTTGTGATATTTTGGTTGGGCTAATAAAGGTATTGCCCCAATATGGATGAAAGATTTCATAGTAAGTTTAACTTAGTAGATTTGTAGGGTGTCAGTGTGCACATCTGGGGGATGGAAGCATTACCGGTAAGTGGTACAACATTCAAAGAGGGCAACTTAATGGAAGATGATACAGCAGTGGTCTTTACTCCTTACAGAATTTATATTAACTCTATGCCATTGTTAAACAGTTTTGCATTTGTATCACACATTTTGACTCAAAAATGAGGATGTAAAAGTTTGAGGTCAAATTTCTGAAACATGGACCCACTCAGAAAGTCTCCAGATTTCACATTTTTATTTTAGCTCTCAACTACATGCTGAACCTTATCTAAAAGCTCCTCTGAGCCAGGGACGCTGTGATTTGTATTTTGCACAGTGCAGAAGACACAAAGCACACACTGCTTGAATCATGGATCAAATGTAGTTGTTTAGTCAATGCTTGAGTTTATTTCCTCTGAATGGTGAGATGGTGATGACACACAACCTTATATCACTAGAATCAGGCTATTCCCTTGCTTTTCTCATAATGGGACCACTATGTGCCCACAGGTGGTGTGTTGCAGGATGGATGCAATTCCTGAAACAGAAAGAGATTTTAAAGTTGGAGCAGTTGGAGCCAAGAGCCAGATCAAGGCAAGTGAACATCCATGCATAGCTGAGATGAGTTCAAATTAACCTTTAAAAGAAAACAAAAAGCTCAGGGGCTGTCACTTGGAGACAACTTCTTAAGAATCCAGGAAGTTTGCTTCTGAACTAGCATCAGGTAAATGCCTATAAAATCCCAATTTTGGAAGAGGTGCCCTAGAAGAGCAGTGTGCAGGGAAGGAATAAGCACATTATGGGCACCCCACATTTCTCTGCTCCAAGCCACCTCCTCCCTACTGCTTTTCCTTAGAAAAAGCAGCTGTTGAGGTTTGGTTACAGAGATTTATTTCCAAGTAAATTTGCTTAGAATTAGTCTGTAAGTAATGACTGCATCCTCTGATTGGCAGGCGGTGGGTCCAGAAGGCTGTTTAGTGAGTGTCTGTTCTTGATTTGTTTGTGCAAAACTCTTATGAGATTGTACAACATCACCATCTAGTGGTTGTTACCTCCACACATTCTCACTTTTCTTATCAGACTTTTTGCAGTAAGGAAAATGATAGAGAACTTCATGGCATAACAGGCCCTAGATGCAAATATTGTGTGAACAAATCAGGGTGGATGCTCAACAAACAACCAGTCTGGAAGTTCTCTATGCAGTGGTGTAATGGTTTGCTGGTGCCTGGGGGCGTGCACATGTGTGCGCACAGCAGGGGGACAGAGTGCAGATAGTGAATGGAACCCGCAATGCCAGCCCAGCCCCTCCCAGGAGCCAAGCGGGGCCATGCACCACTTCCTGTCCATCTACACAGGGAGCCTGGCCAGTCAATGCAGCCCTTGGTGGGTGAATCCCCCTGATGCCCACAGGCAGGGTGAGGCGGACACAACAGCCATGTGCCCTTCGATCCCAGTCTCTCAAAGCATCCTTCTCACGCCACTCTGCCAACCCTGCACCACTATGTGAGCAGCACAGGGCTGGCAGGGAAGCATGAGAAGCCAAATGCACAGCACTGCGCCCCCTTAAAAAATGTGCCCAGGGCCATTGTTCTGGCACCCCCCCCCCCATGCTATGCCGCTGTTTCTGTGTCCAAATGTGTCTTATTTCCTTCTTCCAAAAACATCATAAATATCCAATGCTCTCTCCTTTGAAGTGAACATGTAAAGTCTGACATTAATTCCCTTCCATTCAGGACATTTGGGAAGACAGGCCAACTAATATCAGTGTACTGGAAGAAGCAAAGATCACCAGTGTTGAAGCAATGATTCTTCAACATCAACTTCGTTGGACTGGTCATGTTGTACGGATGCCTGATGATCGTCTTCCAAAGCAACTACTCTATTCCGAACTTAAAAATGGAAAGCGTAATGCTGGTGGTCAACAAAAGAGGTCTAAAGACTGTCTCAAGGCAAATCTAAAAAAATGTAGTATAAATACTGACAACTGGGAAACACTGACCTGCGAGTGCTCCAGTTGGAGAACAACCTTCACCAAAGGTGTCATGGGCTTTGAAGACATTCGAACTCAGGACGCAAGGGAGAAATGTGCTAAGACAGGGTAGGCAACCTAAGGCCCGTGGGCCGAATGCGGCCCAATCGCCTTCTCAATCCGGCCATGGAATCAGTGTGTTTTTACATGAGTAGAATGTGTCCTTTTATTTAAAATGCATCACTGGGTTATTTGTGGGGCATAGGAATTAGTTCATCCCCCCCCCCCAAGAAAATATAGTCCGGCCCACCACATGGTCTGAGGGACGGTGGACCGGCCCACGGCTGAAAAAGGTTGCTGACCCCTGTGCTAAGAGGAAGGCACACTTGGCAAATCCACATCGTGATCAACTCCCACCTGGAAGCCAATGTCCCCACTGTGGAAGGACGTGTGGATTCAGAATTGGCCTCCACAGTCACTTACGGATTCATTGTTAAAGCCTTGTTTATGGAAGACAATCTTACTCGGCTATGAGTGGTTGCCAAAGAAGAAGAAGAAGAAGATTGGGAAGACATATAGGAATCACCTTACATTGTTATGCTTATTTGAAATTGGATAGTTCATACTTCCCCTTTTCTGATGGTGAAAAGGCCACACCACTGATCTGTATTGATTAGCAGAGCTAGCTATGAATGAAAAGGAAATAATGGATTCGCCTGATACTTACTGAATGTAACTAGCCTCTATCTGTGTTAAAATGGAAAGTGGAGCTTTTGTTAGCATTCCATGATGATCACCCTGTGCCACTGCCCTTTCTTCCTTTAAAACAGTGGTGCAACATGCACAAAACTGCTCACTGTAAACACAGCCCTGTCAAACCTACAGCGGTGCATTGTAGACTGACTTCATAAACTGAAGGCAAATAGAGATGGGCTGAGACAATGCATGCAATGCATGAAATGTCGCCAGTCACCATTCGCCCCATACCTTCAGGACTCTCCCCTTTGAGTATTTATGCCCTGGCAGCTATATCTACTTTAGATCCCCTGCCCTGCATCGCCTCTCTCTCCAACGCCCATCTCTTTTCATTTTCTCGTTACTTTCATCTCAAACTCACCATTTTCTTACTTTCCCCAAAATGATGAACTCCACTTCTTCTTCATATCACCAATTGCTTCAAAAGCTTTTGCAAAGACCTCAGCCAAAGATGTAACAAAACCTTTCTGACGGCCATGGGTGGTCTCTGGATTGGGAGGAAAATGAGAGCTCGTGAGCCACACCTTCTCTTGTTTTTCTTTTTTAAGAACATAAGAAGAGCCTGCTGGATCCTGTTCTCCTAGTGACCAACCAGATGCTCCTGGGGAGCTTGCAAGCAGGACACAAGCCTTCTTGCCACTTGTGATTCCCAGCAACTGACATTCTGAGGCAGGCTGCCTGGAGGCATTCCTTCCTTTGTGCCACTGTGTGTGTGTCAGCTCCCCAGACGACAGATCAAATGTTACTAGCACTAATCCAAATGTTGCACTACTATTGGCATAATGTTATATGTTCACTTTATTGCTTCTGTGGGCTGGTCTTCCAATTCTGACCAAAAAAAAAAAAGTTATAGCCCATTTGTTCATTGCTTTGTGTTATTCGCTGTGGAGACATATGAAGCACTGGATTTCTGAAGCAATGTTCTGCTTCGGACCCAAGGCAACATGAATTATACAGTGACCCATTTTTCAAAACACCAAAGTGTGATCAGAACGGAATCTTGTCTGTCATGCACATGGCTAACCATCACACCAAGTCACCAAAGCATTTTTGTAACAGTGGGTACCAAGCAGGTGGTAGCTGCAGCCAACTGATTGGAAAGGAGAACGAGTCCTACCCTCCCCAAGCAGACGATGGGAAATATCAAAGTTCATTATGCAAATCCTCTTTTCATTGCTATTTGCTGGTGGATCTCAATGAGCAAAGTCACCATGGTGCTGACTGTGCAATATGCAACCTGGCGTGCACAAAGAGAACTGTCCCCATGTAGGATTGCGGTAACTTGTGCAGCACATGCCCATTGCACAGATATTCAGAATTAATCTCAGTATCCTCAAAGGGGGTTACTCCAGGTTAGAGTCATAGCATTGCAGCCTAAGAACAATTCACAAAACATGAACTAGCAACTTGCTTTGGGGAGATGGTGTGCTATTATAAAATCAAAAAGTCAAAATGGATCCCCATGATAACATATTTCCATAATACAAATACCATAGCCAGCAGTACAGATCCATGAACACAGCACTAATAAAGTAGGAATGGTGGACAACATCCATCATCCTGAGCACTAGCCATGCTAGCTGGGACTGCTGGGAGTTGGAGTCCACCAACATCTGGAGGGCCACTGGTTCCCCATTGCTGTCATAAAAGTAAATCACTCCACAGGCTTATGATACACATTAGTTGTAGGAGGAGGGGAAGCTGTACCAGAAGTGGAGGGAGAGTTGTTATCTGGGAAAGGGAAAGCAAATCATTCTCCTATCACCATGTTGCTGTGTATAAGTTGAGTGCTATGATTCAGATACTTGCTTAAATTGCTGGACCAAAAAGAACTCACCAGCGCTGGTGGTGCTTGCTTCTGCAGAAGTCGCTGTAGATAAGAAGACATGGCAACATGAAACAGAATTCCTCTAGTACGCAGACACAGAGGGCAAAACTTGAACCATTCCTGGAAGAATTCTTCAATTCTGAAGAATATTATTCCATTTCCCCCCCCAACTTCCAATAAAAGAAACACACAATTGTTTTATGCCCACAGCTGAGTTTGCAGCTAAGTGTTTAGAATGGCAAATGTTATTCAGTATGCTAGAAAGCACCGGCATTCGACTTCCAAAATGTTTGAAAAAAACCAAAGTGATTGGCTACAGGAAGCTGCTGCAGCCAATCAGAAGCCGCAAAAGCCCTGTTGGATGTTCAGCTTCCAAAAATAGTTTGCAAATCGGAAGTCACTTCCAGGTTTGCGATGTTTGGGAGCCAAAACATTTGATTCAAAAAGGCATTTGAAAACCAAGGTACAACTGTAATTCCTCAGGTTCTTAAGAACTGTTACTTAGAGCAGATTTGCAAACATATACAGTCGTACCTCAAAAGTCGAACGCCTTGTGAGTCAAATGTTTTGGTTCCTGAACGTTGCAAACCCAGAAGTGACTGTTCTGGTTTGCAAACTATTTTTGGAAGCCAAAAGTTCAATGGGACTTCTGCAGCTTCTGATTGTTCTCTTCACAGTTGTATTTAATTAAAGTAAAACATCATTTTGAGAACTATCTATATGATTTACCAATCTGTTCAATTAGGAAGGCATTTGTGGCTCTGAGTTTTCAGACAATGCCCTCAGAGTATTTAGATGGTTGCTGCAGGAAAATTCCAGCAGAAAAGAGGCTTTCTCTATGTGGCACTCAAGCAACAGAAGACCTATACTGTTATGTACTCTACTGTCCTATGTATTCTGAGCTGAAACATTTGTGAACTATTGTGTAAGATACTTGATGTGGACTATCAAGTGAAGATCACATATTTGCTGTCTGGCTCTGATAAGTTTGAGACAGACAACATGGCAAGATTCGTGGTTGCATCCCAAAAACTAAGAACGTTCATCAAAGACAATATGGCGGACTGTAAAATCTGATCAATGATGTAATATAGAAATTTATTAGTGTAGGTCTGCATTATACATCTGTATAGATGTATAAATTGGTTACCACTGTATTTAACCGTGTATCTATGCATATTCTGCACAATATGCATAGAATACTTGTCTTCCCTTTTTGGTTGAAATGACCAGGATGGTTGGAACAACAAATAAACTTTGACTTCGACGTTGAGATACTTCCTGAAATTGCTGGACCTAGAATAACTCACTGTCACTGGTGGTGCTCACTGCTGCAGAAGTTGCTGTAGATAAGAGGACATGGCAGCATGAAACAGAATTTCTCCAATACACAGAACAATACAGAACAATACACAGTTAAATACTTGAACCTTTCCTGCAAGAAGTATTCTTTAATTTCCTCCCAACCTCCATTAAATAGCCAGTGTCATACACTAGAGAGTGCCATCTGTCTGGAAAATTCTACATGTGCAGGGTTTTTATTACATATTATGTGGATGGACTAGATCTATCACAGTCACCATGAGCTGTACTTTCCAGTCACTGATATGTGCTTTAAACCTGTGTTGAAGTGGATTTTTTTTTATCCCAATGCTTTCTCCAGGAAAACCCACATTTGGTGCTGAATTGGAGCAAATAATGGAAAACAGATTGCTGTTTGCTCCGATTCAGTGGTAAAGCACAGGTTTTATTGGGGAAAGCATCGGGACAAAAAAGAACCCCTCTCAGACACAGAACTCTGGATGAGCCTCATGATAGCAGGCCAAGGTGCAACACAGAAAACCAAATTAAGTTAGAGGGCATGATGATAGATAAAGTTTATTCGCATAGCTGACAGCCATAGCAATAAAAGACGCACAATATACAAATAAAAACAACAATGGATAAAAGAAGCAATCAGATGACTATGATTGCCGTTCAAATAGTGGCCCTTAATCTCATTGCACCCTCGATAAACCTAGCAACCTTTGTGCACTAACCAAGTTGGATTGGGGCAAATGTCTTTAAGATCAATGCATGAGATCTCTTTTCAGAAAACATGAACTACCGGTACAAACCTGTCAGGATCTCTCTCTCTCTCTCTCTCTCTCTCTCTCTCTCTCTCTCTCTCTCTCTCTCTCTCCACACACACACACACACACACACACACACAGACAGGTGGTTGTATAAATTTATAAATTTGCAAAGCCACAATTTACTAGTCAACCCTGTCTCTCCCAAAACCCAAAACGAAAGCCATCAAAGTAGAAGTCTTTGGGCTTAGCATGAGTAAAACATAAAGGCAAAATCTCCTTCTGATCCTCTGATGTTCACCACTTATAGGAGTAGTCTGTGAAGATATACTAAGCATTTAGGGTGGGGGTGATGTTGTAGGTTGGTGGCACCATCTGCCTGGGATTTTCTTTTTTTTTAGCACTGTCTGGTTTAATTACAATGCTAGGTGTGTAAACACACACACACACACACACACACACACCCCTTTATTCAGATGGACAGTGAACGTCATGCTTAAATCAGCCAACACCTACTTCTGCATGTCTGAGTGCCTACATGATGGCATCCTGATGCTTCTCATGGACTGTGTAGCAGTGACTCGTATTACACATGCAGCTGACCATGTGGGATCCTACTCAAGTTTTCCAAACAGATGTATCCTCGTGGCTTGGCAGATGTGCCACGCTTTCTTATGCGAATCGGGACTTCTTTTGTTTTCCCTCTCACTTTAGAGTGGCTACTGTGCAGACAGTCTGATGATTATAAAGTGAGTCTGCTATGGCTGCCTATGCAGAAAATAAAGAATAACTCTGCCTGTATGACTCTATGGTGATGATCGAGCTATACAAGTGCCCTAGAATCTGGATGCGCCATGGCATTCTGCTGCCCTCTTAACACCATCACTACAGTCACATTGTCCCAAGGATTATTCTACTGGGCAAATTATTCAAAAGGCTCAAGTGCACATGCTTAAAATGTTCAACACTCACCAGTGCTGGAAGTCAAATCGCTGGGAGGAGGTGATGTCTCTAGAATGAGGACAGAAGATCTCAAAACTATTATCCTGAATAATGCTAAATGCTCACTTGTTGAAACTAGCATTTTCCTCTGGTGTCATTCAAATCTTTGCATGCAAAGCTGATGTGAACACAGCTCATTGAAATAAGAAGAATTCTGCTGGATCTTACCAAAGGTCCATCTAGTCCAACATCCTTTTTCTAACTTTGGCCAGCCAGTGCTTCCAAGAAGTCCATAAACAAATAAGAAAGGCCTTAACCCTCTCCTGTAGTTTATCACCAGTGTGCGGTCCTCAGCTGTATACTACTTTTGCTCATGGAAGTTCTATATTCTTATCATTGGTAACTTCATAGATGTCAGCAGATATATCCTCAGTGAATTTGCCTAAACCAAGGATGTGGCCCTTCAAATATGTTGTACTATGGCTCCTGTCATTCATCTCTATACTAGCTGAGGCTGATGGGGATTGCTGTCCAAAAACATCTGGAGGAGTACAGGTTCCCCATCGCTGTCTGAAACCATTATTGGAGCCACCTTAGCTTGTGCTTCATAGCTATCACTGGGGGGGGGTGAATTCCATCCATTATTTATGGAATTCGCCCCAAGGAGGAGGAAAGCACACTGGGCCATTGAGAATTACATACCTCCAGACACTAGAGCGCAAACCAGCAGGAGTCCCCATATCATCTTCATGGTCATGAATGACTTGGGAGGTTTTCAGGAATTCAGGGCAGCCTAAAGAAGCCGAGGAATGTTGTGGTCTGATCCACTCTCACTGGCTTATGAAGGAAGGAAACGCCAATGAAAATGGTTGGGGAGTGGAATCAGGATCCTGGTGATGAAACAATTGGAACAGATTGGGTAAATATGCAAACAGAGCACTTGTGGCACATGAGAATAGGCACAATGTTAATTGGTCTTCTAAACAAAGGGAGAGGCAAGGAAATTATTTGCTGTGCCAAGGCTTTCTAATCTGTATTCTCAGAAAAGGGATTCTGGTTTTCTTCTCTCCCTCTGGCAAATCCTGGCTGAGGCACAGACGGTAGTATCTTCTCCTGATGCACCTCACTTTAGGCTTCTCAAAGGGTGTGAAAGCAAATGTATGGCTTCTAGACAATGTGGCACAGATGCGGAGTTTGATGTTATGTGAAGAATCAGGCTCTCTGAAAATATCGTATTTCACTTAAAGGAAAAATATGTCTAACTCCAATACCTGCAAATATATGTTTGAAAATGTAAAAAGAAAAGAAAAGAAAAAGTCCAGTCACAGACGACTCTGGGGTTGCGCCGCTTATCTCACTTTACAGGCCGAGGGAGCCGGTGTTTGTCCACAGACAGTTTTTCTGGGTCATGTGGCCAGCATGACTAAGCCACTTCTGGCACAACAGACAGGACCGGTGCTGGCAATTTTGGCGCCCTAGGCGAGGGGGCGGGCCACGTGACATCATTGCGTATGACACACATTGTGGAGCGGTGACCCGCCCCCTGGCCAGCCGGGCGCCCCCCACCGCCGCGGTTTGCTTGCTCCGCCACTGGTTGGGGCGGCGGCGGGCGGCGGCGGGGGGGGCAGGCTGGCCAGCGCCCCCTCCATTTTGGCGCCCTTGCCGTGGCAGTTTTCACCCCAACCTGCTTGCTCCGCCGCTGGTTGGGGCGGCACCGGGAGGCGGCAGGGGGCGGGGGGCAGGCTGGCCAGCGCCCCCTCCATTTTGGCGCCCTTGCCGTGGCGGTTTTCACCCCAACCTGCTTGCTCCGCCGCTGGTTGGGGCGGCACCGGGAGGCGGCAGGGGGCGGGGGGCAGGCTGGCCAGCGCCCCCTCCATTTTGGCGCCCTAGGCAATTGCCTAGTTCGCCTAAATGGACGCGCCGGCCCTGACAACAGAACACCGAAACCAGAGCAGTACATGGAAATGCAGTTTACCTTCCCGCTGAAGCGGTACCTATCTATCTACTTGCACTTTTTGGCATGCTTTTGAACTGCTAGGTTGGCAGGAGCTGGGACCAAGCAACGGGAGCTCACCCCATCGCGGGGATTCAAACCGCTGACCTTCCGATCGGCAAGCCCAAGGCTCAGTGGTTTAGACCACAGCACCACCCGCGTCCCCATTTGAAAATGTACCTATCTTAATTCTCAGAATGTGATTGAGGGATGGGATTATTATTAGTAATAGGAGGTGCCTGGTGCTGCCCAGGATTTTTTATAATCCCAAAAAAATTGTTGTTGTTGTTGTTTAAAAAAGCAGGCAAAAAGCAGGCAAAGTCACACCAAAGCCCCATTGGGGTCTGCCATATTGATTCAAAATGGCAGCCAGTCTAAACATCAATGAAGAGCACCACCCCCACCTCAGGAACCCTTGTACAAAGTTTGGTGGTGGAATATCGAGAGGGACCTGAAAATATAAAGAACAAACAAAGAAATGGAAAGAGAAACCACTTTCCAAAGTATATGGTAGATTATGATTATGATTATGAATTGCATTTATATCCCACTTCTTTCTCCAAGGAGCCCAGTGTGGCATACAGGGTTCTCCTCCTTCTCCTTTAATCCCCATAAGAGCCCTGTGAGGTGGGATCAGGGTGCAAGATTTGCAGGGCCCAGGAGGCTTTGAAGCCACAGCTGGCATCTCCTTCTCCATTCATGCCAACATTGCTGAGGTAAGAAGATATTTACCTGGAACATAAATATATTTAAGTTCAAGGTAAATATCCAGGAACCATTTTGTACTAACTGTAAATTTTAATCTTAAATCCAAATAGGAGTGTGGCATTGCTCTCATTCACTTAGTATATACAGTCAATATGACCGTTACAGCCTTACAGTGACAAATCCCTGCAGGGTAACCATGACAGGCTGCTAGAACAAAAACAACTGAGTCTTGTGGGACTTTAAAGACTTGCAGCTTTATCACAAAGAAAGAAAGAAAATCTTCTCTCCAATATGGAATTGGGTGCAAAGTACCACCCATCAACTGCCCTGGTAGTCCTGATGTTATGCTTGGTAGCAAAACTGGAGCCAAGGCATATTCTACAATAGGAATAGGGAATCTGTGGACCTTTAGATGCATTATGGTGGCTCATGCTATTTGGAGCCGATGCAATTTGGAGTCCAACAACATATGGAGGGCCACAGGCTTCTAATCACTGCTCAACCACCTCAATTTAAGTGGGACATCCCGAAATTACAAAAGCCACCCCCAGCTTCTGATTAAATCCTAGAATGTCCCATTTTTGGATCCAGCACCCTGGCATGAGCCAGCTGGCTCTTGAGAATGCTTGGGACCAAAAAACAACAACCCCGAGCATCTCGATTTGGATCAGCAAATTGGAAGGGCATGTTTGACTTTCAGGAGCCAGATTTGTGGATAATGGCCAATTTGTCATGTCCTGGCTAATCCCATCTCCACTCCAGCATATGCAAATGGTGGCATTCATCCTCAGGGCATCCTGTATTTATTTATACACACTGACTGTTTTCTCCATAATTAACATCATTATGATGCAATACCTCAACTAAACTCGTAATATTTCTCTGCTAGCTCCTTTGATTGGCTTCTGTCGCTTACATAAAGTCAGCAGTGTAGATACTCTGCTCAGTGTCAATCAGTATTCTGGCTTCATCGCAGCATCCTGAGTGTCAAGAAACATTGAGGCCGCTTTCTGTGTTTCTGCAATGAAGACTCTTTGGATCCTTCTCCTGCTGGCAACTTCCACTTGGGCTTTTGTTGCTGGGGGTAAGTAGGGAGTGTCCGCCCAGGAAGTGTTTCTTGTTTGGGGTGTTTCCTGTCCTGCTGTGAGAAACCTCTACAGGTGTCCAGTATGAAAGAAACAGTTCTATGTTTAGTGACCATGCCAAACGTTTTTAATTACCTGATTTGAAACACAAATCTGCCCAGCTTGTAATGCTCAGGTATATGGTAAGTCAAGTACCATGTGCCGTAAAAGCTTTTGTCCAGCTCCGAAGGTAAAGTGAGGTGGGAGTTTTTTTCTGTAATGTTCCATAGATGTGCAGGCAGTGTGCAGCACACACTAGTCCCCCAAGCCAAATGCTTTGTTGGTGTGTACACAGAAGTTATTTCATCGTAAACCTTTTAAGCTCATTGAAACTCTCTTTTGCTCTGGACGTTTGTGAACTACAAGGTCAGACCACTTTATAGACCTTCAGAGGTCTTTAATGCTTACCATTTTTCTTGATGCTGCTGCTGATTGTTAAAACTATCTGACCCAACTATCCTTTGTACTGCAATCAATTCTTTCATTGCAAACCTTTAAGTGGTTGTGTGTTATCCTCCAGCCAAATCTAAAGGGTAGGGGACATCAAAGTGTTTGGGGTTTTTTTGCCATGGGGGTGATTTGGTTCCATGAATGGTAATGCAATAAGAGACCTGCATTTAATACTAGCTGTGTGTATATGCATTAATATTATAACCCAGGAAACACACACACACACACACACACACACACACACACACACACACACACACACAATTCTTTACAAATGCTTGCTAAAATAGCTCATAGACACTGGGTCAATTCCAAGCTAAGTCTTGAGGGATTTTATCATGGGTAGTTGAGCACTGGTGGTTTTCTTCCAGAGATGGGGGAGAAATTGTATTTTGTTTGCATTTTAATGTGAAACTACCTAATTTGTACTTCTCAGACCAATATACAAGCAGAAGTTCAATTATCCTTCAACATTCACACTTCTGGGATAGCTCAGTTGATGGATCACAAAACTCTTACTCAGGTTCGTGGGTTTGAGCCCCACATTGAGCAAAATATTTATGCATTGCAGGAGGTTGGACTAGATGAGCCTCACGATCCCTTCCAACTAGATCCCTTCTAATTCTAAGATTTGCACTTCTCCAGGTTTTGCAATGCCATTCTCCAACCAAAAAATGTGTACAAAAATTCTGGGAAAGTGAAAATGAAAATGCACAGACTAGTGAAAACAATATAGTCAAATGCATTGTATTAGGGAAAATTTCTTGTAAAAATGTATATATTTGTCCAAACATGTGTATTTTAGGAGAAAAATGCACTGAAATGCTGTCTTTTTGTGAACTTTTTTTTAAAAAAAGAACATTTACACCCATCTTGTCTAGAATCCAGCAATGCTGCCCGAGAGTCCCGATCAAGCTCCAGTCCTGGTAAGCAGATTGACACTACTAGTGGGAAGGGCACTGAGCCTAACTTGGTGACTGATGTTAATGTGTGTGGAAATCCTAAAAAGTAGGTCCACAGTAAGATGAACTAGAGACAAGACAGTGTAATACATGGAGAGGTGAGCAGAGACTTTTTTGGCTGGGAAATCTTCTATAGCTCAGACTCTGAGCCAACTACTGAAACGTTAGAGGCAGAGACAGCACCTCAAGGGAAGAAAATAGTGAAAGATTTTTTTTAAAATATATATATATTTCTGAAACAACCTTCCCATCCCACCACATCTCATCTTAAGCTTCTGGGGTTGAAGGGGCAATTGCTGGGTTGGGGAGGAAGCAGAGCTATCCAGTGTGGGAACCAAGCCATTTGAAACAATTCACAGAAGGGACTAATTATTATTTTTTCCATGGCACCCAGGGGAAATTTCTGCACGCGGATTCCTCTCAGGTATGGCCGATGTGTTTGGCACTGCCTCTGAAGTGTTTGGTGAATTAGTCAATCAAATGGTTCTGTCCGTTTTGGGAGGAAAAGGTAAGTGTTGGAGGCCAATGCAAGTGGAGAGCATTTTTCAAAACAAGCTTGTGTGGTGAGCATGAGAGGGGGAAAGTCCAACTGTGATGTGGAGAGATGTGGATGAGGTTTCTTAAAATGCAAAAGCAATGCAAGGAAACTGCTCTAGGGCTGCTCAGTTTAGAAGAGCTCATGTGCTAGCAGACAGAGGGTGGAATTCAACGCCATACTGTGACAAACGTTCTGCCAGGCCCCTGCAATGTATTTTGCACAAGTTCCCACAAGAAAGTATAACTGCTATGGGCCATTTCCACCTTCCATTAAAAAGATGTGAGTGTGTGGCCCTGGGAGGCTGCCGGGAAGGTAGGGACCCACGAGGGAAGGGAGACAAAGGCAACAGGATTACTGGGAGGTGAGGAGGATGGTAATAGTGAAGAAGTTAACCCTGCTGAACTTTTTTGATAGGAACCAGAGACCTGAGGAGAGAGGCTCATGGATCTCCAGGCTTTGAGCCAAGGAACAGGAACTGATTAGCCATGGGTAAGCAGCTCTCTGAGGGAGCTCCAAGTCATAAGGTACTGGGCACTATCTGGAGGGCCACAAGCTTGAACTTCTGCCCCAGACATGAAATGAAACAACAACTGTCCAGTCCTTCAGTTTCTTCTGTATGATGAAGCTTGCTGTATTAAGAATGTTGACTTTAAGTCTTGTTCAATTTCAGATACTTGCAGCAATGGTACAATTGGACTTCTGCATGGTCTAGAACAGTCCTTTCCAACAGGTCGGTCGCGGGATGTCCCTGGTCGATTACAGGATCCTGATGCCCCCAAAAAACAGCTCAACAAATTTGGCTGGCTCATCCTCCGTAAAAAAAGCTCAACAACTTTGATGAAGCTCCCCCCCCCCCAAAAAAAAAGCTCAAGAACTCTGGTCAATCCAATGGGTAGATCACTGTCATTTTTTTATAGTGGGAGTAGATTGCAGTCTCTTGGAAGTTGGACAGACCTGGTCTAGAGAATGAAGGAGGCTTTGACATCCTGGTGTTTCAAATTGCCACATATCTATACCAATTGATCAATAAAGTTCTAGTCAAGCAAATCATTGGCATTTGACTCTATGTACCTCGTTTGTGGCTTTCTGTATAGCAAGGCATGATTATACATTCTCAATAACCTGACACACTAACATGCGTTTTTCAATACACATTGGCTAGGATTCATGTAACCAGACCCACCACTTAAAGGTAAAGGGACCCCTGACCATTAGGTCCAGTCGTGTCCGACTCTGGGGTTGCGGTGCTCATCTCGCTTTATTGGCTGAGGGAGCCGGCGTACAGCTTCCAGGTCATGTGGCGAACCAGAGCAGCGCATGGAAACGCCATTTACCTTCCCGCCAGAGCGGTTCCTATTTATCTACTTGCACTTTGATGTGCTTTCGAACTGCTAGGTGGGCAGGACCCACCACTTAGCCTTCTGCAAATGTTTCTGCTTGTGCAATGGGGCTTCCTCCCATTTCCCCCATGCTCCTCATGGGTCTGGAGAACCCCAAGAACAGCACAGGGGGTGAGGAGAGGGAGGATTGTTCTGCTTGACAAGCTGCAATGATTGTGTTGCATTTCAACAGGGGCAAATGTAAGGTTCTGCACACAGGCAGGAAGAACCAGTTGCACAAATATAACCTGGGAGACAGCTGGCTGACCAACACTACATGTGAAAAGGATCTGGGGGTCTTAACAGACGCAAGCTTAACAGCAGTCTACAAGGTGATGCAGCAGCAAAAAAGCTAATGCTATTCTAGGCTGCATCAACAAAAGTCTAGTGCACTGGACAGTGGAACAGACTCCCTTAGGAGGTGGTGGACTCTCCTTCAATGGAGGTTTTTAAGCAGAGGTTGGGTCTGTCATGGGTGCTTTAGTTGAGATTACTGCATTGCAGGCGCCTGGACTAGAATACACTTCCAACTCCACAATTCTGTGATTCTATGAATCATTGGAGGAGTGCAGCACTGAATTCCACCCACAGAATTTGTCATTCATGCTTTACCCTTAAAACTTCCTTATAGAATTTATTTCATTTCATTAATTTTACATACTGCTTGAGCCAACCACCTCAAAGCAGTTTACAAAAAGAATAAAACCATAAAATTATTGATAAAAATAGTTAGAAACAACTATTCAAAACATTCAGGGGAGAAAATAAAACTAGAGATAAACTAAAAACACACACCATCATTCTAATAGGTATCTGGGTAGGCTTGTCCACATAAGAGCACATTCCTTGCTGTACGCAAAACCAGACCAACCCAGGCCACAGCCAGGATTAATATTTGAACCTCTTCAGTTAGAAGGCTAATCACCTGATCAATGTTCTATTTGCTGGGCTCTTTCTCAGTTTGTGGTAGGAAGGTAATTTATTAATGCTTGGGCCATTCACATATAAGATAAATAAGATAGATAAATACACTGCAAAATCCAAGTCAAAGTACTGCATAAAGTAACATTGCTGCCTAGAATCATACATAAAACCCACATCTTCAAAATACTATGTAAATCACATGTAACATGTATGAAACTTACAAACTGAAATTTAATACAGATAAAAAACAATTATTAAAATATATTATGCTTAAATAAGCACCTCCTCCAAGCAGTCGACTGCCTTCTCCTTAACAACTCCTGCCCAGATTTCCATTGGTGCTAGGGCGAAAAGAGAGACTTTGCGGGTTACCCTACAATCCAACATGTCCAACAGAAGGTAGAAAATATTTTGTGGAATGGTATTGGATGAGGAAGAACAGATCCCAGAAATTTGGTGCTTGGTTCAGAATATAGTGAACCAAAGAACAAATAGTGAGGCAGTTCCTCAATTTCTGGGGCCCCACAAATACGCAAGCAGAGTGCCAAGGGAGTATGAGAGGAGTGCTGACAATCATAGCTGTGGGCATTGTTTGGAAACAAAGGGCTGCAAATGCTTCCCTAAGCTTTGGAAATGTGAGCTTTGCAAGGTAAGCAGCCATTTGGTGGTCCAATTTGTAAAGTCTATATTATTTCAAAAATTTAGAATTATTAATGTCCTGTCTGGCAAGGACATTATATATATTTTCCACCATGGAAAATATATAGAATGTCCTTGCCAGAGAAGACATTAATAATTCTAAATTTTCTATAATTCAGTGGAGTTTCTCCTTTGAATTCAGAGCAGAAAAATGATTGAATGGAGCAGGATATGAATCAAGCAACTTCCAATATTTTAAGTTCCAACTTTTGCAGTTTGATACCAGCTCCAAACATAACTTAGGGAATACTCCATCAGGAGACAGTATGGATGGGAAAATGGATGGGAGATCAAATGGAGGTGGGATCTACCTCTGCCCTGACCAAAGCTGAAGGAGTGCAAGGTGGAAGTCTTAACAATTTCCCGAGAAATGTATTTTGGAGGGCCTAGTTTAGCCCATCCTCAGCCATCCTCAGACAGCCACACCTTATAGGATCTGAGCAATAACTTTACTTTGAAATATTTTCAGGGCTAGCACAACCAGATGTCCCGCTGAGGTGTAATAAAATCTAAGAATTGCCCCAATTATTATAATAGCCACTGCTCTGGTAGCTTCTAACTGGATGCCAAGATTCTTAAATACTTGGCATTGTTCAATTTGGTGACCATTAATAGACCAGTTCCTCAATTAGGAACAATAAACAGTTATCTGTATTAGTGGTGGCCAGTTTATAATACCACAATAGTAGGGTTGGGGGGGGGGGTTGGCCAAAGTTGTTAAGTTTTTTTTTTTTTAGCAAAATCACCAAAAAAATGCTATTTTAAAGCTATTTTTATGGGAAATGGACAAAAACAGCACTGCCAACATTGGCTGCCATACATCCGGGTTTTACAGGACATTTTCCTGATTTCTGTCCAGATGACATGTGGCAACCCTACACAACAGGCTTCTGTCGATAGAATCAAAGGCTGCTGCTAAGTTGACAAAGGCAACAAGTAAGTGTTTGGTAGGTCCAGCAATTGGTTATTGGGCTAAGAAATGCAACACAGGCAGTGATCAATAGTGCTTTTCCTTTTCCTAAAACCAGCCCCTTCAGGGAGGATAATGTGGTTAATAGATGCCCAGTCCTCCAATTTGTTTAACAAATATTTACTATATAGTTTAGAATCAGATCAAATGGTACATTGTTTGGTTTTGTAGGTTCAGGTGTCTATGCCAATTCCTTTAAAAATAGAAATTAGTTTGTTTCATGTGTTCACAGTTGAATAATGAAGAGTACATTTTAATAATTTAAAAATTAAAAATTACATGACATTTCAGAAATGGTGTGGAAAGTTTCCCCTGTGGAAATTGCTCTTTTTACTTTCAGTTCCGTAAGTCACATGTTGATGCAACAGATATCCCCACATCCCCCCCCATTTTTAGTGTTTAATTAGACAATCTCTTGGATCGATATTTGAGCGAGATGACAAAAGAAATCGTTGGAGGAAACACACTGTCTTTAGCAAGCCCCAAAAACCATTGAGCCAAGACAGGAAGTCCTTGTTAAAAACCAATGTGCTCCAGGACCCCTACACCAATTTGCAAGCTTCCCAATGTGAGCAATACTTTATGTGGAACACTGAACAATTTCCCACAGGTACTTTGTCATCATTTTAAGGCCACAAAGCATCCACTACACTCCATGTTTCCTCCTTGCCAGTTTCATTGGTTCTGCTCTAGTTATTTGCCTTTTAATTAAAGTTTGACTTTTATATAAAGTTATTTGCCTTTTCATTTTTTAAAAATGCCAAAATGGAGTAAGGTCTTGGGGCCACAAAAATCTTCTGGTATGCTAGATACAGGCCATGGGTTAGCCAACCCTGCTTTACAAGAATAAAGGCAAGTCACTACAATTTAGCACCCACAGTGCACTTGTGGGTCTGAAGCAGATAACATGTAGCAGCTCACTGCTAAGTTCACAATTTGATCTGCCAGCTTTCTGGCTTACGGCTCAAGCTCTTAGCCACTGTGCTACCTCAACTCTGTCAAGATGTCCATACAGTTCTCCTCTCTGGTGGGTGAGTCCCTTTCTGCTGACCACTCCCCAAGGGATTCTTCACTGCTTTCCTCTGGAGATGAAACCACTTCTAGAGAATGGTGTCCATAACAGTACAGTTCTTGATGGCCAAGGTGGTCTGCCCCCTCCATGCTTTCTCCACCCATACAGTGAGAAAGCCACGGTTCCAACTTTGAATGAGAGGTAGCTTCAGGGCAGTAGTGGGAAGAAATCACAGGAGTCATCTCCACTATAGTAGACTCTGAAGAGTCACTTCCCATTCCGTCATGATGGAAGGGGACTTCAGGGAGTGCTGTGTGAGTCTCATCCTTCAAGCCTTCCACATCAAAGTGGAACTTGTCTCTGCGGGCCTTTTCCATCACTTCCCACACTACCCGTTCCAGACGGCTCATAGAAGATTGTACAGCAGAAGGTCCTTGAGGCCCTCCTCGGGCGGAAGTGTACAAGCACATTGTGGAAATGGCTTTTTGCAAACGCTTGAGAGGAGGCAGAGACTCTGGCTGGGAAGGAACATCCCAAGAATCTGGGATGTCTGGGAAAGCCCAGAACAAGTGGGCAGGGGAAATCTTTTGGATGGGAGTCTTAGACACATAAGAGTAGAGGCAGAAGAAAGCATCAGCCGTTACAGCCAGAGTCTGGACTTGCTTGAAACGACCTGTGAAAGGAAGGGTAGAAAGTGTCAGAGGAAAACCAGTGTAGATCCAAGAGACCCTAGATTCCAGATCTTCCAGGTCACATCTGTATGGCAGGGACTGTACACACACCTAAAAACTAGGCCTGGTTTCATTTTCCTCGGTTCTAGTTTTTTTCTGTCTTTCTCTTGCCTAAGCAAAGGCTTTTGTTTGGTTCTGTCTTCTGCTCCTGGTCCTAGTTCTACCTGCTTTCCTATGTTCTATCAAGAACAGAGGTCCTTTCCTATCACCTGCTACCTGAGCTCTTTTCAGATTTCAACCAAAGATGCCAAGGGTTGAACACGGGAACTTCTCTACATGCTCTGAGCCTCACCCATTGATATCACAGTCCCAGAACTGCCAGCCATTAAATGCTTGTGGCACTTACTTGCTAATATCAAGCAAGGATCCTCCATCTCTAACCGTTGCACCTGGGCTCTGAGGAAGAGCTGGAAATCAATGCCCTCAGCTTGGGAGGGAACTGAGAAGAACCGAGATGGGATCCAAGATGCAGCCTGTGTCTCCTCTTGTATGAAGCCCAGGTTGCACAAGATGGTCTCAGCATCAGCTTCACAGAGGTCCAGCACCTCAGAGATGCTAGACAGAAAAGATCAGAGTGTGAATGCAGGAGTGTCCCAACTGATTACTGAACTGATTATTTTCAGGTCTTAGCCCCACAAATACACCACTAGGTATGTCCGCAAGCCGGGCAGCATCTGTGGGATTTCCTCACTCCCAATTTATCTTCCTCACAGCCTTGTGTGGTGAAAGAAGGTGCTTGCAATAAGATTCATGGTGGTGTCTGGTAGGGATAGCAAACACAGAGCCCTCTGTATGTTGTTGGACCACAATTCCCATCAGCCCCAGCCTGCTCAGCTAACAGTCAGGGATGGTGGGAGTTGTGGGCCATGACATCCAGAGGGCACCAGGTCAGCTGCCTCCAATGTACAGACCAGAGGCTAGGTATCTCTGCTCCAATCATTGCTGGTTTGTTAGTGGTGTAGGTAGATCTTTAAGCCAGTCCATGTCCTACACAATATGATCCATGCTTACCTGGAGCTGGTCTTGTTAGTGCTGCCTGAGATGGCACTGGAAGTCATGCTGTGATCCAGATTGAGATGTTGGGAAGGCCAGAATGTATGTTTTTGGGACCTGCCATGGAAGAAGATACAGTGAAGAGACACATCTGCATGCATACCCACATCCCTTTTGTTGTGCGTGTAGGAAGACCGAAAGGGAGGGCAAGCTGGCAGTTACAGCCAGCTGCACACTTGCACAAGACTGCTAGTGTAACAACACCTTACAATGTTATTAGACAAATACGGTATGCAACCAGTATCTCATTTCAGAAGTAAAAATAGAAATCTCGGGGGCACTGCCCCCCAAAAACAAATTTAAATTCTGAAAAATGGCTGGATTTCAGATTTGTCCAAACTTTGGCTCTAGCAACGCTAACCTCCTTAGCTCTTGTTTCTCACCTAGGCTCAGCTCTGTCTTTGTCCAGTAGCACCATTGCTGGAAAGAAGAAAAGAAAGGTCTCTCATGAGCAAAGGATACATTGCATTCCTACAAAGTGAGCTGACAGCCAAGGAACATATTGGCAGAGTTGCACCATCAAATTAGCATTCTTGCCACCCATCCATGGGTCATCTGGAAAGAAGGCTTGCTCACACCAAACAATCCTCATCACTTACCTTCTGCTCCCAGGCTAAGATCATCTTCAAAGCTGGTTCTGTTGCTGCAGGATCCTACAGGATAACATAAATACATAGTCACCCAGAGCAAGCATCCACAGGTGGAAAAGGGACTGGGTGAGATCAAAAGGCTGAGTGGCTTTCTCTATGCAGTTTTATTATAGACATGCCACAACACAGCTCTACATGGGCAGGGCTGTGTGAAGGCTACAGTTCCACAGAAGAACAGGAAATCCATCAAGTGTAGAATGCAGCTTCCTAAAATGCTCTGATTTTTCTTTATTTCTAATCCTTGTGAAAATAGGCTTGTAAGTTTGCAAGCAATGCCTGCTGAAATCTCAGAAACCTAATGAGTTTCTGAATAAGATTTCCAGTGAAGGGGGGAGCAGTTTGGTGCCTTGTATACCCCCTTGCTTTCCCCCTCAAATTAGTATGTATTATTGTTTAATTAACTTATGAATCACTTTTCAAAAGCATTGCAAGGCGAATTACAAGCAAACAATAAAAATAACTAAAGTAGGTTTTGAAACAATACCAGAAACAACAGTGGCTGCCTTTCAATATTTTTTAGAAAAACATTGATGACTTCCAGTGCTTCCTGCCTTAATGGGTACAGCTCCCACATTAGCAGAGATCTTTTGCGGAGGAAAACAAGGATGATTTTGAGGGTAATTGTCCTTGCAAGTTCCCGCAGGGCCCGGGTGGGGGGGAGTGAGCTTCACCCGCAGATTGTCTTGGCTCTGGCTCCGGCATGGAAACCGGGAGGCAGGAAGACGCTGGGTGCCAAAGCAGCCATTAAGATGCAGAGGCTCTTCTATTTATTAGGGTGAAATTGGCTCTAATTTAAAGACGTGTGCAGGATGGATGGGACAAGATTATAAACTGCCAAGTGAATCAGCTACTGAGTTGCAACGTTTAGAACTGGACAGATTTCCTTTGTAGAAAAATATGGTATGTGAGGGGGGAGGGGAGCCTTTTATATATACCACGTTTGCCACATAAATGATTCGGCACCCCCCCCCCCCCGGAATGCCAACAAACTGATAAAAAGCAAGAGGAGAAAAAGAGAGTGGGATTATATTCATGGATTAATATGAAAATAGAACTGTGTGAGAACATTGAAATGATTTAAAGCACTGAACTTCCACTTATCGCAATTTGGACTATGGGTTTTGAAGATTGGCTGTAGCTCTAGCAGGATGCCAGATCATTAGTAATTGAAAATTAATAAAAAATATTTTTAAAAAATAGAAAAAAACATTGATTGGTTGATTATATTTCTATGTTGCTTTTCATTCAAATGAATCCCAAAACAGCTTACAAACAATAAAAAATAACATAATAGAACATCACAAATAAGTCATTTAGAATAATTAACAAATCATTAATAAAAACAAGTACAACCTATAAAACACTCTTAACAAAGCATCAACTAAAAAATAAGCTAAACATCACAATTAAAGCAAAAGTAATATTACTTTATATGATTAACAAACCAATACAGCATTTATAATCTATAAAATAATATCAACAGCATTAACAAAATAGCAACCCCAAAATAAGCTAAGCACTGTTCATACACACATTCTCCACATCCCCAGGCCTCATAATCTTTCACTCTGTTCAGCTCAATAACATACACATAATGCCCTTCTAAAGGTTCATGACTGAGGCTGTGTACATAACCATACATTAAAGTACATTTGAAGCACACACACCCAAGAATCCTGGGGACTGTATTTTACCTATCAGAGAGCTACAATTCCCAGCACTCTTTAATAAACTACACTTCCCGGGACTCTTTGTTTGGGTGTGCGCACACTCAAAATGTGCTTTAAACGTATGGTGTGTAATGTATGCAGTCCAGGCTTTAGCCTACCTTACTTCATGTTTGGGAAGGCAGACCGAGCAAATAACATAAATTGCAGAAAGCACTTACCAGCATAGGCACCCGGAGCAGAGATGCTCTCTGAGAAGGGGTCCAGTGAAGAGCTGAAAGCCAGAATCAAGAGCTGCATCATTACAGCTATAGGAGTTCCTAAATCATTTTGCCATTTTTCTCCTAGGACCTAGCTGGAACATCACAGACAATAAAGTCCCACTCAGCAAACACTGGCACCATCAGGGAACGGATAGAGCTCTGAGTGCCACATGGCTACCCTGGGACCCCTACACTAGCCTCCTGTCCTCTAGTGCAGTGGAGGATACCGTCCATTCACTAGTACTGAAGGAAAATCCCAGTCCAATTGGCTTCCGTATGTTCCTTGGGAGAGAGCAACATCTTGTCCTTCGCCTCAGGCAGCAAAATGTCTTGAACTGGCCCTGGTCACCCTAAGTGCCAGCCTCCAGTTTACAGATCTGAATCCCTACAGCCCAGGAAATCCACAAATGACAGTGCAATGTCAGTACTGTGTGTGGAGTGAAACTCTACACCAGGTGTGAGGAACCTTTGGTCTTCCAGATATTGCTGAACTACAACTCCCACCAGGCCCAGTAAACATGGCCAGGGATGGTGGGAGCTGTAGTTCAGCAACATCTGGAGGGCCAAAGATTCCCCTCACTTGCTCTAGATAGTCACTCTATCCTGAGTTCAAATGTTCTAACACAGGCATCCCCAAACTTCGGCCCTCCAGATGTTTTGGATTACAATTCCCATCATCCCTGACCACTGGTCCTGTTAGCTAGGGATCATGGGAGTTGTAGGCCAAAACATCTGGAGGGCCACAGTTTGGGAGTGCCTGTATCTAACACCTGGGTAGGACCAAGGGGGGCAAAGGCCAGAGCCAGGTCAGTTGATGGTGGAGCCAAGGGACACCGCCTAGTATTCTTTGGGGGGGGGGAGCAGCTGTAGGGGTGGAATGCAGCTCTTTTGCTAGGCCTGATTGTAGAATGCAGAGCAAAAGCAGAATATGCACAAAAACTGGCAATTTAGAAATGAAAATAGCTGAACAGGAACAATGGTTGGTACTAGATTTCTTCACTTTGAACTATGCAATTGCACCCCATAGTAGAACAGACATGAATAAGCTTCTTTTGTGCAATGGAGGGGTGGCCATTGGCTTCAGATTCAGTAGGCTACAACACTGGTCTTCAACTGGTGGATCAGGACCCACTAGTGGGTTGCGGCCTGATCCAAGGTGGGTCACAACAGGAGCCCCTAAAACCATGCTCCATATTCATTTTCTCTGGAACCATAAATCTTCTAGGTCCTGAATAGCTGGGGATAAGCAAGAACACGCTCTTTCATCTGGGATTAACAGGCTAATCATAGGTATGTTTAATTTCCCTTTAGCTGAGATTAATGCCAGGTAAATAGAGTTGAGATTCCTGCATTGCAGAGGCTTGGACTAGATGACCCTTGATGTCCCTTGTAACTCTAAAATTCTATGATATATAGGATTGCAGCCAAACTCATCTAACTGCAGCCCCTTATTTATTTGCTATATTTCTATATGTAGAGGTGTGCCAACTGATTTCTGTGGTATTTAAGCAACTATGTGTCCCATGGAGCATGATATTGGTATAGATGGATGTATACACACATATATATGGCGGCCAATTCAAGATTATACTTCTCACACACACTGAAATTAACTGTAGTCTACGAAAGCTTATGTTATGTTTGCTAGTCTTTAAAGTGCCATGAAAAAAACTCTTAGCTGATTTTACTACAACATACCGACAAGGCTACTGCTCTGGAAAATGTTAGGTAGATGCAGTGATTTCACACATCAAACAATACAATTACTTTCCCTAGTGGGGCATCTGTAAACGCACATCAGATTAAAAAGTTGATTTCATGAAAGGCAGCAAATGACATGTAGACTGTAGAAAATCTTGGAAAGCTTCATTTCAAAAGATGCATTTCCCAAGCCTTTCCATCTAGAAATGTTTTATATTTAGATTCCATAAATATTTGCTCCCCCACCCATGTTGTTCCTGTGGTTTTTGAGCTTCAGATTATCAAAAGGCAATAGAAACTACAGATTTAAAAGGCAGGAAAGCAATATAGGCAGACTTTTCTTAAAAAATGAATGCTGTGTTTTATTGTATTCCATAGGAAACTATGCGTGTGGCTATTCCAAGGGAAAGCAAACCTTTGGTATGTCTGGGTTTAAGAAAAAGGAATTTGGTAGAGCTAGTCTTGTTGTTAACCTGGGCCCCTTTGGAAGCCACACTTGACACTTCCATAAGGCAACAGTTACTGAAATGAAAAGGAACATTAGAAATCAAGGCAGAAGCTCTTGCATTATAACCAGTAAAACTAATGCAATGAACTGAGTGTGATTAGGAATCTATAGTTCTCCAGATGTTGTTGTACTACAACTCCCATCATCTCCGACCATTAGCTATGCTGGATGGGGCTGATGGGAGTTTGAGCCCAAGAACCACAGGTTCTTTATCCCTGTTGCAAAGTGTGTGCATATCTAAAAACACTCCTGATTCTTGAAATCAAAATATAACTTCTGACGATGTCATGATCCTTTTGGGCAGTGACCTCCTCCGTGACCTCTCTCAGGTAGACTCACCTGCATTCCTGCAGCCAGCTCTCAATCTTATTGGATGAGCTCCCTGTTGGAAACAAAGAAAAAGATGCCTGTTTAGTGATAGGGCTCCTCACAGACTATAGTGAAGGGTCTGGGTAAGTTACGGTGATGATCCACATCTCTGCTGGGGCCAAATGCAGCCATCTAAGGCTTGTTAGCCAGCCTCTCAGCAAACCACACTGGCAGGATGCCTGATGTTGCCACTACATAGGCAGTAGCAAAAGAAGAGGAGAATGACGAAGAGGAAGAACACCTGAATGTGAGTAACAGAATGAATGTGGTTTAAACATACGAATAATTAAATGAACTCATTATTTGGTAGTCATTATGGACCTGTGAGCCCTTATTGCTGCTGAACAGCTGCATAGCAGTGGAGCACCCTCCACTGCTCCCTCCAATTTGCACCCTCCAATTTTCATAGAAGCAGGAGGAAGAATGCTTAACCCTTCCCCTCTCTGCAGCTTTAGCTCTGCAACCTCCTCCTCCAGTAGCTTTCCCTCCAGCTATCTGATTGCTTTTCCTTAAAAAAAAAAAGTGCATATATATATATATATACACACATCAAATATACAATAAAAAGGGGGGAAAACATACATACATAAAAAAGGAAAAAGAAAAAGAAAAACTACCTCCAAAACAAACATTTTCAAATACACTTCTACGTAAGGAGTACAAGCCGCCTCTGACTGCTTTTCCACATGGTTGCCTGCTGTGCTGGACCTCTTTTCTCCATGCTCAATGAATGAGCACTCATCATTCTAAAACTAAGTTAGAACAACCCTGTGCTAGCTGTTGGCATAAAAAAATGACATGTATGGGAGGGGGGAATTTGCAAAAGAGAAGCAGCACTGGGAAGAGAGACATGACCCTTTCCCTGACCACTGCTTTCCAACTCTGGTGCTTTTTACTCCATCAGAGATTCTAATACGTTTTTGCTGAAAAGCAGCAGGGACTAGAGGTTGTGAAGGAAAAGAAAGGAGTGTGAAAGGATTAAAACCCCTCCCCACCACCATTTGCAGGGGAGATGCTGAACCTTTTCCCCATTCCCCCCCCCCTGCTTGTCTCCTGAAATGCTCTCCCCATGTTGCTTTTGTCTCTGAGACCAGATGTAAGCTTGGGTACCATTCTAGACTCTGGAACTAACAGTCTTGCACTGAACCATGGTCATGAACACTTACTTTAAAATGCAAGTAAGCCTGCCCTGTTGCATTTGCAGGCCCTCCTGCTGATTTGGCTGAGGGAGGCCCTCAACTGCTGCCGCAAAGTGCCTCCTTGATAACACTACTGAGTAAGTGTGGCAGAGAAGAATGCAGCTCATGGTGGCAACCACAGAGGAGGAAGCAGGGTGGAAGAGGGCAACATCCCTTTCTAATCAGCCACTTTCCTGTTTCCACCCATACGCTCACCCATGCTTTATTCTTCGCACACATCCCATGTTCTGAGAGACAAGGATGTGCTGCCATCCTGCCCAGTTAGATCGCTTAGAGAGCAACACACAGAGAAGCTGCTGCATTCAAAGTCCAAGTGGGTCTCCCCCCTGCACTTTTTAATGTTTGTTTTGCCAATAACATATGAGTTGCATAATGTAACATGGGTGTTATTTTATCTGTGCTGAGGGGAGAGTGGAAACCTTCTGCCCATTTTCCATACTTGTAATAGAAAAAGAGAAAGTGAGAGAATGTGGGGGAGGAAGAAGTGCAGAGGGGATATTGAAATGACTCAAGGGAATGCATGGGGGAGGCTGACAGCTCAGTGGTGGAGCTCATGGCTTGCTTACAAAATCTCTAGAATCTCAGCTAGCAAAAAGCTAGGGCGGGGTAGTGCCCTCCAGATGTTGCTAGGCACTTTAGCCCCAGCCAGCATGACCAATGCTGAGAACTGGAGTTCAGTAACATCTGGAGCAACTTTTCTCTCCATGGACCACTTGAAAATGATGGTGGTGGGCCACTTAATGAGTTTTCTGCCTGCTGTAACAATTGTAATGTAACATACTGGATGCTGTGCAATTTTTAATTGTATTTTATTGCTTCTTTTATTTCCCTGCATATGCTATATATTTTACTGTAATGCAATTTGCATCCCATAGAATTCAAATGGCAAGGCAGTACAAGAATACAGCTCAAGAAATAAAAGAAGCAATAGAGATGCAATTTAAAATCCATATGAGTACTGAATGTCCCATGCTGTGGACCACCTGAATGAAGTTGTGGACCACTGGTAGTCCCCAGACTACAGTTTCAAACACCCTGATTTAGAGGATGCCACATTGGCTACCTACCCCTGAGTTAGAGAATCCGCTCTAGGATAACGTTACCAGATTTTCAATTTTTTTCAATGAATCCAGGGACACATCCAGGGAACAAACAGGGCTGAGTTTAATGGGCTGGTGGCGTGAAGCAGGAAGAAGAAAGGCATCATGGGAACAAAGCTCCACATCACTCCACTGAGTGTTTGCATGTGTGAGTATTGGCTCACAGCCGAAGTGATAGACATGCCTATGAACAAATTGACTCAGTTTGTAAGTGTTACTTTCTTCTTTCCCACCCATCCCCAAATGCTATTTCAGAGAAGCTGCCCACCTTTCTTTCTAAAACACCACATTAGTGTTTGTGCATTTATCTGTTAATTCATATAGTTATATGCATATGAAAAGTTTTGAAAATGTGGGTTGAAAACAAGAAGTTTGGGGGTGACAAGCATGGGTAGACAAGCCCATCAGCACCACACACATACAGGTTCTGCATCAAACATTTTGACCTTCTGTCCAAGCTCAATTCTGGAAAGAAAATATTTATTTGGGCAGACCACAGTGAGGTTGCTTCCAGAGCATTTCCATTTTTCTAAATATTATATTAGATAGATAGATGATAGATAGATAGATAGATAGATAGATAGATAGATAGATAGATAGATGATAGATAGATAGATAGATAGATAGATGATAGATGATAGATGATACAGGCTCAAAGAGTTGGTCCTATTGGATCAGGCCAAAAATCCATCTAATTCAGCCCCCTCTTCTCAGAATGGCCATCCAGAGGCCTAAGGGAAGCCCACAAACAAAAGGATGCATCAAAGCAAGCTGTACTAAAGGAATGAAAAATTGGGCCATTGATTTCAATGGGACCCAAGTTCAGCTCACTTAGCCTGTGTCATCTTCTCCCTACCACCCCCATAAAACAGCTTGTCTACAAGCCATGGAGATTGTATACACTGTCTGAAAGCACCTCACACTGAGGTAGGATAATGAGAGTAGGAGTGAATGTGTGTAAGCAGTTTTCCCACCTTGCAAGAAACCATCCTCCAAGAATGAGGTTTCAAGAGCTTCTTGGGGTGTGCGGGATGCCTCCTCTTCAGCATGGGACCCCTCTTCTTCTACAGCCACACTTGGCTTGGCCCATGCCCTCCGGCGCTCCCAGGAAGAGTGGCTCAGCCAGGAGGTGAAGTTGTTGTCCATGACGGGCAAGACCCTAGGGAAGAACAAAATGTCAGGGTGCTGAGGTCATAGGATGCTCAGCTTTGTAGCAGTTATCAATCTTCTTCACTTGGGGCATTTTTGAATTACATGACTGCCTTTTCATATCCTGGGCATGGAGTTTCTCTTCACCACCACCATCCCAGAAAGTACACTTCACAGTCAAAGAAATAGCTATGGTTCCTGGTGGAACATTCCTTCATTAGGCAAGTTGCTGAGTTGCCTAGAACAGGCAAACAACTGGAGTTTTGGTTAAAAGTTGGAGATGGACAGATCTGACCATTTTGTTTTCTCTCCATTTTCTCATCTTAAGTTTGCTTTGCACCATTGCAGCTAACAGATTGAGGTTCAATCCTGACAAGACAGGAATACTGTTCTTGGGGGACAGGGGGCGTGCAGGTGTGGGGAATCCCTGGTCCAGAATGGGGTCACTGTGGCCCTGAAGGACCAGGTGCGCAGCCTGGGGGTCATTTTGGAGTCACAGCTGTCCATAGAGACGTAGGTCAATTCTATGTCCAGGGCAGCTGTCTACCAGCTCCATTTGGTACACTGGCTCAGACCCTACCTGCCTGCAGACTCTCTCACCAGAGTGGTGCATTTCCTAGTTATCTCCCACTCGGACTACTGCAATGCACTCTACGAACAATGGGCACCCAAACAGCAGCATCAGGATAGCTCTTTCAGGATGATGGTTATGTTTCTGGAATGATCTGGAGCAGAGAATCTCAATGCAGCCCCAAGGGGGAGCTCAATCCTGCATGAGGCCTCCCTATTCCAAAGGGCTATAGCAATGATGGAGAACTTGCAGCCCTCCAGCTGCTGTTGGTCTTCGGTTCTCTTCAGAGCCAGCTAGGGTTGGGCAAATATGTCATTTTCAGCTCCTCTGAGTTTTTCATCTTTCCAGCTCTGTTCTCTGCATTTCTTCATCAGCTGCATTTTTGTGTGGGTTTCAGTTTGCATATTGTTTCAGGAAAGGCAAGTTTCCTAAGTTTGTCTTTCCATGCAAACTGAATCTCATTTATCCCTGTCCCTAGCCCCCAACACCACCTGGAGAGTCACAGGTTCCCCACCTAAGAGGAGTGGTAGCTCAGTTGTTCCTCTTTGGGGTAATTTAGTTTTTCAAGGCATGCCCCATTAGGACGCATTGAATTTTTCACCTTTCAAATTCCCAAAATGAGGGATGCTAAGAAGTTGTAACTTCTTAGATCCATCGCATCCTGGTCACCGTCTCTTCAAGCTCTTGCCGTCGGGACGGAGATACAGGACGATGAGGACAAGAACAAGCCGTCTTAGGAACAATTTCTTCTCCAGAGCGATCTTGGCCTTGAATGGGAAGCCTGGACTTTGAAAGTCCTCTAATCTTACCTGTTATGATGTATCATACTGTATGGTTTTAATCAGTGTTTTTGTAGTTGTTTTGTTTTTGCGTGGAGTGCCCTATCTGGGTGGATGGAGCAGCTGAGTAATTTCATTGTCCCGAAGGGGACAATGACAATAAAATATATTCTATTCTATTCTAACTGTTGTCCAATCATAAAAATAATAGCAGATTTGAATTCTTCATACTCAAAAAAATATTTTAAGTCCTCTCACTGAATAAATTAGCAAAAATTAAGTTTTACCCACTAAAATGACATGCCTATCCTTTCTTGTATGTCACAGTTTGGGCTTTATTTGCTTTGGCTGAGGAGCTGTGACTTGATTCTGCCCTGACTTCCCGATGGGACTTCTGGGAAGTAACTGTTTTTCTGAGCATTTGAAGTTGGGTTTGTTTTTTGTTTCCATGCCAAGACCACTTGCACTGGATGTAATGTGAGCCATCTCCCTTTACCTCCAGGAGAGTGAGGAGCAGAGCTGTTATCACAAGCTGCACTCGAGGCCACAAGAGGCTGGTTTCCTCCTTGCGGTTTGAGCTTATATCAGCAGAGCATCGAAAGAGCCTGCAACGGTTAGAGTGGGTGGTGGGACAAGCCAAGTTTCATTTAAGACCAGGCTAGATGTGACGTTTGTCATGTAGGCTGCCTTCCATCATGTTGTTTCTTAACAAATGAGCTGATGTGGAGGTGGGAGGAAACTAAATCAGGACCCCCTACATGGGAGAAAGGGACTTTAACCCCATGTCTCCGCTGTGGTCCCCATCGGAATTCCACCACTCCCTGCCCCACCAGGGCTGCTTTTTGCAATTAAAAAAAGCTTCCATTAGTGCCAGTGGGCAGGTTCATCCTGTTGCAAATGGAAACATAGGAAGAGTTGCTGTATGCTGAGTCAGCCCATTGGAAACTCTAGCTCAGTATTGTCTTCACTGACCGTCATAGGTTTTTCAGGATTTGAGGCAGCTCTATTTGGATACACTGGGGATTTTTAAATAAAGTGAATGTTAGAAAGACACTGTTATATATCTGGTCCTCTCCCATCTGGGAAACCAAACCTGAGTGGTACTGCCTCCCGGGAACTTCTAACCACTCTGAGAGGGTGCAGACCTGGGTTTCTTTAGCATCATTCATCTCATTAAGGATGTGAACGACACAGCAGTGAGCACATCCTACAATGAAAAGTGCTTGTAGTTCACAGGAGAGAAAGAGATGGCAAGCAGGGGAAGAGATTTTAAAATCTGAAGACATTCCCTGGTACAGCTAGAAGAGAAGGGCTAGAGCTCCTCTGAGAGAGTCTGTATTGTACGGGAAAGGGCTGTGGCTCAGCAGCAGAGCATCTGCATTTGCATGTAGAAGGTCCTTGGGTCAATCCCCAGCATCTCCAGGTAGGGCTGGGAAAGACCTGTCTGAAATCCTGGCAAGCCACTGCCAGTCAGTGCAGACGATACACAGCTAAATGGACCAATGCTCTGACTCAGTAGAAGGCAGCTTCTTATGTTCTTTCCTGTCTTTCTAGTCCCTTCCAGGGCTCTTCCACATGGCAATTTATTGTGAACTCAGCGCTGCTCTGTGTTTTAATATTTTGTGGGAAGCTGCTCAGAATGACTGTGGCAACCCAGTCAGATGGCTGGGGCATATTATTATTATTATTATTATTATTATTCACCCAACACCATATTTTCCCATTTATTCCTGGTTTACCATTTCCATGGAAAAGCCAATAAGTCTTTTTTAAAACTCTGCTGAAATGATAAATCCGTTATATCTTTTTTAATCATTATGAGTTTGTTCTGAACTGCATTAATTGTTGAAATATTTGTTTTTGCTTTACTTATATGGTAGTGTGTGTGTACATATGTAAGCTTATATTGGATAGAAACATTGTTGCTAAAAAGTGGTATACAAATATTAAATCAAAATCACATCACATTTTGGGGGTGGGTATGAGATGGCACTGTGATGAAAACCATGAATCAACTGAATCAACAATAAACTGCCATGTAAACACACACACACACACACCGAGCATTCTCTTTCTCCATTTGCAGCCCACTCCCATCCCACCCTATTGCTCTCCTCCATCACCTCCTTCTCAATATCCTCCTCATTCCCATTCCACATCACCTCCACTCCTTCCCTCACCTCCGTTCAGAGGAAGCTGTCAGAATTAAGCCTGTCTATTCAGAAACAGGTCCACAGCCTGTGAGTGACAGGGCCGCACCTTAATCCGTGGGCTTCTGCTACTTACCCGGCCCTGGGAAGAGCATGCTGGGTCCTAAGGTGAGCCCCTGATGAATCTGGCATTGCGCTCTGCATCTCAGCTGCCCAGAGTAGGACTATTGGAGGCCCTTGCCCATTCCTGCCCCTCTCCCCACCTCACCCAATCTGCGTCAGCAGAGACTGGAGGAAGCTGATCTGTTTTCAAGAGGAAACTTTCATGTTCATCTCTTGTTTTGTTTTTTTCTCATGAAAACCTCAAACGGTGGCTCACATCCGGCTCTCACCCACCCTGTGAGGGAAAAGCTTAATGGGCTGCTGAGTGAATGCAGTAAAGGAGGCAGCAATGTATTGGCCTCTTAGGCTTGGCCTGGAACTATTTATTCTCTCTCTCTCTCTCTCTCTCTCTCTCTCTCTCTCTCCTAACTACTTGCCCTTTTCTGTGCCGTCTTGAACTCTAGGCTTGCTTGCTTGTTTAAAATAGTTCACCATGCTTCATTGTGGTGTTCAACAGTGGAACAGACAGTGGAGGACTCTCCTTCCTTTGAAGTTTTAAAGCAGAGGTTGGATGGCCACCTGCCCTGTATGATCTAGTTAAGATTTCTGCATGGGGGGGGGGGGTTGGAGTAGATGACCCTCAGGGTCCCTTTCAATTCTATGATTCTATGATTCCATTATCAGAAGAATGTGACATGAAAGCAGTTTGCACACAGTATATAAATGCAATATATTTTGAACAAATGCAACAATACACACCAGACTAAAAAAATGCAACCCATAAAACTGAAGAACATATACAAATGGAAAGAACAAGCTTTGTCTTGGGAAGAGCCGTATAGCTCAGTGGCAGAACATTTGCCTTGCATGCAGAAAGTGTAGACAATACTGGGCATAAGGGATCTATCTGTATCCCTGTGTCTTTGGAATGTGGCAATCAGAACTGTGCATGCATATCACTGAAAGGAGAAGCTGGGTGTGATGGTGCCAGAGTTTCAGGTAACACACGGCTACCTTTCAGCATCTGCCTTGAAAATATTGGGAATGCCTGTAAACGACAGGTCATTTCCTTCCTGGAAATTGCCCTTTGCTTGGCCTTGGGCTGGTCGCTCCTCCTTAGTCTCAGTTCTCCATCTACAAAATGGGAAAAACACAGATTTTGCAGGATCGTTGATATGGGAATGAAATTGAGATGTAATTAGAGAATGAAAAGTACTATAAAGACAATCCTGACCATAGTAATACATCAATGGTGCTCAAAGCACTGCAATGCACACACCTTGACAAGTTCCCCGCAAGCCAGGCCCATATTCCTGTGGCCACGACATCACATTTACAGGTGAGTTTAAGTATCTCAAAAGACAGTTTTCTGTGAAAATTTTGCAGGTGCGCAGATAATGCAACAGAGCAGTGGTCCAGACCACAGCATAATCCTCTTCTGTGCCTGGCTGACGCCTTCTTGGAATCTCTTAGAAAGAGTTTTTTGCTTGTTGAGTGAGGTGTTTTCCATGAATTGTGAACCTTGACAGGAACATGGCAAAGGGCGTGAGGCAAGACATACATTCCTTCCTCTCCCCAGAATACAATCTTTTCCTGAGGAAGAAAACAGGAGTGTCACGAGGTGTTGCAAGATGTTCAAAGCCTTGAGCTGTAGCTGTGGAGGGTTGCCAGCTGACCCAAACAGAACTGCCAGCAACTTGAGCAGCAGCTTGACCTGCAGAAATAAAACAGATGGAGCTTTTCAGGGCATGAAGATAATAACAATCACTTGCAGCTGCAAGCACATCTGAGAGCCAGTGTGGTGTATATATTTGGTGTTAGCCGCCCTGAGTCCGGTCTATGTATGTATGTATGTATGTATGTATGTATGAATAAATAAATAAATAAATAAATTGTTGTTGTTGTTATTGTTATTTGGTACATATTTTATTGTTGTAGGAATATTTATAAACCACCAACTCATAAAAAATAAATTCAGGTAGGTAGCTGTGTTGGTCTGACACAGCCAAAACAAACTAAAAAATTTAAAAATTGTCCAGTAGCACCTTAGAGACCAACTACGGTAGGTTTGTTCTGGGTATAAGCTTTCGTGTGCATGCATCTGAAGAAGTGTGCATGCTCATAAAAATAGTGAGACTGCATAAAACAAAATAATTAAACCAGTATAACTTTAAGCTATAACATTATAATACAGAACAAATGACTGACAGTAAAGCAGATTAATCCTTTAAAAAAATGCTTGGCAAAACAAACACATTTTCAGTAGGCAACAAAACATCAGATTGTAGGTGCCTTTCTAATTTCCCTGGGAACAGTGCTTGTGGTGGAGCAAGAGACTCTTAATATCAGGGTCATGGGTTTGAGCCCCACATTGGCAAAAGAGATCTGCATTGCAGGATGTTGGAGTAGATGACCCTCGTGGCCCCTTCTAACTCTACAAGTCTATGATTCTAGGAAATTACTGGTGCTTCTGCATGAAGAACCTTGGTGAATAAAAGTACCTGTATGAACAGTTTTAGTCACTAGGTGGCAATGGATGTACTTCTATCGGAGAGAAGTCAGGCATTAGTTTCCTATTACTGTCAGAGAGAGACAAAATCCTTGCCTGACATCCTGACTGGTGTGACCTCAAAGCTACCCATGACATGGTAACAGAAGAGGAATGTAGGTATTCACAACAGTGGGAAGGTCCCAGCTCACTGACAGAACAGAGTCCTTGGTTCAATCCCTGTTTGATATCATATTGTGTTTTAATTTGTTGGAAGTCACCCAGAGTGGCTATGGTGGGGAACCAGGCTGAGAATGAGGGTGGGGGTGGAATACAACAAGCCTTTCAGTCAAAGACGTAAGAGGGACACCAACTTGTGATAGCCAGAGGATGAAACTCCTCACCCATTACAATGGCTAAAGGCAGTTATCCACTAGCTTAATTGACTGTTAGGAGGTGGCTTTGTAAATACATGGTAAAAGGTAAAGGTCAAAGGACCCCAGACCGTTAAGTCCAGTCATGGACAACTCTGGCATTGCGGCGCTCATCTCGTTGTACAGGCTGAGGAAGCCAGCATTTGTCCGCAGACAGCTTCCAGGTCATGTGGCCAGCATGACTAAGCCGCTTCTGGCAAAACCAGAGCAGTGCACGGAAATGCCATTTACCTTCCCGCTGGAGCAGTACCTATTTATCTACTTGCAATTTTGGCATGCTTTCGAACTTATAGGTTGGCAGGAGCTGGGACCGAGCAATGGGAGCTCACCCCGTTGCGGGGATTCGAACTGCCAACCCTCTGATCAGCAAGCCCATGAAATAAATAAATTACCAGCTTGCTGGCTCAGCAGGTGTGGGGATTCCCTGGCTGGGCATTTCCAAAACGATGTTCTATAATGAATAGCCGGAGCTAAATCCAATTTGGAAGAGAGAGTGGCAGAAGCTCTAAGCTGTGTGTTCCACTTTTGAAGATGGCATCTTAAATGCATTTCCATCAATAATTGACAATCCCTGGGTGGGAGCTGTACAGGGCCTGGTTACACTGTGCGGCAAATGGAGAGAAGTAGTATTAATGCCAGGCTCTTTGCATATGCTTTTGTTGTTGTTGTTCAGCAATGGGCTGGAAAGGTCTTGTTTTAACCAAGGATGCTTTTCAGAATCACGAGAGCAGGCACTGCACTAGGGCTCAGGTAGGAGTATGGTGCTGAACTTTACAAGACAATTCCATTGGCTACCCACTTGGATGGGTAATTTTGCTGCAAATCTGTGCCTTGCTGGAGTGTGTGCATGAAATATGGAAGTACTGTATACATACAGTATACAGGCAGGGCATAAGTGAAGCAGGGAAAAGCCCTTTGACTGCAGGGATTTGTACCAGGAGCTATCTAGACATAAGTCAGTTTGTTCACACATCTGCTGCACAGGGACTAGTAGCCCCTAGTAGCCTACTAGTAGACTAGTAGCCCCAGAGATGGTGGAGGAGAAATGAGAGCTGAAACGGACAGATCATCCTATCATCATCCAACTCTCTCCCCTTTGCTGTCCCAGACTCAGGAATATCCCATATTCCAGGCCTGAAGCTGTCAGGATGCTTTCTTCTGACCCAGTTAGTTTGCCAGCCAAAACTAAAAAAAGAAAGAAAGAAAAACACCCAACCTTCCAAGATGTGTAAATTAGTGATGAAGCTGTGGATTTAAAGCTGCAATTAGCTTCTTCTGTTTGGTGGGGAAGTCTCTCTGCAGCAATGTCTCTCAGTCAGTGAGGTGTAGCCTGAAAGCAGATGCTGGTAATAAAGCTAAGGGGAGCTGGAGCCGGACACCCTGCCTGGATGGGAAATGGGCAAGAGCCATATAGTTCCCTTGAGCTCCCCAAGGAAAATGATGTAAATGCAACCAATAAATGTGGTGTGGTGTCAGAGTCATTCTCCCCACCCCACATGCATACAAGATGTTGTATACACGAAAAACAGTTTGATTCATGTATAAGTTGTGTACACCCTTCAAAGAAAATCCTCTCCACAAGGAATACTGGGAACTGTAGTTTGTGAAGGGTGCTGAGAACTGTTAGTATGCCCCTCAGCCCCAGCCCCCACAGCAAACTACATTTCCCAGGATTCCTCAGGGAGGAGCATGTAAGGCTTTAACTGCATGGTGTATATGCAACAGAGCTGGCCCACTCATAAGGCTGGGTCAGGTGGCTGCCTCAGATAGCGCCCTCCAAGGGGCCTCACCACCATCCCCCCACCCAGCACTGCCGCCAGTCTCCCCGGCCTCTAGGGGCACAGAGAGACCAGCAGCAAAGCTTAGTGGAATGCCTCCCCTCCTGCCAAGTTGGCGCAACAACATATCTAAAAACATAAAACAAGTGTTAAAAACCTCCCGTTGCAGGGATGCCTTCAGGTGTCTTCTAAAAGTTGTGTAATTCTTTAACTCCTTGGCATCTGATGGGAAGGCGTTCCACCACTACCAAGAAGGCCCTCTGCCTGGTTCCCTGCATCTTCACTTCACACAGTGAGAAAACCAGCAGAAGACCTTCGGAGGAGGACCTCAGTGTCCAGGCTAAATGATGGGGGTGGAAACACTCCTTCAGGTATACTGGGCCAAGGCCGTTTAGGGCTTTAAAGGTCAGCACCAACACTGGTAGATTAGACCAGTAGTCTTCACCCCTTTCAGACACAAGGATCCATTTTCAACACTTTGAGGCACGGGGCCCACTTTTAATAGCTACACTGGGAATATATTTTATTGCAAGTTATTTTATTTGCTGTTTTAACTTTTGCATGTTTCATTGTTATGCTTATTTTTGCTACTGCTGCTGCTTCTTTGTGGTTGTTGTGGGTCACCCTGAAAATGTTTACATTGAAAGGAGACATAAGTAAGCATTTAAAATGAATGAATATACAGGTGAACAATTTAGTAAAAATCATGAATGGCCGGACCTCCAGGAAATATTACTGGATACAAATCCATGCCACTGTACATGGCCTAGTAGAAAAATATCCTTGAGGAAATACAGGAGGTGTCATCTTCTAGAGATTCCATGCCTCTTCCTCAGAGGAGATATCTCCAGGGCCTCATCTAGATAGGATCCTGACACTCAGCATATTTCTCCAATGTTTGGGGATGATGGGAGTTGTAGTTCAACACTATCCAGAGGGCACCACATTGCCTAACCTTGGCCTTATGTCTTTGTAGGACACAGGGCTGTAAAAAGCTTTCCTGCCAGGAGAATCCAACTGAGGATAAGATGCCTTATAGCATGACTTTACTGGACATTCCACCTCTGCAGTCCCCTCTTTTATTCCAAAAAACAGTCTCATGGTCAGGAGATCTTCCTTTGTGTTCCACTGATGCTATAACATTTATGTTTGGATCAGGAAGTTGCTGTATCTGACATCCTCATCCTCTTCCTCCACCCACCACCCACCGGCCTAATATTATCTCAGACCGGATCATTCCATGAAGCACAATCCTATTAACCACAGCAGCTGAAAGTCAAAATTGTTTCTCTTGCTTAGACACAGTGAGCTCTGCTGTGAGCACATTAACCCCAAACACTCTCTGAAACCAATGACTAACCCAGTCAAGGAGATTAACATTTCCCATAGGGAGACAAAGTCTCAAAAGCCATGCTGTCTTAAGTCTAGGTCTATTGTTCTAGACATTACAGTATATGTGACCAACAAAAATATCAGGTGTATGTCTGGTACCACTCTCCTGCTCCATCAAATCAAGGAGCACCTATGTCCTAAAACATCACACAACACTATGTCTCCACCACTACTACCTCTGCACTTTATCACATCGGTTGCCACTAGAAGGTAGTGGCACCAAGTACAACACAAGGGTTTGTCAGGACCACAAACCAGGCAACTGGTTTATTTCAAAGGTGCCTGCACCCTCTATAAATGTCTTGGTGGGAGAGACCCAGCACCTGCACTTTGTAAAGAGGTGCACAGGGCCATAACAGCTCATCAGATGAATGGCCTCCTGATCTCTACCAGCTGCCTGAGGCGTAAAGGGGAAGAAGTAAAAACATATACAAAAAGAGGATCACAGTAGACTCTTGGATTGTTTGGTGTGCTGCCATTATGCTGCTTGACAAATTGTGTGTTTTATTATTCTGGAGAACCAAAATTTAAATGCAGAAAATATATAGGATTGGTGCAACTGCCAATGTTACTAGTATTAATAATCATAGTAATTAGAATAATCCCAATGGATTATGAGTCTATGAGTGATAAAGCTCCCTATGTGTGAACTGGCTCCAGGTATCATTGCCGGCAATTGAGTTGCTGGCAGTATTCTCCACTAGGGGGCCTTTTGGTTCCTTCTAATTCTTTGACTCAAACCCCCAAACTAATACCGGTACCAACCTATCTGGAGATGCTGACCAAGACACATTTCATAATGCTTTTGGAGGTATATCTAAGAAGTTTTTGTGTGAAAACTAAAGTATGAATGAGGCAAAAGCATGTCACATTCACAGGACTGGAAACATGGATCTCAAAGGTGCACTCATCAGAAAACTAAGACTAATAGCAGCCTGTCAAGTGTGCCCTATTTGATGTCCGGTCCAGGTTTGTTGTCTTATAATATATGGAACAAGTCATAGCTTACGATGAAGGATGAGTATCAAGAGATTGCATCAATGGCTCTTTAAAGTAAGAGATTTTGCCATACACCTACAATACTGCCAGCTCTCTTTGTGTTGTTTATTCCCGCAATCAGCTGTCTTTGCCTTTTGTACTTGTGATTCAACCTGACCTTTTCCACAGAACTGTCAGTTGTTATATGAGACACATCAGCATCCATTTACTGAAGCCAGCATGCACCTGAACACTGGATGATGTTGCCAAAAGGCAAAACAAACCTTTCAAGAATTTTCTCTTGCTCCCATCTCACATGTAAGAGGCTGAGAGTCTGAACCCCATGCATTCATGTTCTGAAAGGTTTCTCACTGTGTGCCTTCCTGGCTGCTGCAGTCACAGGAAGGGAAACTCAGAGCAGCTTCACAGAGTGAACCTTGGCCATAATACACCACAACTGTGGTCCAAATAATTGGTTCAGGGATGTAGGGGCAGAGAAGCAGCCCCATCCAGCATGGGAGATGGGCTGATGGGAGTTGTAGTCCAACACCTACTGGACGGTGCCATGTTGGGTACCCTTTAGCAAGATAATTTGCTGTTGGAGGGGAGCAGGCTGAATAAGCCAGCACACCAACTGCCCAAGATCCCTTGCTTAGTGCATTGGTGAACCCTTGCTAAATGGCACTGAGCAACATAGAAGTGTAAAGGTCCAAGCTAGATTGCTTCACATTGAAGTGCCTGCCTTAGTTCTTGAACCTGTTGAAGGAAGGGTGCCTACCTTAGAGCTGTCCCTGGTCCTGGAAGGGAAAGCAGGAAGAGCAGTCACAGTAAAAAGAGGAAAGGTTTGCTATCGCTGCTCTTGTAGACCAAACATAAATCTTGCATTGGGTGTGAAAGGTCATCAGTTCAATTTCCAGTCATGCTCTTGGAGACAGGTAAGCAGACTTTTTGAAGAAGGGGGCACAGCCAAAGCACACACTTTGCATGAGAAAGAACCAGATTTAAACCCCAGCATTTAGAAGACATCTGAAGGCAGCCATGTTTAGGGAAGCTTTTAATGTTTGATGGATTACTGTATTTTAATATTTTGTTGGAAGCCGCCCAGAGTGGCTGGCGAACCCCAGCCAGATGGGCGGGGAATAAATAATAAATTATTATTATTATTTCCTATTAGATGATTCTCAAGTACCAGGATTGAAAAGGACCTCTACCTAAAAGAGCTTGGAGATCTGCTGACAATCCAAGCAGACAGTGCTGGACTAGACGGATCAACATTTTGATTTAGTGAAAGTCAGCTCTGTATATGCCCTTTGTGTAGACAGTGCCAGCTGCTCTGTGACTGGCATCACTCCTGACTTTGGTCCAGACGGGGAAGCAAATGAGTAAAGAATTGAAGACTGGGCAGAGTAGATGGTGGGGATTGGAATCATATCAAACCTTGTGAAAATCTCCATACAGATATGTCCTGCATGTTCAAAATAAAATGTTAGGGTGACATTCAACTACTGTATTCTGTCAGCACAAGGATTTCTGTTTGTGCAATTGGACTTCCCCCTTTCCAAAAGGTCAGCTAAAACCATGTTAAGAAAAATTTAAAAATATCTGTGGAGCACTGATAGGTGCGTCCTACCTTGGCGCCATCTTTCCTCCCTCTCCGACTTCCCCCTTTCTTTCCTCTGCACATGTCCCTTGCCCTCCTCAAATTTGCGCCAGAGGGTGGGGCAACTCCTGGAACAGTTTTAGGGGATGCAGAAGCAGGAGAAAGAGAGAATGTTCCATTGCACAAGGATGTTCCTTGCACTGATGGAACAGGACTTTAGTGCTACATTGAGTTCTACCCTTAAAAACTCATCCTGTCCATAACAGAAGCAACTCTCTGTTGCTCTGAGCCAGTTTCAGAAAAAGAAGAAGCAAAGGGGTCTTTAGGCTTCTGCAAAGATCTAAGAGTAGAGCTCCAACTTCCCTTGGATTTGGGCAGCAAATAAGAACGAGGGTCTCTACTGTGTTCTTATGCTAAGGGCCACATGCAGTTCACACCTGCATATACTTCATAGACCCAAGCATAAATTTCAGGCAAAAGGAGTCTGAGCATGGGCAGACAATCATCAGCTCTGGAAGCAGCTGGCAATCTAAAATTGAACTGTATGTATCTGAGCATCCCTGCTGAGATGCCTTTAGTTGTTGCCAGCTGTGCCAATGGTCAGTGCTGCCTTACAGATGAGAGATTAAATCTGAACTGAACTGAATGGAAGACTTGGGAAAAAGCTAATGGTTTGGAAGGAGATAGTACATTTCCAAGCAACACCAACTCCACCAGTGCCCTCCAGATGTTTTGAGACTACAATTCCCATCATCCCTGACCACTGGTCCTGCTAGCTAGGGATCATGGGAGTTGTAGGCCAAAAACATCTGGAGGGCTGAGGTTGAGGGAGCCTGCGGTAAAAGGAGTATTCAGATTTTATTATTTTATTTGTTTAACAGGCATATATAGCACATAATAAACAGCAGTATCCAGGTGGTGATAACACATGCACAAAACAGCATGAAAGTACTTAGCATCTGAGCAGCCATGCGCAAGGGCTGAAGGCTTGAGCTATGCCTTAGAAAAGGTCTGTGTAAACAGAAAAGGCTTCAGTGAGCATCTGAAACAAAGTACCTAACAAGGGCCCTAGCTGAATAGAAAGAGGCAAGGAGTACCACCAGCTAGGCGCAGACACACTAAATGTCCTCTGTTTTATAGAAGCAAGGCGAACATCAGATGGCACCCTTAATTGGGCCTCTTGGGCTTGAACATAAAGATCAGGCAGGTATATATGGGGAAAGGCAGTCTCTCAAATCAGCTGGTCCCAAGCTGTTCAGGGCCTTGTATAGTAAGCTTAAGACTTCTGAATTCGGCTCAGCAGCATATAAGCAGCTGGTACACATTCTTAAGCAGAGCTGTTGATGGGAAGCCTCTGCCAGGATGAGCGGCACCAGCCAAAAATCCCTTTTTCTACACAAAAGTGTCCTGTTCTACTTTGCATCTGGTGTCCCTACTTTCTCATGAACTGTTCCACTCATGCAAAAGACAGGTTACATTTGGCTCAAGCACATAGCAGTGAGCTGAGTGGGCTCATATCCCTAAGAACTTTCATTAAAGGGTGGTGTAAAATTATAATTAATAAAGCATTTTTTCCCAATTCTTATTTTCCACAAATAATTCTGAATGCAATTTTTAATCTATAAACATTTGCTGCCATTCCACAGGAGTACAGGAATTCCACAGAGAATGTGGCACTGGCTGTAGATCTGTAAATCTCAGCTTTCTTTTTTTCAAAAGAACATGCTTTTTCTCCCTTGTGGTTGAAAAAAAATGTGCTTGAAAGTGCATCAGCAAATCCTGCTGAAATCTTAGAAACTGGAATATTAACTGGGAAATATTTCCATTGATTTAAGATGAGGCTTTAAGGTGTCCAACGTGTGTGCATTTCCCTTCCCATGACTAGCAAAACCCAAATAAAATCCAAAATGTCGTGAAAATGGGCAGAACAAATTGTGCCAATGAATGGAGAAATGCATATGTGTTTAATTAACTGACATCATTTATACATTTGAGCTTTCATTGGCACCGAATTTGGTGCAGTATTTCAAAATTGATTGATGGTACAAAGTACACATAACTGCCAATAAATAGCTCAGATTGTACTTCCTTCAAAGTCTCTCTACTCTCCTGGCTGGAAAAGACGTCGGCCTGATGACACTCTGAAGTGTTTCTGCCAATCAAAATAGAAACTTAGTCAGCAAGTAGTTTCACAGGAGGGTCACTTGGAGGAAAGGGTGGAGGGCAATGGGCCAAAGGTCCCATCCTTAGACCCTGAAGCAGAGTGCCAGAAATTCCTATTGTGAAAGTCAATACTCTCCCAAAATAGCACACCTCTTGTCAAAAGATTGGCAAGTAGGGGATCAGTTGGTACAGTTCAGGAGAGACAGCAGGTGTTGACTTTGGCCTACACTTGCTGATCTTTTGAACGGGTGCATTCTAAGTGTCTATGGCAGGAGTGGGGAACCTGTGGCCCTCCAGATGTTGCTGGTCTCCAACTCCCACCATCCCTGACCATTGGCTGGGGTGACTGGGACTGATGGAAGTTGGAGTTCAACAACAGGTACTACCTTGAGAGTGGATATCCTCAAGCAGATTCCATGTTCCATTCATATATAACCATGGTGGCAACTTACAAGTTACATAAAAGAAGACATCACTTTGAATAATATTTGCATATGCTAATTTATAGGTATGAAAGTACATTCAGAAATAATGACCTTAATTTAAACAGAAATACAACACTGTGGTGAAGTGCCTGTCTCTACCTGCTCAGTCTGTTGATGGGCAGGGGTGGACTTTGGTAATCATTTGTAATAGGGCACCCTAAGCAAGGCCAAAATCAGGTGCCTCCAAAGGGACCTTTTCAATTATGAATTTTGCATGTTGGCTCAGCGCCCTGTGCAGGGGAACCACCTACACCACCCTAAATCTGGTGCTGTGATGGCCCCTCCTGCTCTGCCTTCTTAGGGTTTTGGTATTATTGTTGTTGCTGCTGCTGCTGTTGGATTTATACTGAACAACTCTTCAAATTGAGGGTTTCTTAAGATAGAGGACTGTCCTCTGTAAAGTAGGTCAGATGGCCACCTTTGGTCTCATTTGCCAATGGTGTGCTGTGTGGTGTAGTGCAGGGCAGGGGGCTGATGACTGCTGGATTCCCAGAAAGGAAGCAGGCAAGGTCAGAGGAGGCCAGCACTGCACAGAGGATGCTCCCACCTCTGCCCTTTGGACCGGTGACTGCAGACGTCAGGGCTTGAATTTGCAATCCTCCCAGCTCTCTGCAAACATTGACTCTCGCAGGTTTCCATCCTTCTGCACATGAACCCAGCTGCGCCCAAGGCCAACCTACCTTTGCTGAAGCCCCGGTGGAGGACTCATGGAGGCCCTACAGAGCTGGGCGTTGAACATTCCAAGTTCACGTGCCCTGAAAGAAAGAGCTTTGTGAGAAAGAGCTTGCCAGCTCCCTGTGGGCTGATTGTTGATTGTGCTGTGCATGCAGCTTTGTGCTCTGCTCTGTGTGTTTATTGACACCTGCTATGAAAAGAGCACCACTGTGGCCTGGGACAGAGCCAGAGCCATCTGACAGATCACCAGATGCAAGAAACAGATGCAGGGGATGAGGAGGAGGACCTGATTTGCCCTGAAGGCCAGACAATGGCAGGAACATGAGGGGCTCCTCCTTCTGTAATAGTTATGAGGAAGTGGGGATTTCAACAGGTATAGCTTGTTGTGCAAACCACACCTGCTGAAATCTACACAACTGTTAAGGTCCTCTTTTGCATCTGGTCAGCCTAGCTGAAAGTGACAGTGAGCAGCCCATGTAGAAACACACATTCTAAACCAGGGGTCAGCAACCTTTTTCAGCCGTGGGCCGGTCCACCGTCCCTCAGACCATTTGGTGGGCCGGACTATATTTTGGAGGGGGGGGGGAATGAACGAATTCCTATGCCCCACAAATAACCCAGAGATGCATTTTAAATAAAAGCACACATTCTACTCATGTAAAAACACCAGGCAGGCCCCACAAATAACCCAGAGATGCATTTTAAATAAAAGCACACATTCTACTCATGTAAAAACACGCTGATTGAAACACGCCAGATTGAGAAGGCCTTAGGTTGCCTACCCCTGTTCTAAATGAAAAAAGGTTGTGTTCTACTGAGAAGCTTGTGTGCCCCCCACTTTGGATGAGCTTGATGTCTGGCAAAAGAAACTCGGGTGGGGAGGTAGGTTTGTGTCAGCCTGCAGAATCCCAGCCAGAGGCTTCCCCCTTCACAGTCCATGCCAAGTAAGTGAGGCAAGTGGAGGGAATGAGACAAACTAGCCTCCCCCCTTCTCTTGTCTCTGATTTGGCAAATCTGGATCTGCAGTGATGAGCCTCGGAGAGAGGCTGTTTTGTAATGCAAGAACTGCGTGATGTCTCCTCTCCTCTCCTGGCCATCTCTGCAGCGTTTGCAAAGGGAGGAGAAGTGGGCGGCAGTGTGTGGGCTGTCTGCTCTGGAAAGTGTGACAGCAAGTAGGTGCTGCTGAGAGGAGGTGAGAGTGTTGCCTTTGCACCAGGCCCAAAATGGTCTCGCTAACAACTTCTTCACCTAAGTGTCAGAAGAAGAAGCTGGATATTTTTAGGCTTAGGGACCAGAAATGCCAGACTCACTGGGAGTGAGGGGCCATAGGTCAGTGGAAGAGCATCTGCCTTGAATGCAGAAAGTCCTCACTTCAATCCCTGGCATTTCCTGATAGGGCTGGGGGAAAGACTCCTGTCTGAAGACCTGGGGGGCTGCTGCCCATCAATGTAGACAGGTGGATCAGTGGTCTGGCTCAGTAAAAGGCTGCTTCCTATGGGTATTATTGTGCTCTCCCAAGTTGTGAGATGTTCAAGGTGGGCTTTACATGTCCAGTGCTACAACTCATGATGGCTATATTTCCTCCTCCAGGATCAGGCAGAATATGCTGATTTATATGCATTGTGGAGGATAAGGCTATCTGTGGCTACTGGCCACAATGGTTATTTTCTACCTCTACTGTTGGAGGGAGAATATCTCTAAATACCCTTTGCTTGGAATCAAAAGGGAGGAGAGTGATGCTGCACCCATGTCCTGCTCGTGGACTTCCCATAGGCCACTCTGAGGATACAGATGCTGGACTAGATGGGCTATTGGCCTGACCCAGCAGGGCTTGTCTAATGTTCTTTATCTATTTACAAATCCACAAGAACTATGCAGGTGCAATTGGGGAGGCCTCTTTAGCAAGCCATCAGTCTAAAGTTGGTTTAATGCTTCAATGCTATAATTTCATCAGGTATTTCAGCAGCAGGAAGAATAGCAATACACAGAAATAAGAGGGAGGGGGAAGCATATTGCAATAATCAAATCTGAGATTTACCATTAAAAAAATAAAAATCTGAGATTTACCAGAGCATGGAGTACAGTGGCCAAGTCGTATCTGTGCAAAAGGGGCCGCATCTGGTGAGCCAGACGGAGTTGGATAAAAGCACTTCTACCCACTGAGGCCACCTGAGTCTCCAGTTATAGTGTTGCATTTAGGAGCACCCACAAGCTGCAGACCTGTTTTCCAAGGGAATGCAGCTACCTCATCCAGAGCAAGCCATCTCCCCATCTCTCAGATGTTAGGACACATAGTGATTTTGTCTTTTCAGTTGATTTGCTCACCTCCAACCCATCACCACCTCCTAGGACCTGTCTAACACTGCAACCAACTCTCCCAATTCAGAAGTGTGCATCTTGAGGCAAAGTGTTGGCCTTTTAAGGACTCCAATTCTGAAAACAGGTGGAGTCTAGGAGAGGCAGAGACTCAAAAGGGTCTCTGCCCAAGTTTCCAGCCCTTGTTGGAGCAAGTTGCTTGCTTAGAGCACTCCATGGTGCTATTGCACCTAACCTAGTCCATGGAACATTCTGCGGAACCAGAACAAGATAGGCCTGAGTTTCCTCCTACTAGAGCTACATGCAAAACTGAGGATCAGGGGGCGGAGCAGAGTACAAAACAGTAGCTTAGAGAGCAGAGCCAGCAATCAACTGCACCTCATATGTACTTATATATGGTATAGTCAAGTACAACCCTGGCTAGATCTACACATATCAAAAAAGCAATTCAGTTGCATTGTAAACTTCATACAAGGAAATCCCATTGGCGAAAGATGGGATGCCACAGGGTCACAGTGTTGTAACACATATTAAGCGTTTTATCTTTATGAATGTAGCTGAATCCTCTATACAGTGATACCTCGGTTTAAGAACAGTCCTGCTTATGAATGATTCGGTTTATGAACTCCGCAAAACCGGAAGTAGCGTCCCGGTTTGCGAACTTTACCTCGGTCTAAGAACGGAATCCGAATGGTGGAAGGGCACCAGCGGTGGGAGGCCTCATTAGGGAAAGCGCGCCTCGGTTTAAGAATGGTTTCTGTTTAAGAACAGACTTCCGGAATGGATTAAGTTCGTAAACTGAGGTACCACTGTATACTAATTACTATACATCAGAGGTTAGTTACTGCTATAGTTTATGCTAAATTAACAATTGTTTAAGCTCATTAAGTATGGACCAGAGATTCCCTGAGTGAGGACATAGTTATGTAAACACTATCCAACTATCAAGATTTTTCCACTTCTGTCTACCTTGGGCAGGGGGGAGGATAACCTTGAATTACACAATGATTTTATTCACTCATCCCAAAAATTCTGGGAAGTCTGGGCTTGGGAACTAATTCCAAATCATGGGCATAGCCAGGGGACCGGGGGGGGGGCAGATGCCCCCCCTAAATCAAGTAAAACAATAGAAATACTTAACTAACTTAACTAACTGACCAATCCTGTCGGTTCTCCCAACAAAGTCCTGCTCCCCCTAACAAAAATCCTGGCTATGCCCATGTTCTCCTTTACTCCCATTCTTAGACCACCCATGGTTCCCTAGTTCTCCTTTACTCCCATTCTTAGACCACCCATGGTTTCTTGACCATCTGAATACAGTCAATAAGGGATGCAAGGAAAAGGGTTTATCTCTATCCAGGATTTGTTCCACAAAAGGAAACCTCTCACTTTCTAACAGTTGGAAGACCTATTGACACATGTGATAAGTCCAGATCTTTGCAGTTACTTACCTTAACAGAGCTGAAGTATTGCTTAGGGTTTGTTGTTGTTATTAATATATTGTGTTGGCTCTTCCTTTTTAGATTTTATAGTGATTTATGTGGAAATTATGCAATCATGGTTGTGTACTTCTGATATATTTTATTTATTGTTTATTACTACTTTTGTTGTTTGTAATTATGAAAATCTTTTCCGCCTTGAGCATGGTTTTAACTATGGAAAGGTGGCATACAAATTACATGATGATGACAATGAAAAACTGTGTCACGTATATTCCAGGTGGGTGAGGGGTGAGGGAATCAGTTATTCATTGATCATCAGCACTGGGACAAGAGCTCAACGTGGGGAGCAGATATAGGGGGAATGAGGGAACTAGAAGGCAGTGTGGTAGTGGTGCTCAAGTGTGCAATGAGGACCCACCATTCACTTATGGTTTCCCCCACCCCTCAAGGTGATTTCTGGGATGATTTGATTATTTTATATCAATTGTTTGTTTTAATGTTTTGTCTGATTTTTTTTAAGGGAAATGGAGAGATGGATTGTTCATCCTCATCAAAGCCATGGCTTGGAGGATCATCTCAGCTGAGAAACTGCAGCCTTACCTGAGCTTTCAAGCTCTGCCTCCTAGCTCTGTAGTATTTAACATTCTACTGAGCCAGAATTTAGGGAAACTTCTAGCCTTAGCATGTCAAGTAGAGAATATTATTGTTGCTGAGTTTTGAAAATACTGAGGGCCATTTTTAATCATTCTACATGCCTTCTTGTCATGCAAGCATCTTGCAACACTGTAGACATTAATGAATTCCAGCTGGCTAGTATCTAGCTGATCTCTGTCTTTTTCAGGCATCTCGCAATTTATTTATTGCTGCCTAATCAGGATGGGTGCTGAGCTCCTACTTTCCTTGCATACACCTTAGCTTGCACTATGGACAAAGAGATGAGGCAGATTCCCATTGCATTTTTGAGGAAATGAAGGTCTAATCAGCAGCACTGAACAAACATTGTAAAAAGAGAGAAGAATCTTGAGCACAGCATGGCAAGACTTTATGGCGGCTGTTCACTGATATGCAGAAAGTTAAGGGGGGCACTGAAGGACACAGTGGAGGTAGACAAGGTGGTTCCCACCATCCCTGACCATTGGTAAGGCTGCCTGGGCTAACCACCATGTTGGCTAACCCAGGGGTAAAGCCTAAACCTGCCCCCTGTGACACCAGGGTTTGGGGCAAGTTGTAGGCACCCTCTCTCTCAACCATGAACAGGGCTGCTGCAAGTTTTCTTTCCTCCATATAACTTAATGGGAGTCATGGAGAACCACACCTGATCTTCTTGCATAGTCTGTCCTTTCATCTGTATGCTGGGTTTTGTTGCTTAGTTCTGCTAGTACAAGGATGAGGTACCTGTGGCCCTCCAAGCATTGCTGGACTACACTGCTCATCATCCCTTACCACTGGTCATGTTGGCTGGGGTCAATGGGAGTTGGAGTCCAACAACACCTGAAGAACCGCAGATTTCCCACCCCTGTGCTAGAGCAGGACGGAATCTTGGAAGCTGATGCTTTATTCAAAACGGAATAAAATATTGGAGGGCAGGTAACCCCCATCCCACATAATCAATCACATGATGTGGTGCACACACACCATTTGAATGGAAATGCCGATTAACTTTTGGGGGGTCCAGGCCCTTCAAATAATTTATTGGGGGGCTGAAGGGACCTCAACCCCTAGGAGTTGGCTCCTATGCTTATGTATAAATGCACACAATCTATATGTTCTTTTGCTAATTTCATGGCTGATTGACTTAGCAGTTTCCCCTCTCCCAACACTCTAGGTGCAATATTTTTTTTTAAAAAAAATTGTGTGCAGCTTCTTATGCCTGCATGGATCTCAGAAAGATAGAAGCTACTGAGTCAGACCATTGGTCTATCTGAGTTGATATTGTCTTCATGGGCCAACACCAGCTCTCCAGTTTCAGGCAGAAGTCTCCCCCAGCCATACCCATCACATTTCCCTGCTTGTTGTGTTTTGTTCACAGAATCATAGAAGCACAGAATTGTAGAGTTGCAAGGGACCCCAAGGGTCCTGTACTCCACCCCCTGCAATGATGTGGTTGTTTTCATTAATTGCTATTGTTTTTTATTGATTTGATGCTGTATCGTATGGTTTTGTGCTAGTAAATATTGTACTGACGGTTTTAATGATTAAATGATTGTATTTGTATTGGTTTGCTTTTCATTTGTGAACCACCTAGAGGACACAGTTAATCAGGTGCTATGTAAGTGGCATACATACCTGGAGATGTGGAGACTGAACCTGGTACCTTTTGCATGCAAAGCATGTGCTCGGCCATGAAGCTACAGCCCTTCCCTGGGGCCCCATTGTGGGATATGGTGCTGGTGAGCACTGAGAGATCCAGCATAATAAGAGCTGGAGTCTTTCCTTTCTTTTCTTCCTTGAGCATTCATTGTTCCTATACATTGCTCCCAAGAACTGAAAAGGGAAATGGAAAAAGCACAGCACTGGAGGTGAATGCTCATTCATTGGACATGGATGTGGAATCAAAGGAAGGACACTCTCAAAACCCATCAGCTGTACAAAAGTAAGTTAAGTGCAAGGAAAACCTGGCGCTTCACCCAAGAGAATTTCACTGAAATTTTCTCTCCCCTTAGATCAAGCATAGGCAAACTCCGGCCCTCCAGATGTTTGAGACTACAATTCCCATCATCCCTAGATAACAGGACCAATGGTCAGGGGTGATGGGAATTGTAGTCTCAAACATCTAGAGGACAGGAGTTTGCCTATGCCTGCCTTAGATAATGTAATTTCTGTTTTCATCCACTGATAGAGAGTTGGGATGCAATAAGAAATTGTTGGTGCAGCACTACTTTTAACTGTGAAAAGGATAGAGAGAGAGCTGGCTATGGATCTCCCAGGGCACATCTTGTTTGGCCCTATGCCTGAGAGTGGGTGCTGGCAAAGAACAATCCCAGCATCTCTATTGCTATAGTCTACTGAAGGGTGATCCACTCGGGTGCACCTGCCACCAACCTCATTCTGCCCTTGGCCAGCCCCCACCTACCTACCCTCTTACTTACAAGTTTGTGGGTAGAACAGCTGGTCACCTTCCTCTGTCACCACCTCAGTGCTTGCCCTTGGAGAACTCAGCAGATAGAGAGAAAACTAGAACTCTCTGCCTGTCATTGGCTCTGGCACCACCTGCTGTTGGCTTCCCTGCCTTCTGCCCTACCAGTTCCAACGGGCACAAGCCACGACAACTATAACCAAAATATATAGAGACAGAGGGGAGAAAGGTCTTAAAAGTATGCACACATTGGTAATAAATACTGCAGAGTCTTGCACAGTGGGTATTGGGGGAGGGGAAAGCAATTGAAGAAGCGCCGTCAAACTGGAGGGAGAGGCTGGAAGGACAAATTGAGAAAGCCAGTATAAATAGCAGCTGGCTCCAGACCAATTTCACATGTGCTACTTAAAGTGTTTTTGAGCCTCCCTCTCCTTATTGGAGTGCAGGTGTGAAAGATAGAAATGAAATTGGAAATGTTATTATATCAGGTTTTTAAATTGATTGTTGGTGCTAAGGAAGGTGGATTGACAAGCTCCTTCCTGCATTTTTTTGCCTGTGATCTGACATGCTCTTTCTCTGCTAGGGACTGTAATTTTAAGGATGTGCTGGTTTTTTACCCACTCTTTTCATTGTAGCTTGTTGTTGTTTTTGTTTTCTTAAACTATTTTAATTGTATTCTATCCAGGCTTGGGAATGGTGTGCTAAAAGCACTCTTATTAAATAAATAACAAATAACTCAAGTGCATTTTTAGGTCTACACCCACCATTTCCCACCATAGGCATGTAAGCTGAATCTCCATTCTCTGCATCACAGCCTTCCCAAAGCTTGAAATATGGGACTTCCCTTCTCATCAGCTCCAGCCAGAATGTCCAGTGGTGAAGGTTGATGGGAATTGTAGTCCATCAACATCTGGAGGGCACCATCTCAGGCAAGGTCCCCCGATGAGAGGAGCAGCCCTCATGACTTCAATGACCTTCAATGGTAAGATGCAAAAGAGCATAGGGAGTTGAATCTTTAATAGTTGTGTAGTAGGGCAAATTTCAGCAAGTATTGCTTGTCAGGGGTTGGGGAGGTAGTACCTCTGGTGGGGGACAGTGTCGGCTTCTGGGGTCGAAAAGCCAGCTGGCTAGCCCCCAACTGGATCGTCTCCTTCCAGCTGCGAAGATCCGTCGACCTCTGGCTCCAACATTAATCAGTGAAACATGTCGTCACTCCTTGTCGTCTCCTCGAAGAGAGAGTCAAAAGCAAAAGCAATACAGCCGAAGTTCTGCTCACGCCAGCAAACTGTGCTGGAATGTAAACAGACACGTGACACGTAGTAATCCCATGTCTGCAACTACCGTAAAGGTGGAATGGAAAATCCCATCAGACAGGTCATGCTCCTTCTGGGGTAGCTTGCCCACCTTTGGTCCCCACCCTGCACTCTGCTCTCACCTGTGGCTCCTAGAAGCTGTCAGCATGCGACAGCAGCCACACCCCAGGAATGGCTTCGACTGGCCGGCTAAACCAGGTGAGGGGGTCAATGGGTTTCAGATCCTTGGTGGGTTAGGGACTTCCCCTGCATGCGAAGACGGGCTCTGGCAGATTGAGCGGACAAGACCAAGAGTAAGTCCGGTGGTCAAGAAGGCAATTTCTGCACATGCCGTAGAGGGAAGTGAGGGGTGGGTGGGGCTTGTCCACCTAGGAAGGTGGCTCATCTAGAAGGAAAACTCTGATCCTAAACCTCCACTGCCTTGTGAGATACCTTCAGGAAAAGAAAAAGCTAAAGAGTAAACCCTACACACCTGCGGGGTGGAGTCCCTAAGGCCTTCCATGGCAACTCCTGCAGTCAAGCTGTTGCCAAATGTTTGTTCTGCTTTCCTTTGGACCCCATCAGTGAGGCCAAGAGGGGAGTCTGGGCAGCCCATGACCTCCATACACACTGCCCAGGCTTGCATACTGGGGAGGTCACTTCGGTGCTGCTAATGCAGCATTTTTACTTCACCCCTGGAGGGGCACTTCATTGTCTCTCAAGACAAACGGGTGCCAACAACAATATATTGTCATGTAACTGTCAATGGGGGTTGTGGGGGAAGAGGAGGAAAAGAAACTTTTTGCCAGAGAGACTCTGGCACAACACCAGACCATATGTTTGCAGCCTCAGGAAGACGCTACATAACAAAACAGTGAAGGGGGGGCATGCAAGGGAGGTAGCATTAGTAATGGCTGTGGGCTGGGACTCAGGGGACACTTGTGTGCATCATAGATGATTCAGATGCAGACAGGCTGGCCTGCATGAGCCCTCCTGAGCAATCACGTTATCTCTCGCGGGGGCTGGGGGTGGAGACGGGCATCGCACTACCGGGTCAGAGAGCATTTGCACTGGGTTTCTTTAGCACTTTAAAACGTCACACTTCAACACATTTAAAAGAGGCTTTCAGTTAAGAGTCCTTTCAAATAGCTGTGGGGGTGGGAGGAGTATCCAAATAAAGCCCCCGGGCTGTGCACTGTTCCACTGTCTCACATTACCTTTGCATCTCTGTGGAGTTAACGTTTCAGACAGCGAGACTGCAATCTAGTCATGCTATCTGTGGCTGATGGGAGTTGCAGTCCAGCAGGGGTGCCAACTTGAATGAAATATTGGGGGGCAGGTATGCCCTGCCCCACATAATCAATCACATGACATGGTGCATGCATACCATTTGAATAGCAATGCCCATCAATGGGGGGGGTGTCTCCTCAAATATTTTATGGGGGGGGGGGGTGAAGGGACCTCAGCCCCTAGGAGCAGGCTCCTATGCAGTCCAGCAACATCCAGAGGGTCTTGGGTTCTTCATTCCTGCTATACAGCTGGAAAGCAAATCCCACTCAGTTCAATAAATTGCAACTTTGGATTTGTTTTCTGTTTTTAGTTATTTGGAAACCATGGACTCCTTTTTCTGTGCTCGAACAAACATGCAGCCAAGTTTGTAAAAGGGAGGGTGGAATAAAAGTGGTAAATTGGCATGATCCCATAGTTCTTGTTACCTGTGGGCATTTGGAGCTTGTACTCCTAAGAAGGCATACCTACTTAACACAATGGGATTTACTCTCAATTAAAGTGGTTCGGATTATCTTTGAATGTGGCCAGAATTGCTCCCTCCCCTCCTTTTCCTGCTGCTAATGGGAGGTAATGGATAACTTTTGGAAACGATTTCATGGAGAAAACACTGTCACTTGAATTTTTAAGGGAAAACCCAGGAGCAGGAGCCCATAGAATTTAGCTTCCTGCTGATCACTAGCCTTTCCTGGAAAATCCACATTAATTTTCAATCCCGCCTAGACCAATAAAGTGTTTCATGGAAAGGAGGCTTCTGTGCAGCTCTCCTCAGCTTTGTGGTTTTGCTCTGCATGGTGAGGGCAGGTGTGTTCCATTTCCTAATCTCTCTGGGTTCACACACACATCTGTAAGCAACTGTCAATGACAGCTGTCATCAAATAAGGTTCACAGCACAACCCTATACAGGAGTATGCCCCACTGAATGCAATAGGAGTTACTTCTGCATAGACTTGGTTAGGATTGCTTCTAGCCACTACACTGCTGCCTGGGAACATGCCCATTGCTTGTTGACTGCCTTGCCCACATAAGGGCAGCCCTGTGGGATTAGTCCAGCCTCCTTTTCTCACAGGTGGTCAACCAAGTGCCTGTATTGGAACCCCACAAGCAGGACTGAAGTGCAATGGCCCCCTTCCTACAGGTGATTCTCAGCCACTGATATTTGGAGGCATCCTACCTCTGTACGGTAAAACCACAGAGCCTAGGGCTTGCCGATCAGAAGGTTGGCAGTTCGAATCCCCGTAACGGAATGAGCTCCCGTTGTTCGGTCCCTGCTCCTGCCAACCTAGCAGTTCGAAAGCATGTCAAAGTGCAAGTAGATAAATAGGTACCGCTCCGGCAGGAAGGTAAACGGCGTTTCCATGTGCTGCTCTGGTTCGCCAGAAGCGGCTTAGTCATGCTGGCCACATGACCCGGAAGCTGTCTGCGGACAAATGCCGGCTCCCTCAGTCTATAGAGCGAGATGAGCGCGCAACCCCAGAGTCGTCCGTGACTGGACCTAATGGTCAGGGGTACCTTTACCTTTAGCCATATGAAGTTATTTGGTACCACTTGTATACCATGTAACTTTGTGTTTAATTGAATGGCTGTGCAAATTTCCCTTTTGTTCTCTGTAAAATTAAATTTCTACAGTAAGGCAAGGGAACATGTGTCCTTCTAATGTTTCTGGACTGCAACTCCAGGTAAAGGCCCACCTGTCTGTGGGATACTAGTTTCCATGGGATGTTAGTCTCCTACTGCAATGAGAAGCCATGAATGGCTCCATGGGAGTTTTATGTCTCAAATGTTGAGTGATGCCCCGTTTTCCCCTGCTATAAATTCCACTGAAATTGGTTGCATTTTAATGTTACTGAAATTGTTTTATGTTCTAACTGTATTGTATTGTAACCCACCCTGGGGCTACATGATGCAGGGCTGGCTAAAAATCTGATAAATAAATAAATTCCCTATCTATAGTCTTTTAGTGCCTGTCTCATCATGTAGCTCTTCCATAATCTCTGTGAATTGTGCACACCTTCATGGAGGCTCGGGGCGCTTCATGATATGTTGTCTATCTCTGCAGCTCTTAGCAGTTATTCCGAATCATAGGAGCCAACTCCTAGGGGTCTAGGGGTCTCCCCCCCCCCCAGTTTATGGGCAATGTCATTCAAATGGTGCGTGTGCACCACGTCATGTGATCGATTATGCGGGGCACAGCTTACGTGCCCCCCTCCATATTTTATTCAAGTTGGCACCCCTGCTCCCAATCATGTCCCAGGTCCACTTTCAAAACAACCACCGGACAGTAGGCGGAGCCAAGGGCCAAGCTACAGCCGGGCGAGTTTTTGCCAGGTCAAGGGGATGATCTTCGATTTTTGGATGGGACGGAGAAGTAGGCAGGTGGGCGGGCTTTCCCCAAACAGATCCTAGTCAGGGATGCAGCTAGGTCGCTCTGGCCTGATTAGAGGGTGGAGCCAAGCAGATCAAGCTACGGGGATCAATGCAAGTAGAACGCGGGGGCGGGAAATCTAGTCTCGAAATTCCTGCTTTATTCGGCAAGATACCCACTTGATCCCGTCCCGAAGGCAATGGCTGCTTAGAGGCAGGTCAGCTACCTGCTTGCTGGCGCGTCTGCGTCTCCTCCCGAGCATCTCTCCGGATATTCCCGAGCGCGTCTGTGGCAGCTTTCGTGTGCGTGTGCGGCTCTCCCCAGCGCTGCCTGTGTGTGTGTCGGGGGAGGCCCTACGGCCCGAGCAGCCAATCGCGGCGCCTCTCGCGTGGAGGGGGGGGCGAGGAGAGCGCCCTGGGTGGGCACGAGAGCGGCAGGGCGCGCGCAGACGGGACAGAGCAACCTGCGCGAAGGCGAGAGAGAGAGAGAGAGAGGTCGAGGCAGTGCGGCTTGGCAGAGGGGACCGCGGGACCTGGAGGAGAAGCCGGCATGGAGCCCAACAGTCCCCGCAAGATCCAGTTCACGGTCCCGCTGCTGGAGCCGCATCTCGACCCGGAGGCGGCGGAGCAGGTGGGTGGCCAAGACCTTGCAGTGCGGGGAGGTGGCTTGGCTGTGCGCGGCGTAAAGGGGTTTCCTTTTCTCTCTCCCTCTCCCTGAGATCTGGAGTTAAAGCTTCGCCCCGGGACCTCTTTGTCTGGGATATGTGGGCTTCCCATTCTTAGGCGCCGTTTTGAAGTCACCGTGTGGCTCCCGATCGCCAAGCATGTTATCAGGGATTAACCGCTCCTCCCCATCCAGTAGGATGTACTGAAGTGGCTTTTGGAGCGTCTCTGAGCATATGCAGAATGCTTTCCTCTCTCCATTGAATAACCAGCCGCGCGCATCGGGGCTCCCCTCTGTTTTGAGCCTGTGTCCTCCCTGGCAACTCTCGTTTGGGAAACTGCTATGTCCCGGTGGTGTTTTCCTTGGCACCGCATGTGCTAAGGAACGGGGACGCAGTCGGGGTAGGTTTCTCCTGTATGTGCCCCCCACCCCCACCTCAAACCCATCTCTCAAGAGGAGCCTCTCCTGGAGGTCATGAATTGGGTTTACTGTGACGGCTGAGCATCCTCTTCCTCCTCCGAGTGAGCCAACTCCACAGATGTAAAGGTGGCATATCTTGTGGCATCGCAATGGGACGTGTTCTGGGATCTGGGTGGTGAACTCTGTAGGACTTCTCCAAGCTCTGGAGTGGGGTGGGTCTTGGGTGGGTTGAGCACTGGGAAAGGGGCGGGATTGTAGCATGTGGGTGTGGTGTTTGTCATTTTCGTCATTGGGCTTTCAGTCATATGTAGGTCACTTTAAGGAATTGGGGCTGTGGCAGGGAAATCTAGGGTGTTGCAAGGTGCTGCCCCCAATGTGGAGTGCTTGGCTCTGGGGGGTGGTTTGGGGTGAAAGTGCAAGCGCTTGGGTTGTCCTGCTCTCAGGTTTGCACTGAAATGCCATCGGGTTATAGGGAGTTGTGGCTGTGTAGCACATGCTTATTAGGGTGCTAACTTACATCTGTAACAATACCATTTTTCCAGGCTTATTATGTCCGCCAAATAATTCCCTTCGCTTTTAATATTTCTTCTGATTTCTCTTAGATATCAGGGATGCTTTGTCAACGGGCACTCTTGAGCTGTGATCACATCTGCTGTGTAGCTGGAGGCTAGTTAGTTATAGGTTGGCTCTCCTGTGGCGGTGAGGTTGCAGGATGAAAGGATTGTCCGTGGGTGGCTGCTGTGCAATTTTATTGGGAGGGTGATGAAAAGCGGGGCTCACTGTTTGGATTAAATTATGAGAGATTGCAGTGGAGGTTTGGGATCTGGACACTTGCTGTGGGAGGTCTTGTGTAATAGGAAATAAATGGGAGATTTTTAAACAGAGTGCAAAGGATGGCAGGGCTCCTCTGACTATTAGAGTTGCTGAAATTTAACAATGACGTTTAAAGTGGAATAAGAGTGATTTAAATGTACAGTATGGTGTGGATGTGACCACAACTATTAAAAGTGCTCAGGAACCTGGTGCTCTCTTGTGCCTGGCCTAGGGTTTTAACACACACACACACACACACACACACACACACACACACATATATATTAACTGGCCCTCTGCTAATGCATTTTTTTAGAGCTGCTTGCTGTGAAGACATATCAAGTGTTGATGCTCATCTCCATGCTGTTGAAATCACCAGCTGCTGATGTCTGCAGATGAAGTGGCTGTTAAAAAGCCAGAAGCAGGCCACAGTGGCCTTTTCCTAATCAGTTGGCAACCTTCTCTACCATTGGAAGCCCTTTAGGATATGTCACTTCTGCATTTTGTGCAGCACCTAGCACCCTATTGGTACCAAATGTTAGGCACAAAGAACTGCAAGATGTATTCTGGAGTTGTGTTTGGGTTGCTTGGAGGTGCAAGATCAACTGACCTATAGCATGTATGAGTTGCATTTGGAGAGGGAGTTTGTATTGTGCAGAGAAAGCATGGCTGACCCAACCCAGTAAACATTACAGGTGGCTGCCTGGGACTTCAGAAATGCAGGATAATGGGATGGGCAGGGGGCAGGGCAGTGAATCCTCTAGATCAGAGATCTGAATTCTGTGGTTCTCGAAGAGGTTGTTGGACTACAACTCCCATAATCTCTGACTTTTGGCCACACTTGATGGGTCTGATGGGAGTTGCAGCTCATCAACATGTGGAGGGCCATAGGTTCCCCACCCACACCTAGTCTCCTGCCTTTAAGGGGAAATGGCCTGAGAGGGGATGAGGCCAAGTTATTCAAATACAATATACAGTACCGGGTTGAGGAACCCTGGCCCGGGGGGGGGGTGCCACCCTACCGGCCTCTGTCTTTCTATAAAGTCCTTGGAGCATCCCCAAATGATATCCCCTAAGAGGTCTGTTTCATGCTCTCTTCTAGTACTTTTGTCTGGCTAAAGCACATCATTGAACTGTGGTGATGTCCTTGACTGGATAGGAGGAGGAGAGAAGTGGATGTGTATAAACCTCTGACTTCTGCATGGATGTAATCTATCCTCTTGTTAAAAGTCAAATCCATTGCTCTGCCTTCATTTTGCCTCTGGCCACACCCACCATTGCCATGTGGCCTCTGAAGGGTTGCCCATAAAGGAAGTCATCTCTTGGGTTGAACAAAATTTCCCTGCTGCTGTTATACCATTAATTCTCTTGTATGGAACCTGCTTCCAAGTACTGCAAGTCTATATGTACAATTTACTATGTTTTATGTAGCTTTTCAGAGATGTACTCTCTCACAAAGTGGCTTGTATTAATTAAGAAAAGAGGGTGGTGGCACTGCCATCAGGCTTCCAAAGACACACAAGAGAAGGGAAGAGGAGGGGGGAAGAAGCTGAAGGAGAGCAGTTATTTTAAGGCTAGAAAGAAGTGGTAACCTATAAGTGGGTTCTATTCATATGCATGGATCAAGCAAAAGAGATCAAGCAAAACAAGCTCTTGAGGGAGACACTTGTTCATCCCCATGATTGTGCACAACAGGGTTTGGGCCATCCCTGGGCCATGTAATGGAGAAGTGGGGAAGCTGTGGCCTTCCAGATGTTGTTGGACTCTAGCTCCTATCCTTGGCCATGCTGGTTGATGGCAAGTGGAGTCCAACAGCATTTGCAGGGCCACAGGTTGCTCATCTTTAGCATACAACAAGAAGGGGAGCACACAGAATTTGACTGGGGGAACAACCTAGCTGAACTGCCTTGGCTTATGTTGTGATGTCCAAAATGAAGACAACACACCAGTTATCCCACTTCCCCCCTTCATGAGCTTCCTTGCAAAGTTTTGTCAGTCTTGGAAAAGTAGAGATCTTGTTAGTTTTGCCTCCGTAGGAAAATATGCCATTTAAGGAGGGTTCTCGGAAGAAGCTGCTGAGCAGATGACCCTGCACCTTTAGCACAAAGAAAGAGCAAATGCCCTGGATCCCTTTTTTATCTTCAGGAAGTCCGTGCTGCTAGAACTAGAGCCTGATCTATCATGAATGATTAAGTGCCTTCTACCTAGAGCAATACCCAGGTAGATTCTACTCAATGAAGAAGGCCCAGCACCCACTGACAGAGCTTTCTTTGCATGTAGAAGCATACCCGCCAATATTTCTCAGATGAAAATAGGGACATTTCTCACACACACTGAACTCCCCCTCCTCGGCCCCCTATTTTCACCACCCTCCAGCAATACCTATGAGTGCCACCACCACTGCAGCAATGGGACACAGCACACACGCCCTCCACCGCCCTGAGAAAACCCCTTAATCCTGAATTAATTTTATTCTTTGATAGAGTTACAGAAAGAAAAACACCCCAAAAAATAAATTTATAGAAAGGGGTAAGATTAGATGTGGATGCACAAAACTTGGAGGGTCGTGCCCTCTGCCTTCCCCTCAGCTGGTGCTTCTTGTGGGGTTGGGTCTTGGCGGCGGCAGCTTCTCCTCCTCATCTGCTCTCCAGCAGCTGCTACAAACTGCCCCAGGGAGAAGGCCGGCAGCAGTGGCCATGGAGAGGCCATGGGATGTTCCCTCACAGCCACCACTGCTGTCACTCGGGAAAAGTGTCAGCTTATTCTCCTCCCCTAGCTCAGCACTGACAGGGGAAATAGGGACATTTTGAGATCAAATCAGAAGCCGGGGTGGCTTTTGTAATTCTGGGACTGTCCCTGGAAAATTGGGACACTTGGAGGGTATGCACAAGGTCCTAGGTGCCCTTCAGATGCTGTAGGACTCTAACTCCCATCAGTCCCAGACAGCATGGCCAGTGGTTGGGGGATTATGGAAGCTGTAGTCTAGCAGCATCTGGAGAACTTCAGGTTTCCTACCATTGTCCTGGGTTCAGTCTCTGGTATCTCAGTACAAAGATGATGGAAGCCAGGATGGGGAAGACATTGTGGAGATCCAGTATCAAACAGAGTAGACACTACTGAGCAGCTTGAAGGTCCTGGCTTGGTCAAAGGCAGCTTCATGTGACCTTGCTGCTGTACATTCAGTGCTTCCCATTCTGGGCTTCCTTTCCTCCCCACCTTCCTAGCCTTGTGGTGCTTGTTGGTGCTTTGATGGCTTCTGCTCTGCCCCATTTGGCATGACAGCTAGCCCCAGTCCCTGACCTGCCAGGTCACCATGACTGTTCACCTCCCATAACCTGCAGTTACCTAATCGTAGATTATACTGGAAATGTAAGGAGACATTCCTCTCTAACAAGGACTTTGCTGCCAGGCCTGCTTTTTAAGTTTTTGATAATGTTCTTGGAGCATTTGCTGGAAATGTATGGTCTGGTTCACGTTATCTATGTATCGCACATCATTTGCTTTCCCATCTCTTGGTGACTCACAAGTGGGTCTATGAATGGACTCTCATTGGAAAGTCTTGAGGTGGCTGATCTGCCTCATCTGCATGCAGTTCTGCAGTCATCAAGTGATAGCAGGTGCGAATGTATGAATCAACCCACAGAGATGTAATGGACCAGAGAGTCACAGTGACAGTTTAGTTGAATTCACAGGTGCTTTATTTCAAATGCTACCAAAAAACATGGACATTCTCCCTCACCCCCAGTAAAGCTTGGCTTCTCTCCAATGGGTAGCAGACAGCTTTTCATCTAAACCAATTTCCTTCAGGGTGGATTTGATTTAAATCGATTTAAATCGTGATTCAAATCACTAGGCAGTAAGACTTGATTTAAATCTTTTTTTTTTTTACAGAAAGACTCATTCTTGTGGTATAATCTTAATATTTATAACCAGATGAAGGTTTAATTTTTGGAATAATTAATTTTCAGAGAAGTTTTTACAGTTATATAAAAAATTACTGATTTGGTTATACTATTAGAAATACATTGACAGATAATTTTGAAATTATTGTGAGGTTTAATAAGTTAACTGTTTATATTTGGACTGCTTTTCTGCTGTACTTTATTGGAAGGAGAAAAATAATCATTTCCTTAATAACAATTTAAACAATTTATTTAACTAAAACAATAACATTATAGCATATGTATCCATGTTTGTTAACTGATGTGGTTAAACGATTTTTTTTTAACACCTTAGACTGAGTTTTAGCACACATGAAAAACTTAAAACAAATCCTTATTTCCTGATGAATAGCCTTTGGACTATAATGTAACTTAAACAGAAAACTATCTTTAGAAAGATTTTCCCTCCAAAACCATTTTATTTTAAAAATCCAATTTAAATAAAAAATATATATATATTTTAAAAACCATTGATTTTACCTGATTTCCTTTCAGTTCAAGTAGAAAGGATTATGAAATTATTTAAAACAAAACAATTTATAGATGCAGGAAAATCAGAAAATAAGATGAAGTAGGTATGGTGAACTTTTGGACCCCCAAAGTGGGTAGCAGAGAGATCTGCCCAAATGCTGGCTGTAATGATGGTGCATAAGGAAGAGGCAGACCTCTCAAAGGTGCAGGTGGGTCACCTGCAGCCTCCCATTCTCCTTGTAGGTGACCTCTAGTGCTTCTTGAAGCTTCACCATCATTCCATTCCCTAAAGCAGTGTTCCCCAACCTTGGGTCCCCAGCTGTTTTTGGACTACAACTCCCATCATCCCTCGTTAGCAAGACCAGTGGTCAGGGATGATGGGAATTGTAGTCGGAAAACAGCTGGAGACCCAAGGTTGGGGAACACTGCCCTAAAGAGTTCATTCCTGCCTTTTAGTTTCCTCCTTATCCCCCCCCCCCCCGGGTTTTTTGAAGTGCCTCTCCCCTCAACTACTTTCTGTGTAGTTTCAGAACAACTGGAAGGGATAGTGTTTTGTTTTATACATGTAAGTATGCATGCTTATAGGTATCGCTGCAAGTCAGCTGTGGGAGTGGAGATTATTGCTTGGTTTTTGCCCTTGTTTTTATTATGCATTTTGGTTTTTATATTGTAATTTTATGTTGTGAACTGCCCTGAAATCTATGGCAATATACAAATTTAATAACTAACTAATAAAAACATACCGTACTTATTTCTTGGTTGTAAGGCTTGGGGAGATAGCCGTAGTGAAAAACTGAAGCAGAGTGGCCCCTTATTCCAGAGTAGTTAAGAGGAGGGTCTCTGATCTAGAGTAGTTAATCCAGATCCATTGACTGTGGCTCTGCCACAGTTAGCACACTGCATCCAGCAAATTACCCCTGAGAGTATGTGGCCTTTGACAGAAAAAAGAGATGGCTCTCTCCTGCTCAAAAGAAACTGCAGATGAAGAGAGGGGCTGTGTGTGACGTAGTTCTCCACAGTACTTGTGTTTCAAGGGAAGGAAGCATGGACTTTCCTGGTATGGCCCCTTAACTGTTTTTTAGGGGGAGACGTGATTGTGCTAAAATCAGATGGAGTCTGTAGGCCAGATTTGTAGATTTAATTAAGCTCCTACTTTCTTCCTTAATTCAAGCACTGGTTATCCAGATCCCACAAATGACGGCCAACCCCCACTTTGCGTCTGCTGCTTGTCTGTTGATTTATTGATCTGGTGTCTGCATACCACAAATGTTTGCTGTCTTTTTCCTGGAATTGAGCTGTTTTTCTTCATTGCTTTTTCATCTTTCTTTTCTTTTTAATGGAGAACCACGTATTGTCTTGATTTCAGGCACCAGAGTAGAAGGTTTCTGTGCAGGAATCAACTGACTAGTCCCACCAACAGAAGACCACGCTTTGAGCGTCATAAATTTATCACCAAGCAAGTCTAACAGCCACAACCAGGGAGGTTGTAGCTTTATGACAATATTGGAGCCATAAGCAAGCAGAACCTCTGATGAGACAGTGCTCAAATTTGGCCAAATCTGTCACTTTAAGACCTTGAGGGGGAAATGTTCCCCAGCAGTTCTCCAATAGGAAGCACCATAGAGTATTTGGGTTGTATTCAATGCTAGTCCTATTCAGAGTAGACCCACTGAAATTAATAGACATGACTAGTATAGGTCCATTAGTTTAAATGGGTCTACTCTGAGTAGGACTAGTGCTGGTGTCTGTCTCGCTCACTATATCTAATCTGCCAGCGACTCTCCAGTGTCTCAGGCAGTGAAAGCCTTTCCCATCACATGCAACATGATAAATGTAGCTGGAGATTCCAGGGATTCAAATTGGGACTTTATGTATGCAAAACATGTGCTCTACCACTGATCTGAAGTTCCTCCTGTTCTACCTCATTCTGCCTGTTTAAGAACTTATATTCAATCTATACTTGGGTAGAAGACGAATCCTGGCACTATAGGTCTGATCCTCAATTTTTTTAGGGAACCAAAGTCACTCTCCATCCTGACCCATTTGCTCCACTCCTGATGTTATTGGACTCCAGTTCCTATTGACCCCAACCAGCATGGCCAACAGACAAGGATGATGGGATTTGTAGTCCCAACAGCATCTAGAGCCCCATAGGCTCCCCATAATTGCTGAAGTCCATTCCTCAAATACTGGGGGTTTCAAATCATCCTCATTCTATCTCTTCACTGTTCATCAAAATCTGAGTCACAGAGCACCCCACAAGTTCTCACACCCTCTTTTCTATTCATGAGACCCACCCATTCACACTGACAACCAAACATGTGAGCTGGTAGCTCACATAGCTATACCAACTGTGATGATATTGTGATTTGCATAAGCAGCTACAGTTCAGACCTGTTAACTACTCTCATGTGGTACGTTGGTTTGATCAAGCAGATGAACACCTCCTGCCCCACATACACATGCAGAAATGTTGGCTTCAAATGGCCTAAATATAATGCGTGAATTGACTCATAGTTGGCACCTGTTTCTTTTTTTAAAATCTCATTATTCAGTTCCCTTTGGATACTGAGGGTGGCTTACAATTATAGAATAAAACAATACAATACATCAATACAAAACTAGAAGCAGAGGGAAGAGATTAGCAGCAATTAAACCCTAAAAGCAGAAGATGATTCATAGGTCTAGGTAAATAAAAAATGTTCATTGCCTGGCATCCAAAATAGCATGGCTACCATGTGCCCTGCTTTACAGAGGATGGTCCTTTATTTTAAGGAGTGTCCACTCCAAATCTGGTGTGATGGTAAAGGACTCTCCAGGTGTTGTTGAACTACAGCTCCCATCATCCACAACCACAGGGCATGAAAGGAGTTGGAGTCCAATAACAACTTGAAGGGTCACAGGTTCCTCATCCTTGCTGTTAAGTAGCCTGTGACTCTCCACATGGTGTCCACATATGGTCATTGATGATAGGATGGCCAATGGACAGGGAGTCCCAACAACATCTGGAAGGCCACAGGTCCCCCAACCCTGCTTTATGGGGAGTGCAGTGCCATCTAAGACAGACTAAACACCACTTTTCAGACTAGACAAGCCACCTATGGTCTGTTCCTCCACCTTGTCTGGATTCAGCTTCAAATTGTCAAGCCTTGTCCAGTTACTGATCCCAGGTGCTGATATGACACATGTTCTGCCTCACCTGAATTGGATGAAGTGGCAAAAGAGATCTGAGTGTTTGCTCACTGATACCTCATTCCTAATCTCCCACCTGACCTCCTCACTCAGATATTATGTTGATGTTGAACAGCATGGGAAACAAAATAAAACTGCCAAACATCATTGCATAAAGTCTATGGGGCAGAACAGTAGTCTCTTGACACCACGTTCCGGACATCCAGGCAGGAACAAAACCAATGGTGAATGGTGTGCCTTATCCCCAGACAGCAAGCCCAGGTGGATGCCTTGGTGGATGCTTCTGAGAGATCCTGGAGAATTGGCAGGGCCAGACTCTCTATATCCTTTCCCCAAAATAGGCCATCTATTCGGGTGAACAAGGCACTTTCCAAGACAAAAATAAGATTGAAATGGATCTCTAGTGTTGTCTAGAGTTGCATGACCACTCAAACCTCTTGCTCAAAAAGGGAAATTAGCAATTGGCTGATAGTTATGATGCTTCTTCAGCTGAATAGATGGGGGGGCAGTTGAATAGGTTTTCTGTGGGGAAATACCCTTCCCTGATAAACAACATAAGTAAATGTATGCAAATCAACAGAGATAATAATAACACAGGACATACCATTAAAGCTTTATTCAGTCCATAATTTTTGCTAATTTTATCTAAAACATGCACACACCCCTTAACATAGAATACATTGTTTATGCCCTCTAGGAAACTAGATGCACTTTGGGCAAGTACATTAGTGGAGAAAGGGAGCAATCGAGCTTCCAAGACGCGGACAGCCAACGGTTGCAAAATTGCTGGCAACCCCTTCCTTGGGTCTGGAATAGCAGGAGAGATCATATTTCAGGGCTGTGCAATATCCTGAGAACGATAAAGGGCACAGGGATGCAGTGGAAAGAGTTGTAAATATATTGACCAATCCGGGGAAGGGGTGAGGAGAGTTAGAAACGCACCTCTTCCCCAGGCCGTTTGAACCAACGGCCTGTGTGTCCCTGTCAAAGAGAATGTGCTTATTTACGATGAAGCACGTAAGTGCCCAGAACTAACAATGGAGGTGGCAGCATTAGTCAATGTAGCAAGGCACAAATGGAAAAAAAGCTAACATGACAAGACAGACATGATGAGAACACTGACATACGGTAGGACGGCGGAAGCTGCTTATCTTCATCTTTCTTTGGCTGCATATGAAACGTCAGAAGAAAAGATACACCTTATCAGTTTCTGGGATCTTCAGTATGTGCTGAACCTCAGATCTAGGGCTGCAGCAAGGAGGGGGGAGCTACTACCCTCCCTGGGACATTTTGAGTCTGTTCTCTGAATGTTCAGCCATCACTGCTTTTTTTTTTTTATGCCAAGCAACTTTCTAGTTTTTATGAAACTTTTTTTTGGGGCAAGTGAAGACAGCATTATACCCAATTGGTTAGTAAGAAGTAAAGCTGCCTCTGCACCTCCCCCTTCCTCTGGAAACTGAATGCAAAAAAGCTGGAATGAATGACAGCCATTTGGCTTTTAAATAAATCTTGCTACCTTTGTTCTTAATTTTTTATTAAGCTGTTTATTCAACCACAGATAAGTATAGAAAAAAATTATAAAGTAGGATGTTCAATATGGCTTGAACAGTTTGCATTGTTCCCCCAGCGAGGCCAAAATTCAGCACACCCACCCACCTCTGCCTTCCGTTCTGCTCAATTCACTATGTCATTATAGCAACACCCTGCAGCATCCCCTTGGCTCAGCACCCAGTGCGGTGGATCCGGTTGCACTGTCCTAAATCTGCCTCTGCAGACCCTCAATGCCTGTAGCTCCATGTGGTCTATGCCAAAGGTGACAAACCTGTCGCCTTCTGGATGCTGTTCCCATGAGTTTTGAATTGGAGCCACCGCAAAATAATTGGGGGAAAGGCATCCATTGAGCATGCTTTAATGTTTGTGCAGCGCCTTCCAGGAGGAGAAGCAGGCCTCGTTTGAAGTGGCTGGCAGCAAACCTGGGAAAGACTCCAGCAAGACCAAGACCAAGTCTGTGTCCCATTCACAAGGCTTACAGTTTCTGGTGGGCCATATTCAGCGGCATCTGAAATCAAGGACTACCAGTCATGGACGTGTGGGAGCTATAACTGCAGTGTTTAATGCTGCTATCTTGGGGTGCCACACAGATGAGGTTCTCGAACTAGCAGGCAATGCATCCAAAGACTTGAAGGTGAAATGAATCACTCCCTGTCACTTACAGCTTGCAATAAGAGGTGGTGAAGAACTGGATTCCCTAATCAAAGCAACCATTACTGGTGCAGGTGCAATTCCACATATCCACAAATCTCTCAATGGAAAGACAGGATGGGAGCTAGAGTAGTACAACCACTGGAGGACCATGGGTTTCCAGCCCTTGCGCCAGAGCAGGCATGGCCAAACTTGACCCTCCAGCTGTTTTGGGACTACAATTCCCACCATCCCTGACCACTGGTCCTGTTAGCTAGGGATGGTGGGAGTTGTAGTCCCAAAACAACTGGAGGGCCAAGTTTGGCCATGCCTGCGCTAGAGAGAGATGGAGCCCAGAAACTGGTGCTTATATATAAATGCACACAGGTTCTGTTGCTAATTTCCTGACTGGTTGGCTTATCTGTTTTCTCTCCCCACAGAACTAAATCTTGTAGGTGTAACATCCAAAAAGCATTTCTCCATGCAACTTCTTATGGCATCATCAGAGGCGTAGCAAGGTCAGGTGGTACCCGGTGCGATAAAATCTTTGTCATCCCCCCCACATAAACGGCTCAGGGTAGGCTTGGGAGTCGCAGGTGGGCGGCGTGCTAAATGTCACCCCTGCGACTCCCAAGCCTCCCCCAAGCTGTCAAAATGAAGGCAAAGTGGCGCAGCTCTCCCTTTCCCCTGATGGCTCGGGGTAGACTTGGAAGTTGCAGGTGGGCGGTGCACAGAATGTCACCCCCCCAGCAATGACACCTGGGGCGGTCCACTCCCCCCCTCCGCACCCCCTTTCCTATGCCTCTGGACATCATGAATCCTTAGAAACACAGAAGCTGCCTTATACTGAGTCAAACTAGTTGGTCTACCAAGCTCAGTATTGTCTATGTTGGCTGACGGTGACTCTCCAGGGTTTCAGACAGGGTTCTATTCATGACTTTCCTGTGTAGGCCAGGAATTGAAATGGAGGCCTTCTGCATGCCATGCATGTGCTCTGCTACTGAACTGCAGATCTGCTCCTTGGTGGAGCAAGTTGGGTGCAACTAATTTGAAGTCCTGCTGCTTTCAGTAGGACTTGGTCCTGAGGACTAGCTTTAGCTTGGTTATGTGTTGGAGTGTTTCCTCATTTTTGCATTGACTTCTGAAGGCCTCTTCAATATTGGCCACACACAGTCCAATACGCACATTCACTCATGCGCACTCACTGCCCTTTTTGGCTGCTGGAAGAAATCAGAACAATGGTTAGAAACACTGCCCATTTGTCAGTTCTGGAGTTTTGCTGCCCTGAAGCCTTAATTCTGTGATTGTCTGGACCCCTAGTCAAGAAACAGTTTATTGGGTCTGATTCTCCCACCCAAAAGCAGCAGCCTGTGATGTTGCCTGTTTGTGTAAAATTGCAGAATGGTGACATGAACTTTTCCAGTAAGGCAGCTGACTATGTTTCAAAGCCAAAGTAAGACACCTGTCATATGTAGATCATCAGCACAAAATTAAGCTGATGGAATTAGCTACCACCAGCTGCAATGATGGCTACCAACTTGGGATGGTGTGTGTGGTGCAATGGTTAGAGTGTGGGGCCAGGACCTGGGAGACCAGAGTTTGAATCCCCACTTGACCTTGAAACTCACTGGTTGACTTTGGGCCAGTCACCATCTCTCAGCCTAAGCTACCTCACAGGGTTGTTGTAAGGATGAAATTGGGAGAAGAACCATGTACACCACCTTGAACTCCATGGAAGAAAAGTGGTATATAAATTTTAACATAAATATCAAAACAGTGTGAAAATGAATTCTATATCATTTACAGACTTGAATAGAGCAATTGAATGAATGGACTAGATGGCTAGACTAGATGACAATTTGGGTCCCTTTAAACTCTGTGTTCTATGAATACCAATCATATGCACTTGACTGTTTTTGTAACCACAAACCAGCAATTTCCACTTCCTTTTTCCATTTTCCATCAGAATTCTCTGACATCCCTACTGGAGAATTGCATGTTCCCTGTACCTACTCCAGCCTCAAAAACAACTAACCCAGCTGCTATCCTATTCAGATAGCAAACTAAATGCTCTTTGTGCCACATGCCCTTTTGTCTTTTAAAGATGGCAGAGCTGTTGAGAGGCAGGGTGGGGGAGCAGGGAGGGAGGAAGAGAAAGCAGTGAGGTTGAGGACAGGGCGCAATCCCACTGGGCCCAGCTTCGTTTCCCAACATGGTTATGACCGTATGTGTGCAGAGTGTTCTCAATAACACTGTGGGGAGCAACATTGCATCTGCTTTAATGCGTGCGCGTGCACACACACTCACTGTTTGCTCGCCCTCCTTCTCCAATTAGTCTCAGCGCCGGCCGGGTGTGGTGGGGTTGCCCTCACCAGCAGGAGCCGGGGAAGAGAGTCACAGCCACCTGGCAGGCTCCTCTGCCTTGCCTGGTGCATTGTTGTTTGCTCTGCATCTTGCTGTGTGCGGAAGGGCATCTGAATGTCTCCTGAGAAATGTGCTGCAAAACAGCTGAGCTCATCCTTCTCCTGCTGCACTCAGGAGACTTCTGCCGGTGGCTTCTTTTTGGTTGTTGTTTTGTTACATGATGCCATGAGCAGTTTGCGCTTTTTTGGGGGGGGTATTATTTATTTTTATTCTGAAAGAGTAAAGGACAATGGAGAAGGACCAGCCCCAGAACCCGTTTTCAGATCAAACTACCGGTATTCTTCTGGCAAGGGACAAAGGGCTTGAACACGTGCAGAGTCCTTTGCCATAAGGAGAAGCCACCCTCCAATCTAAGACTGAGTGATCTCAAAGTTTGGCTTTCAATGCTGTTGGAGGCAGTGCGCTTTTCTGAATAGCCATTGCTGGAAATGCCAAGGGGGGGAGGGAAGGGGCTTTTGCGCTCTGCTTGCTGGCTCCAGAGAGGCATTTGGTTGGAGGGCTGGATGTTGATCTAAATGGGCCACTGGCCTGATTCAGCAGGACTCTTCTTACACTTAATAAGAACTGGCCGCCTTCAGAAGTTTAGACCTGGCACCTTTCATGCCCTCCCCAGGAAATAAATTAAATCCTGGCATCTGGGCTGCAATCCCCCCCCCCCCATTTCCCTTCCATTATGGAGGCTTACACTATCTCCTGTACACCTTGTCCTCACAGGTCTGGCAATGCACATGTCTTTAAAAAGGTTTTTAATAGAATTCTAGGCACCAGGAATGGAGAAATTCCCACTTGCCTCAGAATTAGAATTATTTGGGAAAGCCTGCTTTCTGGCCAAGCTAGGTGTTAATTTAATTGTATGGTGTGCCATGCATCAACCTCCCCCCCCCCCAATAATCTTTATTTAATTGTGGGCACTGGGATGGCTTACTCTTCTTTTACACATCAGGACTGCTGCACATGAGGAGAAGAGGTTTAACCCTTCCATCTCCAGTTGCAATCACAGTAAAATGTTTCCTTCTTCACATGTGGCCATGAGTCTTCATGACGGACCCACAAGAGTTACCAGTATTTTCTAAGCCATAGCTGCGTGTGTTCAATTTTTTTTTGGGGGGGGGTAAATAATTTTGTTTTGATTTCTAGAAGTAGACATCTAAATATATATCCATAACACCCCCTGCACCTCCCAGTCTCACCAGCTTTCTGGTAAGTATTAATGTCTTTAAGATATGCCTTCCTCTTTTAATTTTCCTACAGGATTCTCCCATGTGACTCCATCAGAGTAGTATGGAAGCATCCATCCACTGTGTATGCGATCGTAATTATGATCCCACATGGAGAGAAAGGGATGGAACATCCCTTCAGCCCATGATGGATTCCTGATCTATGCTGCCTATCCCGTGCCTGTAATTAAACAAAGGACAAAAAACCGCATAGCTGCAGTGGCTTCTTACACAGTTAAAGTAATGTGCCAGTTTGGGCAAAAAAAGTCTGTTTTCTTTCCAAACGTCTGGCAACTGAGGCAACACTCCTCCCCCACCCCCAATTAAAAAAATGGTAGGCACATTTCATTTACACCAGGAAAGTGTTGTTATTGTTATTATTTTTAAGTCTGTAGCAGTCATTTCCCTGCTGTCAGAGGAGCCTGCCCTGTCCTTTGTTTCTGTTCTGCATGCGATTCTTGACTGTAAGGAGGCTAGTCTAGAACAGCTGCCTTGTGCAGAGATACAGAGGTAGCCCGCCCTGTGTGGATGGGGAGGGCTGAATGCTGCTGTGTGTCTATTATCAGGAGTAATGAAAGGATGCAGCCATTGCCATCAGAAAGAGGCACAATAGAATTTCCCTTCCCAGCGGAAGCTGATTGGATGGAGACCTTGCCAGAGGCCTGCATCATGCAGAGAAGCAGCAGGCAGCCTCTGTTATTTGGTGGGCGGGCAGGAGAAACACTGAGCTCACAGGAGCCTTTTGTTACTTCATATCAGAGCATACTTGGGAGATCTTTCACAGTTTTTTGTCTGGGAATTAAGTGATTGATTTCCCCTGCCTCCTTTTTGTTTGTGTGAATTGGTATGCTGCCCTATGCCTTGTGATTTCAGTAGTTCAGTACTTCAGATTTCCTTGCACACTTTCAAACCCTTCCGGTCCCATCCACTCAGTGGTAGATGGTTTGCTTTTGCAATGCATGCGGAAAGGTCCAGGTTTGATCCTTGGCATCTCCAACTTAAAAGAGTTTGGGGCAAAAAGGGCTGAGAGAAGGCCTCTCTGTGGAGACCTTGGAGAGCTGCTGCCAGCCAGAGTAAACAGCACGGGGCTCAATGTTAAAGTGGCCTTCCTTGACCCTGTGGTCCTCCAGACACAGTCCAACACCTCCTCCCAACATCTCTGATGATAGGGCATGCTGGCTGGGGCTGATGGGAGCTGCAATAGTCCATCAACAGGAGGGTACCACATTGGAGGAGACTGGCACTACCCTAGGGCAGCAGCTTTTGATAGATATGACATCCTTTAAATCAACGGAACTGATAACCTCCCTTGCCACTATATTTTTATCCCCTACTCAGATCAACTGCCATAAATATGCAGTTGATCTGCATACAATATATATACAATAAAATATACAAACACTCTCCTCAATTCCTGCCAGGCAGAGGCCATAGTGGGGTTCCAGAGTATGTGCTCTATCTGCAGGATGCTCCAGGTTCAGTCCCTGGCATCTCAAAGCAGAAGGGACCTCCTAGCACAAGAGTGAGCAACCTGTGGCTGGATTCCACATGGGGGGCCAGGAGGGGGGAAATAGAGGATGGTCAGCAGAGAGGAGTGGCAAAAAGAGAATGCAGGGAGGGGAGGAGCATCCTGCCTGCCACTCACTGTGGCTCCACCCACTATCAGCAGGCAACTCTTGATAGAAAAGTGCTGTAGCTCTTCTATCCTTGCAAGCCAGTGCTAGGTTTCTTGTACCATTAGTCTGAGTGACCCGGGAGCTCCTGCATGCAAAAGGTGTGCCCTGCTGCTAGTGTGGGACCATAGAATTGTAGAATTGTATAGTTGGAAGGGACTTCAAGAGTTATCTAGTCCAACCTCCTGCAGTGCAGGAATCCTGCCCACAACCATCCCTGGGTTAGCACCAACCTTCTGGTTAACAGCCAGGCAGAGGCGTAGGAAGGTCAGGTGGTACCCAGTGTGGAAAATTTCTTATCCCCCCCCCAAACACAAATTGATTTCTTTTTTCCTGCAAAAAAAAAGGTTTTATGTTATTTCATATTTTCTTACAAAGGAATAATAATAATAATAATAATAATAATAATAATAATAAACTTTTATTTATATCCCGCCCTCCCCAGCTGAAGTCAGGCTCAGGGCGGCTATCATCAGACACATAACATTGGTATAAAATCAAACAATAATTAAATTACCTCCTAAAAACATGTCAAAATCAAATTAAAGTCTAATTAGATGGCTTTCCGCAGGGTCGGGTTGCGAACAGTAAGTGCTCCACTGAATTGACATTTCAGCCTTCATGACATAGGAAAACGGCCAAGTAAACAGCTATTTTCATGGAGGATGGTCAAGATATTAACTGATATGCATGAAATTTCATATATAGCTATATAATCCTTAGTGTGGTAAGATAAGACCTTTGGAGCAGGCATTTTTTTAAAAAGGTTTTTTATGAACCACCCTAGTAGGGCAGTAATTGTTCCTTGATAATTTGTCACCCCCCCTCCATGATGGCACCTGGGGTGCCTCGCCCCCCGCCCCCTTCCTACACCCCTGCAGCCAGGCACACTGACCCATTGCGCCACTGGGGGCCAGGAGGATTGCAGGGCAGCCTCCAATGGTGGGAGGTGTCCATTGGGACTAGTAGGGTGGAAGGTAGGAAGACCAATGGGAGGCAGAGCCACAGCCAATGACAGCCAGCTAATTCTAATTTCCCTCCCCCCCCCCCAGTTTTCTATAAGGGCAACACTGAGGCTAAGCAAGGAGAATATTGACAGCCAAGGCCATCCCCTGCGCTGGTTGTAAATAAGAAGGCAGGCAGGTGGGGGCGGGGGACTGAGGGCATGCTTGCATTATTGCTTGCTCCACATCTAAAGCACACATCCCCACTCATTTCTGAAGCTACATTCACACAACATTAGACACAATCCATGTCAGTCCTGTAGTTTGTCTGCAAATACTGCTATTTGACATGATTATGCCCTATAATTTCATTCTCGCTAGAAAACTGGGTGCTGTGTAATGAGAAGATAACAGTACAGTCCCAATGCATGGCCCAATGAGTGCACATGAGCAGTCAACATCTTCATGAATGGGAGAGTGTGGGTTGGGGGGGTGGGCAGGGGCAGGGAAATCAAAAAGACCTTGCATGCCAGGTGAAGACATCCCTGACTCTGTCTGATGTGAACAGCACACCTTGAAATGCAGGCTGTGTGTGAATGACCTCACTGCAATTCAAACCACTCACGTGAACCTACCCTGAATTTGGTACCCTATTTGCCTTAAAAGGCTAGCCTCCACTTGCAGCCTTTTAAATGTCTTTTCTTTCCCTTCATAAGCCACCTTGCCCAGGCTCTATCCTTTCCTTGCTCTCAAACTATCTCCAGCCACTGGCGGAGGAAGAGGGGGGCAGCGCAATCCCGGTGGGGTTCCATCGCGGCTGCCCCCCCCGTCCGCACTGGGCGCCCTGCCCCCCAGGCGGCGCGCCCCGTCCCAGGACGCGCGCCAGCCCCGCCCCCGCCTGCGCTCCGCCCCCCCCCCCGTGCCAGAGCATGAAGTTCCGCCGCTGTCTCCAGCAGCCAACAGCTGTATAGATTGCTCCTTTGTAAGTGCCTGCATGACACCTCATAACAGTTACAGGCCGGGGAACAGCAGAGTTATTTCAGAGAGGTGGGAAATGGTGCCACAGAGGAATGGTTGCCTGTGGCGCATATGTGGCACATAGGCTTATTTCTTCTATCCCATTCTCACTTCTGGTCAAACAGCTTTGTTCTTGAGGAGGTGCAAAAACCCCTGTTTATCTGAGATGACACAGAGGTGCAAGTACGCTGCACGAGCAACAATGGTTCTGTCACAGGCCACTTCCAACCCTCTTCTGAAATCAGTGCTGTCCATCGCTGCCTGCAAGCAGTTTGGTTTGGACGTGAGTGTCAGGAGGAAAACCTTCACTGGTGAGTGAGGGGAAAGTGCTTGGTTGTGTGGCCTTCCTCTCTTTCCTGCTCTAATTGGCTGCAGCCAGACTAAACGGAGCTGAGGTCCAGCTGTTTCTATTGTTGCTGCCTCTCCTGCCAAGCTCTGCAGCTTTCAAGGTGGCAATTGGCCAGGCGGGTGGTGGGGGTGGATTCTCGACTAAGTAAGGAGGACAGGGGCCACCAGGCTGTTACTTTTGCACTTCCCAGTTGATTCTTATGCAAAGGAGATGGAACTGCCCATGAAGTGCACAGAGTGCTTTTTAAAGAGGTGGGAGGGAGGCTTCAAGGGGTGTGGCTTGTGGCTGCTGACATCATTGAGATGCTGGTTTGGACTTGAAGGGCTGCTTTCTGTGCCCTGAAATCAATAATTCTACTTCTATTTTATTTTTACATTTAGATCCTCCCTTTCTTGCAAAGAGTTCACAGCAGTGTAATTGCCCACTCCCATTTTTAGCCTCACAACAACCTTGTGAGGTAGGCTAGGCTGAAAAGTGGTGATTGGCCCAAGATCACTCAGTGAGCTTTCATGGCTCAGTAAAGATTTGAACTTGGGTCTGCCCTGCCCTAGTCTCACTACATCACTCTATTTGTGTGTGAGTGTATTTTAATTACTATGCAACAGATCACTACACATGTGATGTGTGCTCCTTTGTAATATGTAAAGCAGGTATGGACCATTCCCCATTTTTTTCTTCCTCTCTTTTAAATGTTGCACAAAGAAAATGAAGGGAAATCAGTTTTGTTCCAGCTCAGGTAGTGGTTGGGCGACAGACAGGTGTATATCTTGCTTTGTGCAATATCATAGGGTCAGCTCCTGCTAATTTTTAATACTAGTGGGACCCCAACAAAACATTGCAGTGTTGGGTGCTTCTGTTCATTTCTTCATTTCTCCTCCCCCCTGCTTTTTTTTTTAGTTCATCTCCCACCCCTCCAACACCCACTGAGCATGCTCAGTCCTCACTGGGCTGTTTTGGGCAGAGGTAGCCAATGTGGTCTCCAGGTGTTGGGCTCCAGCTCCCGTCACTGCCAGCCAGTATTGTCAGGGATCATGGGCAGGCACTGTACAGTGGTACCTCTGGTTACGTACTTAATTCATTCCGGAGGTCCGTTCTTAACCTGAAAACGTTCTTAACCTGAAGCACCACTTTAGCTAATGGGGCCTCCCGCTGCCGCTGTGCCGCTGCTGCCCGATTTCTGTTCTCATCCTGAAGCAAAGTTCTTAACACGAGGTAATATTTCTGGGTTAGCAGCGTCTGTAACCTGAAGCGTCTGTAACCCGAGGTACCACTGTAGTCACAAAACACCTGAAAGCACCATGTTGGTGCTGTAAGCTGCCCAGAATGGCTGGGGAAACCCAGCCAGATGGGCAAGGTATAAATAATAAAATATTATTATTGATTATGGGACTACCTCTGGTTTTGGAGATCCTCTCCACATAGGTTTCTCCACCCCAAAGTCTTCTGTACTTATAGAAAGAAACCTCCAAGTTCCCCCAAAGTGTGATGATTTTCAAAGTTTTCTAGGGAAAGCAATAAAACTCCCATTTGGACTTGGATTCTGCACCCATTGGTCACTGTTGGCCATGTGGAGAAGCGGCAAATAGTTTGTCTAAAGCACACCTGGACATTGGAGATTGGAGGACCACAGCTGACCAGAGGTCAGAATCATTGGGCACCTGCCAAGGCTTACGTCCTTGCAGAGGGGTATTACACCCCCCCCCCAATTTGAGACTCCTGCTTCTCAGCCTCTCAGCTGTCCACTGCTGGGGTTCACCTGCCACCTCCAGCTATGCAAGAGTGATGAGATGCAGCAGTGACACACACCCTCCCCGCCTTGCACTCTCCCTCTGTTATTCAGAACAGCGATGAGGTAACCGTGGCTCTCTAGGTGGGGCTAGACTTCCACTCACATCTGCCCCAACCAGCATGGCCAATGGTCAAGGATGGTGACAACATCTGGAGGGCCCCAGGTTCCTCATCCCTAATATAGATTGGAGTAGGGGAAAGGTAAGAGACGCGGGTGGTGCTGTGGTCTAAACCACAGAGCCTCTTGGGCTTGCCGACCTGGGGAGAAAGAGGGGAGAAGGCCGAAGCATCTTGCCTGCCTGGCATGTGGGGAGGAGGCAGCCGACAGTTTAATTTGTTTGTTTTTGTATATGGATTTTTATTATTATTACTATGCTAAAGAGCAGTGATTAGACTGAATTTGTTTAAATAATTAACTCAGCCTCTTTTGCAGTGATTGCCTCCAGTTTTGGGTTGCAGCTTTTATTTCTCAAGGGGGAGGGTGCTGGTTCTGCAGCTGCCTTCCAGCATTGATGCAACAGTGCAAGTTCCGATGTCGCATTGAGTGAAGCACTCAATGGGCCCAATCCAGCCTGACTGTGTAGCAGAGCCATAGTTATCGAGGGGCGGGGGCTAGCCAGGTTTTTTGCCCCGGGTGAAGCCTACAGAGGGGTGCCACTGAGGCTCCCAGCCTGTGTGTGTGTGTGTGTGTGTGTGTGAATGAACACAAACACACATGCAGGAGTTGCCAAACTGAGTCTTTGATCTGGGTGAAATGGAGCCTGGTTTCAACCCTGCTGTGCAGCATTGGAGAGGGTCAGGGCTGGGAGTCTGCCTGCCTTACATGGGCACATGCGCATGGTGCACACACAGAGGGAAGTGAACTCTGGCAGGCTACTCTTGGCGTTCCCCGTTGTGATGATTGGCCTCAGTGGTAATTGACAATCAATGTCGGAAATTGGTCTAAAAATAGCAACGGGAGCAGCAGCCGTTCCAGTTCCAGTTTCCAAATGGGGCTCTTTGCTGCGCCAAAATGGAGATGCAGTCAGGGAGTAAGTAGGGCTTAGGGTGGGAAAAAAAGGCAAGCTAACCAGCACAGCCTTGAGGGCGCACGAACGAACGCCCCCCCCCCATTAGGCAGGGCTCTTAGATCCCAGTTCTGGGAAGAGAGAGTAGTACAACCAGGGTAAGCGTGTTTTATTCCACAGTTTCACAAGCAGCCTGTCCAAGCATGGATATTTGGCTTTGTTAGCCAGCCATCCTGTTGGCAGACTCAGGTTATGCATCCCCTCCCACACCCGAAAAGGACTTAAATTTGCAACAGACTTGCATGGGGTAATTTATATGTATAGATGCATATTCATAAATAATTACTCTTATTTAGAGCAGAGAAGATGCAGGGGGAATCTTTGTGTGCCTGCTCTCCCCTTTTATGGTTTATCCTTAAAGGGGACAGCCCAGAACAGCTTCAAACAGAGAGCTGTCCTCTAAGAGCCCTTCAAAAAGGAGGACTGCCTCTATAAGGTAGGAAACACGGCCACTCTGTTCATGGCAGGCTAAGTATATCACTCCACCCCACCCACGGACAAGAAGGGGGGAGGCAAATAGGAAGCTGTCAATGCCTCCCATGCTGCATAAGTAAAGGTACATGCAACATTCAGCCTGTCCTGCTCTGATTTGTCCCCATTCAGAATCCAGCATTCTAAGAACTTTTGGATATTGTTTTTCAAACTCCCAGAACTTAAGGCGGCCTTTCTTGACCTTGGGTCCACAGATGTTGTTGGACTATAACCCCCCTCATCCCTGACCAGCTAGGTATGGAGGGAGTTGTAGTTCAACCAAAATCTGGGGCCTAAGGTTGAAAAAGCTGGCAGAAGGTTTTAAATAGCTGGGAGGCGGCAGTTGAAAGCATGTGCTCGGTGGCTGGTAAAAACGTGGAAGCTGGCAGTGTGCATGCGCAGAGGGGAACTAAGAGGAAGTAGGCAAGGAGCCTTTAGAGCAGGGGTCCTCAAACTATGGTCCGCCCAGCCATTTCAGAACCCGCCACAAAGTCCAAGGCTGAAAGGCCGTGCCAGGTTTACCTCAGCCTCAGGCTCTGTCTCAGGCTCATTCCCCAACCCCCTCATTCTGTCTCCCCCTCCATCCCTTTGTCGCCTCTTCCCGGCCACGCACTGCCTCTCGGCGCGCAAGAATTTCACAGGACACACATGTCCTGCTTGAAGTCAGTGGCAAACGCCTCTATCGGTTTCCACGGGGTCCTGCAAGTCAAGCCCAAGTCTTTTTGTTTATTTCCCCATTCAAGAAACTGACCAGCCAAGGTGGGTTTTGTAGTTTGATTATTTTTTGTTGCTCTTTCCTCTCAGTTCCCCCCTGGGAGGCAGAAAGAGCCACGTTGAGTCGGCTCAGTGGCGTCACCCAGGCCTTGTCTTGTTTCCCAAGAGATCTCTCCAATATTGGGATTTTTAAAAAGAGGGTTCCCAGTAATGAAGGACGGTTAGGGAACTGCAGGTCCAAGTTGCAATCCACAATTCCCCAGCCTCTTGAGCTGCTCCTTCTCTTTTGAATAGGGTTACTGCTGAGAAAACGGCTCCTGTCTCTGGAGTGCAAGAGGGCATGCTCAGGGCTTTAGAATTGGGTCCTTAGCTGTGTGCCTTTGGGAGTAAATTCAACCCAAAAGGAATGGGCTGCGTGGTTTCCAGTCTCTGCATTAATTTCACACTTCTTCCCTAAGCTCATTTAGGGAGAAGTTCTTTGAGTGAAATTCTTAGTAAATTTTAAAAGGGTGGAGTGGGGCAGAACCAGGGTGACAGTCTGGCATCTAAACCTAAAGTCTTTACAGTATTATTGTGGATTTTTAGTAATGTTGCAGTATATATATCTTTGAGCACTGACCATTCATATTTTTTCAAACTATAGTCTGGCCCCCAACAGTGTCTGAGGGACAGTGAACCGGCCCCCTGTGAAATTTGAGGGCCCCTGCTTTAAGAGGAAATAAACAACTATCTGACTTTTAGAAGACATCTGAAGGCAGCCCTGTTTAAGGAAGCTTTTAATGTCTGGTGTTTTATTGTATTTTTAATATTGTGTTGGGAGCTGCCCAGAGTGGCTGGGGAAACCAAACCAGATGGGTGGGGTATAAATAAGTTATTATTCTTATTCTTATTCTTATTCTTATTCTTATTCTTATTAGGCTCTTTGCTTCTCCCTTTGTGTTGAAATGAACATATTTCATGCAAGCATCATATCTGTGTCTGTGTGCATATACAAACACACACACACACACACACACACACACACACACACACACACACACACGGGGAAGGGCCATAGCTCAGTGGTAGAGGATCTGTTTGCATGCAGAAGGTCCCAGGTTCAATCCCTGGCATCTCTAGGGAGAGCTGGGTGAGACCCCTGTCTAAAACCCTGCGGAGCTTCTTCCAGTCAGTGTAGACAATACTGAGCAAGATAGACCACGGGTCAGGCTTGGTATAAAGCTGCTTCCTGTATTCCATACATAACATATTTATTCAATATCTCTGGATAACTTACACAGGTCACTTTTTCATTCTGAAGATGTTTGCCTCCTCTTCCTCCTCCTCCTCCTCCTCCTCCTCCTCCATTGCACAGAGTTTACATGTTCCTGGACATAATCTAGGAATGGAATGTCTGTTCAACACAGAAGGCTCTAAATTGAATTGCCTACAATTAGTGCTAATTTTGCCAATGAGTTGTTGTTTTTTAAGGAACTCTGCAGACATAGGAGAAGGGTGATGACATTGTGGAAGAGCACAGGCTTTGCTTATCCCCCACCCGCTCCCACTCCAAGACTGAATCCCTGGCATTTCGAGTTAAAGGATTTCCAATTTCGGAACCTGGGAAGAGAGTCTGCTAATCAGGGTTGACAGTACTGGGTGAGATGGGACAGGCCAACCAGTCTGACTCAGCACTCATGTCCATATACATGAAAATCTCTGGATGGCTTTTATGGGGACAATGCATGTATTTCTCTCACTTGTGCCCATCCTTGAAAACACTTTGATTATATGGCTTTTAAAAAGGCAGTTCTACAATTAGCCAGTGTCCCAAAGACAAAGAACAACTTTTCCTCACCCTCTTTTAATAACACTAGAATTCAGGGACACCAGATGAAGTTGAACATTGGAAGATTCAGGACAGACAGAAGGAAGCACTTTTTCACATGGGGCAGAGTTAAACTATGGAACTCACTCCCACAGGAGCCAATGACGGCCCACCAACCTGGATGATGGACAAGGCAACGAATGATAATTTTACCTTTGTCCAGTAGGCTAGTTTCCATGCACACTCACACACCCCTCTCTATCATCCATCCAAGAGTCCTTCAAGGACACATTCCAGCCAGGGCAAAAACACTCAGGGTGTGATGCATGGTCAGTGGGGGGTATGGCCTGGGGAGGGTTCCTGGAGGAGAGGAGCCTGGAGGGACCATATTTGGCCCTTTGGCTTGAGGTTTCCCACTCCTGCTTAAAAGAGTCTCTGATACTCTGACAATTGGGGGTGGGCAGGAGAGAGCCTAGAAGAGGTGCACTGGAGTCACTCAAGACAAGCTGCTCATTAGGAGCTCTCCTTAGTGCTGCAAAGATGATGCTGTCATGTCCTGTGGATTCCACCTTGGGACCAGAACTGGACAGTTGCAGCAGAAACAGCAAAGATGTCCTTGTGGCATCTTTAAAGACTGTAAGGTTTCATAATGGCAGGAGCTTTTGTGGTATAGGAAGGCCCTGAGAGTCTCTGGCTATGCTTTCTTCTCTCTCCCTCTGGAATATGTGAAAAATGTTTTTGCGCATATGTTCCCAATTACTTCTGTCTCTGACCTACCCATGCTGATGAACGTGGGTGTCAAAGGCCACTTCTTAAGTATCTGCATTAGATCCCTGACCCTGTAAGGTTAATTGATTCAGATACAGAAATGGGGAGGTACATCTGCATTTTAAAAGGGGCCTGTTTGATTGGTGAGGGGGAGGGGGGGAGAGAATGAATTATTTTCCACAGAATTGGGTTTGACAGATAGGAAAGTCCCCAAAGCCTTGTGGGATGTAAGAAACATGACATCAACTTTAGCCCTAATACAATGAAACAAAACAGGGGTTTTTTGTATCCTGCACCAGGTGCTCCTCTGAGCAGGATTCCTCCAGAGGGAGCATAAGTTACATTATCTTAAGAGGTGTTCAGATGAGTGCAGTTTTGAAAACTTCAATGCATTTTCAAAGGTTTGCTAAAGGTGCTGGAAATTATAGCTTTGTGAGGGATAAACTACAGTTCCCAAGATGCTTCAGGGAATATATGTGCTTTAAATATGTTGTGTATATGGAGCATGTGTTTGGCTCCTCAAGCTCTCCACCTCCGCTTTATCTTTATCTAGGTGCAAGGTCCTTCTTCATCTAAACCAGGGGTCGGCAAGGTTTACCTTGCCTGGGCCAGTTCACTCCAGCAGAGATCCCTCCATGGGCTGGATTGCGCGTGTGCATGAGCGCACACAGCCGCGATTTCTGGTGTCTGCGCCTGCGCAGACGCGATTTTCAGTGCAGTCACGATTTCCGGCACCACAGAAGCAAGTCCCCACGTCGCGCTGTGTCGGTTTAGCGCAGCGCGCGGGGACTCGCCAAGCAGGCGGCTCGGTTCTGGTGCGGCTCGCGGGCTGGTTAAACGACCCCCGTGGGCTGCTTGTGGCCCATGGGCCTTAGGTTGCCTACCCCTGGTCTAAACCTCTTAGTGCACTAGCAGACCCAAACCTCTGGTTCCTGGCTTATTTTCAGCTCCTGTAACAATTCTTACGACCCTTTGTTGCAAAGGTCTACTTTCTTTCAAAAACCTGGCTCTTGGAAGGACAATACTGTATAAACTGTACACCTAATTGAGTGTTATCCACAAATATCTTGTGTGGATAATGATGTCAAGCATGCCACTAGTCTGGCCCCCTATGCATTGAGTGCAAACATCCAAAAAGAGACACTTAGCGTGTAACTGCCTGAATGTGCACAGGCGTTCCATGTCTCAGGATCCCTTGCACTGAATCAGGAAACTCATTCAAGTGTCTTTAATTTCTGCAGCTTGTGCTGTCTCCAGAAGGAATCTGGGTTACCTTGGTCGTGAATTTCAATGTGTTTGGGACTGACTATAATAACAACATGGTTCTGTTAAAGCAACAGAGCAGCAGCTATCAGTTCTACTTCTTTATGCTTGGGTAGCAGAGGTTGGCTCCGTCTGCTAAAAAGAGGCTTCTGAAAAGTGGAGCTTGGAAAGACTAGGCGCATCCTTAGATTCTGAGCACTTTAGGAAAAAGCGAAGTGTTTGTCTGGGAGAGGGAGGGCAATGTGGAGGGAGGGGTTCCTCTCCCTCTCTTGGCCAATGGTAGCTCAGGGAGATGCTCGGAGCAGGACTTGCAGATGTCCACAGCCACCATAAGCAGGATGAGCAAAAAGAGCCAGCCAGTGCAGCAAGGCTGGATTATCAACATTTTGAAGTGAACGATGCAGTCTATAGGCCCCTCCCCTTCCTGCTCCTGTAATATTACAAAGTGCTGAGCACCACCGCAAGAAGGAATAGCATAATAAACTCCACTGTCAGAGGCAGTATATGGCTCAGGGGCCAGAAGACCTGTAGCCCAAGTGCACAATTTTGAGAGGGCGTGAACTAGACGCCCCTCCCCCAGGGATCCCCATCCTGTCTTGACTGCCGCTGTGGGTCTCTGAGCCCTGGAGCCCAGCCTGGCTTGCCACTGTGATCCCAGCTCCCTCGCTGAATGGCCACCCAGCCAATGTCAGGGGGCATTTGCCCACCAAGGGTTCTCCCCTGCACTTGGCTCTGGTGGCGAGGGCTGGGCTGGCACAGTGGGCTCTGCATGCCACCCTCACTTGGCGTGTGCACACCTGCCCAGCAGCATGGCTGGCACAGCGGGCTATGTTCACCCTCTGTACACTTCCATGCACACACACCCTGGACACTGGCAAGTGCTGCAACATGGTTGGTATGCCCCAGAATACCAGTCGCTTGAAATCACAAGTGAGGAAAGGGGACATGTGAACTGCTGGCCTCCATTTGCGAAGCGGTGTATTTGAGGTAGTACGTGGCCCTTGGCCCATGAAGTCTGTCTGGCAGACTAGCTGGAATGCTGACTTTGGTCATGGTAGGCTTCAGTCTGGAATATCTGCTAACCCAGGAAGTTTACTGGGTAGCCCTAGCGGAAAGTCATTGCTTCTCTGCCTAATAGTCTACCTTACAGGGTTGTTGGGCAGATAAAATGACACTCCCTGGAACCTCCTCTGAGAGGGAGCAAGACAACAACAACAATTTATTATTTATACCCCACCCATCTGGCTGGGTTTCCCCAGCCACTCTGGGCGGCTTCGAACAGAACATTAAAATGCAATAATCTATTAAATATTAAAAGCCTCCCTAAACAGGGCTGCCTTCAGATGTCTTCTAAAGTCTGGTAGTTGTTTTTCTCTTTGACATCTGGTGGGAGGGCGTTCCACAGGGCGGGTGCCACTACTGAGAAGGCCCTCTGCCTGGTTCCCTGTAACTTGGCTTCTCGTAGTGAAGGAGGAAAGAGCAAAATACACCTGTCACACATGGGGGTTTATTCCCTTTTTATGTGGCGCACCATGTAGGTGTGAACTCTCTGTAAGTGTGAACTTTGAGGCTTTTCCAGGCCTTGTTACTCACAGGGCGTCAATTCCTGTTTGAAGCAAGACAAATGAAAGCAAGATAGAACGTTCCTTGCGCAAGCAGGCAGACAGGCAAGTAGGGACACTGTTTCTTCCCCACGGCCAAAATAAATGGGACAAACTGTGGCTGGTATTCCCTTTAACTTATTCCTTTTCTCAGGGAAACAAAGGTGTTTCATCAATATGGATTTTTAAAAAGGTTGCTTGAAGAAGAAAAGCTGCTGGTGTGTGCCCCCCCCCCCCCGCTACAGACTCCCCCTCCCCTGACTTCTGCTTCAGGCCAGGATGAAATCTAATCGCTCATCCCTTCGCTTGACCTTGCATTACTGAGGGAGCCATAAGTAAAACGATCTCAGCTGATGGGCCAATGCTCCCCTGGCTAGGGTGGGAGTGTCCGGGCCCCTCCTTGTGAAGAGAGAGGGAGGTTGGAGGGTTATTCATAGCATCTTTCCTGGCAACCATTTGGAACAGGGCAAGTTGTCTGGGCCTGATTTCTGCTCTGGACAAGACAGGAAATCCCAAGGGCAAGGCATGGCTCTTCTTTATGGGTAGAGGCTACTACGTGTGGAGGGGATTCGTCAGGGCCCTGTGAACCTATCTTAGCACCAAGTCAGTTTGTCTACCCTGGCACAGTTTAACCTGACTGGGCAGTCATTTACCAAGTTGCCAGGGGAGGGGTCTTTCCCCCAGGCTTGCAGACTTTTGATGCATTTAAGTAGAGGTGCCAGGGATAGAACATGGATTTTTTTGCATGCCATGCAGGGGCAACTCAAGACTTTTGGCTGCCTTAAAAACAAAATAAGCTGCCTTATACTTAGTCAGACTATTGCTGAGGATTGCCTACACTGACTGGCAGCAGCTCTCCAGGGTTTCAGGCAGGGAGTCTCTCCCATACCTACCTAGGGATGTCAGAGATTGGACCTGGGACCTTATGCATGCAAAGCACATCCTCTGCCACTGAGCTGTGGCCCATCCTAAAGGCAGAGGACAAGATGGTCACTCCCCCCCCTTACCCACCCATTTATTCCATGGCTGATGCTCTGTTGTAGGTGCTGTGTAAGAAGACGCATTCACATACTCTGAGATAGCTGAGTACCAAAAAAACACTTGGTTTAGTACATCTTATATAGCTCTACAGTGGTACCTCGGGTTACAAACACCTCGGGTTACAAACACTTCGGGTTACAGACTCTGCTAACCTGGAAGTAGTACCTTGGGTTAAGAACTTTACCTCAGGATGAGAACAGAAATCGGGCAGCAGCGACAGCGGGACGCCCCATTACCGTAGCTAAAGTGGTACCTCAGGTTAAGAACAGTTTCAGGTTAAGAACGGACCTCCGGAACGAATTAAGTTCGTAACCAGAGGTACCACTGTATTAGCACTACTGCCAACTAGTAACAATGGGCCAGATTCACCTACGTTGTTGCACTAGTGGAAGCCAATGCAATGAGTCCCATTGATACAAAGGGTTTCCCCCTCACCCCACCTCACAAAAATCTGCTTGGGAGATCAGGAGAATCCCCAGAACAAGATGTAGGTATAAATGGTTGTGTGGATGGAATAATTACCTTACTATTACTTTGAATTCCACCCATTAATACCGGTAGTAACTGCACTTCCTTTGCAACTACCAGATTGCATATAATTACATAAACTGACCAGATTTTACTGCAATGCCAACAATCATAGAATCGTAGAATGGTCGAGTTGGGAGGGAGCCCAGGGGTCATCTAGTCCAACCCCCTGCAGTGCTGGGATCTTTTGCCGAACATGGGACTTGAACCCATGACCCTGAGATTCAGAGCTTCCTGCTGAGGGGAATGGTGTACTCCAGTGTACCTCAGGGGGGCAGGTTAGTTGAGGCACACAGATCTGATCTCCAACAGTGGAGAATACCTCAGGAGGAAGCTTCTGCCCCCTGAAATGATTGCCTCACTCTGCCTTGGTGGTAGGGTAATGCCATTTACCCTCTCGCTGGAGCCACACCCCTTCCCCTTCATTGTGTGGAATTCCTGACTCATGAGTAGTGTGGAAGTGCTATTGGCACATTTTGCTATCTGAATTAGCTCTGAGTTTGGGATGCCAACATGCGCATGGAATTTGCATATGGTAATTTATATGTATAGATCCAAATTTAGAAACGATTACTATGAATTTAATGGAAATACCGGAACCTCTTCCCATAGCGGGGAAGGGTACCAGTGACTTGTGTTGCTGCTCAGTGTGCTGTCCGGGTGCTGCAACACTGTCCATGAGCATCTTCAAGGATCCTGCTCTCCTTTCTTATGCTTCCTTATGCTTAAATCAGACTTAGGGCAGACTGTCCTGCAAACAGAGGACTGTCCTCCAAGAACCCTTTAAAGAGAGAGAGAACTGTTCTCTGCAAAGTTGGATATGTGGCCATTCTGCTTGCAATGGCAAGAGACTTGAAGGAACTGGACACCAAGCCAGTATGTGAAAGAAGGGTGGGGTATACAACTTGTATTGAAAACACAGGCCCCTGGCCATGTGCCTGCAATTAGTCCTTCCTGTTTGGTGATGGGGGTGGGGGGATAACTGGCCTTGGCTGAGGAGCAGCTCAGCCTAGGAAGAAGTGACAGGCCTATCCGGTTGCTGAAAGGTGCAGCATATGTGGCACAGACCATGCCTGCCGCCGCTGGCTGTTTCCAAGAACAGTAGCCAGAGGATCAAGAACATCCTGTACTGTAGGACAAGGAGACTCTGTCTCCAGCTTCTGTGTCTCACTGTACCTGGAGTTTTGAAGTGGGTGTTTCCAAAAAGTCAAATCTTTATTCAACGTAATCTTCATCCTGTGTGCTCCCATATGTATGTGGGATAGCTCAGTTGGTAGAGCATGAGACTCTTAATCTCAGGGTTGTGGGTTTGAGCCCCACTTTGGGTGAAAAATTCCTGCAATCCTGGCACGGTCCCTACCAACTCTACAGTTCTGTCATTCTGTGATTTTCTTACCATCTTCCCACAGAGTTTGACTTGTCCCACTGGATTTAGTCTCATGGCATGGTTCTTTTTTGGTGAGTCCCAGGACATGGTGTTTTGATGCAAGTGTTTTATGCATCCATCATGTACTGAATTGATGACGTGTTTTGCACTGATGCAGCAATAGAGTACTGGCAGTGGATTTATAGCAGGGCCGGACTTTGGTAATATGGCGCCCTGAGCAAGGACAAAATTTGGCACAAGCACCTCTTTCTTATTTCACAATAAATCCTTTTGGTACAGTTACCTTTTTAATGGAGCTTCTCAATATTATTATGCATCCCTTTGGCTCAGCGCCCTCTGCAGGGGAACCACCTACACTGCCTGAAATCCAGCACTGATGTATAGTGGACCATCCGAACTTTTCCTGCTTTGTAAGTTGTTCTACGATACTTTAGTCAGGACATAGGCAGATTGGAAACAAAGCAGTGTGCCTCCCCCAAAACGTTTGCAGGCACCAAACAGTATTGAAAGTGGGATGTTGTATAACTGCCCCGATACCATCATGAATGCGCAATAAAAAGGACATCTGGAGGGTCAGTAGACACCCAGGAGTAGGGCTGGGTGATACCTGGTTTTCAACATTGTGATACCGTATATCACCAGCTAAACATAATGATATACTGATATATCACCTTGTCTGAAATAAGGATGGAGATACGTAGAGGCATTAGCTGGCCTCACAGATTTTCCTACATTGTGGTTTTTGCATAACACACACACACACACACACACACACACACACCATGATTTGCAATATATTGCCAGGTCAAAAATGATGAAACCAATATCATGATATGAACTCCAAACTGGTTTGGGATACTATACTGATATTTCGCCCAGCCCTGCCCAGGAGGCATATCCAGCTGCTTCCCAAAGTCCAGCAATGCCGGTACATCCAGTCTCCAGGCTGAGGACCCCCAAGAATACTCCACTGCTTGGGAGGAATTGGAGAAGCACAGGGCACTCACAAAGCACCCTAGCCGCCTTCTCAGTGCCTGTCTGTTCCCTATATTGTTCCTGCTTTTCCGTTGCCTTTGATCGCTCATCAAGGCGTCAAGCGAGGTGTAACATGGCTGGCTGCTGACAGGAGTTAGCCTTGCATGAAGCCTTGATGCCTATTTTGCTGCTGCAAGGCTTCTTTCCGCCCCGCCTCCTCTGACATCCTTCCTGTCCTCCTTGTTCCAAAATGTATTTTCTTGTCAGAAAATGATCCAGCTGGCCCAGGTTCAAGGGAGTGCTGCCCTGAGGGACCTGAAAGTGAACCTTGGGTTCCAGCACTTGCTTTGAGGAGTTATTCTCATGTTGGCTCTGATTCAGGGGAAGTTAGGCCCCATCTGCACTAAACACTTGAAGCAGCACCATTTCAAACAGCCATGGCTTCCCCCAAAGCATTATGGGATGTGTAGCTTCTTTAAGGGTGCCAAGAGTTGTTAGGAGACCCCTATTTCCTTCATAGAGCTACAAAGTTCCCAGGGAGGAGCAATTAATGGTTAAACCACTCTGGGAATTGTAGCTCTGTGAAGGGAACAGGAGTCTCCTATCCACTCTTGGCACCCTTAAGAAACTACAGGTCCCAGAATGCCAGTGTGCATGGCCCTGTTCCCTCCCACCCTCCACATGACTTATCATCCCATGAAGGGAATGGGTGGGAAGAGTTATTGACTGAAGGTAATTTCTGTATGTGCAATAAGAATTAAAAACTTGGCCCACCAGCACTGAGCTGTGGGTCAGCCACCCCTGGGCAATTGTTCTAGGTGAGGCATTGGGGCTGAGAGAGCAACCTGCATGGACTGATGGGACCTGAAAGGGATGCAGGAGAATGTATGTGCCACATCCTCACTTTAGGGTACCTGGAAAGTGCTGTCTGCTTCCTCGTGCAGTGACTATAGTCTTTCTGGTTCCTGTGTGCGAGAGAGAGAGAGAGAGAGAGAGAGAGAGAGAGAGAGGTCACTGGGCAGAAACTGCAGTTCATTTCAAGAGAGCCAGGAGATGGAGAGGAGCCTGGGATCACAGGAGGCGGTTCATGGCTCCTGGGTAGGGGACCTTGTTGCTGTTGGGGCTTAGGGCTCCATCCAGTCAGCAACAAAAAGGGAGAGCTCAGTGGTTATGATATCTAAATAATGTCTCATGATTCCCTGCTCTCTGTATATTCTCTGCTGGAAAACTTATAACAACTATCTTCCCTTTTGGGTGGGGAGCAGGTAAGAGTTTAATCCTCTATTTGAAATTCCAAATGTGGGTTTCCATAGCAACTAGTTTTAGTAAGGATGTGAGGCAGGGGAGAGAGGCACCTGGGACCTCCCAATGTTGCAGTTGTCAGAATGCTGCCTGGTAAGTCCCTCCTGGAAACATCATTAGCGTCTCATTGGTGCCTCCTGGAACTCACATGACCAAACACAGTGCACACATGTACCCCCGACTCCCGAACTGGCAAGATCTCCTGCACCGGGGAGGGTGAAAGTACCAAATAATCCTAGTAGTGGAGGGATGCTTGTGTGGAATATGGAACACGGTAGCATTTGGCATGCCCCACAAGGAACATGAATCAGGCAGATGGGGCAGGACTTTACCCTTAGTGATACCCAGTCGGGGGAAATAGGCTCATCATCTCCAGATAACACTGCTTCTAGGATGCACCTACTGTCTCAGATTACAATCGGTGGTGTGGAAATAATAAGATTGGAAGCTTTCCCCTCCACCGCATATAATCACCTTAATTGCTGATACATAGGCAATTATCATGGCATGGAGAAGGCTAGGCAATAGCTAGGGACGTCATGTGCCCTATTTTGCAGAGGGTGGTTCTCTGTTTTGAAGGTGTCTTTTATTTGAGGGTTCATTCAGACTTCCTTTTGTGCCACACTTTCCAGGCACAGGTTCATGTTTTAAAGCTCCATGTCTGAGCAGAATTTTTTCTGCCCTGGCACTTTCCCTGGGAAAACCCGTGATTTACTGCTGAATTGGAGCAAACGACAATCCACAGAAAACCCAATTGTCTGTATTGCTGCATGTTTTTAAATTCCATGTTAATTGGTCTGAATTTGGGGTGTCTAATATTGGGTTCTTGCAGGACAACTTTTGTTTGGGTAGATATCTTCATGTTTGCGTATACATATAGCCCAGAGGTTTTCAACCTTTTTGAGTCCACGGCTCCCTTGACCTACTCCATTCTTTCTGCAGCACCCCTGTGGGGCTCAGGAGCCCAGTTAGGTCACCCTTTGCCTGCAAAGCTGGCAGACTCTCACCCTTTCTCAAACACCCTCCCTTGTGGAGTGTTCCCTCAGCCTCCTCTCCTCTCCCCTCTCCTTCTGGGCAGCTGCCCCTGGTCTCACCCCCCCCCCCCCGAGAAGTGCCCCCCAGAGGACCATTCGCCTGTGGAGCTTATAGCCAGGGCTGCTGCAATAAACAGCTGTGCAAGCCTTTGGGAGGCAAAGATGTAAGAGGGCATCAGGGAAGAGAGGGAAGGAAAGAGGGACAGAGGCCAGCATTGCCCGCGACGCCCCTGACTATCATTCAATGCACCCCAGGCATGGCACACTGGTTGAAAACCACTGATATAGCCTCTTTATGGCTTTGTTTCTGTTTGGAGCCATTGGTCTGCTGCTTGGCTGGAGGTCCTGGCCAGCACCTTAGCTTGGTTTTGTAGGCAACAACCCACTGCTATCTGTTCATGTGCCCTTTGCTGGATTCTGCAACTCAGAGGTTACTCAATTATTCATAAATATTGGTTTTTCTCCTTTATGTTTACACTTTTGGGCCGATCCAAACCATATCATTAGTAATGTGTGCACAGTGTTGAATGATGTCACACACCAGGTGCCTGTGACCTTGCATTGTGAAATTACCATTTTACGGTTTCACAACAAAATAATCCCAGGGCTCTGGTGCACATGACTGTTTCATGTGGGGTTCAAGGGACCTGAAAGTGAACTTTGGGTTCCAGCACGTGCTGTGCTGCTTTGAGGAGTTATTCTCATGTTGGCTCTGATTCAGGGGAAGTTAGGCCCCATCTGCACTAAACACTTGAAGCAGCACCATTTCAAACAGCCATGGCTTCCCCCAAAGCATTATGGGAAGTGTAGCTTCTTTAAGGGTGCCAAGAGTTGTTAGGAGACCCCTATTTCCTTCATAGAGCTACAAAGTAACCACTCTGGCATTGTAGCTCTGTGAAGGGAACAGGAGTCTGCTATCCACTCTTGGCACCCTTTTTTAAATCTTTTTTTTTAAAGGTATAATACTGACACCTAACAAGATACGTGGGCTTATTGCTTGCCATAAGTCTAGACATTCTGGGGAGGCCTGCATTTATTTACAATCTCGGGACTGACTCCGCTTTCCCAGCTTCTGTGAATGCAGGAGCCTTATTAATAGCTCTAACATAGCACACTTCATCTCCAAAGCACTTTAGAGAGCGAGAGAGAAATAGAGAGTATAATTAATTAATCATTTAATGCTTAGCAGCACTTAAACTGCACGCAGCTCTCCACAAGCGCACAGGCACACAAAGCGCAGCAGAGACGCTAAACCCTTTGGCATACTTAACTCTCTCCGAGATTGTGCAGAGTGCGGCCTGGTGCCAGCTAGGGAGAGCACTGGGAAGACTCAGCTCCCTGGGCGCCTGGGTTATGCCTGTGTCCTGCATCCTGCTACAAAGAATTGGCTAGATCTGTGTGGTCCTTTTATGTGTGTGGAGCTATAATCTATATAAATAAAAATGTAACATCGTTTCTTTGTCGCCAATTGACTCCAAAACTACTGCACCGATTGCCTTGAAATTTAGACACAACGTTGGGTTCCATGTCTAGAGTGTTTTTACATAAAAATATTAATTAGAAGTCACTTCAGGGAGTGGAACAAAGGAACAAACATATTAACCAATCACATAGTGAGCATCATGACATCACAAAGCCACATAGCCACAACCAATCCTAACCAATCACATAGTGAGCAGCATGACATCACAAAGCCACATAGCCACATAGCCACCACCATTGTCAATGTGACTACAGCATGACATCACAAAGCCAAATAGCCACAACCAATCCTAACCAATCACATAGTGAGCAACATGACATCACAAAGCCACATAGCCACAACCCTTGTAAATGTGGCTACACAAGGTCAGACAGCCCAGGAATAGAGAAGAGAGGGTGATAGTTAGGGAGAATCTGGAGACAACAAACGCAATACCATGTATTGTGTTTGATGAACCTGATAGTTCATCCGAATAATGCCACCCATAAGATCAAACTTAGGTCTTCGTACTCACAGAACAGAAACAGTACGACGAAAAAGAGCAAAACAAACTGAGGAACAATGCCCATCAGCCAAAAAACTCCGTGCTCAACAATCTCACGATTACATACACCTAGCATTCAAATACAACCCAGCTGATGATTACAGCTTGAGCAGGCATGTTCTCATCGGCAGTATGACTGAAGTATGTCCTTATTGCAAGGCACTAAAATTTATTGGAGAAACAAAAGGTATGTGTTGTGCATCAGGAAAAATAAAACTACCACAACTTGAAGAACCACCAGAACCATTAAAAACTCTCCTTGCAGGGTATACTGCCAAATCAAAGCATTTCCTGGCTAACATCAGGAAATACATATTATTGCATATTATTAATGCAAGTTGTCTCTTTTGTCAATCTTCAATTTAAAAAGAAATTTTGATACAACGTTGGGTTCCATTCTTGGAGTGTTTTTACGTAAAAAAAGTATACAGATGTCACACCAGCAACAGGTAAAAAGGAAAAAACCATACTTTTTAGGATCCTAACCAATCGCATAGTGAGCAGCATGACATCACAACACTACGTAGCCACATAGCCAACACCATTGTCAATGTGGTGACATCACTGCTGTGATACAGGCTATACAGGGTCAGAGAGCCCAGGAGGAGAGAGGAGAGGGAGGGAGGGGGGCCTTGGAGGCGAGGGCGGCTACGCCATCATTAGAAAGGAGACATTTCTGAGGGAGGAAGAAGCAGCACACGGTAATTGCTTCTCAATAATGAAGCGGGGTCATGTGCGCAGGGGACGGAGGCAGCATTTTCACCGGAGGCAGGCGGGAGTTCAACGGGAGAAGCTGTGGGGAGGCAGGCGAAATTGGGGTCGTGTGTGCAGGGGGCGGAGCCAGCTTTTTCACCAGGAAATTTAAACGACCCGTTTGTGAGGGAGGGAGAAAGGGGCCATTCGGAGAGGCATGGTCTGAGGGGGGACCTTGGAAGGGAACGGGGAGGCAGCCAAAAAGCAGGCGGTTCAACGGGGGAAGCTGTGGGGAGCCAGCAGAAAACGGGGTCCAGTATCTCTATATCTCCACAGGAATTGGAGCAACCATTTGTATACCCAAAAGCATTGCAAAATTACAAACGTTCACAAAATGAACCACAGCAACGCGTGGCCAGGTCAGCTAGTAACAACAATAATAATTTTATTATTTCTACCCCGCCCATCTGGCTGCCATCTTTCCTAATCATGAGGAACGGCATTTGCTGTATAAATTACCTCACACTTCCTACGGTATCTCAGTTAGGCACTTAAATAGGCACTGGTGTGGGTTGTTGCTCTTGTTTTTGGTGATATGTAAATTTTATTTCAACTTAATTGGCTTATCAATAAATAAGTTGACAGCCTTAAGGGAGGGAAATGGAGCCTTCTGATTATGCAGTCTCTCATCTGTCCTCAGTCGTCTGCGTGTGGACATGGAAAGTGACAAATCGGAGGAGGGTGTCATTCTCACTCAAGCATGCTCAGAGAACATGTGCGCACTTCAGAGAACACTAGTGAGTGTGTGTCGTGTGTGTGTGTGTGTCAATGTGTGTCAATGTGTGGAGTGCTGGCAGAGAAGAGCAAAGGATGATGACCTGTCTGCAGGAGTCCTTGATTGTTAGTGCATATTTTGCCTGTAATTCATCCTTCTTCTCTTGCGGAAAGTAGTGACTGTTTTCCTTGAAAAAACTGACCCAGATCTTAAGTAGCAGAAGTGAAGCAAATCTAAAACAAGGTGCCTGTGCCTGTTTTGGTGGTGTGTGTGTTACATTCTTCATCTGCCACCCCCCACATCCTCATGGTCCCCCTACACCTCACTGTTCAGAACTGCCCCCTGATCTTCTACAGAGGCTTTACGAGGGGCTGTGTGTTCAGGGGCTGGAGGGGTCAGGAAAATCCCCTTGCTCAAGCTTCCTTCTTCTCATGCTGTTTATGATGAAACTAGCATTGATTATGATGATACTGAGCTGTCATACAGTAATGGAGAAAGGCTTTAAAGTGCACCACACACACTACGTTGCTGCAATCCTATAACTTAGGTTCAGCTTGTGCAATTATAGTTGACTAGTATATTAAGCCCGTTAAATAACGGGAGCTAGATGTCTCCCTCCCTCTCCCTCCCCCCCCACACCCATCCCCTCCCACCCATCTCCCCCACCTCCCACGCACAGTTCGCCTCTCCCTCCCTCCCCCCTTCCCCCCCTTCCCCCCCACCCACCTCCCCCCACCTCCACACACAGCTCGCCTCTCTCTCTCTCTCTCCCTCTCTCTCTCTCTCTCTCTCTCACACACACACACACACCCCACACCTCCCCCCCACTTCCCACACCTCTACAAATAGCTCGCCTCTCTCTCTCCCTCCCCCACACCCCCACCTCCCCCCCCACCCATCCCCGGCGACTGGGCGGCAGCGCGACACGGGCAGGGGGCGGGGCCCCCACATCCCACCTCCGCCCGAGAGCGCCGCCCGCCGCCACTGCCGGTGCACCAGCTAGGCGGCGGCCGCCCCATCCAGACGCGCGGGGAAGCAGCAGCCAGAAGCAGCCGCGCCGGCCAACCGCCCCTTCCCGCGCGTCGCCTCAGTCTGCGTGAGACAGTGTGTTGGCTGCCATTTTCCCCAGCAGTTGCCTTTCGTGCACCACATGGGTGCCTTCCACAGACAGCAGGGAACACATTGAACTTTCTGCAATGTTAGGTGTGGAGGGGAAGGAAAGGTGGATCTGATCTTTCAGCTGTCACCAGCTTGATCTTTGTTTGACTCTGGGCTGTGCTCCGCTTTCGAAGACCATGTGAAGAGGTCGCTTTTGCGTATGGCGTTATGCAGCTCATAGTCTTTCAGTGGCAGTTGGAAGATACCCCACATGTTTTTTGGGCTGTATCTATGCTGACTTCCTCTATCCTACAAATTGGCTTAATGGCTGATTTGTCTCTCCAGGGAACTGGGAGATGGGGATCTGTCTATGACACAAGCGTCAGCTAGAGGCCTCCTAACCAGTTGTAGCTCTAAGGCAGGAAATGCCAACCCGGTGCCCTCTTGTGCTACAATTCCCATAAGCCCCCACTAGTATGATCAGTGGTCAGGGATAAGTGAAGTTGTTGTCTGTGGTATCTGGATGGCACCATCTTGACTTCCTCTGCTCTAGGGTTTGGGTGGGTTCAAGGTGTTCTCAGAAGATTGATTTTAAAACATGGGAGGCACTGCTTCTCACTTGGACATCAGACACACCTCCCATTGGAATATGGAAAGTCACTTAATTTACCGGTCGGAGGAAAGGGAACTGTCTTATGCTCCTTTTACCCTCCCTCCCCCTACGCTTGCAGTAAGGTTGGCACTGACAATATCATGAAAGAGCACAAACCAGGGATGCAGAACCTGTTGCCCTCATGATGTTGTTGGACTCACAAATTCTGCCAGCCCCTACCAGCATGGCCAGTTGTCAGGGTTGAAGGGAGATGCATTTCAGCAACATTTGGATGGCCATAGATGTCCTACATCTGGTGCAGAAGGATCATGCTATGCTCCGGGAGCTGTCTGTTTATGAATGCCGCCCTTGTCTCCTACTGAGGTCCATCCTAAACAGGTCTTCTTTGGGATGTCTCTTTGCAAAGAGAGCTAAGAGCTGTCAATCTGGGCACTGAACCTGGGGCACACCATAAAAAGGCTTCTACTGCACCAGTTTCGAGGTGCAGAGAGGAGGGGCAGGAGGTTGCTGAGCAGGACCATTGGCAGTCTGCTCCTATGCACATGTTGCATTAGTTCAAGGCGGTTTGCAGATAGATGATAAATAAACTGCACCCAAACAAGAAACCAAGATCTCTGAGTTTAAAAACAACCCAGAAGCAGCAGCAGATAAATCAGGCCAGATGGTTACAATATTAGACTAAAAAATATTTTAATCTCACACTGTGGCAACGTTAGAAACACAGACGCTGATTTAAAATGCCTTAGTGTAAAGAAACATTTTCATCTGCTGCTCAAATGGAATTTATCAGAGCAATTCACAGCTATTTAGATCTAAGTAGATACCCTTTGAAAAGAGAGCTACGTTTCCTCAGGGGTTGTATTTCCTTATATTGGCAAGGGTATTTGGCCCTCACTGGTAATGGTGCTGCTGCCTCGATTATTTGACACCAGTTTCCAACTGGTAGTTGGCAGACAGAGCCAGCCTGGTGGTCTCAAGCCCCCCTTCAGCCATGGTGCTCAGCTCTCTGGGTCATCTTTGACTTAACGCCATCTCTCAGCCCAACCTACCTCACAGGGTTGTCACAGGGATATATGGAGGAGAACTGTGAAAGCCATCATGAGTACCTTGGTGAAAAGGCATAGTATGAACAGAACAAAATAAAGAAAAGTCACATTCTGTGGCATTGTAGTTGCTGTCCATTTATTGCCTGTCTCTCTACCCATTTCTGCTATGTTTGGACAATATATTTCTGCTATGTTTGGACAAAAGTGATTCTGAGTGCCTTAACTCCCCCACCCCTCTCCCACTCTTTTTTCTTATAGATCCGAAGACGTCGCCCAACTCCAGCTACCTTGGTCTTGAGCAGTGAGCAATCATCTCCTGGTGAGAGCCAAAACATACTGATCCATATTTTGGGGTGTCTCACTAGTTTGTGGGAGCAGCTTCAGAAATAAACAAGGAGACCTTTGTCACAGGGTCTGTTGCAGTATTGAGCCATTTTATTGGCCCAGAAGATGCCCTTTTGAACCCCCAGAGTGGCTGGGGGGACCCGGCCAGATGGGCGGGGTACAAATAATAAATTATTATTATTATTATTATTATTATTATTATTATTATTATTATTATTATTATAATAATATACGTTGCTCTGTCATGGGCAATGAGAACTGTTTTCCTGGTCAATTGTTCCCCTGAAGGGCATGTTATATGTAGGGCTGCCTCTGAAGATGGTTCAGAAACTTCAGCTGGTGCAGAATTCAGCGGCTATGTTGCTCCATGGGGCTAGACAGTTTAAGCATATTCTACCAATCCTGGCCCAACTGCACTAGTTGCCAATTAGTTTCTGGGTCTGATTCAAAGTGTTGGTTTTGACCTATAAAGCCTTAACCAGCTGAGGACTGCAGTACCTGAAGGACTGTGTCTCCCCATATAAACCAGCCCAGACCCTGCAGTCATCATCTGAGGCCCTTCTTCGTGTGCCTCCTCCAAGACAGGTCCGGAGGGTGGCAACGCAAGAATGGGCCTTCTCTGCAGTGGCTCCCCGTCTGTGAAATGCTCTCCCCAGGGAAGTTCACCTGGCACCTTCAGTATACACCTTTAAAAGGATGTCATATAGAGGAGGGAGAAAGGTTGTTTTCTGCTGCTCCAGAGAAGCGGACACGGAGCAATGGATTCAAACTACAAGAAAGAAGATTCCACCTAAACATTAGGAAGAATTTCCTGACAGTAAGAGCTGTTCGACAGTGGAATTTGCTGCCAAGGAGTGTGGTGGAGTCTCCTTCTTTGGAGGTCTTTAAGCTTGACAGCCACCTGTCAGGAATGCTTTGATGGTGTTTCCTGCTTGGCAGGGGGTTGGACTGGATGGCCCTTGTGGTCTCTTCCAACTCTATGATTCTGTGATTCTATGAAAAGGTGCCAGGTGAAAACATTCCTCTTCAACTAGGCCAGGGGTCGGCAACCCGCGGCTCCGGAGCCGCATGTGGCTCTGTAACACCTTTGCCGCAGCTCCGCCATGTCGCCGAGAGGGAGGGCAAATTGGCTCTGGCGCTGCCGGCTGCTGACCCAGAAGCTCGGAAGCGGGGAAACAGAGCTGCCCAGGCCAGGCCAGCCCAGAAAAGGGGCCGAGCCTCTGCGGGGAAGCTCCCGCCCCGCCCCCGCCTGGAGGAAGCATCGCGGCGCCAGGGTCGCTCTCCCCTGCTTGTCCCAGGGAGCGCCGCTTGCGCACGTGGGCGGATCAATGGCCCGGTGCGGAGCGGTGGTTCCCGTGTAAACGGAGGAGGTGGGAAGAGGTTTGTTGCGTGCCATCGCTTGCTGAATCGGGTGGGAGAGGGAGGGTGGCTGGCTGGCTGCCGGTCTTCCCTTCCCTTCCCTTCCCTTCCCTTTCCTCCCGCCCCCGCCTGGAGGAAGCATCGCGGCGCCAGGGCCGCTCTCCCCTGCTTGTCCCAGGGAGCGCCGCTTGCGCACGTGGGCGGATCAATGGCCCGGTGCGGAGCGGTGGTTCCCGTGTAAACGGAGGAGGTGGGAAGAGGTTTGTTGCGTGCCATCGCTTGCTGAATCGGGTGGGAGAGGGAGGGTGGCTGGCTGGCTGCCGGTCTTCCCTTCCCTTCCCTTCCCTTCCCTTCCCTTTCCTCCCGCCCCCGCCTGGAGGAAGCATCGCGGCGCCAGGGTCGCTCTCCCTTGCTTGTCCCAAGGGAGCGCCGCTTGCGCACGTGGGCGGATCAATGGCCCGGTGCGGAGCGGTGGTTCCCGTGTAAACGGAGGAGTTGGGAAGAGGTTTGTTGTGTGCCATCGCTTGCTGAATCGGGTGGGAGAGGGAGGGTGGCTGGCTGCCGGTCTTCCCTTCCCTTCCCTTCCCTTCCCTTCCTTCTCTCTCACCCTTTGCTTGCTTGCTTGCTTGCTTGCTTGCTTGCTTGCTTGCTTCCTTCCCTCACCCTTCCTTCCTTCTTTCTTTCTTTCCTTCCTTCCTTCCTTCCTTCCTTCCTTCCTTCCTTCCTTCTCTCTCTCTCACCCCTGCTTTCCTTCCTTCTTTCCTTCCTTCTTTCCTTCCTTCCTTCCTTCCTTCCTTCCTTCCTTCCTTCCTTCCTTCCTTCTTCCTTTCCTTCTTCCTTTCCTTCTTTCTTTCATTCTCTTTCCTTCCTTCCTTCTTTCTTTCTTTCTTTCTTTTTCTTTCTTTCCTTCCTTCCTTCTTTCCTTCCTTCCTTCCTTCTTTCCTTCCTTCCTTCCTTCCTTCCTTCCTTCCTTCCTTCCTTCCTTCCTTCCTTCCTTCTTTCCTTTCCTTCTTTCCTTCTTTCCTTCTTTCTTTCCTTTCCTTCCTTCTCTCTCTCTTCCCTCCCCTCCCAGCCTTTTAGAGGAGGAAAACCAGAAAAAAATATTTTACACCCACCCCACCCCCACCCCCCACAATGTTTGAAAACGTCAGCTTTGTACTTAAACACAAATTGGCCGGGAACTTCATTGTCTGTGTCTTTATTAATTTATTTAAAGAACAACAAACTGGTGATTGCAGTGTTATATTTGTTTTAAATGTCGCAATGGTTTTGCGGCTCCCAGTTTTTTTTTTTCCTTCGGAAACGGGTCCAAGTGGCTCTTTTTGTCTTAAAGGTTGCAGACCCCTGAACTAGGCCTTTGGCTGACTGACACCCGATGCTCTTTTAAATGTGGTGTTTGGAGGATTTTTATTATTATTATTATTGGTTCTTATTTTTTATTATGTATTGTGGGGAGGGGGGTTATTGTATTTTTATGTCACAAGTCATTCTGAGATCTACAAATGGAGGGTGGTATGCAGATTTCATCTATCTATATAAATAAAAATGTAAATGTGTGTTTGTTCAAAACCTCAAATCTCCGAAAGTACTGCACAGATTGCTTTGAAATTTTGACACAACATTGCTATCGAATATGGGAGTGTTTATATGTAACTACATTATATAGATGCCACACCAGCGACAAGTAAAATGGAAAAAAAAAACATACTTTTTTAGATCCTAACCAATCGCATAGTGAGCAGCATGACATCACAATACTACATAGCCACATAGCCTCCACCATTGTCAATGTGGTGACATCACTGCTGTGATACAGGCTATACAGGGTCAGAGAGCCCAGGAGGAGAGAGGAGAGGGAGGGAGGGAGGGGGGCCTTGGAGGCGAGGGCGGCTACACCAATAGGCTATTGGCAGCCAATGACACACGCTATGCGAGATCATACCCACGTCGTCACAGGGAAGGTGCGCACAAACTACAGAGAGAGAGAGAGAGAGTCAGAGAAGAGAGGGAGCGGGAGACAGAGAAACAGAAACGGGAGGTGACGGGGAGTCTCGGGGTGTGCAGGGAGAGTGCGGGGGCAGGGAGCGAACGAATCATGCCGCGTCGCGTGAAAGGAGCCATTTCTGAGGGAGGGAGAAAGGGGGGGATTGGGAGAGGGATGGTCTGGGGGGGGAGGAGCCTCTCCACTGGGAGAGGAGGCAGGCGGGAGTTCAACGGGAGAAGCTGTGGGGAGGCAGGCGGGGGTCGTGTGTGCGGGGAGCGGAGCCAGCACCGGGAAAATGGGGAGGCTGTGGGGAGGCAGGCGAAAGTCCTTGACCGATTGCTTTGGGTTCCATTCGTGGCATTCCTGGCATGTTGCTATGTAAAACAAATGGGCCACAGCAACGTGTGGCCGGGTCAGCTAGTAAATAAATAAAATGTTGCAAGGTGTTTGCTGTTGGCCTGTGTCTCCCTGCTGGTTTTTTGAGGGGTCTTCTTCTTTTATGGCAATCACTCGTAGCTGAGTAAGATGGACCTAGTGCAGGAAGGTGGGCAACCTACAGCCCTAGAGCTGCATAGGGCCTTCAGCTGAAATCCGTTACCTCACCCTGCCCTCAATAGTTTAGGACCAGGCTCTTTGAAGGACTTCCTGTACCCATATGCAGCTACCTGGGCTTTAAAATTGGTCTCAGAGGTCTTGCTCACATTTCCTTTCATCAAAATTTATTAAACTGGCAGTGACTAGAGACAGGGCCTTCTCAGTGTTGGCTCTGCAGCTGTGGAACTCCCTCCCAAGGGATATACATGCAGCTTCTTTCTACCAAAATGCTATGAAACACCCTCCCTGGGGTAGTGTCTTGCCCCTCTTGATTTCTTTCAATTGAGTTTTTTACCTGTTTTTCTTGTTGGGAGGGTTACATGTTTTGTTGGAGGTATTGCCTCCTTTTTGTGCATTTTTGGTTTTGATTTTGCAATGTGTGTTCAGTACTTTTTGACTGGTTTTTTGTGGGGAGGGAGATGTGGGTTCTGAGCATCACCAACTTTTCTTTCTGTGAAATGGGCATTTTGTGGTGCTCACAACAGTTTTTTCTTAGATTTCCACATGCCCCCCTCCCCAGGTCCAGAATGTTTGCCCTCCCCCATTATTCTTGCACATTGGAGCCCCAAGATGCTTTTGATAAATTTCGGAGAGAACCTCCAGAAAGTGAAGCAAGCATGAATATTTGTTTGTTGCATTTATATCCCACCTTTTCTCCAGTGAACTCAAGGTGGAGTACATGGTCCTCCTGCTCTTCATTTAATGCCCACAACAACCCTGTGAGGTAAAGGTAAAGGGACCCCTGACCATTAGGTCCAGATGCGGACGACTCTGGGGTTGCGGCGCTCATCTCGCTTTATTGGCCGAGAGCCAGCGTATAGCTTCCAGGTCATGTGGCCAGCATGACTAAGCCGCTTCTGGCGAACCAGAGCAGTGCACGGAAATGCCGTTTACCTTCCCGCCAGAGCGGGTACCTATTTATCTACTTGCACTTTGACGTGCTTTCGAACTGCTAGGTGGGCAGGAGCTGGGACCGAGCAACGGGAGCTCACCCTGTCGCAGGGATTTGAACCGCCAACCTTCTGATCAGCAAGCCCTAGGCTCAGTGGTTTAACCCACAGCGCCACCTGCTCTTCATTTAATGCCCACAACAACCCTGTGAGGTAGTTACAGGTAGGTAGCCGTGTTGGTCTGCCATAGTCAAAACAAAATAAAAAATAAAAAAATTCCTTCCAGTAGCACCTTAGAGACCAACTAAGTTTGTTCTTGGTATGAGCTTTCGTGTGCATGCACACGAAAGCTCATACCAAGAACAAACTTAGTTGGTCTCTAAGATGCTCCTGTGAGGTAGGTTAGGCTGAAAGGTGACGGCTGGCCCAAGGTCACCCAGTGACCTTTATGGCTGAGTGGGGATTTGAACCCTGGTCTCCAAGGTCCTAGTCCAGTCTTCTAACCACTACACCACAGTGGGTCTCCAGATATCCCTTGTGGGTGGCTGTCCCAAAGACAAGACCGGGAAAATTCAGCTGAACTCGACAAACAGGAAAGCATTTTGTTTCTTAGCAGGGAGCAACATGTCTGGGAAAAGACCTCTCTGTCTCCTTCGTGTCCCTTTCCTGTCAGTCTCCCACAGCTGCAGCTGGCCTGCACAAGACTTGACAGTCTCAGTCCCTGGTTGCATTTTCTGGCTTTCCTTGCATGCTGGATAATTGACCGCCTGTCTGACCTGTGTTTCTCTCTGCTTCCTTGTCTGTCTGAATATTTAGGAAGTTGTCATGGTGGATTGTTGATTTGGCAAATAATGCTGAGAGCAAGCAATAGTCAGCAAGCCAGGACATCTTTTTGTTGGTGGGGGAAGGGAGGATGACTGGAAAAGCCTCTGGTTCCAAAAGGGGCATTACTTTCTTAGATTAGGAGCTAGGAGGAATATGGAGTTCAGACTTCATAGCTGGACAACACTGGGATTTGAATGGGACTCATCCTAAGGCTGGCTCAGTTGCTGATAATGCCAAGGTAGCAGGTTTAATCCCTGTACAGGACAGCTGCATATTCAGGTTGGACCAGATGATCTTCAGGGTCCCTTCCAACTCTATAAGACGCCCCCATGTATAAGACCCCCCCTATTTTAGGGGACTCCGATTTAAGAAAATGGGGGGAAGATCTATCCGTGTATAAGACGCCCCCAAATTTTGGACATTATTTTAAAGGAAAATAGCCTAATTTTATACATGGAAAAATGCGGTATATGAAATAGTCTGTGATGTTTTGGATCTTCTTAGCTGTGGTATGTTTGGACCATAATCGGGGTGGGGGTTTTTTTGTTTTTGTTTTTGTCTTTTTAACATTTTTCAAGTTGTGTTTAAATATTTCTTTTTACATTGCCCAGAGAGCCATGTTACAGGGCAATTAATGAATAAGTGAATGTAAGTTGCATGTATTGTATTGAGCAGACGTATAGCTGCCAGAAGTCCAACCTTCCATCCTCCTGAAGAAGAAGGAAGCTTGGGATGCACAGGAACTCTGCTTATACGATATTGTATTAAACAGCTGGATAAAATGCAACTGGTGGTGATTTCTACCACCCCTGATTAAACAAAGTCCAGCTATCAGATTTCTGTCTCACATATTGGTATTAAAATGCACAGGAGCTGTGCTAGGGGAAATTTTTTATATATAGTATGATGGGCATAAGTCACAACAGGCTCTCTTCTCTCTCTCTCTCTCTCTCTCTCTCTCTCTCTGTCTCTCTCTCTCTCTCTCTCTCTCCCCCCCCCAATACCTGCCTCCCCACTCTACTTGTTGGATTGTTTCTGCAGTATTGTTTGAGATATGTGATGCTGGTGGTGCTGTGGTCTAAACCACTGAGCCTCCCCGCAACATTGCTCTGTCCCAGTTCCTGCCAACCTAACAGTTGAAAGCACACCAGTGCAAGTAGATAAATAGGTACCGCTGCAGCAGGAAGGTAAACGGTGTTTCCGTGTGCTCTGGTTTTCGTCATGGTGTTCCGTTGTGTCAGAAGCGGTTTAAGTCATGCTGGCCACATGACCCGGAAAGCTGCCTGTGGGCAAACACCGGCTCCCTTGCCCTGAAAGCGAAATGAGTGCCGCAACTCTATAGTCACCTTTGACTGGACTTAACCGTCCAGGGGTCTTTTACCTTTTACCTTTAATTGTTTGAGATACAGTATTGCTTTTCCTAGTTGGGTTGAGCTCCTGTATATTTAACAGTATATGACAGACAGAAGCCTACTAACTGTATTCTTCATTCATACCTGGGGGGGGGGGGATCTCTTAGATTTCTGCCAGCCATGCAGCTAAATGCTCAGGAACACTCCTAGGAAAAATAGTTCACATCTATGATTGTTATAGGTATTTTGCAGCTGCATGACAGGTAGAAATTCAACAAAAGTCATTCATATTTTTTTCAAAATATAGTTCAGCCCCCAACAGTCTCTGAGGGACAGTGAACTGGCCTCCTGTTTAAAAAGTTTGAGGACCCCTGCATCATAATTACTTCTGTGGTCTTCCTATTAGAGGACCAGGAAGATGGATTTTGTGTGTTCCGACTGAGACCCTCATGCATGCTCAAGGGCTAAGTAGAGCTGCCCATTGCAAATGTTTGTTGAATACCACCATGTGTATAGAAACTAGCCCACTGTGCAAAGGTAAAAGCACACTGGGTGTCCTCCGGCTGAAAAAGGTTCCCCACCCCTGTCTTAGGAAATGGGGCAACTGATAAGGCAATACTCATTTGCATCACAAATCAGGAAAGTAATCAACACAGCCTGGGCAGGCATGACCTTAGCTGCCTTCCCACTCTACTGAAGTGGGGGGGGGGGTAGGATGTTATGAACATTTGCATGCTATTGCATCAAGAAGGGTTACACACGTGTGTGTGTGTGTGTGTGTGTGAGAGAGAGAGAGAGAGAGAGAGAGAGAGAATGATTTAGCAACAAAAAGCAGTTAAATTCCTCTAGCTGCATAAATTAAAGCTCTTTTATCTCAAGGCTAAGCTGGAGCTGATAGGTGAACCCACTTTATTCTGCTGGTAATTGCTCAGTCTCCTTCTCTCACTGCTTTGCAGCTATGATACTCTTTTAGAAACACAATGGAGGGAAGGGTTTTGAATATGTCACTCAGTAAGGAAGGTTCTATGCTCCATCTCTTAGCATGAAAGGGGTAAGCCTCAGCAGTTGTGAATCACGCTTTATCAGCCAGGATAAAATATCCTTCTTGGAGAGATGGAAAGTGGCAAGAATGAATTACAGTGGTACCTCTAGTTACGTACTTAATTCGTTCCGGAGGTCCGTTCTTAACCTGAAAACGTTCTTAACCTGAGGCACCACTTTAGCTAATGGGGCCTCCCACGGCTGCTGCACCACCGCTGCCCGATTTCTGTTCTCATCCTGAAGCAGAGTTCTTTACCCGAGGTAATATTTCTGGGTTAGCAGAGTCTGTAACCTGAAGCGTACGTAACCTGAAGCGTATGTAACACGAGGTACCACTGTAAAAGGTTAGGGTGGGTGGACTACCTCTGCTATGCTGTCACCCCACCCCACCAGTCCTGGATAACTCCCCACCCTAACTTTTTTCATTTCAGCACCACAATCTCCTTTTCTGATGGCGGTGGGAAGGATACGTTTTGCTGCTGCCATTGTTAAACAACTGGCTTTCAGAAAGCCATGCCTGTCTACTTCAGATCACAAAGATATCAGCCAGTAGATCCAGAACAACCTTCTGGCCACCCCTGATTTACCGGTAGATGGCTATGCCTTCAATCATATATTCAGGCTAACTGGCCTTTTCCCAGCCCTTCCAGCACCCTGGAACAAGGTGATTTGTGCCACTGATGTGCCTAGCTTTCTATACAGCTGGGGGTGGGATGAGGGATATTCATGGATCTCCAGACGTTACTGGACTATGACATCCATCATCTCTGACCATTGACCATGCTGACTGGGGCTGATGGGAGTGGGAGGGCCGCAGCTCTCCCACCCCCGCAATATAAGGTGTTCCGAAAATATTGGACTTGTTCACCATAACGAACCAATTTCTCCTACTACCTGGAGCCAGCCCTGCTTTGTGGGAAGCCAAACCCAGCCCATTTTCAAAGTTAAGGGAAAGGTGATTTGCTTATGCTTGCTTGAACAAGCTGCACATCTGATGTCTCAATGGCCTTATGTTCACAGGAATGCAAGGAAGAGCTAGTTTATGCATGCTTCCTGTAGAGAAGGAATAGGGAACTTGTGGCCCTCAAACTCCCATCAGTCCCAGCCAACATGGACAGGGGTGATGGGATTTGTAATCCAGACACATCTGGAGGGCACCAGGTCCTTCATCCATGCTGTAGGACTTGTCTGGCAGTGCCTTTTCTTCTTCTAAAAACACCTTTGATTGCAAGGTTATCATATATGACTGTGAGTGCCAATCATCCTGGGCTAGACTGAATTTTCCTCCCTGCCAGGAATGCTCATTTGAGAACAAAAAGTGCTGGGGTAGAATGAGGCCAAAAAAGGCTTTCTCTGCCTTTTTATGGGAGTTCTGAATACAAACTAGATTAAACTTGCTCTGTGTTATTATCTATCACATCTAAAGCACAAGTCTTCTTTCTACCACACAAAGCAGATTGCCTGAGAGAGAGAAAATGCTGCAGTCTTGCAAGCACACAACACATGCGCCTGTATCATGCTCTCATTACGGTTTCCACACAGTGTTTCTTCAACTCCCTCTCCTGACATAAACCAGCACACCACCCCCCTTCTGCCAGGAGGCACCTGTGTTTGATCTTCAAATGGAGCAGAGATAATCTGAAAGCCAAGAAATTACACGCTCCTCTTTGCGAATTCCAAAACCATCCCTTCCTCTGAGACCCAACAGCTACAGCAGCAGAAAAGAAGAAAATGTGTTTGTTAAATGGGGAGGGGGAGAGAATATGCCACTGTATGGAGTTGCCGCTACAGTGCACATAAATATTGAATGCTGTGCTGAGCCCCTTCCGGTAGCATAATATGAAGTCAGATCTCAGATGGAGGGTATGTATAAACAGAGGTTCTGTTTCCGAAGGAGCAATTCTGAAGGCTAAATGCAGGATTGGGTCTTTTTGGCTGAAGGTGGGATGTAGCATTTGTAAGGCAGTAGAGATGCTTTGGAAGTTCCTTTTCAGTATAAATGCATACTTATTTCTTCACCAGGAAGCAGGAAGTCATTAGATGACTTCCCAGTAGATTTACCCAGTAGATTTACCCTTTAAATGCCACATCTGTCTTCAGCCTGAGTGAACAGGTGGGAGGTGGGCTGGAGGAAAGACATGGACTGTCCGGATAGCCAAGACTGGTGCCACCACAGAAGCCTTTCGCCTTCCTGCCGCACACCACCAGCCCATACTCTTGATGCCAATGGAAGCTGGCCTTCAGTCTGCATGGCCAGGGGCAGGGATAGCATCCCTCCTTGCAGCAGAGGCGGATTTAGGGCCCCACACCTAGGGGGCGCTGCAGGGCATTGCAAACAAGACATAGTGAATTGAGCAGAATGGAAGGTGAGGGGGGGGGAGCCCTGAGTTTTGGCCTTGCACAAGGTGCCACTGAAATATGAAAGACCCAAGTCCTTCCCTGTTGTCAGCACTGGATTAAGATACAGTGAGGCCCCAGGCCATGTGGAGTTTAAGAGGTCCGTAGTGGTGCTAAAATCAATGCTATTTTTGGTATATATTTTTGGTCCTATCAGAACAATTGTGTCTGTTTTAGAGTCTCTTTCCCCAGTTCCTTTAATTTTTTAAAAAACCAATTATGTAAGACTTGAAATTCAGTAAAAATGTCAACTTAGTGTAAGTTTTACTCAGTGTAGACCCACTGAAATTAATGAACATGACTTAAGTTAGGGCTATTAATTTCTAAAGGTCTACTATGAGTAAAATTTAGCTGAATGCTGAGGCCCTTAACCTGTTGTTTGCTTAGGTTGCCCATAAATCCGGCACTGCCTTCCCTCTCTGGGAGTGGGCTGTTTTCCCCTGCAGCTGCAGTACAGGAGAAAGAGTTAACCATCTCTTTGCACCATGATTTTGAGCCTAATCTCCACCCCCACCCTGTCTCAAAAAAGTGGGGGAAGGTACAATTAATGCACTCACAATTCTTTTATTCTCTTAAGTGTCCATTCGGGACCCTTTTCTCCATCAAATTCTCTATATTGCTTCTGGCCAGGTTTGCTTAACATGGCAGTTGTGCAGCGTCTTCAGACATCGTAGTGGTTCTCGTGGCTCAAAACCAAAGAGACAGTTTTTATAAAACACATTTTTCTCCATGATTATTCCTAAGCCTGTATATCTCACAAAAGGTGTATTTGTAGCTGACCTTAAAAAAGAAAAAGCTGCACAGTTCAGATCTTTGCTAAATGGGTCTTGCCATCTCGCAGACTCTGTTTGGGTTAAGTCCCATTCCCATACAATCTGTTTAATCCTGCTTGGTGTCTAGTAGCATGTTGGAGTTAAAGCAGCATGTTGGAGCTGTGAGTTTCTGGGATCCTGCCGGAATGGTTTCTGGTCTGCTGGAGTTACAGAAGGGGAGCCTGGTAGTCCAGCAGTATTCTAGTTCCCATGACAACACCCTCTTATGTTTCCTGGGTGACAGAGCCGCTCCAAATTAGGTACCCTGTGTGGTGTGTGAAATATTAGAGGGTGTGTCAAATGTTTGCCTATTTAGCTTTCTATTTAGCAAAAGTCATGCTTTTGAAGAGGAAGATGCATCCTGAACACACCCATAATGTTGAAGTCGTGGAGGGTAAATAAAGTGGCCCTCAGGAAGTATTGCCCTTATTCTTAACACATGGTTGTGCACCAACACTATCTCCAAGCAGTGCAAGATTCCAGGGGTTCCAGCCGCTTACCCAGGGTTTGTGTTTCCTTTTGGGAATGAGGCATGGCAGAGACTGTGGTGTCTTATTTATGCTTATTTACAATCTGATCCTACAATGGAGGGGTTCCCAGCATCAACACCCCAAAGGGGTCTTGTTTCTTTGATAGCTGCAACCATGGATTTAAGCAGAAATCAGCCAAGTTTCTCTGACCCTCTGCTTGCTGCTTTTTCCTCTCCCTCACATCACACAAAACTCAACTCTGGGTTTTGTTCTTATCACTATCTCATTGCTGGAGGAGGGATCCCACCCATTTGTCACCCACAGTGGCTTAGAGTGGGGGGCTGAGGGGTGCGTGGCCCGGGCGCATTTGGGGGAGGGGGCGCAACTAGGTGCCCCCATGATAGGCTCCTGTCATTGGAGCCTGGCTCTGGTCTGTGAGGGAGCTGTCGTGCCAGTTTCCTTGCGCCCGGCTGCAGTAGCTCCACTCCCGGGTCAAGCCTGACCTGGGGGTGGAGTGCAGGAGAGTCAGCCCCAGTGCTGCCTCTCTCCTCAGCTGGGCTACATGTGTGCCTGGCTGCAGCTCCACTCCTGGGTCAGGTCTGATGTTCAGATTTGTGATGTTCAGATCTAGTGTTCAGTTGTCTTTTCCCGCCTCCCTCCTGTCCTGGGTAAAACTGATTAGCAGATGAGTTGGCTGGAAATACCTCTTTGGGTCCAATGAGGGAAATATTTTCTGTATTTATTTTATTTTATTTTTTATTTTTTGGTTAAAAGTCAAAAGCAATGCTCAGTCAGTCCTAATTGCTGGTTTGCACATTCATCAGTCATTCTTTTACATTTCTTTGACTAGGCATTCTCAGACCCATTGGGCTCCTGAAGCGAGTTGCAAAGCTCTGCAAAGGCCTGTGGTCCTGTGCCTCAATCAGCACCTTGATAACCCTAATCCCACAGAATCATAGAATCATAGAGTTGGAAGAGACCACAAGGGCCATCCAGTCCAACCCCCTGCCAAGCAGGAAACACCATCAAAGCATTCTTGACAGATGGCTGTCAAGCCTCTGCTTAAAGACCTCCAAAGAAGGAGACTCCACCACACTCCCTGGCAGCAAATTCCACTGTCAAACAGCTCTTACTGTCAGGAAGTTCTTCCTAATGTTTAGGTGGAATCTTCTTCCTAATGTCCCAAAAAAGTACTACAACAAGGAGAACCATAGAAACACAATAAATTGAACTGAATTTATTGAGAAGCAATTTAATCCATAAAATGAAACATTCCAAAAGTTTAATGAGCCGCCACCACATTCTAACAACATTACGGAAGAACTCTACTCAATACACTCTGAGAATCCCTGGGAGTTTTCTCATCCATGCTATCCTTCCCCCAAATAATCCTGGGAATTGTAGTTTGCCCCTCACAGAGCTATAGTTCTCAGCACCATTACACTACAGTTCCCAGGATTCTTGAGGATAAGCAGTGTTCTTTAAATGTATGATGCAGATGTGACCACAGATAAATATGGCACATGTCCTGTCAGATAAAGCCACAGCTTCCCAGCATGAACTAACCCTGAAGCTGCATCTGTGGATTTGCACATTTACAGTTCTCTTTGTGCATGATTTCCTGGGGGGCAGCTAAGGGCGTTACTTGCACCTATTTTGAAACAAGTGAACTAGGTTTATCTCCTGGCTGATTTGGTGACTCTCCCTGGCTTGCCAAAATTATGCCCCCTTCATCATGGCATGATTCTGTCTGCTTCTTTATTAACGTATTGCTCTTTTTCCCCTTCCCTTGTGTCTCCTCTCCACACATACAAATCCTTCTCTCCCAGAAATTGATGAAGACCGCCTCCCCAACCCTCTTTTGAAGGTATGTATAGCTTCTCCAAGGGGTGAGGAACTGAAGTCCAGTTTCATTAATCCAGCAAAATTGGGTGAAAAAGTATGTCCTGGATAGTACCATTTCAAGCTGCAGATACAGTTTTAAGGCACCCCCAATGAAAATTCTCCATGCCCATAGAAAAATGAAATGTCAGTGAAAAGGTTATAGCAAAACCTTCTCCCTGGTGTGCTAGCTTTCTGTGTGAAGAGGATGGGGGGTTGTTTGTTGGCAAGCATTGACACAGGCAACCTCCTCCCACTTTGCACCTAGTCCAGGAAAAGGCTTCATTGCTTGATCGTATAGTAAAGTGGTCTTTATTTAACATTAATTTGGGGAGTGAGAAAGAAAGAATATTATCTTTCTAAGCCAATTCATCATCACCAGCTCCACCACCTAATGCACACCATTTCATTTCAGTTGGTAATCATATAAGTCCTCAGAAGAGCTACTGATCTCATGGTAGGAGGACAAAGGGAGCATTTGCCACTGCTGCTCCTCTTCCTTGACTTAAGAAGCAGTGGCAGGAACAATGTGCTTGAAGGAGAGTGTCGTGATGGTGCTGGCGGCAAGATCTGGTGTGGATGGGTAGGGGGCAGCTAACACTTCTTATCTGGCTTGGATTTTAATGTAGCCAGGGAAAAATTCCTGGCGTTGATATATTTCCTAATGTGGCAAGTTTTAGGAGCTGCCAAAATTCTTCTCCAAACTTAGAGAGGTTTACCAGCATCGTCCACCTCCTATTGTCAGCTGGTGGGCATGTGGGGGCTCACCTTGTACCATCAAAGGAGTAATCCAGAATGCACCTTAAGTTCCCAAATGTTCCTTTGAAGCCCCACCCTTAACCACCTCACACCTGATGCCATAAATGATGTCAGGTGTAAGATGGGCTTCCACAGAACAGTCTCACAGGCCAAATGGGGAGGCCTGGCAATTTGGCCCATGTGCCCACAGGCTGCTCACCCCTGCTTTAAGAGCCCCATAGTGAGTAGAAAGTCAACAGGTGATGGTTTTCCTGACATGAGACTGCAGTGAATGGGAGCCCTTCCGCTGCTGAATTTCTAGTTGTCACCCAGCTCCTCAAGGCCAGGGAGGAAAGAGAAGCTGGTGGCACTTGCCACATCATGCCTTCAGGGGAGTGGACAAATCAGGCACACTTTCTAGTTTGGATCTTGGAGGGAGGGGCTGCAGGTGGGGAGGGACTTCTTCTGGCAGGTTGTTGCTATGTAGACTAAAGGCACCTGCCCATCAGGCAGTGGCACCTTTTTCTCCAGATGGACTGGGCCCACCAGAGAGGAGAGGCTGCATTTTGAGAGGCCTTGTTCTCACCGAGCATCTTCTGTTTCATTCCTGAATTGGCAGGATCCAGATTCAGGACGTAGCTCAAGTTTTGCTCCAGAGTTTTCTACCTAGGGGCTCATCAGGTATTTTCACCTCTCCCCCCACCCCCACCTTTCTTTACAGCCAGGAATGTCGATGTCTCCAAGGCAGAGGAAGAAGGTTTCTCGCACCACCCCCACCATGAAAGGTAACAGTGGCTCCAGTTTAGGGACTAGTTGACTCCAAGTGAAGGGCCCTTAATGGTTCTTGCCACTACCCAGCACGAGTGTGTTGCTTCGCTCTGGGAAGGAATGGAGGTTTTTCTTAACTTCGTACTGATATTGGCAGTGCTTTGAAAGCAACATGCTCTCTCGCTGCTTTTCCACCCTCTGAGAGGCTTGGCACAATGTCTTTCTCGGCACTCTAGAGAAGATCAAGAGTTCTGTCAGTGAGATTCTGTGCAGGATAGGCTAAACCCCTGCCTCTTCCCCACTTCATCAGCTTGGAGATGGAGGAGAGTGCTGGGGCTTGCAGCCACAGCTCCTTCAAATGGCAGCATGTTTCACCCCCACAGTATTTCCCCCTTCTCTTTGTGAGGTAATGGCAGGGTCAGTAGCCAGCACAGGTTTTTGTCTGGCTGTCTATTGACCAGGGCTTGCTAAAAGCACTGAAGGCCCACAGATGGAATGGCTGTTTTTTCAAAGGTGTGCACACACATGCGCACACACAGACACACTGCTATGTCCCTTGCTTGGCAGTATCCCAGGAATGCCATCCTGTAATTAATGACATGGTCGTTTAAAAGAGATTAGGATTTATTTTTAAACAAGCATCCTCCAATTATAGGGCTGGAAGGTACCTTCAAAGGTCATCCAATCCATTCTGTTCCCCCCAACTGGTCTTAAGCCCATTTGCACGTAAACAGCCCCAGGCATATGCTTCTCCCAACCTATTTTTACAAATGCTCATTCATGGCATTGCTCCAGAATGTCCAACTCTTAAAGAGGTGATCTACACCCATGGAAGACCCACACCTCCCCCCCCCCGTGGGTCTGTACCAATTTAAGGTGGATTCCTGCATGTAGAACAATTGCCAACCTGATATCTGCTTGTAGTGAGGGATTTAGTTATTTTTCACTCATGCAAACCCACCCACTCCCATTTGCAGTTGAACATTCTAAAGTGCCCACAAAGATGTCCTGTGTGATTCTTCTGTACGTGTGGATGGGTTCTAAGTTGTCTTTGTGTTTTCCACCTACAATTTTCTCCTTTCTGTCTGAGTAAATGTGTCTGGTCCCCCCTCCTCCTTCTGCAATCTTTACTCATAAATTTTGCATTGAACCACTTTTATCTTTTATCTCTACATTCCCTCCAATTTGCCCACCCTGCTATTTTTTAAGCCTTGCAGAGCACAATTCTCAGGCTGTGACAGGGTCGCAGGATCCATTTTGGAGCACAGAGAGATCAGGGTCAAAAGAAGAACAATTTCCATAACTAGAGGTCATTACGACTCATGGGTGATGGAGAAATTCCGTTTTCCAGAAAACAGGTTCAAGTTCTGACAACCAGGATTCAAGGTCAAATATTCATATACTAGTTGGAAAGAAGAAAGGTCATTAGGCATTGGGTCAAAAAGGGTGATAATGGCACTGACAGTGTGCTAACCTATGCATATCTGGTCAGAAGTGAGTCCTGTTGAGTTTAGTGGGACTTACTCCCAGGTAAAGTATATAAAGGAGCCCAGTGGTAGGAAGCATGGAGGACAGGAAGTGGTTTAGAACACTGTTCTTCAACCTTGGGGGATTGTAACCAACAAAGTCTTTCTGTTGGCACATCTCCACAATGGGACTTTGCCTCCCCCACTTCTAAATCCATTCTGTGGTTTACCCCAACCCTCTGGAACTGATTGGGGGGGCACAGGGGGCAGGAGAGGAGAGGGAGAGAAAGTCCTGGTACACAGGCAGAAATCCTTGCACCAAAGGGACCGTTTCATTTGCCCCAACCCTGTTTCCCCAGATGTTGGGCTACAACTATACCTTCCTTCAGTTCCCAAGTCATCAGAAGGCACTGCCTACTGGTAGCTGAATGTTTCTCAATGAACAACTCTCCTTTTTTACAACTGGGCTTAAAAAAATAAAATGTGTGCACAGGAAATCGTCCCAGGCCCTTTAAAGTTCATATTTTCCATGAGGTTTTCTTCTTCCCCTCCTCCCCCTTCCAGAGCTCCAGCTGATGGTTGAGCACCATCTCTGCAAGCAGCAGGCGGATGAGGAGGATGTCAGCACTGGGAGCCAGGAGCCACACAGTCCAAGCTGCTGCCCTCATGCCAACTCAGAACCTGGCCACAGTCCTGGGAGTTGCCCTTTGGCCCAAGCTCATGCTCAGCCGGGCATTCAGCAGGGGGAGCCCACTGGCCTGGAGGAACGTGAGTATGTTTCAGTCAACTAGAGGCATTGCCCACTTTTCCTAGCTAGCATGGGTGAAGGGAGTTGTCGTCCAAAACATCTGGACGGCATCAGGTTGATGAAGGTTAGCCTACATTTTATGCTTTATTTTAGGGTTGCCATATTTTGAAGAGCAAAAAAGAGGACACATTTGCCAACTTCTACTTTTAACTATGGATAACTATGACGACACTCATTTTACATACCCATGAAAAAGAGGGCATGTCCTGGAAAAAGAGGACATATGGCAACCCTACATTTTATCCCATAGATCTCAATGGGGGCATAGAGGTCTTTTCTGATTTGTGCATCCCTTTATCTGCATAGCACCACCCTGGAATCTGTTTTTGTTTTTTTAATTGGTCCATGTAATATGATCGGTCCATGACAGCCTATGTGAAAGCAAGCTGTGCATTAACACGGTGGTGCTGCAGATCATGCTAATAGCCTGTGCATGTGGCAGGACACTCTTCTCCCCCACACTGCAGCAGGCAGCCTGAATGCAAAGTCATGCCAAAAAATCCTTTGTCTAATAAGGTCAAACAGTGGCCTCTAGCGGCTGTAGTTCAAAATGATAGCCGAGCTTTGCTTGACTCCTCTCTCTCTCTCTCTCTGTGTGTGTGTGGGGGGGGAGGCCTTCCTGGAGGGAAGCGTTTTGATCCACTCCCTGTCTTGATAAATGTTTTATCAGGGATGTTCTCTCTAACAAGCTCTGCCCAAGCCCCTTGTCAAATATTCATAGTGTGAGCGTGTCCTGCAAAGTGCTGTGGCTGGATAATGGGCTCAAAACAGCTGTGGCCTCCCCTTTGGCATTTCACAGAAGAGGGAAGGTGGCTGCTCTGGGTTTCCATTATTAACAGGACTTCAGAGTGCAGCAGGGAACAGACAAAAAGAGCAAACTGCTTCCCTAGAGACTTGTGTCATGTCCCACCGAGGGTTGTGAGTGGGGTTCTCCCCCAACACTAAGCTCAAGTAATATATGTTTTATTATTTCCCTTGGTTGAGAACTCACAGCTTTTGAGGAGTATGCTATGGGAGGCTGTCATTCAAGACTTCCTGGGGCGTCACCACTGGGTGCTTGCCTCAGCTTTCTCTTGGAGAAAGAGACCATTGCCTGCACCTCTGGAGGAAGGGCATCCTTGGCAGAGGCTTAGCTGCTGGGCTGAAATTGCCCTTGTCCATTCCTGGGGATTCAACCAAGAGCCAGCCATCCCGGGGCACAGGCACAATTGTAAGCTGGAGGAAGTAAAAAAAGTGGCAGGCCATTGGACCATGTTTCTCCTAATGAACTTGGCTTTGGGGGCAAAATAAAAAATAATAAAAAAGGCAAAACAGGCCCGAGATGTTTGGGCTATTTTATGAGAAAGTGTGTGTGTGTGTGTGATATGAGAGACCCAACAAGAACAGTTCTTCTTTTGCTTGCTCCAAAAAATAGAACATAGGAGCTCAGCTGGATCAGGCTAATGGCTCATCTGGTCCAGGTTTCTGTTCTCAGAAGGGTCAAGCAGATGCCATTGACAGCCTGCTCCTCTATGAATTTATCTAGCCCTCTTTTAAAGCCATCAAAGTTGGTGATCATCCCTGTATCTTGTGGGAACGATTTGCATAGTTTAACTATGCACTGAGGGAAGAAGTGTTTAATTTTGCCTGACCTAAATCTTCCAACATTCAGCTTCTTTGGATGTCCCCAAGTTCTAGCATTATGAAAAATGGAGAAAAACATCTGCCTATGAACTTTCTCCTTGCTGTGTATAATTTTATATACATCTATTGTGTCCCTCCTGAACTCACCTTTTTTTTCTAATTACAGATGGTGCATTATAGAGAAACGGTGTTGTGTTAGAAAGATGGCGTGTGTGTGTGTGTGTGTGTGTGTGAGAGAGAGAGAGAGAGAGAGAGAGCGCAAGAGAGAGAGCTGCTGTTGACTGAATGAATTGTACAATCACAATAGTAAAGGACTGGTAACAGAGGTAGCATGTTCCACTTTTCAGCACTTCTATAGACAGAATAGAGGTTTCTAATCTATGTAACTGATAGATGTCCAGGAATCTGAGGGTGGGATTCAGTCCAGATTAAGGAATGTGCAGCACAATAGCATGTGATTTAAATTACAAGGATTTAAAATGAAACTGAGAAGATGTAAATCCAGTCAACTCTTGGAAATGTTAGGTGGCTTGTCTTGTAATAGGACACAGTGGTGGGGAGTTCAACATTTTTATTTGCCTAAGGCAGCATCAACCAGAATCTTTTGAGCTAGCCATATTTTTAATACAAACTGGCCTAGTAACACGAAGCAGCAAAAGACAATACACCCCCAAACAAAACCCATTGCAGGGGCCAGCATTATCACATTCATTCTCCTTGCAAGAACCTAAATGCTCTTGAAAGTCTTGAATTTTGGTTAAAAGAATGGTAGTTCTAGTTGCTTTTTGATGTTTTGTAGGAGCATGATTCAAAAGAGATTTAGAGTTGGACTCAGTGGCATGAAACTGCCATCCCTAAGAGATGGAAGATGATGCAATGCCCAGTCAGTTAGCCTGGCTCTCTTAATAACTCCACCCTATGGCACTTCATACATAGAGCTGCATAAGTAAATTATGGGATAGAGGTGTATGCATTATATGTATCTAGACACAGGGGTCTCCTGTGCATACTTCCCCCACCCGTGCTTTTGTCAAATCACAGTGCCTCTTGCATTCTCAGGAGGCTACAGTTTGTGTGATGGCACAGAGAACTGATTTTGAAATGAAGGCCTCACTACATGATTCTTTCTGGATATTGACCTTTCTCAATGATGGCCCATGCACCCTACCCTGATAGCAGGGTTGGGGAGCCTTCCAGAAGTTGCTGAATTAAAATTCCCATCAACCCCAGCCAGCACAGGTAATGGTCAGGAGGGTGGAAGTTCTATTCCAGCAACATCTAGAGAGCCACAGGTTCCCCACAGCCATCCTACAGACACCTTCATCGCTCTTGGGACACCTGCCTTTACCCATTCTCCAAAGCAGCATACACAGCCTGCCTACCTGCCTTTAGGCTTTGTATGGGGTTTCTTAGCAGCCTCAGCTCCTGCTTCGAACCTTCTTGCCTCACTTCTTCACTCAACCCGATTTCTGGGCCTATTATCCCTTCGTTCCCCCACCTTTTCAGATGACTGCTACTCAGCGCCTGTGGCTGATCCTTCCTCTTCCAAAGCCAGAATGTTTATGAACATTCCATGATGGGCATTTGTCCACAAAACTTCTCTGTGCATATAGGCAGATACATGCACATAGCAACCCACTCCTATCAACATTTTCTCAACACATGAACATTGACGCTGAGGTGGTGGGCACTTTCCTGCTTTCATGTGCACACATGTGATTTGCACACGGGGGGGGGGGGCTCTTCTGAACAGCCCTGTTGCAGCTATTCAGTCAATAGTTATGGGAGGCACACAGGTTGCAAAGGTAAAAATGTACACTGTTCTAGAATATTGATCAAATGGTTACATTAAAAAAAAAATGTACGTTACAACTTTCTCTGTTACCCTCAATTAAAGAAATCGCCATCATATTCCCTGTTCTTTTCCCATAGACAAAACGCTTCAACTGAAGATTTTCTTAAGGAATATACTTGATGCAGTCTAGGCTTAATTAGCAGCATTAAGATACTTTTCTCTTCTTTTACTTTTTTGATCCCTTTGCTGGGGAAACCCAGCCAGATGGGCAGAGTATAAATAATAAATTATTATTATTATTATTATTATTATTATTATTATTATTATTATTATTATTGCACACCCTCGCAATCCTTTGCAGGTGTGGGGCTTCCAGTGCATGCATGGAGCTTCCAAAGAGTTGTCTGCTCACTTTAACAGAGGTAACGGCTTCTCAAGTGCCAAGAGGTGTGCATCTAAAGTTTTCACGAAAGCTCATACCAAGAAAAAACTTAGTTGGTCTCTAAGGTGCTACTGGAAAGATTTTTTTTATTTTGTTTCTCTGACATGGTTATAGATAGGGGAAAGCACACATGCTAGAGTTCATGATGCCCATGTGGCCATATGGATTTGGGGGGAGGGGCTGGCTATGACTGGAATTTATTGTCATGACACACTGAGTTTAACATTCCCAGTGAGCTTCCCATTATTTATTATTTATACCTTCCCAAATCTTCCCTGAGCAGTTCCAACCAATTGAGAATCTACCCATGCAGCATATATGTAGCGAGAAGTAAGTATAACTGTGTCTGCTTATTAACAGTGAATCTCATCTGGTATGCCTTTACTCAGTGACCCAGTTTAGAGAGATTTCTCTGGAGCTGTTTTGACAGACGTTCTTTGGGTTTTTTGTTTATTGTTCTCTATCCGCCGGTATCATCTGCCAATGTTGCTGTTCTCCCTATTCCGCTCCGCGGCTTGATTGTTTTGTGAATCAATTAAAAAATCCCTCCATTTCCTCATGGACTTTTTGACAATTGTTTTGTGCAGAAGGAAGCGTCACGGGAGCTTGCTGCGCAGAGAGACCCAGTAATGTGAAGCCAGACCTGTCCTCAGAGAAGCAAGGAGTTCATATACCACCGGAGAGCTCTGTGGAGAAGCAGAAGCTGGCCAAGGAGTATGTATAGCTGTCCCTCTTAGTTTGGGGCGGGAAAAGGGAGATAGAGGCAACTCTGCTCTGAACAGAACGGACACCCAGGGGTATATTATACCAATTCTGAAATTGCCGTCATTAGTGATATATACTGTAGTCTTCCTTTATGAGCTAGGGAAAGTATTGCAGGAAAAAGCCTTTGACTATGCTGAATGTTTACTTCTTTGGGTTTTGCAGACACATGCAGCTGCAAGTCCCGCAGTGATAAAAATCATTGGATGGTGTGTGAGAGTAGGGGGAGAGAGAGCGCATGTTAGCTCTGCGGGTATCAAATTCCCTTTGTGGATGCCTGGATTATGAAGTCTCACTGTGACTTCAATTAGTTCTCCTTTCAGCTTAGATTAGTTCATTTCAGATCAAACTGGTCAGGGGAAAGGTTTGGTTGCTTCACTCAAGCCCAGGCTTAATGAAAACTGAAAGGGACGTTCTTTGTACTTTAGTATACTGAGAATGAAGATATGTGGGCCCCAGGGGAGATGCAGAGACACGCAGCAGACTTGGCACAAGGCTTCACTCTCTGGCTCCCACACACCTGAGTGCCTACCTGTACCCAGCAATGTGTTGTCTTAACACAAAGCACAAGCCAGACAGAAGCAGAGGAGATTTCAAGGTTCTTTGATGCATTCAGGCACCACTAAAAGTGATGACAACCCTCTTATTATCATTGGACAGTTTGACTATTTTGTTAGCTTGGTCTCTATATTTAGTCAAGGGGGAATTTTAGAGATTCTACTGGATCATATCAAAGGTCTGTTGCTGAGCCAACAACCCTCCCCACGTTGTTCTTTTCCCCTCATGGTTGGATGTTCAGAGGAATGTTGCCTCTGCTGAGCTGGGGCTGAGAGGAGTTCTGATCCAAAAATGTGGAGGGTACCAGGTTGGCAAAGTCTGTTTTAAGAGGGTCTGTTGAGCTTACATAGTTCATAGCTGTTAATAGGCTTATCCTCCAGTGAGTTCACAGAATCACAATCAATAATTGTAGAGCTGGAAGGGATCCATGAGGATCATCTAGTCCAGTCCCTGAGATTAAGAGTCTCAACTGAGCTGTAAGGGGTCTAATTCCTTCTTAAAGCTATCTAACCCTGTGGCTTTAAATCCCGTTGCATCTTACATGCAAGAAAGAACATCTCTTGCCAATCAATTCCATTAGGTGACCCTAAGTCCTAGTATTATGAGACATGAAGAAAAATGCATCTCTGAACTCTCTCCATGCCATGCATAATTTCATATACTGTCCCTCACCCACCCACCCAAAATAGTCCCATACTCTTTAGCATTTTCTTACAGCAGAGGTGAAGAACATTTGGCCCTCCAGCTGTTGTTGGACTACAATCCCCATCTGGCCCAGTCAGCACAGCCAATGGCCAGAGATGATGGGAGTTGTAGTCCAGTAATATCTGAACGGCCACAGGTGAGCTATCCCTGCCTTTTTGTAAGGAAAATGATCCAAACCCTTGGTTTTTGTGACTGTCTGTTTCTACATCTTTTCCAGCTCCTAGATGTCCGTTTTTCAGATGAGGTGATCAGAAGTAATGATTGAAATAGGTTTCGGACAAAATAGCAAGCACCTTTGACGCATTTTTCACAAAATAATTAAACTCTTGTGCATATCCCAGCTCCACTTTGAAACTAACCTTGGTCTTTAACAACCATTCTGAAGAGCCTGTTCTACAAACTTTGTTTGTTTGTTCCATAGGTGATGCACTGCTTCAGGAATGGAGGTTACGTCCGAACACAGGCGGAGCTCATGCCTACATACTGGAATATCACACAGCAGTTTTCTTTAAAGATTTTTGTTTTTGTTTTTTAAGATTTCAATGGCTGTTCAGATGTTTGTAATGTCCCCCGTCCTTTTTTTTTAATGAAATGTCCAATGGCCATGGGGAGGATGTCTATTCAGTTTTGGGCTTGGGTTGGGCTCATGTTTTAGGTGTTGTAGAAGAAACAGGTGAATCAGCCTAGAGCACTAGAGAGTATGTTTGTTAGTTAGCAGAGCTGGAGAAATCTCCATATTGTACATTTATCACTGGCCCAGTTCTCCAGAACAGCAGATGAGTTTGTAAAGTCTTATGCCTGGAGCTGAACCACTTAAGAGCTGGGGGTGGGGAGTGAGGCACCTGGCTGTGCACTCCAAGCACACATGATAGATTTCTTTATGCCAAGAACTGCAGAGAATTCTAACTTAGCTCTTTCTCTGATGTGCCATTTTTTATATACAAATATTTTGTTGTAGTAGTAGTCGTTGTTGGGTAGAAGAGCATTCAGTCATGTAAGCTTCCACCTGCAGTCTCACTTATGTAGTACAGCTCAAAAATAGGTTTACCATTATTTCATCTGCTGTGGGAGAGATCTAGGCCACCAGCTAGATGATTTTATTCCCTTAGACCTCGTTTTTCTATACTCTACAATGATGTTTTCCTAGCCGTCTAATACTGATTTCTACAATTTTTTATTGCTTTCTACTGTAGCCATAGATAGGTGCAGGCTGGGAAAATCTGCAGCTCCTCCTATCATGCTTTGGAAGGAAACTAGGATGGGAACAGTAAGTAGAGCAGGAATGGGGGAACCGCCAAACATGGTTGGGACTCCATGTCCCATTAGCCTCAGGCAGTTAGGGATGATGTGAGCTATAAACCAAAATATCTGGATGGCCACCTAAAAGCTTCCTGACTATCATGTGGGGGGAATCTGAACAAATGACAAGCTCCTCTTTATTCCTTCTCCAGCTGAGCTGTCCTTTCTTTGGGAGTGACAAGATACAACAGTGCCTTCTGGGAGAGAGTAGCAGGTTTTCCTCCCTTGAAACAACCTACAGGCCTCAGTCGTGTGTGCATAACCTCCAGTATTCGTCACACATTGAACAAAAAAAAAGTCTGCTTATTTCCTGGGACGTTAGAGTAACAGTCATGAGTGCTTGAAATAGCTGTCTATTTTTTCTCTATGCTGGACGTACTACCAGTATTTTGAATTTTCCTCTTATGTAATAGAAAACGCAGTCAATGCTTCCCTGTCATAAAGAAACCAGTTGATTGCAGCCTAGACGAAGGAGTGGAGGACAGCTCAGTGATTCTTACAGTGGTGTTTTAAGCCAAAGCCTCAATATGACATGGGCCTTTGTCCTGTCAGCCTTCCTTAAGTCAGCACCCTTCAGATTTTGTTGCAGTCCAATTCCCATCTGCCTCAGCCAGAATAGGCAATGGGGCAGGGATGGTGGGTTGTAGTTCTAGCAACATTTGGAGGGCACCAGGTTGGGGAAAGGTGCTGCATGCCTTTGTTAACGCAATCATTACTCCACCCGCAAAAGGGGTGGCTGCAGGCTAGATACACAGGTCCGAGATTATCAGAGGTCCCACTTGAGCTTCTCATCAGTCGTACATTGTGTATCCCTGAATCATTGGCAGAGTTTTACATATCCGGACCACCATTCTGGGCTCTCTTCCCCCATCACACATGTGAATTCTATTTCTTTATTAAACGGGTCATCTTTGCTTGGTTTTTGAGTTCCAAAATCACTTGTTTGCCCTAAGTGGCTTGTGTGGTGCTATGACAACATGGCAGGGCCCAGTCTTTCAGCCTCAGCAGTGCTGTCAAGGATGTGTCATTTTTCCTTGGTCTGCAAAAATGCCTCTCGGCCAGCGTTAAGTACCTTCTTCGTCTGACACCAAAGGCAAGAGTCAGAACCTGTCTTCCTTATTAGAAGACACAACTATGAAGCTGGTGAATTTATGAAAGCAACACCAGGAGGGCCACGGGTTCCCCTCTCTTTTAGTGGTGTGTTTGAGAGGCACAGATTCTGCCTGACAGTGTCTGGGGACAAACCTGGGGACAATCAAAATAAGAAGGAAGAGGACAACTGACACCCAGGAGTCCTGGCTGACACTTTGGTGACTAAATGAAATGCAGATGCTATCCTACTTGCCAGTTCTGATTTAACTTTGTGTGCAGCATAAAGATGCAGAGCTAAAGGTATGCCTGAATTTGCACCCATGGAGAGCTGATTCACACACAATATGAAGGCAAACTATGGCTTAGTACAAGTGTGCAGGTTGCTAGAGAGAAGTTCACAGCAACTGTGCTCCTCTCCTGGTACTCCTGCTGCTGTGAGCTAAGCCATGGGTTAGCTAGGAGTGTTTTCTGAACCCAAACTCACAGTTTGCCTCACTCCAGACCAGCTGCCCTACAGCTGGGGTGGGGGGAGGCAGCGGGCAGACCGTTTGGGCAGCACGGACCCTGCGCACGCCCAAATCACTGCATCTTGCCCAGGAGAGACGTGTGGCTCAGGCACACTGCAAGCGCCGCGGTGAGTGCCGCCCGGCATTTTGTCACCCCCCTCAGTGGTGACACCCGGGGCAGCCCGCACCCCCCTTCCTCCGCCCCTGCTCCAGACACACCATGAGCCCAAGTTTGGATGCAAACCATGCTGCTCATGATGGCAGCAGGGGGACCTGAGCTGGAGGGCAACTATTGAAATTTCCTCTCCAGAAACACTGATGTGTGCATGCATTTGTGCTAAACTGTGGTTTGGTTTAGTACTACGTGTGAACTAGCTCAGAGACTCGTGGCCAACTGTAGCTTTTGATTTACACCGGAATTCAACTCGTTTTCTTACCTGTGTGACAGATAATTGCACACACAGCTTTGTTTAAAACATGGTAGAGCTAGTCCATGGGAGAAATTGCTAGTGGGCTGACCTCACTGACCCTGGGGATCAAAAAAAGTGGCAGCCACAGCCCCACTCCAAATGGAAAGCAGCGAAGGTGGATTGAGATTCTGTATTGGTCAAGGAGCTGAGCAGGAAGGATCCAGAAGGAGGTTGAGCCTCCCTTCCAGGACTGGGAATTTCCACCAACTGACTCTCAGTTTGCATGCAATGGCTCTGGGGCCCCATTAATAAGCTTATCAAGTCTCTGGGTCATTCCCCATAACCACCATCACACCTCCTGCTGACTCATACATACATATAACTACATATATATGACTACATACATATAACACAGTGACCCTGGCAATTGTCACTGGCTACCGGGAGGCGGGGGGGGGGCTTGTTTCAGCAGCTGTTTCCCATCACTGCATAGCTGTCAACCCTCCCTTTTTTTGCAGGAAACTCCCTTATTCCAATGCCGTTTCCCACTGCTATCCCGGATTGTTGATATCCCTTAAATTTCCCGGATTTCAAAGGAAGCAGCTCCTCTCCCTCCCTGCCGGCCAGGAAGGCTCCTCAGCTGCGTTGCTCGGCTGCCAATAAGGAGTCTGAGACCGACTGGGGGCGGAGCTTGCATGCCTTGTGCAGCCAGACCCTCACGCCCAACCAGACCGCCAGCCTGCCTGCCGTCTATGCGCTCGCTCTTTCGCTCTCCTGTTTGCGCGCAGCCTCTGGAGCGCAGGGTGGCGAGGCTACTTGGTGCCATTGCACCGCCCTCGCGGCATCCCTTATTTTCAAATCTGAAAGTCCGAAAAAATCCCTTATTTTCAAATCCGAAAGTTGACAGCTATGCATAACTGCCCACCCCACATAACCGTTTCATTCTACAGGGGCTGTTTTGCAAAGACCTCCCCACCACCATCCATCTCCTCTTTATCAAGCCTTGACAAGCACTGCCTTTTGCCAGCAGGGATGCTTGAGGAATTTGATCTTTTCACATTCTGATACGGGCTCACTTGATCCACAGCTCCTGCACAAAAATTCAGCTTGGAATGCAGTTGTGGTGCTGCACTTCTTGGCTCAGAAAAAAACATCAAGATCTTCTTTAAAACCCATCTTTTGAGATTAAATGCATTTGGAAACGCGTATTTTGAGAAACTACTTTGGGGAATGGCACTTAGTGGTAGAGCAACCCCCTGGGAGAGAGAATCCTGCCTCAAGCCCTGGAGAGACACGGCCATTCAGTATAGACAAGGCAGCTTCCAAGGCTCCTAAAACTGCTTCTTGAAATGCAAATTTGGGGGCATTTTTAAATAAAGAAACCAGATTTATGCGGAAATGGGATTCAATGGACCATTGGTGATCACATGAGAAAAGGACACACGCCAGAAACAAGCTGTGGCGCCCATCCCTGCTTGCAAGGTGCTTTTTGTGGTATTTCTGATGGACAGAAACCAGGCGAACCAGCCATTTGTGTCTCTTCCCCTTCCCTTTCCTTTTATTTGTTGTTGATGATCATCACTTTCCTTTTATTCTTTTATTAAGTTTCTTTTACATGCGCATAATTTGGAATTCTGCATTGTATGGAGCTGTTATAATATAAGAATCTGAGTTCAAGAAACAAAACCAAAAAGAAAGAAAAGTTACTGCATGGTAGAAAAATTATGTCCGAGGTACAGACACATACAGAGTTCCACGGACCAAATGTGTTGACAAAGAGGATATTTACAAAGTTCTGGGACTGGGAGTTGGAGGACAAAGAGGCTAGAGATGGGAACCGCAGGTTTCTTCCAGGTTGGACACTGTGGAAGAAACTGCAGAGTTGGGGTGAAGCTCCAGCCCTTGGCATTCCTTATTCGGCCTCATTAAGTCTCAGGGGAAGCATTCAAAGCACCGGACAGGAAGTCATAGCTGAAGAAGCCCCTAAGAGCAAATTCTCAACCAGGTCCCCATTCCAAGTGCTTACAGCTAGGGAGGAACTGAGGCCCAAATCACACAAGTCATGTGATGAGAGATTTCAGGCTAGGACAGACATTGGTTGCGAAGGAATGGAGGGGGCATCCTGTCCTGCCACAAACATAGGAGATTTTTCACTTCTTGCACACCTTCAGCAGCTTCAAAATGTCTTCTGGCCAGAGACCCCCAACTCACCTGACTACAGTTTCTGGAGATTGTATCCAGTGCTAGCCCTATTCAGAGCAGAGCTACTCTGAGGGGGACTAGCACTCAATGCAACCCTCTCTCTCCTTCTGCCTGAGCTGGTCAATGTCAATATGCATAGCCACATTTCCCCAGAATGCACTGGGGTATTCCTAAAACAAGTCAAAACAGTCCGCTGTGCCTTTTCCTTTGTTCTTTGAGCCCCTGTACCAATCAGCCCAATGTGTGGATGCAGGACTATGTTTCATGCATTTACTTGGTGCTCAGGACCCTGTAGCTAAAAAACCAAACAAAGTGGTTGAAATGCTTTCTCGTGTGTGTGTGATACACACAGATTGAGAGACAATTGAGCGTGTTGGGAAGAAGTCATGTTGGAACTCCCTTCCTTGACATGCTACCTTTCCACAGGCAGGGATTTTGAGCCAGGGAGCATTTAATCTGCCATTCCTTCAGTGGGCATTCTACAGTGGCACAGCCCTCATGAGACTGAACCATATGCTGTATTATATGAATGTAAAGATTGGCCTAAGGCAGAATTTCTCAAAGTCACTTGCTGCCATAATTTAGTGTCAAGTCGCATGGTCATATTGAGAACCTGGATTGTCAAGATCCATGCATAGTTTGGCAAGTGCTGAAGCATCATGTGGTTGCTTCACCATGCACTTGATTTGTCTCTCAACCCATTTTCACCATGTCATTCAACTTCTTGCTGGCGACCTCTATTTCCAGTACTATACTTCCTTATGCTATAGATCTATAGATCAGAGTGTGAGGAACCTCTGGCCTGCCGATCTTGCTGAACATCAGCTCCCATTCCCTGGCCCTTGGCTATGCTTGCCAAGGTTGATGGGAGGTGTGATTCAACAACATCTGGAGGGCCACAGGCCCCCTATATCTGCTGTAGATGAACACATGCACAGTAACATAAGGGCACTACTGTGTTATATCAGCTCCTAGGGGCAGCAAGCATTTGGGTTGACATTCCATGAAGGAAGACTTCTCCAGACTGGGAACTGGCCAGTTCAACCCTTTAACTCAACAGATGATCCCAAATCTCATGAGAACTCACAAGAGATGCTCCATGTACATGTTCTGTGATGTGTCTCAACCTCAAGCTACAATCCAATGAGGATCCAAAGCTCTGATTCTCTTATGGCTCACTTCTTGAAAGAGAGAGAGAGAGGATGAATGCTGAGGTTCAAGCTTACCTAGAAGTGAATCCTCTTACCTGGAAGACATCCCTTCAAGATATGTGGGAGTGGTCTGTAGCCAGAACTCAGCAAAGCCCTAGCATTAAAAATGGATTCTGGCTCATGTTAAACCCTGGCCCTGATCTGCAAAACCCTTTGCTCTCCTGCTGCAGGAGATGCCCTCTAAACTCTCTTCACATTCATACAAGATGAGGCTGCCTCAGATCTCCATTGCACACAGTGATATGATTGCATCAATCAAAAAGGCTCCTTAACTAAAGACCATCCAAGCCCATGAACTGGCTTTTGAGATCCCACGAATGCACAGATCAATGCATCAGTCCATAGAAGATGCACCACTTGGGACATCCTGTGAGCTATCTATGCCCAGAACCCAGTAGCTGCAGAATAGCCAGCAGGCATAAGGTCCATCCAACTTCCATACTTCCCCTATAGGCAGACAGTACGGATTCAGTCTATGGATGGGATGAGGAACTGCAATTCAGCTCTTCCTCTTCACCGCCCCCAACCCATGTGACCAAATAGCTGCCAGGAAAATGGGTGCCTGCCACTCTCCAACAGATGCCTAAATCTTATCTCACAAGTGGAACCGCAGTTGCCGGGAGTGGGCCACAGATAAAGGTGGCATCCACTTAGGGGTTGGGTTGGGTGGGGCTTTTCCAAAGTACCTGGCCACTGTGCAATATAACTATTGCTCCAGAGATGTGAGATTCGATACACTGCAGATCTGAGCAAATCTAATTTAATGCTATAATGAGTTGAGAGAGGCTGGCTGATCTGGCTTCACAAAAATGGGAGGCTGAGTATAGGGCATACACATTTGAGAGAGACATCAGCAAACTGCCCCAGGAGGAGAACTGCAGGTGGAACCTCATGTGTGTGGGGGGGACTCCTGGGATGCCATTAATTTAGTCCCCCCCTGAGGCCTGCTAGGAGCCATACTGATCATGCAGGAATGCAATTCTCCCTCCATTCCCTTGACACTCTCCTCCTCCAAAGTGCAATTTCAGCCAATACAGTAAAAAATGTGGCAACGGTCTCGGCAGTCACTTCGCTGGATTGGCAGTGAGAAGCCTTACCCGGCCCGTTTGGCACAGCAGGGAGGGGGAGGGGGGCTGTGAGTGTAAGCCCTCGGTGTTGCCGAGGCCATTTGCTCATTGGTGCTTGGGGAATGGGAGTTACATGGGGGGCGGTATGTTTCTCTCTCATTCTCTGCAACTCAGGGATGGGGCAGGCAGTGGGTGCTGTGTGATGTCGACATTGTTGACTCGTTAACAGTTTAATTTATCATTATTAATATTATTACTAGTAGTATTGATGGTCACATTCATGTCACACCCTTCTCGAGCCTGGGGAGGCTCCCTCCCTGTGCGAATGGTGCTTTGTCGATGGTATTGAAGACTTTGGAGTAAATTGCGTCGGAGACCTGCCAGGAAAAACAGAAACAGCCTCAAGAGTCGGGGCCAGGAGCGTGTCCATGGTCTGGATAGGAAGGAAGCCATTCATACCTTCCACCAGAGTTAAATCCTGAAAACAATTCTGATTTGGAATTAACAAAATTAACAATAACTTTTGAAAATAAGAGTAAGACCAAGAAAGCAACAGCAAATACTTTGAGTTTGTATAGAGCAGGGCAGATCCTCGTATTTTGTTGGGCTACAACTCCCATCATCCCAGATCATTGGTTAAGGCAGGCTTCCTCAACCTCGACCCTCCAGATGTTTTTGGCCTACAACTCCCATGATCCCTAGCTAGCAGGACCAGTGGTCAGGGATGATGGGAATGGTAGTCTCAAAACATCTGGAGGGCCGAGGTTGAGGAAGCCTGGGTTAAGGTGGCCGGGGATGATGGGAGTTGTAGTCCCACAGTATCTGGAGGGCCCAAGGTTGAAGAACCCTGCATTAGACGGGCTGAGGAAACTGCCCCCCCCCCCCGATGTTGCAGGATTACAACTCGCATCATCTAGGACTATTGGCCATGCTGGCTGGGGCTGATGGAAGTTGGAGTCCAACAAATGTATGAAGGGCCACAGGTTCTCCAGCCTTGCTCTCAGGTAATACGCCTGCATCTGGACTATACCACTAAACTGCAAAACTCTGGGGCACAATTATTGCTTATTAAAAACTAGCTAGGTGGGATTTCACACACCTGAATGTTTTGCCACTAAAAACAAACAAACACCCTCTGCACAGAAAACTGCTCTGTCAAGAAAAAGGCAGCAGCTTCCTTGATGTAGGGCTGTTTCTTCTTCCCTGCCCCTCTGGCTTGGATTATTGAAATTCTGGGACAGTGGCAAACCTGCATTTTGGGGACTGTCATGGGGCCCCTTCGCAACCAGCAATGAGGTCTGGGTAAGTACTGTTCTCTTCTTCACTGGGGTTGTTCCATGGCAGATCACCAAACCTTTACAACATCTGTGCTACTGACTCTCAAACTTTGGGATTGTTGAAATGCACACAACAAAAAATTAATCAATTTAAGCTGTGCAACTGCAGTTGGGTCTACTAGACCCCCCCAAAAAAATAGGCAATGTGGACTAATCACTTTTGGGGTCCCTCTGGGATTAAGGGCCCTGGCGCTTAAGCTTCGTTAGATCCACCCCTGTTCTGGGACAAGCAAGCCATCAATGCAGGGGTACTGTTAGGAGTAGCCCAGGGGCCCCAAACCCCAGTTCTTTTGTGCTGGGCCCTAGACTCCCTATCTCTTCCCCTCCCCACTTTTTAATCTTAGCCTTTTTATTATTTAAAAAATACAAACTTTGCTTTGCAAACTCTGCTGAGTGTGATGCAAAGCACCGGTGAGATTCCAACCACCTCAATCTTAAATTGTTCAGAGACCTACATTTGCATCTGCGCATATAAATCAGGAAATACAAATATGATGTGGATTTGCGTCACAAGCTTGGTCTCCCAACCCTCTTAGAATTCCTAGCAGCACCCCTGTATCGGCAGGCAAGCAGGCACTCACCTTGCTCCCCCACGGGCTGTGCTATTCCACGTTGCCGTTCTGGTTGTGCTGGTTTCCAGGTGTGCGTGCCTCCTCCTCGCAGGGTGAGAGCTCATCGATGGATGTCTGGTTTGTAATTCCTAAGGAGGGGGAAAGGCATTAGCATCAGGGGGTTGTGGGTACCGGTGCCAAGATCAAGAGACCCATCAGAAGGTCAGGAGGAGTGAGGGGGCAGGTAAGGTGAGCCGAAGGGGGCTTAGGAAGATGGAGGCCCTGAAAAAGGATCTAGAAGGAACAGGAAACCTGTGAACCCCCTAGAGACTTTGGACTCCAGATCCCATCGGCCCCAGCCAGCATTTCCAGTATTCAGGGATGAGTACCCACTGTATATCCAGAGGGCCAAAGGTTCCCTGTCAATGGTCCAAAAGAAGGGAGGGAAATGCCATAAAGAATTTGGGTCACATCCACTCCGTGCATTTAAAGCACTTCTACCACTTTAGCAGTCTTGGCTTCCATGCAAATGGAAATTAAGAGAAAGAATGATTACATCAATGGCAATCAGATTGTGTTCAAGGGCTGGTTCTTAACGGGCTTTTTGTTACAAGGTCAGGAAGTGGATGTTTGGGTTGAATTTACATATTACCTGCACATGCATGTCATGGAGCCCACAAATTTTTATTTTTTCTTAACAGTTTGAGGAAGGGGCAGTATTGACCACAGCTCCCTTACAAACTTGACCAGGAAAATTGATCCAACACAACTAAATCTGTCCCCTACAAAAAGACATCCCTCTGCCCCACCGTCAACCCATACCACTGGTAGCTCGCTCCTTCCACTTCTGTTTGTTCTCTTGGATGTACTTTGTCCAGGTGGAACGGAAGCTGTTGATGTCAGCATTGATTTCTCCCAGTTCAGCATGCTCATCGACAGAGGGCTGGCGCCAATGGGAACTGCAAGAAGTGAGAGACACCATCAGAAGAACCTTGCAAATCCCCAGAGTCAAGGGCAATAAAGAGCTGTTCCTGCCATGCAGCTTCCTTCTTTGGCCAGAGGCAGTCATGCTGGCTGGAGTCTCACTTCCTTGGTTTTGGCCATGCTTCCACCTTATACTCCCTCACTTAGCCTTCATCACAGCGTTTCTCTGCCTAGCAAATCAACTTCTCTTTGTCTCCCTCCCCCAACTCCTATTTTGTATTGTACATTTTAAGTCAGGGATGGGGAAACCTGGGCCGCTTCAGATGTTGCTGGACCAGACCACCCATCATCTCTGGCTACTGGCCAGGCTGGCTGGAATGGATGGCAGCTGGAGGGCCACAGTTTTCAAACTGGAAGGGAGGAGGCATTCTTTGTTTTTTAATTAAAAAATAGTAATACCCACAAATAAAAATCAAATCAAATCAAAGACTCTCCTGTGAACTTGCCCAGCTTTGGGAGTGACAACCAAGACAGGAACAGGAGCGGGGGGGGGGGGGGATGGGTGGAAGGATCCATGTTTCTCCCTTGGGCATCCCCAAGCCAGATGCATAAAGGACAGCCTGCATGGTGAGCCACGCCAAGGCAATTTCCAGCTACAAAGGGGCCCGTTTATGTGAAGCCCGACATTGCCGCTGGCTGTGCTGCTTGGCACTTGCCTCCTGGGAGTTTGGGGACGCACAAGCTCTGTCAGAGCTGGCACCTTGAAAGGTTCCAATTGATCTCACAGGCTGACAGGCTCCCTTTGGTCCTCGCTGCCTTCCCCTGACAAGCAGGCGAGAGGCAATCAAGAGGGGAAGCACTCCACAGCCTCCCAAAACTCACAGGGAGGGGTGGAAAATGAAAAAAGCCCCTATTAGTCTTCAAAAGAAAGAAGGCTGGCTGACTCTCCCACAGCAAACTTATGCTTCAGAGAGCCAGTGTGGTGTAGTGGTTCAGAGCGGTAGTCTCGTAATCTGGTGAACCGGGTTCGCGTCTCCGCTCCTCCACATGCAGCTGCTGGGTGACCTTGGGCTAGTCACACTTCTTTGAAGTCTCTCAGCCCCACTCACCTCACAGAGTATTTGTTGTGGGGGAGGAAGGGAAAGGAGAATGTTAGCCGCTTTGAGACTCCTTCGGGTAGTGATAAAGCGGGATATCAAATCCAAACTCTTTTTCTTCTTCAAAAGCTGAATTTCCCCTCCAGGGCCGGCCCTCCCATGAGGCAATGAGGCAGCCGCCTCAGGTGGCAGTTGCTGAGAGGTTGGGCATGCTGTGTGTGCCACATGCCCTCTCCGGCTAAGCTTAGCCCATTGCCCCCAGGTGCTGTGGAGGTCACTGTCCCATTGACAGTGTTGAAGTAAGACTCAGCTGCTATTCCTTATACATGGAAAGGGGCAGGGGGGGCACCATCTTGGCCTTCACCTCAGGCTTGAACCAACCCTGTTTCCCCCAAATCCCCAACACTGGGACATGCAGGCTCAATGTGGGAAATTGGTCCCTGGCAAGATGCATTGTCCCTGCCTCCCCATCCCCATCCGCAATGGCTGGGCCAACCAGCGTCCTGGGAGGGTCTAGAGCTCAGGTACCGGCTTCAATGCCTGGTAGCTCCAGTTAAAGGAGCATCAGTCTGCCAAAGATGGGAGGTGCCCACAGCACTTGGCCACAGCAGCCAAGAGGAAAAATTGTGGCATAAAGCATAAAGCAGCTTGCTTTGTTCCTATTGTATTATTTTCCTGCATACCGTAGGAGTGAATGAAAACCACGCATTTACTGGGGTTAACTCTAAAATAGGACTTAACTCTAAAATATCTGAAGGGCATCAGCTTGCAGAAGGGTGAACTAACAGCATAACAGAATACAGTGGAACCTCGGTTCTCGAACGTCTCCATTGACGAACAATTTGGAACCCGAACGCAAAAAATCCGGAAGTAATTGCTTCCATTTTCGAATGCACCTCAGAAGTCGAAAGGCTTCCGAGGCGTGTTTCTCCATTTTGTCAATGGATTTTGCCGACTGCCCTTTGATCTTCAGTGTTCTAACGTTTCGGAAGTCGAACAGTCTTCCGGAATGGATTACGTTTGAAAACCGAGGTTCCACTGAGTGTATCAGGAAACTGGCTTGTATAATCATGAGTAGGCAAATGCTTGTCATTATGATTGGAGGACTGCAGGTATGCTACCCGGGGGTGCTATCCCCAGTAGGGGTGATGTAGTCCATGGTATGGAGAGTACCATTAGGTAACAGGAATGGGCTTCACTCAAGGACACCAGTGGAATAAGGGCCAACCCTGCTCTCTTGTCCCTGGTGAGCTCAGCCATTGAGAATCAAGCCACCTGCCATTGCTCTATCATCACCCTGGGTTATTTTTTATTGGTCACATTAGCATGTGACAGAATGTTGGGAACTTGTGGCACAGCGCATGACACTGAAGATGCCGGTCTCTCTTCCTTTGGAACTGGTTCTGGCTGCTTCTCCATGCCACTGCTCCTCTCCTCCCCAGCCCTCCCTGTGTGCAAACCTGCTCTGCTGGCTGGAGGATTTGTTCTTGGAGCCCTCCTCCACCAGGGGGATGACCATCTTCTCAGCCACGTCCGTCAGAACTTGGAAAGTGGGCTCCACGATGAAATCAATGAAGCCTGTGGAAAGGAAGAGGCCTTAACAACAGGGCTGTGGACTCCTCCGCTCCCCCAGGCACCACGGTGCACCACAGAGAGGGATGATATCTAGTGAGCAAGAATGAGAGCAGGATGAAATAAAGTGGCAGATGGAGCAGGACTGGTGGCGAGCCCCACTAGGGAAGGAGATGCTGGTCGCGAGGGCCTCACCAAAGAATACAGCCTGGTATTGTGCAACTCACCAATCTGGGACTGAGCCACTAGCGTGGATGTACGATCACACAAAGGGGAGAAAGGCAAACCAAGCTCAGCCTCTTTGTCTCCCTAGAGAAAGCAAAAGCAGCATCAGAACCAACCCTAAGAACAAGACATCTGAGCCAGGCAGACTGATCCTGGGGTAGCAAGCATGCCTACTATTGTGCTGTGAAGCACAGACTATTACTCTTCAGGGAAAATGCTGCAACTGCTGTAAAATCCTGAGAATCTTTGGTTTGGTTTGGTGTGTTTAAAACCAAACACACGTGTACCCATGGCTACAGACTGGCAGCATAGGGAGGATAAATGAAAACAAACAGGCCACCTGATAAGATACATAAACGTATGGCTTGCAACGGTCAAGGGTTTATGGTACCTTCTTCAACACAGCTCTTAGTCTCTGCTCAGAAATCCTAGTCTTTCTCTAAGGGATGCCTCCTACAAAATATTTCGCACTCCCAATTCAAAACTAGATCCCAGTTTCAAAACCGCACTCAATACTGAAAGGAACAGACAGCATATTTTCATGGATTTGCCTTTCAAAAATACTCACAGTGGAAGGAAGGTGGGGGAGATTCCTTTCTTGCTTGCAAATATTTTGAAGGGAAGAATGTAAAATTACATGTATGCACCCCTTCCTACGCTATGTCTTCTGCGTCTGTTTGGTACTGGAGTCACCTGTACGCAAGCCTAATAATCCCAGAGGAAACAGGCCTCTAGATCACAGAGGTCACAGGATATACCTGTCGGAAGAATTCTTCCATGAGGGCCTTGGTCCATCGGGAGTGCACCGTCCACTGTTTGGTGGGGTGGCTGATGTCGGCTGCATGCAGCAACAAGGAGAGTGCTTTTGACTTGTCAATTCTGGAAAAGTATTATCATGGAAATAATGAGGATAGAGTAGGATCCTACCTCTGGCATACCCCACCTTCACCCTACAGGGTAAGGCTGCTTTCATAGGCAGCCACAAACCCACTTGCCAACTCGTCACAGACAAGTGATCTTAGCCATCTGGCCAAGCAGGTCACATAGCACCACACAGATCCCCATTGTGAAAGTCTCATTTCCACTTCACTTTTCAAGCAGGCAAGAAAAAGGGAGAGTCCCTTCCAAGCAGTTGGGGAAAAGTTCTGCTGTTTCTCATTTTCTCCAAATGAGATTTGACCCTGCCCTTTTCTCAAGCCCTCTGTGCATGCCAGAAGTGGCAACCAAAAATAATGGCTGACTGGTAAGCCAAGTCTATATTTATGGGCCTCTGTGCTTCAGTACAACCAGAACTCCTGAAAATAAGTCATGACATTATAGATAAGTTGGTGGCTCAATTAGTAGAGCACGGGGCTCTTAATCTCAGGGTCATGGGTTCGAGCCCCATATTGGGCAAAACATTCTTGTATTGCTGGAGGTTGGACCCTCATGATCTCTTCCAAACCCAATTCTATGAGTCCATGACTCAAAACATAATGGGCTAACTAAATTGCTTCTAGTTCACCTTTGAGGGCTTCTCTCACACTGGTTCTGTGCTGGTGCTCTTCTGTCTTTCTTTGGTCCATTCTGAGAAAAACAGAGTCCTTCTGCTGGTTCCATTCCCACAAAACCTGCTCCTTCTGAAAAACCCCAAGACTCCTTTTTCTTTCCATAACTAGAGCTAGGCTCCCTTTGGGCTTCAGACCTTGCTTCAAAGCATTGCCCTTGTTCTGAATGGACTTGGATAGTTCTCAGTTACATCAGCACATGGCCAGTTCTGGTTGTCTAGCCAGATTTGTGATGTCATCACATTCACTGGAACACTGCCAGCTGGACATCCCAGCCTTACCAAGTCACTGTTACTCTGCAAGGCTGGAAAAAATTAGGGCTCAGGTCCCACTGTCCCTATCACCCCTCCCTTGAGCACCTCCCTCCATGCCATATGGTCAGTGCCAAACCCCTCTCCCCACTTTAAGACATACCTATCATCTCAGCCCATCCATCCTTATGTGTAGCCCCTGCCTCCCCCGCAGTCCCCTTCTTCTGCCACTTACCGCTCAAGCTGCTGCAGGGAGGTTTTCATGGACTTGACTTGCTGGAAGTGACAAGACATGTCCGTAGCCAGAACCATTTCAATCACAAGTGACCGGAGTTCCCTGCACCACACAAAACAGAAGGAAAGAGATATTCGCACAGACTTTTCCTGTGTGTTTCATAAAATCATAGAGTTGGAAGGGGCCTTGTAGGCTGTAAAGTTCATTATTCTTGTCTCCCCAGATGTTGGACTACAACTCCTATCATCCACAGACAGCTAGATCAGCTGTGGATGATGGGAGCTATTGTTGTAAAACCATCTTGGGACCCAAGGTTGAAAAATGCAAGAACACTGGTCTAGTCCAATGTCCTGCACAATGCAGGAAATCCAGAGCAAGAGCATCCCCAACAGAAGGTTGTCCAAATCCTCTGCTTCAAGTCTTCTGGGGGGGGGGAGAGCCCACCACTTCTCTAGGTAATTGGTTCCATTATTGAACTGCTCTTACCATCAAGAGGTTTCTCATGATGCATGAGCAAAAATCTACCCTCCTGTAACTTGAACCCATTGGATCTAGTTCTGCCCTTGGGGCAGAAGGGTACATGTATTTTCTGTGTGACAGCTGTACCACCTGTAGTGTACCATTATCTCCTCTTCTTCTTTAGTTTAACTGTGGAACTTGCCCTCACAGGAGGCCACAATGGCCACCAACCTGGATGGCTATCAATGGGACTATCAACAATGGGATGGCTATCAACAAGACTATCAATGGGGCTATATTCTACCTCCACTGACAGAGACAGTATATCTCTGAATACCAGTTGCTGTGAAAGGTGGACAGAGCGCTGTTGCGCTCATGCTCAGCTTGCAGGCTTCCCACGGGCAGCTGGGAACCACTGTGAGAACAGGATGCTGGACTGGATGGGATCCTGGTCTGATCTAGCAGGCTCATCACAGGTCCTTACACCCAGTGGAGCCCTGACATTTGATGAGAAAAGAAAGGATCTATCCATTTGGTCATCTTGAATGGCCAGATTTGAGCAGATGATCTTTGATCCTGTTCCAAGATGGCACAAACACCCAAGCCCCCTGTGTGTCAGGTAATAACACTGCTGTGATGTGCTTTCTAAATGACCTCTAATATTGGTGGTTATATCTTTTGCCCTGCATCCCAGGAGTCATGAGAAGCTCAAATGGCATTGAGTCATATAAATGCCTGTCTTCTGGTGGATATGTTCCCAGATATAGTACATCTTCTCATTTACTCTTGCCTCCAGGAAGCCTTTGCAATGTTAAGCCTCCCAGCAAGGCCTTAGTAACTATAACACATTTATCAGAGTCTGTCAAACTCTATCCAATTTCATTCTTTTTCTGAAGATGAACAGATTCAATAGGTAATCATCATCGCAACTGTTTAGTCCAGTGCAGCTGCGTTCAAGGAGAATTCTGTAAAACTCAAAAGCTTACTCCCACTATTTCTTAGGACTGAACAAAAGATATAACCACGCTTCTTCCATGTATAGGCACATCCAGACCAGCATGCATAAGGGTGTCCTGTAAGTTCCAGGAGGAAGCCAATCATGATGGGTCCCCATCAGAAGTGTATGGAAGGGGGGTAGCTGTGTAGTTGGGTTTTTCCTGTACCCCTCTTTTTTCTCCAAGTGGTGTGATCCATGCAAGTATAAAGCAACTGCACAATCTGAAAATAGGGAATTCTCACAGAAGGTGAAAGGGGTGAGGACTGGCCTGTAGGAAAACCAAATGATGTATCATGAAAGGTGAGCTGCCTATAGAGCCTCATCTGACCCTGTCAAGTTGACCTACAGAAACAACCCTTGAGTTGCTTTTGAGTCTGGTCAGGGAGCAGGTCTGGATATGGGTAATGGAAAGGGTGTGGAAACTGTCTTGGGCCAGGAAAGGGTTCCAAACCCAGGGTGCTGGGCAAAAGATGCTTGTGGGTCTCTTTGATATTATACAACTGCCAAGGAAGGTGATGTGGATTGAAATCAAGGAGACAAGCAGGGCAAGCATGAAAAGACATTTGGAAGGTGGGATCTGGAGAAGCTCAGACCCTTATCACCTGCACCAGTTGACTCCAGCTAAAAGTCTCATCATAAATTCCAAGACTCTGAGCCTGTGTGTGCATGAAATAGACAAATGAGGTTCTCTGCACTATGACTTCAGAGTAGCTGGTTTTTCCTACACTGCAAGTGCTTTATTTTTATGTGGTGTGTTGGCAGTCTGGGTATATTTTCAGGTGAAGGCAGGAGAGAGTCACAGCCTTCATCAACCCATGCAACAAATGCAAGCTTATTTCATATGGATTTATTTATGGCATATGGATTTCCTGGAAATGCCATTGTTTTCAGACCTGAAATCAAGTGGTAAAGTCCAGAAACAAATTCACCACTTCACTTGCTGCTTGTGTGAATTAAGCCTAATATTCTGACCCTTGCTTCATGTATTGATGCACAAGTCATGAGTTCCTGTTTTCCTGGTCCTTACAGTATTGCTGTCATCACCCTCAACAGCCGGGGTGAGGAACCTGTGCCACTCCAGATGCTGCCAAGCTACAACTCCCATCATCCCTGTCCATTGGCAACGCTGGCTGCAGCCAATCAGAGTTTGAATCCAACATCTAAAGGGTCACAAGTTCTCTGTCCATGATCAATAGGTAAAAGAGACATGGAGACCAAAAGTGGGGCCAGTGAATGGACTGGGAGCATCTGATGCTATATAGAGCACAAGTGTGGGGAACCATTGGCCCTCCTGGTGTTGTTGAACCACAACTCCCACCAGCAAACATGGCCAATGGCCAGAGATGACAGAAACTGTAGTTCAGCAACATTTGGAAGGCCAAAGGTTATCCATACCTGCTGTGGTGTATTCAAAGCCTACTGGACGTGTGGACCTGAAATGAGACCATCAGGAGCTCAACAGAAACACGTATGAGCTTAAATAAAACAAAGTATTTAAAACTGCAATCCTAAAGCCACCCAACTTAGTGGGAGTAAGTAAACATTGCACAATGAGAGGGCACTGTGTCCACAATCCTATCCACCTTAGCTGACAGCAGTGGTTGCAAACCATTGGCTTGACTCTCTCACAATGTCTGCCCCCTCCAGGAGAGTCCCCCCCCCCTCAGCTAGAGTGAGTCCTATCCAGCAGGCAGGAGGAGGACGAGGTCTCACACAAATTCATCCTTGGTCAGGTTGATGAGGATGTTCATCTCATCCTCCTGCATCATGCGGAAGACGGCACTGATGTGGTGGTTCTCAAGCACCGAGCGGTCATTGTACAAAATGGCCGTGTCTGACCTGGGGAAGGGAAGAAGAACAGTACGGTTCAGAGGCAGCTTTAGCAATGCCAATTCCAGTCTTGTTTCACATGGATTGGGGTGGACATTCCAACACTTCCGATTTTCACCCATGCACATATCAAGTGCCATAGTCCAACACTCTAAGCATTGAACAGGGGGTATAGACTTGGCTGCAGTGGTGGTTGGAGCCCATTGAAGCTGATAAGGTGGATGCCCAACAGTAAGTGAAGCCAGAACCAATGACAGGCAGAGCCACCATATTCAAGTTTGCCCCCATCTAGTTTGAACCCTACCGAGTTCAATAATGGCAACTGGCTGCCAATTGGTTTCGATCTACAAAGCCCTAAATGCCTCAGGACCAAAATATCTCAAGGACTGCCTCTCTCCATATGATCATCCACCAAGGCCCTTCTTCATGTGCCTCCTCCACGACAGGCCCGGAGGGTGACAACACAAGAATGGGCCTTTTCTGTAGTGGCTCCCCATTTGTGGAATGCTCTCCCCAGGGAGGCTCACCTGGTGCCTTTGCTACATATCTTTAGGTGCCAGTCAAAAACATTCCTCTTCTCTCAGGCCTTTGGCTAATTAAACCATCATGGCTTTTTAAACTGCAGAGGGGGTATTGTTTTTGTTTGTTACTATGCTATGTCAGGGACTGGAACATGCTCTACCACTCTGCCATCAGAAGACTCTCTTTCACTTTTTTATAATAGCTGCCCATTGTACCAATAAGCGCCCTCTCTCTCTCTCTTTTACACACACACACACACACACACACACACACACACACACACAAACACGAAACACATCTGTATTGCTCACTTGGTTTGGATGTGGAAGCTGTTAGTGGTCCCTGTGTGCTCATAGTCATGGATTGCTGCCGCAAAGACAATGGCCAGGACCTCAATCTCCGTCAGGCAATGCTGCAAAGGGGGACAGAAACAGGAGATGCCATCGGAACCTGTGGGGAGCCCTCCCTTGCCCAGCAGCAGAGACAGAGGAGGGAAAATACTATTTGCACCAGAGTATTCACCAGTATGGATCCCCTCTAGCCTCATATCTCTTTGCCTGGTTGGATATTCTCCTGTGTGGGTGAACAAGTCCAGTTCATACTCATGGATCACCCTCAGAATAGCGTAGTGCTTTAGTGGCTTCCTAATGGCCAGGGTTGGGGACCTCTTTCCATCCCAGTGGCCATGTTTCCTTATGGGCAGCCTTCCTGTAGCCTTATGTCAGTGATGGGCAGAGCCAGAGGCAAAAGTAGGAGGAGCAATGAACATAACTTTTGCTGTTGTACAGTAGTTAATTTCTGCACACACCCCTTTGGGCATCCTTCAGATTGCATATAGTTCCCTCAGGTTTCCTAGGTCTCCAGTTTCCCACCCATGCTAAATTACTGATTTGCTGCATTACAAACTTCTGTGGACCAGAGCCCGTTTCATCAGATGCATGAAGCCATCTGATGGGGAGCCTGTGGCCTCCATAGAGAAATAGGAAATTGCTTTACATCAAGGCATACCATTGGTCCCTCTAGCTCAGTACTGTCTACCCTGACTGGCAGCGGCTCTCTAGGATTTCCAATGGGGAATCTCTCCCAACCTTACCTGGGGATGCTGGGGACTGAACCTGGGACTGCCACCTGCTCTACCACCCAGCCACTTAGACAACCACTGACCATGCTGACTGGGGCTGATGGGACTTGGAGTCCAATTGGATCTGGGGTGCCACAGGGTCTTCACTCATCTGATGACGTGGGCTCTGATCCATGAGATCACAATAGATTTGTTCGTTTTTATGATGCCACTAGACTCTGTTGTTGTTTCATTGCCAAGAAACCAACCAGCTACCCTTCTGGAATCTATTGCACTGCTGATGCAATAAGAGGCAGAGGCAGTCTGAACACACAGCACAAGGTAGAGAAATATGGAAGAAGAGTAGGAACTATGGCTTCTTTTCGACTGACAGAGGTGCTTTCAGCACCTGAAGATAAAGCAGAAAAATCGACATTGCAATAGCCGTAAGTTTTACTGGTTGGATTTCTGCCTGTTGCATGGCTATTAAAGGTACAGAGTCTCTATTAGAAATAAAACACGGCAACAAACAAGGAGGGAGATGGTGAGGAGAGAAGGGTCTGGCTTAGTGAACCATTGCCTTCAGAAAGAAACCTCTTTTCCAGCTCCTGGCATTATGTTAAGAGGCCACTAGGAGTCACTATGCTGTTGATGCCAATGCTCAGTGCTATTTTTCTAGAAAAAGGGGTGCAGGGATGTCTCCCTTGTTCTTGTATGAGGGCAATGGCACCCACCTGAGAGGTGCTGGAACTGAGTTCTGGTGAGTTCCCGCTGAAAGAAAAGCTTTGTCAATGCTTCATACCGTATATAGATTTTCTAGAGATGGACTGTAAAAGAGGACTTAGGGCCATTAATATGTGGTGCACCCTTCATTTCTGCGATCTAGGACTGCATTACTGGAGTGGACCTGGCCAAGATGAGAAGCATACTTTCTAAGAGTATTAATAAGCCATGATTCCCAGTTTGCCTACACCTAGAAGAGCTTTCCAAGATGGCACCATGGACACTTCTCAGTTAGAGAACTGGCAGACAGAATATCCACATGGTGCCCTCACCACCATGCCCGTGCGAAGCAGGAAGCAGTGCACAGTCTGGGTGACATCAGCAGCGTGTATCTGGTTGTGATACGGGTTCTTGTATTTCCCGTAACCAGCCTCCAGCGCATCAAGGAAGGTCATGAGGTACACTGTGGGGATCTAGAGATAAATGAAAAGGATAACAATGTAGCTCCAGGCAAGCTTTGGGGATAGGAGTAGTCAATGCTTTTTTTCTAGAAAAAATGTTTAGGAGTACTCTCATTTTCCTACTCATATTGAAATACTGCCCCTCAATGAGGCCAAACATAGATTCACAAAATGTTTAGGGGAATCCCCAGGGGGGGGAAGCACTGGGAGTAGACAAGGATATGGGAAGCTGTCGCATACCTAGGAAGTCCATCTAACTCAGTAAGGTAAAAGGTAAAGGTAAAGAACCCCTGGACAGTTATGTCCAGTCAAAGGTGACTATGGGGTTACGATGCTCATCTCGCTTTCAGGCTGAGGGAGCCGGCATTGTCCACAGACAGCTTTCCGGGTCATGTGGCCAGCAGGACTAAACTGCTTCTGGTGCGACAAGACACCGTGATGAGTGCCAGAGTGCACAGAAACACTGTTTACCTTCCTGCTAATAGTGGTAGCTATTTATCTACTTGCACTAGTGTGCTTTCGAACTGCTAGGTTGCCAGGAGCTGGGACAGAGCAACGGGAGCTCACTGATTGGCAAGCCAAAGATGCTCAGTGGTTTAGACGACTGCGCCACCCACTCCCACTAACTCAGTGCTGTCTAGACTGCCTAGCTCCCACAGAGTCTCAGGCACGGGTCTTTCCCAGTACCTAGATGTGCCAGGGATTGAACCTGGGATCTTTTGCATGCAGTGTGGGACCCATCCTTACCAAAAAAAAGTCACAGGCTGACATCTATGCTCTGATGCAGCACCCTCCAGTCTTCACTTAAGATTCCAGCACGCACACACACACACACACACACACACACACACACACTGGCAAAGAGACAGTTTAAAAGTGGAAGGTCCCAGGGCAGTCATATTCCTTGTTCAGAATGCATGTGAGTCCTCCACCAGCATTATCCCATCACGAACCCCTTGAAAAACAGAATGTGTCTGAAATGAGAAATGACCCTTATGCCCTATGGCAGCATGAACTTCAAGGGCATCAGCTCTGTCCTGTGGGGCCGGGGCGTTCCAGAATGAGGAATGACCTGCTCATAAAAAAAGGTGCCCCCTTAACAAAAAGATCACTTCCTTTAAATAAAGAACATCCCAGGCTTGGAAGAAGCTTTCCTTTTTGGGCTCTGCAGCTCAGGGTAGCTGCTTGTTTGGTGCCCTGGAGTCTTCATTTTGTGGGAGGGGTATGGAATTGCCCTTTAATAAATCATCATCATAACAACACTGTGATTATACACACGCCATTTCTTACCTTGAAGCGGCTGTTGAGGTTGTGGCGGGTGAGCAGTTCAAAGACAATCGTGCGCAAGGCATGGTCCTCGCTCACCTTATTCAGCGCAAAGACGTCAAAAAACCAAAGGTCAAGAGTCTACACAAGAAAAGCCAAAAAAGAAATGTAAAAAGGGAGTACTGTGTCCTGAGCATAGTGCACTTAACTGGTACAGGGTGGAGAAAGAATGAGCACCAAAAGAAAGGAAACCTTCCATCTCTCAACTTTGGAGCACGTTGAACAAAAAGTATTGCCAGAAAGAGTTCCTTTAAGCATGTGCAAGAGCATTTTCCTTTTGCAGTGATGAGCTGTAGCTGGTTCCTACACACCCAACAAGATTAAAGGCCATTAATTCCTGATAAAGAAACACCGCTTTCAGCTCCAGTGTCTCTCTTTTAAAAAGTTACAGCAAAACAAAGGAGGAAAGCTAGGAAAGTTTCCTTGACTCATGCAACTTGATCACAGGAAATGGGTCCGGGTATAAACAACCAGTGGCTTTTTTGGGACACTATCCATTGGTACAGAGTACCATCAGGACTCTTTCTTTTGCTGTTCATGGCAGCCATTTTGTGCTGGCACCCACACTATGAATGTTTCCTATTTTTTAGCCCCCCAAAAAGCACAGTGAATAACTACCAACTTGAGAGGTTGGGGCAGGTGCAGAAGCATCACATCAAGGAAGGAAGCAAACGAAGTTAAGGCTGCAATCCTACTCACACCTACCTGGGAGTGAGCCCTCTTAAACTCAGTGGGCTTACTTCTGAGTAGACATGGGAAGGATTGGGCAGTAAGTCCAGCATCCCCCTAATAGAGCTGCATTACCTTCAGGCAGTTGATGACAGAGGGAGAATAGTTCGGCCCCACCGCCGTGTAAGTCCGACGGAACATCCTACAGAGCAGATAACAGCAGGTCAGGCTCTCCATGGAACATCTGGACTCCATCCCCACAGAGACACCTCCCAAACCCCACTGAGCATCCAGATGTCTGAGTGCTGGACATAAAATACTGGATCCAAGACCCTCTCTCCTTACGTACTAGGCCAGCAGTCCTCAATCTTTCCAAACCCAGGAAATTCAAATGGGACTTGACTTTCAATCTTTGCACCTTATATATCAGGTTGGGGAGCCCTTTTTTCAGCCTGGGGGCCAGGGCTAAAAGTGGGTGGGTGTACTGTTGTCTTTCTCTGTCCTCTTTCCAGGGAAAGAAGAGGTGTACTCACAGCTCAAGGACAGGCTCCAGCCAGGCAAAACAATTGAAGAGGGTGTGAAGCAGGGCTGGCGAAGAGTGTGGCGAAAGGAGAAGTGGCGTTGCCTATGGAGAGTTCCAATAGCCACACAGAGAAGACTGGAGGGATGCATTTGGTCCACGAGGCCTCATGTTCCCCACCCCTGTCATATATTATCTTTGGCCTTACTATATCTATCTGGGTCTGCTGCCTTCCACCTCCTCCTCCTGCTTGCTCAACCCAGGTGGAATCTACACACATATAAAAAACGCTGTGAAAATGCTTTTAAAAAAATGTTTTGAAAAATATACTGAATTTGTCATAACTCACCATCGCCATCTAGTGTCACATTTGTATATTGCATGATACAACACACTTAAAACATTTTATTTACAGCTGTATAGCTGAGTCCCCAGTCCTTCTTACTCCTTCCCTTTCCAAATGATAGCCAGGGCACCCTGATATAGTCACCAACAAGGCACAGTTGTGGGGCAGGGCCCACCCATTGGGCCAATGCACTAGGCCAACGCATGAAGCAGATGGAGGGCCGTCCCCATCTGGAGCAGCCCTATTCCAACACACACACACACACACACACACAGACACACACACACACACACACACACACAGCACTCCATCCAGACCTCTCAACAAAGATGCCGGCTTGAACAGCATGCACAATGCTGCGGAACTTGGGCTTCTCCTCGGATCGACGTCCCTTGGCGCGGGTCTGCTGCGTGAACGTGGAGGCCAGCCAGTCCCGCACCTCAGAGGGAACTGCATCAGACTTGATCTCCTGGAGTTCATCTTCCGTGTCCAAGATCTGCCTGAAACAGGAAAAATGAGCAGTGAGGAACAGTGAGCGTTTTAGTGAGAAGGGCACTGCAAAGAGAAGCAGAACTGCAGTTAAAACTGAGAGGGATGATGAGGGAAGAGGGAGAAATAATCTGGAAATTGGTCAAATTCTGGCATATAAAATTCTGACTTTTGTAAAAGCTGTGATTACAAGATTCAGTTTCAGGGATGCTTCACTGGCCAGTTCAACAGGCTGCACTTATTTCCTCCTACTAAATTCTCTAAACTGAACAGTTTCCAACAGGCTGTAAAGGGCTGCTATTCCTTACGCAGAAACAAAGTGAGGTAGGGAAGAGGATAAGATCAAATTCTCCTGAGCCACCAGAGACACCCTGCAAACTAGAGATGCTTCTCCAGTGGAGGCGGCTGATAGGTCAGTAGCAGAGGACATGCTTGGCATGTAGGCCGTCCCAGTTCTAGCCCCCGGCACCTGCAGTGCAGAAGACTAGGAGAGCCACTGCTAGCCAGCATAGGCAATACAGGACTGGGAGACTGTCTTAGCGCAAAGCAGCTGGAATTCATGTTCTGCTTTGAAACAGGACAACAAGTTCAGCACACAGCACCTGTCTTTTTAAAGGCATTGCATATGACTTTCGCCTTTTGAAGGAGTGCATTTGTCAACTTCTTTAACAAAAATTAAACTTTCAACCTCAAGTTCCTATTTTAGAAGTTTGTTTTTAAAATCTTAAAATTCTAAATTTTCAACACTGGTCATATTCTAATGGAAATCTATGTTCATCTCTGCAAATGAAAAAATACACCTACACATAGAATATTGCCTCTTCTCTGGCATCATCTTGTGCACCGCACCCTCTCTATACACTCTGGGAAGTTGCTACAGTTTGCTTAATGTTAAGGCGAGTTTACTCTGGCAAAACATCTACAGTGATTTTTTTTTTAGCAGCAGTGGAGAGAATGAAGCAATTACTGAGGCAATTATATAAATCTTTAACTGCAGGGCTCTTCTCAACCCAAGCTCACCTCCGCATGGTCTTGCTCCTCCTAACTCTATCCAGCACCTTCTCCAAGGTTCCACATCTCAAACTAAAGGGCTCCAGTACAGTTATTCTTCTGCAGATGTTGTTGGACTCCAATTCCCATCACCCCCCACCAGCTTAGCCAATGGTCAGGGATGATGGGAGTTGTAGTCTAACAACATCTAGAGACCCATGGTTGAAGAACACTGTTTCTAGTCCTGTGCTATCAGGGCAGAATTCAGGCAGAGAGATCTCCCCTGCACTGCAGCATCACCACTGCAGATGGCCAGGGAGCGTATGGTGCCCTGGTGCAGCTTTCAGTCAGTTGGCTCGAGGAACCATTCTGCTCCCAAAAAGCACTGACTCTGGCTTCGCTCCTTGACCCAAGTGAGCAGATTGTTCACAAGCTGCCTCCCTGATTGATTCCTCCCCAGCGACAAAGCATGTTCTCAAGGCGTGCAGGGGGCATGCACGCTCACTGAGGGAGCATGGCGTGGGGTGAGAAAAGTGCATGCAGCCTGCCACACACCAGCCCAGCCCGTGCCGCTGGAGTGACACCAGCCCCAAGCTGCTTTGCGAGGGTGATGCTGGGATTGTAGGATGCATAGCGTCCTTCTCATGCCGCCCTCCCTGAGCTGCTTTGCCCTGACAAAGTGATGCAGGGCTGGCTCTGGGAGGGTGGTGTGAGTGGTGCCGCCCCCGACTATATGTCCCTGTCCCTCCCTGAACCAGATGCCTGCCTTCCTCTTTGCTTGCTTGTCCGCTTCCTGCAAACACAGGTGAGCTTAAAAGGGGCATGGGGAGCTGTCCAACTAGGAGCGAAAAACTAGCATTGGAGCCAGAGTCCTGGACACAACTGCTGAAAGAACAGGGCAGCTGTCCACAAGGTAGCAAAGGCTGCAAGGAGATGGGTAGAATAGGTGGTGCAGCAGCAGCAATGGAGGATTCTTAGAGGAGGCCTTGCCACCCAACCATTCCCTTCCTGGTGCATCAGTGGAAGGCCTGATCCTGGAAGAGGGCAAGCACTCTGCCTCCTCAACAGGGCTTCTCTCTGGGTTCACTGCCATCTTTTATTCATGTAGCCCAGGAGATTAGCTTGGAGGAGATGCTGAGTCCTGTGGCATAGGGGAAGTTTGGGCATAGGGCAAAGGGTTTATAAATGAGTGGGGCCCAAGGATAGTGTACTCTTTACAGAGGCTGTCCCAGAGTCAGTACTAGAGGGAGTCATAACTCTTCCTGGTCCCAGCATGTACTGGAGTCTACAGGGAACTGCCTCTCCTCAGGAGGTCTCATCTGGCTCAGGGTCAGGTCCCAACACTACTGAATTGTTTCTGACAGCATGCAAAACACTAGCCCTGACACCATCTTGAAAACACCCACCTGAGCTTCTGAAACAGTCTCCCTAGACCTGCAGGCTCCACAGTTTAACCAGTGGCTAGCTCAGTGCTTATTTCTGGGTCCTCTCTGGAAAAGGGGTCAGGCAAGACACAAGAGCCCCACAGCCTCACCTGGTCTCATCAATGTAGACAGCTTCCAGCAACGAAGCAGTATATTCCAAGTTCTTCTTCAGCTCCACAAGATTCACTTCTCCCGTCTCCAACTGTTTCACCATGTACCGCAGCCTGGAGGGGGAAATGGAAACACAGGGAAGGTGGAAATGAGTAAGGGGGGAGCAGAACCTTGCAGGGCTCTCGGGGTCATCCATCAAAGGGCAGCCCACTCCCATCATTACCTTGGGAGGGACCCACTAGGGAGAAATGGAGCTAATTTCAAAACCATGGCATTTACACCAGTGAAATCGCTCAAATGCTGTGATACTGTGGTAGCTGGATTGGGCACATATGTGTCCAAACCCCATTCCACAAAAAAAGAAACTGAAAAATGAATTATGGATCAAAAACAGCCAATTGAGGATTGAGCATGCTCAGTAGGCATGGAATGCTGAATGGCTATTAAGCGGGTGGGGAGAAGAAAACTAGCAGGAGAAGGGATGGAATGGAGTGACTGGAACCCTGAACAGAACAACGCCACACTGGACCACTCTGTTGCAGTGCCCCACTCATATACACAAAAGCCAGTTTCCTGGCTTCTCTCTGTTGGTTGTGCTTCACTCTGATGCAAGGTGCCTACAGGGGGCTCTCCTATGCTGAAAGCCTGACAATGGCAAAATGGCATGTTAAGCAATGCACCTTGGGCCATCTGCTCCCTCGATGGGGCACATCACCAGTTAATAACAAGCCATCAAGCTCAGCTGGGTGTGTGGTCCATAATGTTTCATTTCCGGTTAATCAGCCCTATTGTTCCGCTTGAAGGACATTAACGTAAAAACATTGAACACTTCAGGAGAACCAAATGAGTAGAGATCATTACAGCGTGATTATCCTTTTAATGAAATGGTAAAAACCACACACACACACACACACACTGTTTCCTGTGGAGCAAAACTACCTGTTAAGAAAAACACAGACCTGCCGCCAAAACTAGCAGTTCCATGCTGAATCATAGAATTGTAGAGTTGGAAGGAACCCGAAGGATCATCTAGTGCAGGGATGTCCAACTGGTCAGCCGTGATTGACAGGCTGATCCCCTTATGCTAGCAGTCGATCGCGGGCTCATTTTCCTCCGTGGGGGGAAAAGAGCATCCGGCCTGCCCCCTCGCTCTGCCCTTCATTTGCGCATGATTGCAAAGACGACGGAAGAGGTAGTAATCGATTGTTGCTGCGTTTAGTACCCGGTTAGTGTATTTAGTACCCGGTTGGCTCAACAACTTTGGCTTTCCCCCCTAAAAAAAGCTGAACAACTTTGGGTTCCCCGTCCACCAAAATGGGTAGATCACTGCTAGTTTTTTTTCCAGGGAGTAGATCGCAGTCTCTTGGGAGTTGGACGTCCCTGATCTAGAGCAAGCCCCTGCAATCCAGGAATCTCAGCTAAAAGCATCCATGGCAGGTGGCCATACAACCTCTGCTTAAAAACCTCCAATGAAAGAGAGTCTACAACCTCCCAAGGGAGACAGTTCCCACTGTCAAACAGCTCTTACTGCCAGAAAGTTTTTCCTGATGTTTAGCCGGAATCTCCCTTCTTGTAACTTGAAGATTACAGTGGATACAGTTGTGGGTGGTCAGGTGTGGACTGACCAAGGCAGAATAGGGTGGTACTATTACTTCCATTGATCTGGACACTAGACTTCTATTGATGCAACCTAGAATTCTCTCCTTCCATAAGACACAGTTCTGTGGTCCACCAACACCTAGAAGACTCCCACATTGGCTGCCTCTGCCATCCTGCACTTCTCTACCCATGGAAGCCAAGGATGTGATGTGGGGGAAATTGAAGCAACTTGTAGCGTGATGAGTCAGAACAAGAAAGAAATCTCAACAAGGGCCTGCCATTTTTTATGGCAGTCCTAGGTTTCTCCAAACATGCCATTCTGCCCTCAAAGAATAACTCTTTGCCACAACTGCCGAATGAGAAATTGTTTCCCTTTTTCTGTGTTTCTTTCCTTGCTACCGGTATGTTTTCAGAGGTAATGTAAGGCAACTGGCTAACCTCTTCTTTGTTTGACCAATTGCTGGAGGTTGATGTTTCAACAATGGGAGATAATGAGAGGAGATAGGTCTTCTGATAGCTAAGAATCTCTCTGGAGTGTTTGGGGATTCACCTATCAGGAGCTTGGAGCATGGAAGTAAGTGGGGCAGGAAAACAAACATGCACAAAGCAGAGAGAGTTGAGTGTTTCGAGCTGAGGTTAACTGAAATTGTGGGAGCAAATGGGGGTGGCTTTAAAAATAGGTACTCCAGGTCTCCATTTAAAAAAAAATCTGTGCTTTAACTTTAGGAACACAGTGTGTTTCAGTTTAGTTATATTGATATAGGGGTTCTATTCCCTTTTCTTTTATGGTTTTATGTTTTATTTTTTATTTAAATTGTTTTTTAACCTATTTATTGCAAGCCACCCAGAAAACTAGGCTATAGGGCAGCATATAGCAGTCATAAATTAATATGGGGTTATATCAAATGTTGGTCCTGCCCAGTGTTAACCCACTGGCAGGGCCGGCCCACCCATGAGGCAACATGAGGTGACTGCCTCAGGTGGCAGGATCCACAGGGGCAGCAGTTCCCGATGTAGATCTTTCTTCCCTCCTTGTTCCTGGTATAGATCTTCCCTGGTGGGGAGGTAGGTGCCATTTTGTGGTCAACCTCAGATGCCAAAATGTAATGGGCTGGCCCTGTCCACTGGAATTGATGGAAATGACTAAACTTAGGCCTGTTAATTTCAATGGGTCTACTCTGAGTGGAACTTAGTTGGCAACAACCCCTGGAGACCAGGATTCACAAGTTACTCTCTAGGGGTCTGCAGCTTGATGTAGGAATGCCTGTTTGCCTCCACTTAACATGTTCTGCTTGTACATCACCATCATCAGTGCATCCATAAAAAAATAAAGCCAATATTGAAAAGACATGGTGAAGCAGGGGCTCCCCCCACCACATGGCCTTGGACTTCACAGGTGACCTTGTGTTGTTGTTGTTTAGCCGTTTAGTCATGTCCGACTCTTCGTGACCCCATGTACCAGAGCACGCCAGGCACTCCTGTCTTTCACTGCCTCCCGCAGTTTGGTCAGACTCATGTTGGTAGCTTCGAGAACACTGTCCAACCATCTCATCCTCTGTCATCCCCTTCTCCTTTCCCAACATCAGGGTCTTTTCCAGGGAGTCTTCTCTTCTCATGAGGTGGCCAAAGTCTTGGAGCCTCAGCTTCAGGATCTGTCCTTCCAGTGAGCACTCAGGGCTGATTTCCTTCAGAATGGATAGGTTTGATCTTATTGCAGTCCATGGGACTCTCAAGTCTCCTCCAGCACCATAATTCAAAAGCATCAATTCTTTGGTGATCAGACTTCTTTATGGTGACCTTGTACAGCTGCCTTTTTCTGTTTTGTTTGTAGATACGGTATGTCTCTTTTAACAGCTGTTATTGAGACTCTCTTTGAAAATTAACAGTGCAATCCTATGCACATCTACTCAGGAGAAAGCCCTACTGAAGTCACCGGGGATTTACACCCACATAAGAATGCATAACACTGGAGCCTATATGTGTTGATTCCATATCGACTTCACTTCTAACTATTCAGGCACCAATTTGGTTGTGAAGATCTGTGCTCATTTACTGTCATTCTTGAATCCCTTCTTACCTTACTGAGAGAAATTTGATAGAGAGGGCTGGGTTTCGAACGGCTAGTACCAACAGAATGATCATCATTTATTACTGATTTATTTGCCACCTTTTACGAAGAAGTGTCTCAAAGTGACTTTTAATGTAAGAATAGGGATAACAAGAAACAATAAAACCAAATTTAAAAAGAATAAAGCCAGAACTTAAAATGCTCATCCTTATATATAGATGTATCCACCACACTAAAGGTGCTGTGGTCTAAACCACTGAGCCTCTTGGGCTTGCAGATCAGAAGGTCAGTGGTTCGAATCCCCACGACTGGGTGAGTTCCCATTGCTCTGTCTCAGCTCCTGCCAACCTAGCAGTTCGAAAGCACACTAGTTCAAGTAGATAAATAGGTACTGCTGTGGCAGGAAGGTAAACAGTGTTTCTGTGTGTTCTGGCACTCGTCACAGTCCTCTGTGCACCAGTAGCAGTTTAGTCATGCTGGCAACAGGACCCAGAAAGCTGTCTGTGGACAAACGCCGGATCCCTCAGCCTGAAAGCAAGATGAGCGCCACAACCCCATAGTTGCCTTTGACTGGACTTAACCATCCTTTTACCTTACAAAAGGAATGAACATTTTAAAAGGAGGCCACAGACCTAATTAATCATCCTCCAAATTAAGAGTCAAAGGCCTGGGTAAAAGAAAAGGTATTTGCCTGGTGCTTAAAACATGCAATGATGGCACCAGGCATACCTCCTGGGGAGAGCATTCTACAAGCAGGGACCATCACCAAAAAGGACCCGTCTCATGTCTCCACATTCTACACCTCCCTTGGAGGAGGACATACAGAACAGAGACTCAGATGATGGGCTAGTTCATGCGGAGAAAACCAGTCCCTAAGGTACTGGGGTCCTGAGCCACATAAGACTTTATAGCTCAAAGTCAGCATTTTGAATTGAGCCCAGAAACAAACTGGTAGTCAGGGCAGAAATCTATATAAATAAAAATGTAACGTCGTTTCTTTGTCGCCAATGGACTCCGAAACTACTGCACCGATTGCCTTGAAATTTTAACACAATGTTGGGTTCCATGCCAGGAGTGCTTTTACATAAAAATATTAATTAGAAGTCACTTCAGCGAGAGGAAGAAAGGAACAAACATATTAACCAATCACATAGTGAGCAGCATGACATCACAAAGCCACATAGCCACATAGCCACCACCATTGCCAATGTGGTGACATCACTGCTGTGATACAGGCTATACAAGGTCAGAGAGCCCAGGAGGAGAGAGGAGAGGGAGGGAGGGGGGCCTTGGAGGCGAGGGAGGCTACGCCAATAGGCTATTGGCAGCCAACGACACACGCTATGCGAGATCACACCCACTACGTCAGAGGGAAGGCGCGCGCAAACTACAGAGAGAGAGAGTCCGTGAGGAGAGAGGAGAGGGAGGGGGGAACGGGAGACGGAGAAACAGAGAAACAGAAACGGGAAGACGGACAGGAGGCAGGCGGAAGTTCAACGGGAGAAGCTGTGGGCAGGCAGGCGAAAGCAGGGGGGATAGACGGAGAGGAGGCAGGCGGGACTTCAACGGGAGAAGCTGTGGGAAGCCAGGCGAAAACGGGGGGAAACGTGCACTTTCCGTTCACCAAATGGGAAACGTGCTCATTTCACCAAATGAGCCACAGCAATGTGTGGCCGGGCCAGCTAGTACCAAATATATATAGAACTGGAAGGGGCCACAAGGACACTTTTGCCTAATGTGCAGCTCAAACTCATGACCCTGAGATTAAGAGTCTCATGCTCTATTTGGTGGTTATATGCTCAGACCAAAAGGGACGCAGGTGGCGCTGTGGTCTAAACCGCAGAGCCTAGGGCTTGCCGATCGGAAGGTCAGCAGTTCGAATCCCCACAACCGGATGAGCTCCCGTTGTTCGGTCCCAGCTCCTGCCAACATAGCAGTTCGAAAGCACGTCAAAGTGCAAGTAGATAAATACCGGTAGGTACCGCTCCGGCGGCAAGATAAACAGCATTTCTGTGCGCTGCTCTGGTTCCCCAGAAGTGGCATAGTCATGCTGGCCACATGACCCGGAAAAACTGTCTTCGGACAAACGTCGGCTCCCTCAGCCAGTAAAGCGAGATGAGCGCCGCAACCTCAGAGTCGTTCACGACTGGACTTAACTGTCTTTACCTTTACCTTTTTTATGCTCAGACCATCTTGCTCTGCTCAGCAATCCATCTGCTGAGCCCTTTGTCATCTGGGTGAAGGCTGAAGGTTCTGTGAATAGCAACCTTACAGCTACCAATGCCAAGTTGCCATGTTTATCCACCACCCCACACTTTGTATCACTTGGCTTAACAAAGCCCAAGAAGGGACAGCAGCTATGGCCAAGTAAACCAAAGCTTCCTCCAGCTTCATGCCCAGAAGCAAGAGAAAGCATCCACTGGGCCTGAGCCCAGTTCCCGTGCATGGCTCACACAGTCCAGTTGAACATTATGATGCTATACTTTGCTTTAAAAGTGGGGTGAGGTGGGATGACGCAGCCACCTGCCTACCAGAAACCATGGAAAATGTCAGAGGTTTCTTTGCAGTCCCGAAAATCAACCCAAACCTTCCTCCTATTGATATGCGCAAGTGCTGTGGCTTGAAAGGGCAGAAGGAGGCAACCTCCACAGCTGATGGCACAAAAGCAGCTGCTTTGTGATCTCACAGATAAATCCACCACTTCCTGTTGCTGACATGTGCAAGTGTGGTGGTTCAAAAGGACCACAAAAGTTGCCACAAGGGAGCTGACCCTGCATCTAGGGATGAGTCAGCTCACACACCACATCCTCCACAAATTGGGTCTACTAGAGCCAAAATTTTAAGCAATGTGGACTAAAGTCGCTTCTGGGGCCCCTCCGGGATGAGGGTCCCTGAAGCTGAAGCTTCATTAGTTGCATGGTAGATCCACCCCTGTGGGAAATTAAGCATTCCTTGATGCAAAAATGTCTTAAACGTTTTATGTTGTTTTACTTCATTTATCTGTGAAGCCAAAATGGCTTTTGAGCTGATTACAAGTACAACTATGAAATCAGCTAAAAAAATCCATACATCATCACAATACACAAAAACAATTCCATCACAGCACTAGAGAATCAGAGCATCAAGACACCCCGAATTAAAATATAGAAGGAAAGAAGTCGCAGATTAGCATCTCTGCACTAAGCCATGGCTTGGTTTTGCTGTTTTTCTGCAGGACAGATTGGGTAAGTACAGTGGTACCTCGGGTTACATATGCTTCAGGTTACATACGCTTCAGGTTACAGACTCTGCTAACCCAGAAATATTACCTCGGGTTAAGAACTTTGCTTCAGGATGAGAACAGAAATCGGGCAGCGGTGGCGCAGCGGCAGAGGGAGGCCCCATTAGCTAAAGTGGTACCTCAGGTTAAGAACGTTTTCAGGTTAAGAACGGACCTCCGAAACAAATTAAGTACGTAACCAGAGGTACCACTGTACACAGTATCAGCTGTACATGGTCACTTTGCAAATTGCCAACATTCTCACAAATATCTTTGGAATTTGTATAAGCATCTTGCTTTATAATTTCCTCTTGGGGAAAAAAAAGAAGAAAAAGAAAGAGCATGGACATTAAAACAGTTTAAAAACAAAACAGTAAGGTCAGAGGTTCTAAGTTATGCCACTCAGAGAAGGTAAAAGGCAATGTATAGGAATGGGGAACTGTACTGACCATTAAAAAAAAATCATTATACTTTATTAAATCTCAAGAATATACAGTCATTACAACAAATAATTAAATGCATACACACTGTGAAAATATATGTATATGTATATGTATATGTATATGTATATGTATATGTATATGTAACCACATAGAGAAGCTATTCTGGTCATTGACATTTATGTTATATTTATCTATATAAATAAAAATGTAACGTCGTTTCTTTGTCACCAATGGACTCCGAAACTACTGCACCGATTGCCTTGAAATTTTGACACAACGTTGTGTTCCATGCCTAGAGTGTTTTTACATAAAAATATTAATTAGAAGTCACTTCAGCGAGTGGACCAAAGGAACAAACATATTAACCAATCACATATTGAGCATCATGACATCACAAAGCCACATAGCCACAAGCAATCCTAACCAATCACATAGTGAGCAGCATGACATCACAAAGCCACATAGCCACATAGCCACCACCATTGCCAATGTGGTGACATCACTGCTGTGATACAGGCTATACAAGGTCAGAGAGCCCAGGAGGAGAGAGGAGAGGGAGGGAGGGGGGCCTTGGAGGCTATTGGCAGCCAACGACACACGCTATGCGAGAGCATACCCACGTTGTCAGAGGGAAGGCGCGCGCAAACTACAGAGAGAGAGAGAGTCTGTGAGGAGAGGGAGGGGGGAACAGGAGACGGAGAAACAGAGAAACAGAAACGGGAAGACGGACAGGAGGCAGGCGGAAGTTCAATGGGAGAAGCTGCGGGCAGGCAGGCGAAAGCGGGGGGATAGACGGAGAGGAGGCAGGCAGGACTTCAACGGGAGAAGCTGTGGGAAGCCAGGCAAAAACGGGGGGGGGGACATGCACTTTCCGTTCACCAAACTACAAACTACAGAGAGAGAGAGTCCGTGAGGAGAGAGGAGAGGGAGCGGGAGACGGAGAAACGGAGACACAGAAACGGGAGGTGACAGGGGAGTCTCAGGGTGCGCAGTGAGAGTGCGGGGGCAGGGAGCGAATCACGCCACGTCGAGTGAAAGGAGCCATTTCTGAGCGGGGGAGAAAGGGGGGATTGGGAAAGGGATGGTCGGGGGGGGAAGGTGGGGAAGGAGCCTCTCCGCTGGGAGAGGAGGCAGGCAGGAGATCAATGGGAGAAGCTGTGGGGAGGCAGGCAGAAAGCGGGGGTCGTGTGTGCGGGGGGCGGAGCCAGCACCGGGAAAATGGGGAGGCTGTGGGGAGGCAGGCGAAAGTCCTTGACCGATTGCTTTGAACTTGGGTTCTATTCCTGGCATTCCTGGCATGTTGCTATGTAAAACAAATGGGCCACAGCAACGCGTGGCCGGGTCAGCTAGTTCTTCATAAATTCAATTAGAGGATTCCACTTGTCTTTATTTTTTTCTCTTGTCTATCCTGCCTCAGTGTAATGAATTATGTAAATGTATACATCATTTCTGCCTTCCTTTTTTTTTTTTTTTGCTAACCATTCTTTCACTGTTGGTGGTGACCTACTTTTTTATTTTATTTTCTGTAACTGGAATAGGTGGACTCAAAACAAGAATAATCAGTTGGGACAAGTCAGTGAACAATTAAAGGTATAGGAAAGCATAATGGATCAGTTTGATTTGCAGGTAATATTATACATGCATCATTTGCTATTCTTCATATGATTTGGGCTTTATGTGTGTATTTTATCATTTTAATATAAAACAGCCTTGCTTTATCGGCTTAGTTTTCACTTCTTCCCTCCATGGGTTCCAATTCTAAATTTTATTCCTGCATCTTTTACTGTAATCTATCTGTTATATAAACATAGTATCCCAAATCTATGTTACATTACAAGTGTGAATGCATTCCTGCCAATGATTTCAACTGTTTACAGTGAGCTCTCAAATATGTTAGAAAGTTATTCCAGTCTTTTTAAAGTACTTGGTCTTCCTGATTCTAAGATGGCAATCCTAACCCCATTTCACTGAGAGCAAGTCCTACTGAATTCAACAGGACTTGCTTCTGAGTAGGCATGGTTAGGAATGCAGCCTAGGTAGAATCATAGAACTAGCTGGAAGTTGGAAGAGACCCCAGGGGTCATCTGGTCCAACCCCCTGCAATGCAGGTAAGAAACAGATCTTGGTCTGTTTGGTACTATGTTTGTTTGTTACTGTTGTTTATTAAATAATCTAAGGAGCTCAAGGTGGTGTACATGGTTCTCGTCCCCATTTCCTCCTCCCAGCAACCCTGTGACATAGGTTAGTCTGAGAAATGGTGACCAGTTCAAGGTCACACCCAGTGAGCTTCACGGCTGAGTGGGGATTTGAACCTTGGCCTCACTAACCATTGCACCACACTGGCTCTCTTGAGCCACTCTTCTCCTTCAATGCCATGATTGCAAACCACAGGTTAGCATAGCATGGCAAAGGAAAATCTAATTTCTGCCTCTCCAGTATTGAGCCAGACTTGCCACTTGTATCCAAGCTGCCTTTTGCATTCTGCAGTGGATGTATGCTCTTCCCCCTCTTAAAGAATCACACAACACCGGCACACCTGTTTAAATCATCTCCCACGCAGATGCAGAATTGCTTCAGGCTCCTTCGAGCTGAAGTCTTTCTTTGCGTGTCTTGTACGCCAACTCTCTCCCACTTCCTCTGCAGCAAAGACCTGGCTTGCATTTCACAAACAGAGGACCAGCTGGGCTTTTATTGCTTTCTTGAAAGGGCAGGTTGGTGCCCCGGCTGGCCAAGGGAATAGCAATTGCGCATAAAGAGCCACTTAGCCAATTCCCAGGCTGGCACTCCAAAGCAGAGAGATCTGTGCTGCAGGCGAGGCCGAGACAACGAATACGAGTCAAAAGAGAAGGAGAAGACAAAGCCATCTGCTTTCCTCTTGCTTCTCAATGGTCTTGTCATTCCTTGCGGAGGCTAAGGAGTCAGCGCTCTCCTCCTTAACAAAATGCATCCCAGAGGGAGGATTATTTTGCTTTGCACAGGCCTTGCACTTGTGATTTCCCTCCTTAAAATAAAAATGTCATTGCTGGCTGTTCTCCTGCAGGAAAGGATTTACATGGCCCACAGATGCCTAGGGAAGGGTTTCCAATGGCAAAGATGCTCGGATATGCTCAGTGGCGCTACTCAGCACCACCGATGCAATGCACTGTGCATGGGAGGTGGGGAGTAGGATTCAGGTGCTCCTGGGCATGTGAAGGGGACTTTGCCTAGGTCCCCTCAACCATCTGTGCCTCCCCAGCAGTCTCCTCAAGCACAAACAAAGGGGAATGGTTTCAGTGGGATTTCATTCCAGCCGGCTGAGTTCCTACACTAGGAATTTGTTTGCTCTTATGGGCTTTGCTGCGGTGTTCTATTACCATGGCAACGGCCTGAGAGACTCAAGTTACTGAGCAGAGATGGACACATGTAGGGAGGAGCTATCTGTGTGTGATGCAGTCTTCCGAAAATGCCCAAGAGCCACTGGGCCAGGAGATTACCCATTACCTAGCAGGTGATCTTTCTGCACAGGCAATCCTGGAAGTGTTTGTTCTCTACATCAAGCCTCCCTACAGCCCCGTGCCACTGCAGAAGCGGCGAGGGGAGGGGGTCTGAGCAAGGGCGCTTCCAGACTGTCACTACTTTGGGGTTGGATTCAGTTGCCTTCTGGCAAATTCAGCTTCCATAATTATAGTTGGTGTGGGGGGGGGTCTTGCACAAGAAGCCCACTTCCCCTAAAGATCAGACTTTATACATTAAGGGGAATGCACTGAGAAGTGTGGGGTTGCACTGCTTAGGTGCAGCAGCAGCATCTACCTTCCCAACGAAGAAATCAGAATGACTGTTCAATAAGCAACGGACATCACCTGACAACAGCTGCAAGGGTGTCTGCACAGGCTTCACTACCATTATAATCCACTTTTGGTCCAGTGCAGTTAACAGCCTTGGCTCATAGCTCAGCAGTCCTCTCTGTGGCAAGGAAAGCCAGTGTAGCACAGTAGTCAGAATGTCAGACTGGGACTGGGATCCTCACTCAGCTGTGATTCTCACCAGGTGACCCTGAGTAACCTCGCAGCCTATCCTACCTCACAGGGTTGTTGTCAGGATAAAGTAGGCAGAGGGGGATACAGTGGGAGGAAGGGTCGGGGTTTTTATATAAAAAAAGAATCTAAAAATCCATATATATTTTTAGGAAATGAGATAGTATGAATGTCAGCACTTAATGTTTGTAAGGTGGCTATAATTCACCTCCACTGTTGGAGGCAGCATGCCTCTGAGTGGCGCTGTGGTCTAAACCACTGAGCCTCTTGGGCTTGCCGATCAGAAGGTCGGCGGTTCAAATCCCCGCGACGGGATGAGCTCCCGTTGCTCGGTCCCTGCTCCTGCCAACCTAGCAGTTCAAAAGCACGTCAAAGTGCAAGTAGATAAATAGGTACCACTCCGGCGGGAAGGCAAATGGCGTTTCCGTGCGCTGCTCTGGTTCCCCAGAAGTGGCTTAGTCATGCTGGCCACATGACCTGGAAGCTGTACGCCGGCTCCCTCAGCCAGAAAAGCGAGATGAGCGCCGCAACCCCAGAGTCGTCAACAACTAATGGTCAGGGGTCCCTTTACCTTTACCAGTTGCTGGGAATGACAAGTGCTGTTGAGTTCAAGTTCCACTTACTTGTAGGCTTCTCACAAGCATCTGGTTGGTCATTGTAAGAACAGAGTAGATGGGACTACTTTGGCCTGATCTAGCAGGGCTCTTCTTACATTCTTAGAATGCACATTCTTATTGGTCACATTGCCTGGAATATGACTTCCAAGTCTCTCACACACGCCTGAAAGAGACTGGGGGTGAAGATGTTAACCCTGTCTGGTTTAGGAATCACTCAGTTATCTGGGGACTCTGCTGGATTTGGAAGAGCTGGCTGGGATTTCTGAATTGTGTTGAGAACATGCTGTATGTGCAAAAGGTCCCGGGGTTCAGTCCTCAGCATCACTACAGTAAAGCTGAGAAAGACTCCTGCCTGAAGCCCTGGAGAGGCCCTGCTGATCAGGGATAGGCAATTCTGAACTAGATAGACTAACAATCCGAGTCATCATAAAACAGTTCCATATGCTCCTTTGTCTAGGAGCTCCGAAGATGTTCATGCATACATCAGTGTCACACTGCAGCATTTCAAAGACTTTCTTTCCACTTTGCAGATCCAGATGGCTCTGAGTCAGGGCAACGTTGAAGGGGGGGGGAGATGCATTTTCCTGGCCAGCTACAAGGCTGAGAAATGACTGAGGAGCCCCCTAGTGCCATTGCAGGCCCTTGAGCGTGTTAACCAGCACCTGGCAATCGGATTAGGGACTGCAAATTCAATTACAGAGCCCAGGCTCATGCATTTGAGCAATTACTGCTGCCTCCGGTCGAGTCACATGAATCCTGGAAGCAAGTCATGCGGAAGAACGTGAAGGGCTGGAAAACCAGTGATATCACCGCGCATGTAGCATCACCCATTGGGAGTGAAGCAGTGCAAGAATTATAATGACGAGTCAGCATGGCCAATGGTCAGCGATGATGAGAGTTGAGGTCAAACACCACCTGCTCCAGCCTAATGAGTAGCCTTGGGCCAAGGGCCTCTTTCAGCCCAATCTCCCTCACAGGGTTGTTGTAAAGATAAGTCAGGTGGAAGGGAGAACAACCTATGCTGGCCTGAGTTCCCTAGCTAAAAGGGCAGGATGGAGATGGTGATAATATATGCATAAGTGTCTCTGGGCTGAAGCCATCCCCAAATAGTATGGGATCTCAAACAGATCTGTTTTGACAAGTCTCCAACCATGTGGGGAATAATACAGCAGCAAATGTTTTGCTCTGTGAGAACAAAGGGAAGCCCTGAGCTCTGTATAATGAACAGGGTTTTAATTAAGCAAGCTGATAAAACATTAGAAAATAAAAACTGCACCAGAGAAAGGGGGAAGTGGCCCATGAATTTCCTGGAGAGTCTTTCCTAACACAAAAGCAGGCAAAAGAGGAAGGCTGCCACGTAGGATTGACAGCAACCCTCCAACAACGGCTAATTGCCAATTTTATACAGTGGTACCTCAGGTTACAGACACTTCAGGTTACAGACGCTTCAGGTTACAGACTCCGCTAACCCAGAAATAGTACCTCAGGTTAAGAACTTTGCTTCAGGATGAGAACAGAAATGGCGCGGCAGCAGCGGGAGGCCCCATTAGCTAAAGTGGTACCTCAGGTTAAGAACAGTTTCAGGTTAAGAACAGACCTCCAGAACGAATTAAGTTCTTAAGCCGAGGTACCACTGTATAACAAACCAGGGGTGGGGGTTCCTGGACTTCCCACTTTCTGCTATTTGTAGGGAGAGGGCTACATTTGGGAGCCGGCATCTGACAACATCAGGAGGGGCAAAAGTTCCGCATCCCTCTTGTAAGCCATTGTGCTAGGTGCTGTACATGTTTTAAGGTGCCTCCAGACATTCAGTATTTTGTGGAAGGGATTGAAGTACATATCCAAGCTTCAGGTTTGTGTATTTAAAGTGGATTAAAAGCTGTCAATTGATAAGGCTATCAGGGCTCATCCAGACCTCCTTTCGTGCCATGTTTCTAAGACTAAGTCTGCACTTTAAAGCTCTGTGTCCGAGTTGATATAAGCAAAATTTACTAGGAAAGGCATAAAGTTGGGTCCGGTTTTCCCAAGGGGGAGTCTGGATTTTTCTCCCTGGGAAGAGCTGGAATTTTAGAGCTTTTCCCCTTGTGCCACAGACAGAGACCACACCAGAGTTATCAAAAGCAAAGCACAGCTTCCCATTTATTGAATCTGTTGCAACAGAGGTTCCCCCCAACGTAACAGGTACGAGGCGAAGAACCCAGAATAATGGTGTGCCAGCCCCTATATAGACTTTGAAATTCCCCCCCCCCCTTGGCTCAAGACCACCCCCTTGTACATCATACATACATCACAAAAAGGGGTGTAACCCAGGACCACCCCTTAGATACATCACAGCTACATCATAGAAAAAGGCGGTGTTCAGCAGAAATCTTGAATGCACTGTTTACCTCCTGTCTGCCACTTCATGTGATAACGTCTTATCTGATTGCCCTTCCTGGGCAGCCTGGCCATTCCTTTTGAGATTGTGATTACTTTATTTCTGAGACAATGGAAAGGTTTTTTCTCACTCCCTTGCAGAGAAACACCTGGTCATCCCTCCTCGACCCCTCCCAGACAAACATTTCTGGAGAACAAAAGGTTCCCTGCCTGGGCAGGGCAGGGCAAATGCAGACTAACTACTGTCCTTTGTAAGTCAATTGGGCCATCTGATACCTGGCCAGCTAGGAGTCAAAATTGTGTCAGGGGTCAAAATGGTTTCAGGACTGTGCTTCAGACATGAGGCCTTGTTTTGCTTGGTGTTGTGGAAAAATCTGCCCTTATTCCCTTATGGGGTACACAAGAGCCCTTGCAAGTTCCCTGCAGGTTCTCCATCGGTAGGAGTAAGAACAGAGGCCAACCAGAGAAAAATTGAGAAGCAAAGCCTTTATTTTCACTGTTGCAACAGGGTGCTTTCCTCTCACACAGGAGCAGGAAAAGGACCCAGAACAATGGTGGGCAAGCTCCTATATAGACTTTGAAATTCCCCCCCTTTCCCCTCAAGACCAACCCCCTATACGTCATACATACATCACTAAAAGGGGTGTAACGCAGGACCACCCCTCAGATACATCACAGCTACATCATAGAAAAAGGCGGTCTCCAGCCCAGCAGAAATCTTGAGTTGTTTACCTCCTGCCTGCCACTTCATGTGATAATGTCTTATCTGATGCATTTCCTGGGGAGTCCACTCTTTTGTTATTCTAACCACTAATTCCTGAATCTAGGTCACAGGTCACAGGCCCACACCCTGTTCATATCTTGAGTGTGCCCTTAAGACAGGATTTGTGAGGAGACAATGGGGAGATTTTCCCACTCCCTTCCTCCTTGCAGAGAAACACCTGGTCAGTTTGAGAGTCAAAAATGGTGTCAGGAGTCAAAATGGTGTGAGGCCTGTCTTTCTGTGCTGTTTTCAGACACCCCTCTCTGTTCATGTCTCAAATAGTGTAATGGGGTGTTTTAAAAGGAAGTCCCCCCCCCCCGAAATTCCCACAACATTGGCACACTAATAAGAATTAATATATATATAAATAAAATACCTAAAATTCCTACAACAGAGTGCTACACTGAAAAGTGTAGGAGGAACAACTGAATAACACCCCACAAGCAAATCAGGATAAATGCTCATTGTGGCATAGCTGCCCCTTAAACAAATCAGAACAAATGCTCAATGAAGACCAGACATAGTCTACCTCCATGTAAGCTACATGCAAGCAAATCAGGATGAATGCTCAAAATCAGGTCGCTCGGAGGAGCCCCTGGTTTCAACTTGCACTTCATCGAACACAGCAGCCGGTGCTTCACAGTAAGAACAATAAGGAATAATACTCATTATAATGTGTGGTCCAGCGCCAGTTCTATGTCCAAGGCACAGCAAAGCTCATGACAACTTGGATTATAGCATCACGCATTCTATCAGCCTGCGTTTTATGTGAATAATCATCACCTTGGCTAGGCCGGTGAGGGGGGGCGGGCGACGTCGCGCAGAGCAGACTTTCCGGTTCCACTGCCTCATGATTGATTCATTGGCCAGAGCATCTCCCTCGCTGGCTGTCAACCCAGCCTCCCATCCTGAGCAATTTACACAGCAAGGCTGTAATCTGGGCCCACTATCTTTTCAATTAGCCAGGAAAGGTGGAAGGCAAGCTGTGATGCCACTGAAGGATGGGGTGGGGGGGACAAGAAACAGAATGGGTGTTTAAAGTGCTTCGGAGCCAACAGCAAGGGCAAAGTCAAGGAGACATTAGTCTGAGATGTGCTGCACTTAGAAGATGCTCTCCCAAAGCACAGCCCACCCGGTTCCTTCCCATTTCATCCCATAGCATCAGGAGTGGGCAGGGGATTCTGTTTGAGCATGATCTGTGGCAGGGAGCACATGTTGACAGTAGGTGGAGGCAGAGCCCAAAGGGGGTACAGCACCCCCTTTCTCTACCCCCTCTCCTCTCTCTTTCTCTCTGTCACCCGTTTTTTCCTTCTTTCTACCACTATGAAATTAGGCCAGAGGTAGGGAACCTGTGGCCCTTCAGATGTTGGTGGAACTTCAGCTCCCATCATCCCTGACTACTGGTCATGTTGGCTGGGGCTGATGGGAGCTGGAGTCCCACAGTATCTCTGGAGGTCCATAGGTTCCTCATTCTGGCATTTCAGAAAGCAACAAAGAAGTCTGTTGTGGGCTGCAATGCTGCACACATTTACCTGGAGTAAATGTGACCCCATCTGACTCAATGGGGGTTGCATGTGGGCATATGCATAGGATTGCACTGTCAGCAAACTCTCAGAAGGTAGAGAGTGAGTTAGGCTGCAATCCTACACCTGCTTACTCGGGAGTAAGTCTCATTGAACTCAATGGGACTTATGTCTTGAATAGACATCTGTAGAATTGTACTGCATGTAACTTCGGATTAGTATGGTTCTTTCAGGAGATCCTAAGAAAGCTGAGAGTACCCTTATACTAGTTCTTGTAATCTTAAACCACCATGTAAGACAAGTTATTATCATAATCAACATCATCCCACTCTGGAAGTCGAAATTGAGAGAGAGAATAACTTGCCTTCGGCCACCTCAGAAGCTCATGGCAGAGGTGAGATGCAAATCAGGGACTCCCAAGTTTTGTAGCTTACTCTCTAAGGCACTGCACCATATTTCTTACTGAGATTGCTGGCATTAGCTTTCTTGTGGTCAGGGCCAGACTCCTTCCATGTGTCCATGTAGAATCATAACTCCTTCCATGTAGGTGTTATGCAAAAGTATGCAAATGCGATGGGCTTGCACAAACAAAACACACCTTACAGAATTCAGCTCCTCTTAACAGTGGGGCAGCCTCTTCCATAGTGAGTGTTTTGGAGCCACAGAAGCATTCAATCATTCACCTTATTTTGTTTATTGGGAATAAACAGAAGAAAATCATTTCCTGGGCTTGAGTCCGACCCTTCGCTGCAAGCTTCTGAGCATTAATTAATTATATATAAATTTTGTATATGAAGTATCAGTCCTTCATTCTGCTTAAAAACACAATCTTATACAAATAGGATTCTAGTGACATTAAAGTGGTACTTAAAGCCATCACCTTAATGGCCCTATAATCATACTAAATTATCATATAAAGCAACTATGCTTTATAGGTATCATTTAAAAAAGAAAAGGCATATCCTTGCCCCCCCCCCAAAGCTTACCGTCTAAAATTTCAAGTGAGGGAGGGTAGTCGACAGAGTCAAGTGTAATGGGCAAAGAACAGTGTAAACACAGTTACATGTACTAAGGGTTGATTTCTATAACAGGTGAGGATTAATAGCTTTGAAGGAAAAAAAGGATTTTCAGGAGGGATTTCAAGGGCAAGAGAATAGCTGAGAGAGCTGTGGGCATCAGAGGCAGCTTAATTGGAGCTGGGGGGTTAGTCTGACTCTTCGCTATCGCTCCTCTCTTGAGGGTGGGAGGGTGTATGAGTAAGAGGCAGCAACAGAGAATGTGCAGAGTGCATTTCCAAACCCAATGACTCCACACACACCAGGACTAGAGAGGAGGGGCACACAGGGGATCTTCAGAAGGTGCAGCTGGCAAGACAGCCTCCACTTTCTGAAATCTGCTCTTCCGTGCAGGAGATACAGGAGCACCCCCACCCTCTTTTTGAATCTGGCCACCCTAAAGTTATTGGAAGCCCCAGCATAACACCATTGTCTTGCAGCTTGTCCACACCTCCCAAAAGAGAATAGAGTTAATTGCACAAATTAAAGTGCTATTTCCCTTGACTGCACAATTCTTTCACATAGCAAAAGATCAGCAACTTCCACAAGGTGCAAGAAACATTTAGTCAGCCCAATTTCTAATATGCTTCCTCCCCAAGGGCTTTGGGTTGGTAACACCTGGAACACCCACCATCCAGAAAACCAATTAAAAGGAATAAAGGAAATACACAATGCAGCCCAATGCATGTTTACTCAGAGGTGAGTTCAGGGCCAGCCCACGAGGCTAACCACAAAATGGCAACCCTCTCCAGAAAAGAAGGACTGAGTGAAGGTCTACACTGGGAACAGAGGGGAGAGAATCAACCTTACATGAACATTGAAGTGGGAATCAAAGGCCATCATGGGAGGAAAATCATACCAGGTGAGTGCAGAGCCCAGAAGACCACAGTGGGTAGCCTCTGTCATTTCCTCCCTAGCGGTGAGAGGAGACCAGCAGCACATCCTATTTGCCAAGAAGTCGCTATACAGGTGGTAATGGGTTGGCTGCCAAGGAGACGGCAGATCTGGCCTCTAAGGAGAGCACTGCAGCTGTCACTCCCATCATGGCGGCATTCATTGGAGGCTGGATCTGCTGCCCCTATGGATCCTGCTACTCGAGGGTGTCGCCTCACCTGGCCTCATCGGTGGGGCCAGCCCTAGGTAAACCCCACAAAGGGGCTCAATGGGGCTGGCTCACAGTTCAAGTGTATAGGACTGCAGCCTCTATGATTCTTAAGTGTCATGCTTTGATGTCATAAAGGCCATAAGCACTGAGTTGGGAGAGGTCTAAAGTCTAGCATAAGATCGCTTCAGGCAATTAGGAAAGGACTGTAGCTCAGTGGTAGAGTGCCAGCTTTGCACAAAGAAGATCCCAGGTTCAACCCCCAGAATCTCCAGGTAGGGCAGTCAAAAACCCTGGAATAGTCACTGCCAATCCATGCTTGTTTGGAATCTCTGTATTTCAAGGCAGTTGTGGAACAAGCAAAGGTGGATGGGTGGTTACTGAAATATACTTGGAGTTGTGTAGTAATTTCATTCTCTTTATTGCAGCTCGTAGAACAGAAGTTAAGTTTTCCCCCAAACCTCAGGCTTTATATACATTATTTACACAATGGGTCTCGTCTGATTGGCTGATTCTGCTTCCCTCCTTGAGCCTGCCTAGGGCTTGCCAATCAGAAGGTCGGCGGTTCAAATCCCCGCGACGGGGTGAGCTCCCGTTGCTCAGTCCCAGCTCCTGCCAACCTAGCAGTTCAAAAGCACGTCAAAGTGCAAGTAGATAAATAGGTACCGCTGCAGCGGGAAGGTAAACGGCGTTTCCGTGCGATGCTCTGGTTTGCCAGAAGCGGCTTAGTCATGCTGGCCACATGACCTGGAAGCTGTACGCCGGCTCCCTCGGCCAATAATGCAAGATGAGCACCGCAACCCCAGAGTTAGTCACAACTGGACCTAATGGTCAGGGGTCCCTTTACCTTTACCTATGATCCTACCTGCCTATTGTTCTAGGATCCAAGCTTAGTACATAACAGTTATCATCCTTTTTCTCTTCCGGAAATCATTTTAGGGTCACATGGCAAGCAAAATACTGTGCCAGATCTATGAATGATCCAATATGGCAATTCTCCTCATGTTCTTATCACTGTATTCCAGAGTACAAGAAACATAGTTCTACTGTTTGTATATGAGAATTTATAGCAAAGCATGGCTTTGTATCAGCTGAGCCAAGACTGTTTTTATGGCTGTCTCCATATTGTTTATATATTGCTCAGTGAATTTATTACTTGGTTTATTACAAAGGCTTTAAATATTGCTGTGCGCTGCTTTGAGCATGTTTGTTTGTTTGTTTGTTTGTTTGTTTGAAAGGCAGCAAACATAAAAAAGGCTATTCTCAAGCCCCTTCCACACAGTAGGAGCTTTGCTGGATCAGGCCAGTAGCCCATCTAATCCAGCATCCTGTTCTCTCAGACCAACCAGACACCCATGGGAAGACCACAAGCAAGACTAGGGTGCAAGAGCCCTCTCCCCTCCTGCAAGTTCCAGCAACTGCCTCTGACAGGGGAGGCAGAACAAAGCCATCCTGACTAGTAGCCATTCATAGCCTCACCCTCCATGAGTTTGTCTAATCTTCTTTCAAAGCCAGCTGGCCATCACTGCCTCTTGTGTGAACAAATTCAATCATTTAGCTATGTGCCATTTGAAGAAGGGTTTCCTTTTGTCTGCCCTGAATCTTCCAAAAGTTCAGCTTCACTGGATGTCCACCAGTTCTAGTGCTATGTAACTAAAGACAAGGAGGCCCATCTGCCTAGATCAGATGGCATTTACTGCCCAGATACTGATTAGTAGAGGGTGGGGAGACAACCAATTAAGAAAAACTCAGCCACATATCAGAAGCAGCAAAGAGCACACACATTTGTTATTTTGATAAATGACGTACTACTAGGGAGAAAAGTGCTTGCTGTATCATGCATTAAAATGAACATGGGCAGCTGCAGCATGTGAAGCGGCAAGTGGTGGCTTAGAGAAGACTCCGTGTACATGTGCATGCACACATGCACTGGAGGACTAGAGCGCATGCCTGCCCCACATAGAGACTCAACTTCCAGAGACCGTACATTCTAGTAAGCAGATGAACAACCCTAGTGAAACATCAAGTGATCATCACTAATCATTAGCAAGTAAACAATAAGGTGGTCAACTTGGCCATTGCTATTATATACATGCATAGCCATATCTTACTATATAATAGTTTTACCCCCCCAAAAAGTTGTCATGCTGCAGTTTGTGTGGCCACCACCAGGCGGCCACACAAACTGCAGCATGACAACATTGGACACAGCAACTGAGTGGAGCAGGACGGGCAGCAGTGGAAGCGAGCAGAGCAAGCAGGTTTGAAATGGCCCATCAGGCCTTCCCATGTTCCCCATAGTCGTCGTGGCTACCACACACCAGCCCACTTGCTTATTTGCTCACACATGTGCATAACAAGGCGAGGCAAGCCTGGGGTCCAAGCAAGAGTGAGAGAGTGAATTGGTGGGTGGTCCAATGGCATGAGCAAGTGGGCAGGCAGCTGGGCGGGCAGCACAAGCAAGCCTTCATGCGCTCCCCACCACTGTCACCTCACCACAGGTTGAAGTCTTTCTCCCCTTAGTGTGCTGCCGGCAGAAGGAAGTGTGCCTTTCAGAATGTGCACTTCATTTGGGCAGCACCGGAGAGAGAAGGAAAGAAAGTCTGTCTCCTCCTCTTTTCCCTCTCCTCTGTGAACTGCTTTGGGGATTGGAGGGGAGGGGGTTAAAGGAGATTGAGTGGGCAAGGGTTGAAGGGTCTGAGAGGGAGAGAGGGCGGAAAGGGAAGTGTGGGGAGCACAGCAAGCAGGGCTGGCAGCGTATCTGATGGATTAGACTGGCCTTCTAAGGCTGCTATGAGGATAGTCTTCTTCAAGAGCCCTATAAGGCAAGTTGCTATAATTGTTTTATTATTAGTTGCTGCTGCTGATGATGATGATTTTTTACCCACCCTTCACCATAAGGTGCAAGGGTACGTTACAGCTACAGTATTTGAAAATGCGATGTCAAAAACAAATTAAAACAAATTACAGTTACAAGGATAGAATGGGTCCTAACATATATATATCTCAGGTGTTGATGACCAACATTAAGAGGTGCATCCTCTAAAACAGGCATAGGCAAACTCGGCCCTCCAGATGTTTTGGGACTACAATTCCCATCATCCCTGACCACTGGTCCTGTTAGCTAGGGATCATGGGAGTTGTAGTCCCAAAACATCTGGAGGGCCTGCTCTAAAAGATGAAGGTGCCAAACGCACTGGCAGGGGTGGGGAATTCTACACTTCCTATATTCTCACCCTGGGTCCCTAAATGCAGCAGAGGACAGAGTAGAAAAAAACACGAGGCTCTAAAAAACATCCTGCCTCTCCCCTGAACCATAAAAACTGGATCAGGATCAGGATCGGTGTGGTGTGGTGTGGTGTGGTGTGGTGTGGTGTGTGTGTGTGTGTGTGATTGCAAACTTTCCCTCCTGCTGCTGAGGAATATCAGTAGCAGATGGCAGCACGCAGGCACAAGCCATGAAGGATGGAGAAATTGTGCAAGCTGCAGTTGAAAGCGAAGCCACATTCTCCTCAGCGTCCCTCCCCTTTGGGCCCAGATTTGTTCCCCACCTCTCCAAGGAGCCTCTCATTTCTAGGGACCCTAGTTATGGATAAGAGAAGCAAAGGTGACCCTCAAACCCACTGCAAGGTCTCAAGTTGGAAACATCGCTGTGCAACTTACTTTCCCTCCCAGTAGCGTTACTAGGTAACTGCAGAAAGTTGACTTGCAGCATTTTAGCGCAACAAGCATGTGAGCGATGGCAGAGAGTTTCCTTTGTGTTTGTAATGAGCTGTTCGTTCCGCCCCACACCCACCAGGGTCCCTACACTTGTCACACTCTGGTGGCAGGCACCTTGTGTGGGCACCAGTCCTGATCGTGATCAGCCACATTGTGCGAGTAGAACGCTAAACAGCATGTTAGTTGGGGGGACGGGACTTTACAAGCTGCTGCCTCGCAACCGTCTTGCAAGCTGCTTTAACTCTGCTCAGCACTGATATGCCATTCAGCTTTCCTTAGGAAGGGAAGGAAGTTTCCAGACAAGAATTTGCACCCATATCCTTCCACACCAGGAGTTCTGGTTGAAGAAACTCCCTGCAAGAGCACCCCAGGCCTGGAAGATGCGGCCACAAGGGCAGGACTTTGGGGAAGAAGTGTATAGCAACACTCAGCAGACTGAGCCGGGCTGGGTGGGTGAAAGGGCAGGGGGGGCAGCGCAGGGTTGGGTCACCACTAGGGATGGGGAAGGAGTTCAGTTCACATTCAAAGGCACACTCACCTAAGCTGTGGTTTCCAAAACAATGTGCGAAGCAGAACACAGCTATCCTTCAACTTTCGCATGTAGAAGCAAGTGCTTCCGCAAATTTCTGCACTTCTCAGCAGAATGTGTATACAAATACACACACTAGGGTAAAATAGACATCAAAGGCATAGCACATGAAGGTACATTAGGGGAAACTGCAAAAATGTCTATAATGGGGAAAACGGCATAAAATCATAGAATCATAAGGTTGGAAAGGACCCCAATGGTAATCTAGTCCAACCCCCTGCAATGCAGGAATCTCAAGTAGATCATACATCACAGATGGCCATCCAGCCCCTGTTTAAAAACCTCCAAGGAAGGCGAGTCCACAATCTGCCGAGGGAGACTGTTCCACTGTTCATTGTTAAACAGCTCTTACCTTCAGAAAGTTCTTCCTGATGTTTAGTCGGAATCTCCTTTCTTCTAACTTGAAGCCATTGGTTCGAGTCCTCCCCTCCAGAGCAGGAGAAAACAAGCTTGTTCCCTCTTCCATGTGACAGCCCTTGGGATATCTGAAGATGGCTATCATATCTCCTCCCAGTTGCCTCTTTTCCAGGTTTAACATACCCAATTCCCTCAACCATTCCTCATAAGGCTTGGTTTCCAGATCATCTTGGTCACCCTCCTCTATACATGTTCCAGCTTGTCAATATTCTTAAATTGTGGTGCCCAGAACTGGACACAGAAGTCCAGGTGTGGCCTGACCAAAGCAGTATAGAGCAAGACTAACAAGTCACTTGACTGGGACACTAGACTTCTGCTGATGCAGACCATATATAATATGTAAAAACATGTATATATAAGGAGAAATTCACACTATAATGCTGATGATTTTATGTTGGATTTTGTTAAAACAAACTGCAAACTTATGCGGCAATGTGGGGGATGAAAGCAAGATTTGAAAAATGCAAAACTCTGAGAAACCAAAACTGAGAGTTTTTCACATCCCTACTCCCTGCCCACCGAAGGACACACACCGCCAAGTCCAGTGGCTACAATGACCTTACGACACCATGGCATAGTCACTGTCTTGATTTATTTGGTACAAGCAAAAGGTGTTTTTTTTCAAACGCGGCCAGAGCTGATCTGGCCAAGTCAAGAAAAGAACTCTGCAAACTTGATCCCACTTAAGGAAAACAGAAGATTGCCTTGCTGTCCCGATTTAGGAGGCACATTGTTCACAGTTTTTTTAAAAAAAAATAAATCTACTTTAAAGAGTTAAATACTCAGGAAAGAAAAAGATTCAAGGGGAGGGGCCTGTTCCCCTCTTGGTCACCCATTCAGGAAAAGTCAAGGCGATGCAGTTCTGGAAAGAAGGGCCTCATTCTAAATTAGATGCATCTGCCCTCAGTGACATTGCCACTGATGGGAACAGTGATGTCAATATTTCCAGGATGAAGAAATAGTTGAAGGGGGGGCGGATTAATGCTGCTGAAGCAGAACTCAATTACGGCACAAAGAAGGAATAAACAAAGCAAGCAGGGGGGCCCAAAACACCACTTTTGCACTGAAAGAGTGCCCCCCCCGATATCTGGTATTCCAGGGTAACCTTATTCCATTGATTCCCCACTCCATCTATGCCAGAGGAGAACCTGTGGCCCTCCAGATGTTGTTGGACTCCAGCTCGCATCAGGCCCAGCCAGAATGGCCAGCTGGGTGCCAAGCTGGCCCAACAGAAGGGGTCAGCATTGCTGGGCACCCGCCAAGGCCTACGCCCTAGCAGGGAAACCTTTGCTTACTGCCTACCCTGCCCCAAGTCGCCTGGCTGTGATCTTCCTATGATTCTATTGTTCTTCCTCCCCCTCTTTGCCCGATTACTGCACTCTGGAACCACACAAGCAGGGACAAGAGCAAGGTGGAGAAGGAACAGCAGCCTCCCCTTGCCCTTCTGAGCACAGAGGGGGCTCAGCCATTAATCTCACTGGGTGACCCTGAGGCAGCCATGGGGGGGGGGGGAGCGCATTGGTAGAGTGCATGCATTCCATGCAAATGGCCTCAGGTCCAATTGACTCCATCTCCAGATAGGGCTGGGAGAGTCTCCAGCCTGACATCTTGGACAGCAGTTTTCAGAAAGCACTGGATCAATGGTCTCACTCTGTTCACGGCAGTTTCCTACATTCTTCAACCTAACCTACCCACAGGGGCATTATGGGGATAAATGGAGCAGGGAGAACCTTGAGCAACTTGGAGGAAATGTGGAGTATCAACGTTAACAGAATATAAAATAGAAATGCTCCCAATTTGCTTTCCTTGTATTCTGTTCCAGTATCCCAGAGTAGTGTAGTGGCTAGAATCATAGAACAGTAGAGTTGGAAGGGACCAGGAGGGCATTCTAGCCCACCCCTTGCAGGAACCTTTTGCCCAACGTGGGGCTTGAACCCACCACCCTGAGATAAGCTACCATCTGTATTTGATTAAGCTGTGGGAGAACAGGGTTTGAATCCCAAATAATAGTAATAATTAATAATGTTTATTATTTATATGCTGTCCATCTGACTGGGTTTCCCCAGACACTGTGAGCAGCTCCCAACAAAATATTAAAAAGACAATAAAACATTAAAAACTTCCTTGCACAGGACTGCTTTCAGATGTCTTCTAAAAGTCAGATAGTTGTTTATTTATTTGACATATGATGGGAGGGCATTCCACAAGGAGGGTGCCACTGCCAAGAAGGCCCTCTTCTTGTAACCTCACTTCTCACAGTGAGAGAACCGCCAGAAGGCCCTTGGAGTTGGATCTCAGTGTCCAGGCTGGACAATGGGGGTGGAGATGCTCCTTCAGGTATACTGGGCCAAGGCCGTTTAGGGCTTTAAAGGTCAGCACCAACACTTTGAATTGTGCTCGGAAACATTCCGGGAACCAGTGTACTTAGGACTGGTGTTATATGGTCCTGGTGGCTGCTCCCAGTCACCAGTCTAGCTGCTGCATTCTGGATTATGTGCAGTTTCTGAGTCACCTTCAAAGGCAGCCCCAGGTAGAGCACATTGCAGTACTCCAAGCAGGAGAAAACCAGAGCATGCACCACTGGTGAGACAGTGTACAGGCAGGTAGGGTCTCAGCCATCACACCAGATGTGATGCACACTGGGTGACTTTGGACCAGTCACTGTGGATTAGTCTAATCTAACCTAACCCACAGGGTTGTTGTTAGGATAAACAGAGCTGGGGGGGGAGCACTGAGCTCCTTGGAGGAAAGGTGGAATATAAAACAGTGGTGCAGCAATAAAATTGCTGGCACATTTGCAAAGGTAAGCAGGGTCTGGTCTGGTCTGGTTGGGGGTCTGGGTACTGAGATTCATGCATTCCAGAGAGTTGGACTAACTCTATAATTCCATGATTCTATGAAATGTAGAAAATTGTTAATTAGATAAGTGGCTAGGCAGTGGCGACAGTGCCATGGAGACGGACTCCTTCAGGAAGAGCCCCCCACTGAATACATCTCCCTCAAGAGCCCCTGAAATCTGGTGCAGACAATGGGTTTGCTTGGCTTACAAACAATGAAACTGCTGGTCTTTAAGGTATCACAGTCTTCTTTATTTTCCCCTCAAGTGCTATAGAATTTATTAACCATCACTAAGGCACTTTTCAAAAGAAGAGGAAGGAGGAGGAGGAACATAAACCGTATAAAATAACTTTCAGCACACCACTAGTGGGTTTTCCATCTTGAAAAGGCAGCCTGGCTGAAACCTAGAAGCAGCCAAACAAACCCCCAGGTACAGGAGCACTTTCTAGTCCAGCTTTACAACAACTCAGAACTTCTATAGCACAAGCCTGTACCTGTCTGCTCAGAAGTAAACCCCACTGAGTTCAGTGGGACAAACTCCTAGGTAATCCTAACCCCACTTACCTGGGTGCAAACTCCAATGAATTAATTAGAACTTGCTTCTGAGTAGACAGAGTGTACTGGTATTCAGCTAAGTCTTTACTCTGAGCAAACCCACTGAAATTAATGGACATGGCTAAGTCAGCTCCATTCATTGCAATGGATATGCTCAACTTAAAAACCGAGTTGAATGCCACCACGCTTAGGACTGCACGGCAAGTCTGTGCAGGATTGCAGCCTCAGCCCAGGAAAATGACCGCTCCCTGTTCTTACCTGAGGATGGGGGTGTGCATATGGGCCCGCTGGACTTGAACAACCTCTGCCATGAGCAGAGAGGTACGGAGGACCTTCACTGTCCACAAGAGCCTTCAGGGTCCACCCTGTCAGTCCAGGAGGGCTTCAGCACCACCAGCCAGGGCCTAGTCCACTGTTTATTTTCTAAAAACATCACGATATTTCTTCTTTCTTCACCACAGCAAAGGGGTTGTCCCCCCCCCCCCGCTTAAATGCTGGGTTGCTGCACAGGATGCAACCTGCGGTAGGGTTGTCAGGCCTTTTGTCCACAAGAGCTTGTGAGTTGCGGTTGGGAGGGGGCACAAGGTAGAAAAGGTTCACAACTGCTAGCAAAGGCAAAAAAGGAAACACACAAAAGCCATTTAAGGCAACCAGAGAGAGGGGGGAATACACGCTTCGATAGATGCAGGCTGGCTTCAGCTGCTGGCTTGGCAGACTATTGGACACCACCACTGACTATTTTTGCCTGTAAAAAGCCATTTATCATTTATATCACAGGAACATCTATTGGCAGCCAGCAGAGGCCAAGGGGGTTGGGCAGGCTGCTCCCTGGGGGTGATGGGGGCGAGCAGGGAATGCATGGAAACGGCCTGTTTGTTTTGGAAGGGGGGGAGAGGAGGTTCAAAAAAGTAAATGAAGCCTTGCCTAAAATGACTAGCAGCCCAAGAAGCAACCTCCGCTCTTTTAGGACATTGAAATGCAGCAGGTTGATTAAATGCAGGTTTGCAGGTTGCAAAACTAGTCAGAATTTCATCTTTGCATTCAGTTGCTGGAACACAAAATATAAAACAGGTGTGTTCAGTGATTTCATTGTTACTTTTTTTAAAAAAGGGAACAGAACAGTCTGCACATGGTCGGAAGCACTTTGCACTAAGCTCATTTTTTTTGTGGTTGGGGGGCGAACAATACCCTATTTCTCCCAAAGGACCAGAGACAGTGAAATCATTTTTGAAAACAAGAATGTGGAAAACAAGAGCTCACAGAGTTTGCTTTTCCACATGTCCACGTATCAGCTTCCCTCTGCACATTCAGCATCCAACTCCTTCTGAGAACGCTTTGCCAATCTAGCTGTTTGCTTACCTATTCCCCCCCCCCTCCAAGGAGCTCAGGGTGACAAACACGCTTCTCTTCCCACATTTTACACTCACAACAAGCCTGTGAGGTAGGCTAGACTGAGGGACACTGACTGGCCCACATTCATCCGTCAAGCTTTGTGGCAGAGCAGGGATTTGACCCCCAGCCTTCCTTCCAACACCCGATCCATTCTGCCACCCTGTCTGGGTAACCCTCTCTTACCCAGCTGTGACCCCTCATACACACTGCCAAAAATGCCCTCCGTTGGCTACAACAGAAGGTTTCTTTCAAGCCTGATTTCAGTGAAAGGAGGGGCAAGGAGGGGACATGACCCTGTGGACACCAGAAAACACCTCTGGGGGCACATGTGTGGTGGCACATTGGCCTCCCATGTTGAGCAGAATAGGCCTTGCAAGGCTGGCTGTACTGTGAAATCCCCGAGTGCCAATTCTAGAAACTTCCTTTTCTTTCCATCCACTCTCAAGGGAACTTCCCTTGCAGCATTCCACTGGAGGGGGGGGGTGACAACAAGCGGAGCCCCAGAGGCAGGTCCAGCCCCACCAATGAGGTGGAGTGAAGCAGGGTCACGACAGCCGCTTCCTGCGACATCTCACAACAGTTCTCAGAACTCTTGCGAGAGTTCCACGAGATCTCACGAGATCTTTCTGGAAGTCGCTGCTGCTGTGCAACCCTAGTAGACAAGGCTTCAGTGGGGGAGAAGGCAGCTTCCCGTTTCGCCTCAGGAGACATGAATCTAAAGTGCATTTTACATCTCACTATCCCTCACCCACCCAGGCACTGGCCCAGACACTTGAGGCAACTTCTTAGTTGGTGCACCACAATTCACATGGCACAATTAGCTCTGTCCTCTTCACCGCTCCCTGCCCCCCAGCATCTGGTGGTTGAAGTGATTGCCTCCTCCGCCTAATGATAGAATGATAGACTCATAGAATTGTAGAATTGGAAGGGACCCCAAGCATCATCTAGTCCAACCCTCTGCAATACAGGGATCTCAGCTAAAGCATCCATGACAGGCGGCCATCCAACCTCTGCTTTAAAACCTTCAAGGAAGGAGAGTCCACATCCTCCTGGGGGAGACCATTCCACTGTTGAGCAGCTCTTACTATCAGAAAGTTCTTCCTGGTGTTTTGTACGAGTCTCCTTTCTTGTAACTTAAAGCCATTGGTTTGAGTCCTATACTCTGGAGCAGGAGAAAACAAGTTTACTTCATCTTCCCTGTGGCAGCCCTTGAGGTATTTGAAGATGGCTATCATATCTCCTCTCCTCTTTTCCAGCTAACCATACCCAGCCTTCATAAGTCTTGGTTTCCAGACCTTTGATCATCTTGGTTGCCCTCCTCTGCACATGTTCCAGCTTGACTGTTACCCAGTCACCACTACCATGTGCTACAAGGTTGGGGTGTGGGTGGGTGTTTAAGGGGAAAGTTGCACATGAATTCTGAAAAGCAGAGGGAGATATCCTTCCCCATCCCCAGCTGCATTTTTAAGAGGAAATGCCTAACCATTTTTCACTTCCTCTTTCTCACACACATCATGATGAGTCAAAATGGTCCCTGAGGCGGATGGGTCCCTCTTTGAGCTGTCACCGCATTTCCCCTAGGGCAGATGACCTCTGAGTCAAACCACAGTTTGGAACATGAGTTCATTAGCAGCAATGAATGGGTGCTAATTGCAAATGCAACAGTATTAAGTTTGGCAGTTTCAAGTTTATGGAGTTATATTCACTGTAGTGGAAAGCTGGATGTTCTGCCAGGGCAAGATTTTCTCCTTGTGTGACAGAATGTCCCCCGCCCCGCCCCGTCCTCCTACTGTGCCCTCCCTAAATCTGTTCTGGGGTTTCTCCCAACATTCTGGAACAGATTTGGGAACAGGGCAGGGCAGAGAGGGGGGAATCCCCTTGTGCTTCTGCAAAATGTTAACTGAATACTTCCCTTAGCTTTGTTTACCAAATACAATTAAAATAAATGAGAGCCAAATTAGATCAATTTCTATGCATTCAGGAAATTTTCTGGTGCAAACTGGACAGGGGGGAATCAATGCAAATGTTTGCATAGAAACATTTTCCGATTTGAAGTTTTGTGGAAAACCCATCCCACTGCAGTCTAGTTTGAGAGATTTCACCAGAAACACATTCCTTTCGCCCCATGTTGCCTCTCTGTGCTCTTCTGAGGTTACATGAGTGATATCACCAGAATCATCTATCCTCTCTGCCTCCACCTGCTCAAAGCACCCCTCTCCTCCACCCAGTCTCCTCACAGCAGCCCTCTTCCTGCATTCAGAGATGGCTCAACCTGGGTAGGGGGCTCATTCGTGCTAGTCCCACCTCCAATAATCCCCTCCCAACCTTTTGCACTATGAGCATGAACGTCTACAGGGAGATTCTAACCCGATTCAGCTGAATGCAGTAAAAATCCCCGTTTCAATTTGGAACTGATATGTGTACAGTTCTCAGTCATGGGGAGGATTCTCACCACATTCAAGTCAATGTGACTAGAATGTCCCTTCAGATCTTCATGCTCAACTTGTCAAAGGTTGAGGGGAGGGGCAAAATCACACCAGGATAGGAGTAAAGATGGCATGCATACTCCCACAATGACTCTCAGGGTCCCAACTCTAAAATTCTATGATTCTATTTAGTTGAGATTCCTGCATTGCAGGGGGTTTTACTAGATGATCCTCAGGGTCCTTCCAACTCTAAAATTCCCTCTGCCCATTTCAACACCTGAGAGGGTCTGTAGGGAAGGAGGCTATCTCACAGATATCGGGGGTCTGAGTTGCTTAGGGCTTTAAACACAAATGCAAGTGCCTTGAGCTGGATCCAGAAACGAAGCAGCAACCAACACGTCTCTTTTAAAACAGGAGTTACATGGGTTCTAAATGAAACCTCAGCCCGTAATCTGACTTCTGCATTTTGGATTAGTTGAGGCTTCTTCAAGGGCAGCCCCACACAGAACACATTGCAATAATCCAGCCTGGAAGTTCTGCCTTGTTGAGGAGTGTAGGTTTGGCAGTGTCCATACAAGAGAAGTTTGTTACTACTTTAGGGTTTTCAGCACTAATGCAGCATCCTGAACTGGGGCCAGAAACAAACTGGCATCCAATAAGGAAGAGGAATGGGGAAGGAGGAGAAGCCCTGCTGGATCAGGCCAAGGGACCATCTAGCCCAGCATCTGCTTTCTGCCTGTGGTCAGCCAGATCCTCTAGGAAGCCCACAAGCCGCATGTGATGACATCATCCCTCACCTCATTTGCCCCCTGCATCTGATATTTAGATACAGTCAACTTCCAGCTTATGCAAATAATTTGTGTGAATTCAGTTTTATGCTCTTGGATGAAAATAAATTAAAAGGGGGGCAAGCATCTGGCAGGGAAACTTTTGTAATCCCACCTGCCATTGCACACAACTTGGGAAAGCATTTGCAGATGCAGAGAACGTACATTTTGACTATACGTGATTTTGGCTTTATACGCTATCCCAGGAACTTAACCTCCACATAAATTGAGAGTTAACTGTATATTCTGCATCCAATACTGGTGGTAATAAACTCCCATCATGTCTAGTAGCCACTGACAGACATCTTCACCGAATTTGTCTAATCCACTTTAAACCCATCTAAGCTACTGGCTGTCACCACAGTAAGTGGCATTGAATTCCGTAAGTGTGAAAAAGCTCTGGTAATGCCTGTTGAGACTCTGGCCAATATGGGAGTGGAGCAATACATGGGAAAAATGCGAACTTATTTAAAGTTACATAACTGAATAGGCTTTGCTATTGCACTAGGTAAGTTGCTACATGCGATCTCAGTAATTTTTGCATAAGTATTCTGCCATCAATGTTTGACTTCACTGGTTGAGGAGCACTAGTTTTTGAGCTGCAGTTAATCCGCCTCCCTGGCTACAATGGTAGTTAAATTACTAGAAAGAGCAGTGCCAAGTCTCACATGTGTTTGGCAGTTGCAACATCAGATATGAAACCATCCTTATTGGTGTAGCAATATGTCATATTGAGTGAGGGAACTGCACTCTGCACATGCTCAAAAATTTCTTCTTTTAATCAATTGTTGCTCTGCATCATGGTCCAGGTTTAAGCTCCACCACTGCAATCTGGCTGATTGTCACTCTGCATTTGTGTATGATGTTTTAAGCTTGTCTTTAAAATGTGCTGTGTATATGCTATGAATACTGAGACTGCAGCAGAAGACGGTTTAAATTCCATACCTTAAGGAGCATCTTAACATAGGCTGCATTTTTATGCAAGCAACTCATTCTGCCCCGCCGCCCCCATCCCGGACCAGACTATTTGTAAAAGCTGCTAAGCTAGAGAGCAAAGAGCAGGTGGATACCTTGAGAGCCATTCAACTGCCGCAAAACCTTTAATGAAAAATACCTGCTTCCTCCCTTTAGGGCACATTCTCTGACACTCAGTTTTAAAAGAGAGAACAGCCATTTCTTAGGGTTCCAGGCTGTTGAAGAAACCAATTTGTATACTTATCCAGCAGGAATCTATCACACCAGGATTTCGTCTGAGCTAAGGCATAACCCCCAAAGTAAACCCCAATGCTTATTGTTAGCCTTTGGTTAACTCCACATCTATTCCTCAACCCATCATCTTCAAATGCAGATTCTCAAGCAGAGAGATCCACGTGCAGCCTGATCTATTTAAAGTCCAACTACAAGCAGAAGAAGAGCCATGCTGGATCAGGCCAAAGGCCCATCTTGTCCAGCACCCTGTTCCCATAGCAGCCAACCAGATGCCTGTGAGACACTCACAAGCAGGACCACAGGGCAACAGCACTCCCACCCACATGAGATTCCCAGCAGCTGGTATTCAGAAGCACACGGCCTCTGACAGTGGAGGGAGAATATAGCCAGTATGGTTAGCAGCCTTTGATATCCTTATCCAACATGAATTTGTCTAATCCCCATTTAAAGCCATCCAGTTTGTTGGCCATGAGGGTGTGATTTCCAGCAGAGAAGTGCTGGGTGGAGTGGGGTAAGGGAGGGCACTTGACCCCTTCCCAACCTGCTCGTTTCTCCATCACAACTCTGCACCCCACAATCAGCTGCTTTTCTTCCCACCCAGGTTCTAGGCTCTCATTGCATCACAAACACAGCTCTAGAATCTGGGCAGGGTGTGTATGTGAACAGCAGAGAAGAGTTGCAGGGAAGGCCAGGAGGCAGATGAAAGGTTCAGTGCCCTTTAGGGTGGGTAAGTATGCTGGGTAAGGAAGGCCCAGCATGGAATCATCTCTGCATACGCTGCCAGGCTAGTAACATTTCAGTCAATCAATCAAAAGGTTTTGAGCTGATGCAGTGCTGCAGACCTTCTATGAATGAAAATGGGGTGGGTGGGGTTGAGAAAACCACAATTATTTTGCCTCCATTGGTATCCAGTGTATCTTTTTTTTCTTTGGGAATGTGAATGGGGAATGCACACATGAGGAAGAGGAAGAGGGAGGAGGAGGAGGACCAACCTTCGCTGCAGAAACTGAGAGTATCTACACCACAGGCTTAGAGATTTTCAACGCAGCAGTGCCATTCTGGAAGTACCCTCCCTGCATCCAATCCAAGAAGTAAAAACTGTTTGACCAGATGTGTCCACAGGACAAATGATGCCTCCATTGCACCACTCTCAGCTCCATTAAAAACAGAAGCGAAAGGATTGCCTTTCATTACACCAGCTCAGGAAAATCTTTTACCTCATCTTTTCACCCTCATTCACAGCTCTCTGTAAATCTTCACCAGGGAATAAAAGCAAGTCCTGGTGGACTAGAGGGGATCTCCCCCACCCGGCGTCCCATACAAGACGCAGAAAGCAAGTACTACATCATCCTTGAAGAAGAAGCAGATAGGGCGACCATTTGCATCCATTGCCAAAAGGAGGGGAGGCATCTCACTCACCCCCCCCCAAAAGGACTAATAGGTTTCGCACAGCCATCTGATAAGATTGACTTGACATATGATGCAACCACCTGTATGATGGTTTGGAGTGATAAATATATTCTTCTTAATTGAGTTACACTGTTGCTTTAAAGAGAGAGAGTGTCTCCCCCCTCCCGCCCACCTGAGATATTTTCTCGCCTGGCTCACTTTGGAAAACCTACGTAATAGCAGCACAGAAAGGAAAAATGAGGGGGTGGAGAACAAGAGGTTTTGCTCCCCTCCCTCATGCACAAAGAATTAAAAGATGGCTAGAGCAGTCCATGTGCCCTACTTTGCAGAGGACAGTCCTCTACCGGAAGGGCTGTCAAGGGAACATAAGAAGAGCCCTGCTGGATGGGACCGCAAAGGCCTACTTAATCTGGCATCCTGTTTCCCACCGTGGCTGATCAGGTGCCCCAGGGAAGCCCACAAGCAGGCCAATGAGGCAAGAGCCCTCCTCCATGGTTGATCCGAATTAATGGTGTTCAGAGGCATGATGCCTCTGCTCCTGGAGTTAAATATAGCCATCATGAATAGCAGTCTCTTAGGGGGTTGTCCTTTGGCAGAGATTTGTAGGAGTCCTCTATTTGTCCAAGTCCAGTTTGACTCATAATAAGAGAGAGCCTGATATGGGGTAGGGGGTTAAAGTTGCCAGTCAGCAGGAAACATCTGGACAGCAGACTGAGCAAGCACAGAGGTCACCATCTCTCTCTATGGTGAGCTGTATTGCATTAATAATTATTTATAAATTTGCATCCCATACATTTAAACTAGCTCATGTGAACCAGTGTCCTCCTTTTCATTTTTTGTGATGCATAAGTGGACACCTAAACCCAAACCCTGCTTTATATGTGGGCGGTGTTTAACATATACCATGGCCATGTCTACTTCAGCACTGAAAACTCACCAAATAGGAAGCTAGTTTGGGAGTTTCACAGAGCTCTTCCTCAGGCAGGATGTTAAGCAAAAAAATGCAAGGATGAGGAACAGAAAGCCAAAAGATTCTGCTGGTTTAAGGCAGGGAACTTACCTAGGTGATACTTTACTCAGAGTTGCAGGCCAACAGGCAAGCAACCAGTGCTTGATTTGTTTTCCTCCAGGAGAAGAGAGAGCAAGGGCTAGTGAAGTCAATGGCTTCTTGTTGCTGTTCCTTTCCAGGGACGCAGGCCAGCCAAATGAGATCAAGCCTTTTTCTCCCACTGGGGACAGATTCCAGCTGCCAGAAATAGGTTCAAGGTCCCTCCCCCACCTCCCTTAGGACATTTCATTGCTCAGACTTGACCACCAGCTGCTGATGACTCTGCATCATAGCAGCTGTGCAGAGGAGGCTGACAGGGCAGCCACTTCCTACTGCAGAGCACTCAGGGAGTTCTCACGGACTCCGCTGACCTCAACATCCAAGGAAAGGAGCCAGATTGTTGGACAAGAGTGTGGAAAAGGAAATGGGAGGAGGGAGATTGTCACTGATGGCTGCTTCATAGCAGCAGCAGGGAAAGCATCTCCTCTCACAAATGTGCCAGGGTTGTCACAATCACCAACGGTTGATTCTCACGACAATTTCATGAACTTGCTCCTCCAGTTCCCTTTTAATCTGGGCAGAATCTGGGCCTGCAACAGGCCAAACCAGAGGCAGCACAAGCAAGTTGATCCAACACGTGCATGCTGGATTGCCTATAAAGCTTTAGCTGAGATTCCTGCCTTGCAGGAATTGTACACTGCGGTGTATAGGGTATTAGGGAACACATTGTGCTCCTTCTGGGGCTGTTTCTCCACCTTTTGTCCACACCCTGCACTCAGCTCTCACCTGTGGCTCCTAGACACTGTCAACATGCAACAGCAGAAACATTCTGGGAAACAGCTTTGACAGACTGGCTAAACCAGGTGAGGGGAGCCGATGGGTCTCAAACCCTTGGTGAGTTAGAGACTTCCCCTGCATGCAAAGATGAGCTCTGACAGATTGAGCGGACGAGACCAACAGAGGGTCTAACAGTCAAGAAGGTGCTTTCTGCATGTGCTGTAGAAGGAAGGGAGGGGCAGATGGAGCTCATCCACCTAGGAAGGTAGCCCATCTAGGAGAAAGAAACTCTGATCCTAAACCTCCATTGTCTTGCATGATATCTTTGGGAGAAGAAAAGGCTAAGGAGTAAACCCTACACAAATCCAGAGTGGAGTCCTTAAGATGGTTGGGGGTGGTACCTTGTATGTCTTCTTCCAGCAACTCCTGCAGCCCAGCTGGTGACAAACGTCTTGCTCTGCTTTCCCTTGGACCACACCAGCGAGGCCGAGAGGGAGGTCTTGTCTTCTGGGAAGCCCAGGTCCTCCATACATGCTGCCCAGGCTTGCGCCCCAAGGAGGTCACTTCAAGGAGGTCACTAACACAGTGGTTTGACTTCACCCCCCAAAGGTGCATTCCATTGTCTCTCAAGACAGATGGATGCCAACAATCACCAACCCTGGGCTAGTTCTACAAACACTCAGACACTTCTAGCTATCTTCCCTCTGTGCAAGCAAGAGGTATTATCAGAGTTCAAGGACAGGTAATATATACTTAAGGAGGATGCAAAGTAGAGCAGGAAGGGGGTGTGGCTGAGGAGGTGATGTAACCTGTGGAGAGTCCTGATAGAGAGGGACACAGTTGGATCCAGGTCTGAGGTTCCTCACTCCTCCTATTAAGTGTAGGAGGCAGGGAGTCACTTTCAACAGTAAATGGAGGTTGCAGGAGAGAAGGGGAGAATGCACATTAAAATATGTTTCCTTTTTTCAAATGCACATTTTATGAGGAAATGTACTGGAAAGAATTGGAAAATGCATATTTTACAAAAACCAAAACTATGCAAAATGTGTACTATTTAAAAGGGGACTTTTACAGCATTCTTTCAAAAAAGAATATAGATAAAACAGGATGGAACGGGCCTCTGATTGAGCACCAGAAAATCTGAAATGGGATGTGTTTCAGCTGCTTAGTCCACCCTTAAAGAGGGAGCATTCTTCAGAAAGCTGTACCATGTGGTGTTTTGGAAGATACAGAGCCTAGCTCTTAAATTTGTCTCTAGTGGGTCACAGGAGAGGTGGACAAGGAGATCAAACCTTCCTGCTTTGGGGGCAGTTGCCACAACACTTTCATCGGGAAGGAAGTCATTCAGAAGTGTTTTTTGTCTTTTCATTCCAGACCCCTCCGGCAGGCGTTTCCTGTTGCTCATCAACAGGGTCATTACATAGGGAGATTTCAAACCTAATGAAGAGATTATTAGAAAATAAAGAGCATTTTTTCCAGAGGCAGCTTCCTGCCAGCTTCTCCGGTCTGCAGCTCCCTGCCACCGCTCCCTCCCTATTAGCACTAATCAGAACTGTCAGTCGCATGCAATAAACTTGCAATGCTATTTAGTTAACTGCATCTCAGACCCAACTGGGAGCTAATAGCATCACGCAGCAGAGCCCCTGAGCAGTGCCAGAGCCAGATGTGTGATTCACTTGGGCACATTCACTTTCCGTGGGTGTTGGTTATTTTTTTCAGGGTGCCAGGACATTTAATTGCAAAACTCAGTACAGACATGATTTTTATACTGCCAACCAAATTCTAATTCTTTGCTTAGGAAAACTGCATTCCACATCATATACGTATATTTAAAGCACATGCATTTGCATGTGCTCGATTGCTTTGCAAAAAAATATTTTGCTTCTGCCGAAAACCCAGCTAGCCCCTGGAAAACCCTCTCCAGCATCTTTACCCATTCCGTTTGTGGAGTTTTTGACTGTCTGGCCACACACTTCCAAACCATTGCCTTAGGTTAAGGGCTAAGGTTAAGGTTAAGGACATAGCTGTCAACCCTCCCTTTTTTTGCGGAAAACTCCCTTATTCCAATGCCATTTCCCGCTGCTATCCCGGATTGTTGATATCCCTTAAATTTCCCAGATTTCAAAGGAAGCAGCTCCTCTCCTCCCTGCCGGCCAGGGAGGCTCCTCAGCTGCGTTGCTCGGCTGCCAATAAGGAGTCTGAGACTGACTGGGGGCGGAGCTTGCATGCCTTGTGCAGCCAGACCCTCACGCCCAACCAGACAGCCAGCCTGCCTGCCGTCTACGTGCTCGCTCTTTCGCTCACCCATCCGCGCGCAGCCTCTGGAGCGCAGGGTGGCGAGGCTACTTGGTGCCATTGCACCGCCCTCATGGCATCCCTTATTTTAAAATCTGAAAGTTTGAAAAAATCCCTTATTTTAAAATCCGAAAGTTGACAGCTATGGACTAGAAACCTGCAAAAATGAAAACTGAGAATTTCAGGACACTAATGCCATCCCCACCACTGCCATTACTAATTCCTGCACTGACAAAATGTGATTACAGAACTGTGGAGTGTACACAAAGACATGTTCTATATACAGTGTATAACATGGGCCTTAGAACTTGCATTTCAGTTGCATGAGCTTCAGCCTCAGAACCTATGGCAAGGGTCGCCAACCTTTTGGGACTGGTGAGCATATTTGCAGACTGAAGAAACTGTTGACACCTCAACCAAGCACAAGCCATGGCCAAATTTATTGGCTGTAACAGATTGCTTCCATCAAGCTTGATTTTTTAAGGAGTTGGGGTTGTGGACAAGAGGGAAGGTCTCTGTGGGCAAACTTGGATTCCATGGGCACCATGGTGGTGACCCCTAATTCTGCGGTGAATGGTGTCCATTGGGTTTAGTAAGGTAGAAGGCCGAGAAGCCCACCCTAGGTGGAGCCAGAGCCAATGACAGACAAAGTAGTTCAAATTTTCTTCCCACCCTCCTTCCTTCTGAGTTCTACAAGGGAAACTCTAAGATGAAGGAGGAGGAAGCTGAGAGCCAGTATAGGAGCTCCATCCTGACCAGTCACTCCTCAAACCCCAAAGCCAAGTCCTTGTGCAGCTGCATGTTGGACCTACAGGATGCATACCAGGTGGAGTCAGGAATAGCAGTGAGCACAGTTTGGAATGAGCACAGTGATAATGAACTTCTTTGGTGAGAGGTTGCTTGTGGGGTGGGTGGGGGAGAATGACAGCAGTTTTGTGAGAGTTCTCCCCATGCTCTTAATATTGGCACACAGACGCAGCTGGTGCTAAATCCTATTGCTCCCCTGTGAATTGGAAATCTGCAGCTTAGGTGCCCAGCTCTCCATGCCCCTATCTCACAAAAACAAACTACCTGGGAAGGCTTCTGGTCTGCAAAGTTGTCAATGGCAACATAAAATATGAAAGGTTGTAATTTTTTATAAGACAGGGATGGGGAACTTATGGTCCCTGGGCCAAATCTGGCCAGGTAGGCCTCTCCATTTGGTCCATGAGGCCATGTTCTCCAAACCATGGCCACCTGCCTGCCCCCCTCCATGTCATGTGTTACACCTGGTTTTGGATCCTGCTGCTGGAAAACAGGATTGAATTCCCTTCGCATAGGGAGTTCAATCCTGCTTGGCTCAGGTATCCATGCGGGTTCCCCATGGGGAACTCACTGACCCACCCCAACCCTGCAGAAAGCAGGATTGACTCCCCCCTGCATCAGCTGAGGCACAGGGAGTTCAGTTGCCATGACCCCTGGATCCAGCAGTGATCTGGACACAGGGTTGGACACCACAGGAGCAGCAGGTGGGGAGATGGGTCTGGGCTCAGAGCCAGCTGCAGAGAATAGGGAGAGCATTGTGGCTGAGGTGGTTGGGCAGGGAGTCCCAGAGGAACTTCCAATTCCACCAGGGCCTATAGGGCCAGGACTTCGTACCTCCCGGACACCTTCCCTTGAGCCTGAAAAACCAGGAACCGTCCACTGTACACACCAATCTAGAAGCACTGGGAGTGCACCAGGAGGGAGGCTATGGAACAGAGGAGTAGACAGAGGGCTGGCCATTAATGTTTTGAAGTTTTCTCAAGGGAGTGGAGCCTGGAGGAGGTAGTCTGGAGACAGGCATGAAAGGGCAAAGTCTCCTCCCAACCTTTGTTGGAACAAGTTGCTTACTGGGAGCTGTCCATGGTCCTCCAGCCTTGCCACTTTCCCTGAAAGTTCCAGCATCGGAACATGACAGGATATCAATCCTGCTCAGTCATTATCCCCACAACTCTGTGGGCCAACTTTCATAGCTAGGCACAACCACCCACCTGTTGATCACCTGACATCATTAGGTCATCAAATAAGTGACATGTGGGTGCCCCTACCCATCTATCAAAACTGCCCTGTGGTGTGGGAGGAGATAAAAGATCTGGCCCACCAAGCCAAAAAGGTTCCGCATCCCAATAGAACAGCTTAACCGGGAGAAGCATGCCAAGACCCAATCAGATGCCACTAGCCCCTATAAAGCAGCAATAGTTTCCCCCCACACACACACACACAAAGCAGCAGCACACCCAGAGAGGCTGTTTCTTGCAAACTAGCTGCAAAAACTCATATCTCCCCTCCAGCCTTTCGCTGGCCTCTTTCCAAACTGCTTCTGGCCTAAACCCAGACAGGTAGACTGTGACCCACATTCCTAACTCTAGGAATAGCAACTGAGCATCAGTGTCCATTAAAGCAACCAAGCAAGCCTTAGCTAGCAAGCTACAGAGAAATCTGCATCCTGTAGGTATCAAAACAGTGTTCTTACCGGTAGTTTATTTTATTTTATTTTTTAAAAATCTATGGTATATCGTTCCAGGAAAATGGGCATTTTGTCTTAAGATGTCCTTGGTAGAGCCACCAGAAGCTCTGTGTGAGGCTAAGTGGGTTGGGCACTCTGTGGTGGGAGTTTAGATGGCATTGAGGGCAGCAGAAAGTCAGGTGGATCAATCTGATCCAAGGGACACAATCTGTCAGTAAATTCTCTTTCTAGGGCTCCAATGAATAAACAGGAGCATGCATGAAGATGGTAAATGTGTGCTTTTACTTGGCCACTTAATTTCAATTGCTTTGGGTAGCAAAACATCCCAGCAGATCAGGGAAGGGGAGCCTGTAGCCTTCCAGATGTTGTTGGACTCCAACTCCCATCAAGCTCCAGCCACAATGATGAACTGTCAAGGATAGTGAAAGATGTAGTCCAACATCTGGAGGTCCACAGCTTCCCCGACCCTGTAGAAGATGATCCCCTCTGTTAACTAGGAGAATAGTGTCATTTTGGATTTTACCCCTCATGCACCAAAATGGATTAAAACTGACCCCGAGTGGGGCTTTTCAAGCACCAGATCCATTTTTAAAAGCCTTGTTTGTTACCAACCCAGACCACCACACAATGTAAAACAGATATACCAATTTCATCAGACCAACACTGTGGGGGATTAGTATTGTGATCCCTGAGTCCAGCAATGACCAGGACGCTAGGTGCTTCCAAATGAGGGTGCTTAATTTGCAAACTTCTCATTGAAATATCAAAAATGAGATACTGGCAACAGCTTTTTTTTTTTTTTAATGAAGTGTAAATCTGGATTAAACTGGGGTGGGGTGGGGAAAATACAGGCTGGCTTTTTGATGCCAACACACACACATGCAAGAAGAGAACTCATCTCACAATAAATGCCCACCTGGGGGCACCCACTGAGTCAGATGCTGCAGGGCTACCAGCTATGGAAGCAGACCATGTTTCTGGCTTGAAAACTGATGCTTGTAATCAGTGGATTACTCCAAGGGTGTCAGGCAGAAGCCTCATGAAACAGATTCTGCAGCACCAGAGCTCATAGAATCAGAGCCAGGATCCTCATGGGAATCTTTCCCCAGATGCAAGGGACCAAGTGCCTCCCACATTACTGTCAAATCTGAGGACAGACCATTTAAGAGACTCTAGTTCCCCACAAGGGGATGGAGCCTAAGAGAGGTGGGCTGGGAGCAGAGGCTCAAAAGAAGCCAGTTCACATCCAACCTCTGTCTGAGCAGGGATCTCTCCTTGCTCAGTGGGATCTTCTGCAAGACCAGGACAGGGCAAGGGGTGGCAGTGTAGCTTCACACTGCTTAGACATGTCAGGAAGGGAGGGGGGAACATTAAAGGCACAACCAGGTTCTCAGTAAGAGCACTTGGAAAGGGGTTGATGTGTTTACAACAGTGCCCTTTGCACCCACATCCTCCCAGCTAGGACAGGATCTGTACACTGTGCAGAGAGAGAAAATGTGACCTTGAAAAGCAGCCACCCGAGACTCCCGCCATCGACCTCTTTGTTGATCTCTCTCTCCAACATGCCATCAAAAGCTCCCTACGATGGGTAATTGCAATAGATTTTGCAACAGCAGTTTGGGCTGCTGAGAAAGCTGATGAAACTGGACATGTAATTATCTGATGTTTTGTGCCCTGCACACTCATTGTAAAGCCACTTAATACAGATTTCCTTTCTTGGTAAAAATAAAAACCCAACAGCAGCAAGGGGAGTGAGTAGGTGTCCTACCTTTTTAAGGAAAAAAAATCATTCAGATGCACAGCCTTCCCTAACCCTAGGCTCAAGTCAGGCTAAAATTCATTAGCCATTGCACAGTCACAATTACCCTGCATACTGTGCAATGCCGGCTCCATGTTTAAGGAGCCTGGAGGCAAGATGCCTTCAGTGGGCCACTGCTGTTATGAGTGCCAAGCCTTGAATCATATGAAGCCAACTGAGTCAGAAAATTGATAATAGGGGCATAAGAAGCTACTTTATACAGAGTCAAGCCATTGGTCCATCTAGATCAATATTGTCTACACTGACTGGCAGCAACTCTCCAAGGTTTCAGACATTCCTAGTCCTACCTGGAGTTGCCAGAGACTGAACCTAGGCATGGAAAGCAGATCCCCTAATGATGATGGATCTTCAAACTAATCCTGTAGGGCTCTCCCTTATGCTCTTATCTGGTTTCCAAGCTCTGCCAATCCCAACCCTCCCTCATCCTCCTAACACCATATGGATCCTGCCCAGATTTATGTCACCCCTGGGGTGAGGGGTGAGGGGGAGCCCCCTCAATCCAACAGCTAGGGTTTCTGTCCTCAGCCTGCATCCCAACAGCAGAAGTTTCAAGGGGAAGCTTGAAGCTTGAGCTACGTGGCGTTTTCTCCTCACGTTTCCCAAGCTTGGCACCATCTGTCCCGCTTCCACAGTCTGTGCCACACTAAGCCTACTGCCGAGACCAGCGTCGTCTGCAAATAGCAATTTGCAATGAAACCCAATCACTCGGAAAATAAATAAATAATAACGAGAGAGACGGCTGATTGAGTCACTTAAACAGCTCAGCTTAGCAACAAACATCACATGGGGGGTGGAGGCAGGGGGTGTATAGGCACTTAGCATCAATAATAACCATTTATTCCACTTCTGGCATAGGTAAAAGTTTCTCTGTTTGCAGGAGTGGCTGATTAACAAAGGGAGAGGGTGATGAAGAAAGGATGATGGGTCTCTTGGTCCAAACCCAGCTTGGGAAGGAAAAGATGGCATGGAGAGGCTAGGGGTAGGGAGAAAACTTGGTTCAGCTCATTCTACTGAATTCATGCTTTCCAAAACAATCCACAAACCGAAACAAACAGCATTTTGCTTTGTAGACATGACCCAGCCATGTCTACCAAGATGCATACACTAGGGGGAAGTGTGCATGGAAATGCATATATTGGCGAAAACAGCATACAAAAATGCATAACATATGGGGAAATGGCTTTGCAAAATTGTGTACATTAGATACGCAAATGTGAATATTAGGAGAAAGTCACACTACAATGCTGATGAATTTTTAGCAATATGTGAACTGACATGGAAATGTGGGAAAGTAAAGTGGAAAAAGCAGAAACTGAAATTGACAGATTCTTCCACATCCTAGGTGTGGCATCATGTTCCTTTGCACTCAAAAGCTGCCAGTTTGCCTCAAGAACAACAACAAAAACAGTAACTGGCAAGGTATATAATGCGGTTCTAATGCTACCGTAGAGCTAAGCGAATCAGGGGCTGATCTGTGCTTGAATGAGAGGACACCTGGGAACTTGTGTACAGCATCCTGAGCTCCTGGGAGAAAAAGCAGCATGCCATTAACTGACTGATATAAATTAAGGTTAAATTAACTGATGCCATTAACTGACTGATATAAATTAAGGTTACACTAAATACACTAATTTTATGCAAAACACACACAAAAAATTCAAAGCAAGTATGGTTTAAAGTGGTGAAAGCACTATCTCCTTCCATCTGGGCCTACCCACATGCTGTGATTATCCAGGAGAAGCTCGGTGTCCCCCACCCAACAGAGGTGAGGTGTGGGATGGGAAGGGTTCTTGGTGGTGCCATCATCACCACCACTGCCTACCAGCTCCAAGTCAGGAAAGGGACTCTGAGCCGCCTGCAGGAAAGTGATAATGCTGATTCTTGAATTGGCATCTGCCTGAAATGCTGCTTAAGAGTTTGATCTTCCCAAAATGAGTCTGTTGCTGCTAAATTTTCTGCAATGCTGCTTATGTTTGCTTGCTTAATTGGTTGTGCAGTCTTTTGCAATGATTGGCTTCAAAGATTATTGCTAGCTACCCCAGCTGGAGGTCTCATTCCTGAGGCAATAGGCAGGAAATTGTTATTTTGAAATAACAACAATGAATACAAATATAGAGATCATAAGAATGTAAGAAGGGCTGTGGGATCTGACCAAAGGTCCATTTGGTCCAGCATCCTGTTCTCCCAATGGCCAGAAAGGTGCCTATGTGAAGGCCACAATCAGGACACAGATGCAACGGCAGCACTGTCCCCTGGGAAAAATCATTGGGTCCATGAGATCATAGAATCAGAGTTGGAAGGGCCCCAGTGGGTCATCTAGTCCAACCCCCTGCAGTGCGGCAATCACAGCTAAAGATCCCTCTTCCCTCTTCCCCTCTACTCTTCACATCTTGGCCTCGGCACCTCAATCCTGGGGCTGTTATGCACAGACACTGTGGACATGATGGGAAACATTGGTTTAATGTTGACTTAACAACCAGGATCTCAAACCATGGCTTCACCCCGGTTCAAGATCCTAATTAATAAGGTGTGGTTTAAACTAAACCGGGATCCTAGCGCCAATGCCAGTGCACAAGTGGGGGGAGAGGGTGAGCTTGGAGTGTGCAGGCCAGTTGCTCCTTGTCGTGAGAGCAACAACACTAAACCCTTCTCATTACCCTCCCAACTGCTGCTGCCCCTGTGCCAAGTGGATCTGCACTTGTTTGATCAATTGCTGCTTCTGAACATCCGCCAGCTGAATTCAGCCGCTCTTTAATCGACGCCCGTCATCATCAGAATATTGTTGCCAGGTGACTGAGCCCAGCAGCCGGCTGACACCGGCGCTAGCTGAGCAAAAGGGCCCCGCCACAGCCAAAGAAGAGAGCAAGTGGAAGCTCATTTGTGCTGCTGCAGGGATCAGGCCGAGGCTTCTCTTGGACTTCGGGTGCTCAAAGGGCTACATCACAAACACAGCTAACAATTTATTGACAGTGTTGTTTCTCCCTTCTCCAAGAGCCTTGTCTGTTTGGAAATGAGGGCAATAGAGGCAGGAAACAGGAGAGGCAGGAAAGCAAGGAGAGGAGGAAATCAAAGGGTTCCGAAAGCTTGTGTGTGTGCGCGCACGTTTGTGTGTGTTAAAAAACTAAAACAAAAACCATGCTTATTTTCTCTGTTAATTGGATCACTTTCCCTGATGTCTGTGATATTATAACGCGATTAGGGCTGCAATCAACCATAAGCTTGCAAGGAGGATGAGTGCTGCATGTCTAATGTGTGGGCCACAAAGGGAACCACAGCAGAACATGGGCTGGTACACTGCAGGCAGCTTGGAGAAGACAAGAGGACTATTTGGAGGGAACAGCAATAGTTTCCTGAACCACAGTTTAGGGTGCCTGATGCCTTCTCCTGGCTATGCTCCTCTCCCACCCTTCATACCAAGGATTACATCTTGGATTTTCTGCCAGAAACCCATGCACTCTGCTGCTGAGCAACATGCCCTCTCTTTTTGCGTCTGAGCCACCAATTTAGCCTGGTTTGAGACCCGTGCAATATCCCTAGTTTGGGCTCCCTCTCTTTGGCCACAAAAACTTCTCTCCCAAAAACATCTATAGTGCATAACTCAGTGCAGATCACCCTTCCCCAACCTGGTGCCCTCCAGATGCTAGTGGACTACTGCTCCCATCACTGGGTCTGATTGCAGTTGTAGTCCAACAACATCTGGAGGGCACCAATCTGGCAAAGGCTGCTCTAGATTATGAGCGGGTTAAATGAATCTGGTTCTCTCCTTACCTGTTTAGCACCTCCACACCCAGAACATGGAAACACAAAGCTGATGCCTGTGTCTGGGTTTTTCAAACAAATGTACTGTATTGCATTCTACTCTTCTTCCAAAGAGTTCAGGGTGGTATACAAGATTACAAGTCATGGGAAGAGCACGTCCTCCTCATCACTTCCACTGAAAACCTTAATCACTCATTCCTATGGATTCCACAACCGCAACAGGCACACATTTTCAAACTTACCAGTAATTTTGCAGCCATGAGAACTAGAAACTTGCTGCTTAGAAACAAGCAATCAGATTGTTTCAGCACATGGCAAAAAGATAATTCTAAATATATTTGGCAAGGGGGAAAACTGAGAATAAAATATAAAATATTGATAGATGCAAAAGAAAGAGATTTTTCCCTGCCAGATATGAGACTATATTATGAGGCATCCTGCCTTTGTTGGTTGAAGGAATGGATGACATTAGAGAATTCACATATTCTAGACTTATAACGTCATGACTATATTTTTGGTTGGCACACTTATTTATGGTATGAAAAGGTAAAAGTGCATAAAGGATTTACAAATCATATAATTAGGAAAAAATTCTACAGAGTATGGGATAAATAAAAGGATTTATTAGAGGTAAAAACAACACTTTGGCTCTCACCGTTGGAAGGTATAGTGGTAAAGAAAAAGAATATGATAGAAGGGTGGACAACTTATATAGATTTATTAAAACAAAAGGGAGGAGAGTATAAATTTAAAAAAATTAAGGAATTATCAGGAAAATTAACAGCATGGATACAATATCATCATTTGAATGAAGTATTTAAGAAAGATAGGATACAAGGGTTTGGGGAACAAATATCACAACTGGAGAGAGACCTGTTGGAATGTAATATAAAAGTGGTGTCTAAAATATATAAAATATTATTGGAATGGGAGACAAACGATGAGCAAGTAAAATCCTCAATGATACATTGGGCAATAAATACATTGGTCATAATATAGACATGGAAGCATGGGAACGATTGTGGAATATGGATATAAAATTTACAGCATGTTAAGGTCTAAGAGAAAAAAATATGAAAAAGATATATCAATGGTATCTAACACCGAGTAAATTGGCAAAAATGTATAAATCTAAATCAAATAAGTGTTGGAAATGTAAAGAGAAGGTTCTTTTTATCATATGTGGTGGTCTTGTAGTAAGGTTAAAGCTTACTGGGAAGTGATATATAATGAAATGAAAAGGATGTTTAAAATAACTCTTGTAAAAAACAAACAGAAGCATATTTTTGGGAATTATAGGAACAGAACTACCTAAACTGTATAGAAACTAATTAATGTATGCTACTACAGCGGCAAGAATGTTACTTGCCCCAAAATGGAAAGAAGCAGAAGTCCCAGCAAAGGAAGAATGCATGCAAAAACTTATGGAATATGCAGAAATGGCGAAACTTAACAGAAGAATAAGAAATCAAGATAACAAACTTTTTATAAAGAATGGAAATGGTTTATTGACTATTTACAGATAAATTGTAAACAGATAAGGACATTGGCATGATTATTGTGATAACCTGCAGTTTCCATCTGCATTCATTTGGAATCACAATACATGCACACACACACACACACACACACACACAGAGAGAGAGAGAGAGAGAGAGAGAGAGAGAGAGAGAGAGTTAGAGAGAGAGAGAGAGAGAGAGAGAGAGAGAGAGAGAGAGTTATATGCATTGATTGATTAAATATTCATTTTTTAAAAAATTGAGTGCTGCCAATTTGGATAAATGTGTGCTGGACAATTAACAATCCCAAATGTGCACATTGTAGTGGTGGGAGGAAGGAGGTGTGAAACAGTTAGGAGGGGGGAGAAAAGATGCCCTCATCTGAACCAGACCTTTTCAGAATTCACAGGTCATTAATTCAGCCAGGAATTCCATTTGGCCTTGCCTCCATTAACCAGCCAGGATCTTGCTGGGTCCTTTATCTTCCACCTCCGCCAGACTTGACAGCAACACTAGCTGGCAAAACAGCTGCCAGGACATGAGCCAAGGCAAGGAAATGCTCTGAGCTGTGAGCCTCCCAGCACCCAAGGGAGCCCTTCCACCGGGCACGCTCCCTTTTAATTACTTGGCTGAGTCTAGCGATTAAAGTTCTGTTTCCGCTGCTGTGGCTGAAGCAGCCAGGGGCTGCCTGTTAAGTTGATGCACGATAAGGAGCTCAATAGCAAAGCTATTTCATCTCCTCCTTGACGAAAGGCAGGGCTCCTGCCTACTAAGGAGTGAGGGCTGCAGCGCAGCTCCGCGTGTGTGAAAGAGAAGGGTTGCCTCTGCTCCTTGCTGGGAAAGAGGGCTTGGGACGAAATCCCTTGGCACATCCTAATCACTTCCCAAGGGGAGGTCCCAGGTTCCTACAGAATGCTGAGAAAGAACCATTTGTGAAAGACGAGTTTCTGGGATTATATCAGGTGCAATTTACTTTTATTTTCCTTTCCACCCAAGGGACACAGAGCTCAGGATTTACTGTCTACTGCAAGGATAAGGAAACTGTGGGCCCTCCACATGTTGCTGGACTACAATTCCTATCAGACCCAACCAGTATGGCAAATGGTCAGGAACGGTGGGAGTTGGAGTCTGGAGTATGGAGAGCCACAGGTTTCCCATCACTGATGAAGGTACTGCTCGAAAGGCACCTGAGCAGTTCTGCTTCCTTTTTATATAGTCTGCCTCTTGCACACACACCCTTTTTAAAGCCCCAACTTTTCCTAGTTGCTGATTGATTACTGATTGATTACTTGGCCTCCATTTAATCTTGAATGGTCAGTGGTCAAAACAGTATTAAAAGGGAAAGAAACGAGTTGTAGATTTAAATCAAGCTTCCAATCTCTTCCCTACCCCATCCCTTTGATTGCAAGAAGTTGCATGATTTAATTTTTTTACTTATTTATAAAAACTATTTCTATACCGGCTTTCACTTCAGAGTACCAAGGCAGTTTGCAGCCAAACAACAGCATGACAATAAATAATAACATGTGGCTGTAAAATATTAGTATCAGTTACAGTAATGAGAGTGCTAAAAACTGGCATTAAGAATCCAGGAACAGCCAAGTGAATAGACATGTTTTTAAAGCCTGCACCCACCAGTGATAATGTGAATGGGAGGACACACACACAAATGCAACACATGATCTAACCCAGCCTTCACCATCCTGGCGCCTTCCAACACATATCACAAAAAGCCAGATCCAGTAGTTAGAGCACTCTGGGGGTAGACTCAGGTTGTTCCAGGATCTTGCAGTTACTGGCTCATAAACCAGTATGTACTTTTTAAATGTTCATCCCATTTATTTGCAATACAGCTTTGTGAGGTAGGGTCAGACAGAGGGAAGTGTTTATCATCCATGATGCTTCCCCTTAGTCATCTTGTCTATAAAGCTCATCCAGGTCAGAGGTCAATATCTGAAAGCATATGGCACCGTCCAAATGTTGTTGGACCCCCATCAATCCCAGACAACACAGTCAATGGTGAGGGATGATGGGATCTGGGGTCCAGCAACACCTGGGGGGCTGCAGGTTGGGGTCATCTGGCATATGAGTCAACTGAAAGAGAAGAGTGGAAGTTGGTGAAATGAAGGGTGGCATTCTTGTTCCACTGAACCAAAAATGGAATCCTTGAAACGGAGACTGTGGAGGAGGTAATGGACAGCAGAATCAATGTGCAGAGAACAGTTCACAGTGATCCTTTTGGAAACCCTGTAGGCTGAATTCAACTTACTGGAGCCTAAGGTTCCATATCACAGGGCTACTGCCATCCAGACAGCTCAGTGGAACAAGTGACAGAGGATCTCCCTGGGAGGATTCCCATCACCCATAGAGAAGGGAGAAGAATCTCCATCTACCCACAGAAGTACCTCCCATGCTGCTTTCTGGAATGTCCAAACAATTTGCTAATGCGAAAATGCAACATGCAACGTGTGGCCTGTCCTTAGCTGCAGCCATTGCTATTCCTCCAGCATTCCAGGTAGCAGTTTGGCAAGTCTGAGCACAGAATGGATGTCTTTAATAGGCTCCAGCTTATTTCCCCAGCACTTTTCTCAGGCACCCAGCAGGTGCATGCTCAGCATGTATTAAATTAGAGGCAAGAAGAGCTGCTTTCATGAGAGGAAATTAGGCTTGAGAGAGAGGCAGGGGGAGGAGGGGAGAACTCAGCAGTTCAGGTGCCAGAGGGGGGCAGGCAGGTCGGCAGGGGGGCAAAGAAAGCCAATCAGATGTGCAAAAGGCCTACCAGGGAATGCTGCTGAATAAAAAAGGGCTGCAAGTGGATGGACCACTTTTCCCCCAGGCAGTGAAAGAGAGAATGCTCAGCCTACCAGCACCACCTCTGCAACATCTTCAGTTAGACCTTCAGGGGTAGGGAACCTCAAGCCCAGGGACCAGATCCAACCCCCTAGGCCTCTCTGTCTAGCTCTCAGGACTCTCCCCAGCCACACACACACTGGCTCTGCTTTGCCCCATCCTGGAATGTGTCCTTGATCTCTGGCTGGAGGACACAGAGGCATGTGCAAGTGTGTACAGAAACGAGCCTACTGTACAAAAGTAAGATTTACATTTGCTGCTCTGCCCATTTTTGCTTCTGGCCCTGCCCACCAGTGGCATGTGGCCCCTCAAATCCAAATCCCATCAGCCTCAGGCAGTATGGCCAATGGCAAGGGATAGTGGGAGTCACAGTTCAGCATCATGTATTAGGAGGTGATGCAAGGAGATACGATAGTTCTACCTGGCTTTTAAAAAAATACTGACTTTTAATGTCGAGTGGGGGGGAGGGAAGTCACATGGGTGTATCAGTGTTTTTTTTTCTTTTTGTTTGTCGTTTTTGGTATGTATGTTTGTTGCTTTTTGTATTTTTGTGCAATCTTCAAGTAAAGAAAAGTGCAAAAAATACTGACTTTTAAAAAATGATTCATTGTATTTGTTATTAGTGTTGTTAGCCACCGCAAGAGCTGTATGCAGAAAGGCAGGAAAGCCAACCAAATCTTGTGGACCGTGGTAGAAACAGCTACGTCTGGAGTGCCTGTTCTCTGCTTATGTGAGTGATCATGGAATTAGACTGGCAAATTCTTTAAGAAAGAATATGGCAAATTCCATAAATCATGGAAGAGACTGGCAAATTCTTTAAGAAAGAGAAAGATATGAAGAATGGTATTGCCTTCTCCACAAGTATATCGGCAAATAACTGTGTCTGTCACCTCTCCCCCTTGAAGAGTGACAAGGATTACATTCTCAAAGATGGTGATTTGGTCAAAATTGACCTGGGACTGGGAGTCCATGTTGATGGCTTTGTAACAAATGTAGCTCATAATTTTGTCATTGATGCATCAAAGGAAACTCCAGTGCCAAGTCGCAAAGCTGATGTCATCAAAGCTGCTCACCTCTGTGCTGAAGCTGCTCTGCATTTGGTTAAGCCTGGAAACCAGAATTCACAAGTGACAGGTGCCTGGAACAAGATAGCTCATTCATTTAACCGCACCCCAATTGAAGGGATGCTATCACACCAGCTGAAGCAGCATGTGATAGATGGGGAGAAGATTATCATTCAGAACCCCTCAGACTAGCAAATAAAGGACCATGAAAAAAGCAGAATTTGAGGTCCATGATGTTTACATTATTGATGTTCTCATCAGCAATGGAGAAGGAAAGGCAAAGGTTGCTGGACAGAGAACTACAATTTACAAAAGGGACCCTTCCAAGCAATATGGTTTGAAAATGAAAACTTCCCGTGCCTTTTTCAGTGAGGTGGAAAGATGCTTTGATGCTATTCCATTCACTCTCAGGGCATTTGAGGATAAAAAGGCAAGGATGGGGGTAGCAGAATGTGCTAAACATGAGCTGCTACAGCCTCTTCATGTACTCTATGAGAAAGAAGCAAAGTTTGTTGCCCAGCTTAGGTTCATGGTGCTTTAAATGCCCAATGGCCCCATGACTAACAGACCCTTTGAGCCTGAACTCTACAAATCAGAATTTGAAGTGCAAGATGCAGAACTGAAGGCACTCCTACAGAGCTCAGCAAGCCGCAAGGCCCCCCAAAAAAGAAGAAAAAGAAGGCCCCTAAGAATGCCGAGAACGCCACAACAGGGGAAACAGCAGAAGAGATAAGACTGGTGACTGAACAGCTCTGATCGCCTCTGCGTAGCACCTGATTCTTTCTCTCACATGCCCCAACTCAAAACAAGAGAAACAAATACCGGTATCCCTTTATGCCCAATTGTCTCATAGGACCAAATGACAAATTGAATTTCCCACAGTGTAACCAGTTGTGACTGACTTTGCCACTGAGGGAAGAGTTTCTTGGCCACTTCAAATTACTTTTAAAAGTATGAAATAATATAATCAGGAGTAAAAAATAACAATAAAATAAACAGGCTTCCCCACTCAGGTTTAAACCCTTATAACTGCAGAAATGAGCCTGCAAATATTTAGGCACCAATGGTGAAAAATCACTCTGCACAGGCTCAAAGCCACTCTGCTATGCAGTGTTGCATCACATATTTATGGGCAAAGCCCTGTTTAAAGAAAATGAGCTCTGCATCTGTGATATGGTGGCCCCTGGCTCAAAATCAGCCCTGCAGTTCTGACCAAGTGAGCAGCAAGGTCAGGTGAAGTGGAAAAGAAAGGGGCCACCAAACCAACAAATTTCAAAACCTGACTTTGGGGTTTCTATTTAAAAAATTCATTTGGAGAATCAACATGTCTCATGCCAGTCACTGGGCTGTAGGCTTAAGGAGTCCAAAATAAGACACCACAGACTCCCCTAGAAAGGACCAGGCACTTCCAATCCCAGCTGGATCCAATCCAAATTCTCCAATTTACTTTTGAGCAGTAACTCATCATGATAGATTGCTACTAATGGCCACTCAATGCATTTAACCCCATGGCCCCAATTACCACCCCCAGCAGCTGTGACCTTTTACTGTAAAAAAATGTGCTCAGCACAGCCTGAAATGGCTTGTTACTCATTGCCAAGCCAGGGCCATTCATCTTTGCTTTTTTAATTCTCTGCACCATCCTTTATTGGGCAAAATATTTCTTTCGAGGCTTTAATGCGTTCGGTAGAAATTAGCCCTTTTAAAAAGATTTATTAGGCAATTAGCAAGCTTGGAAAGATAATCATTTAATGTCAAAAGCAGGATTGACTTCCTCTTTTTAAAAGAGGAATCTGGGCAATGGATACTGAGCTTCTTTTACTGTGGCAGGGATGGGGGGGGAGACCCTCTCCACTTTGTCCTCGGGCAAACAGCACTGGCTTGCAAAATGCATTTTGCATCTTTAAAAGAAAAACCATAGTAATTACCTTGCGGATGGTTCCACCTTAATTTTTCCTGCACAAGTATGAGTGTTTACCAAGATTACTGAGGCCCTTTCTCCTAAGTAAGAGCCCAGCTCCATCACCATGTTCTGCTTCCACCTCCTGGGATTATTATGCTATTACATTTTACCCTGCCTTTCTTCCAAGACCCTCAGAGCAGCACACACTTATCCTCACAACAAGCCAGTAAAGTAGGCTAAATCAAAGAGATGGTGATCATCTCATGGATTATGAGCAAATGGGATTCATAACTCCCGGATCCAAGTAGGAAATCCTAGCACAAGGGTCACCAACCTTTTGGGGCCCACGGGCACATCTGCACACTGGGAGAATATGTTGTGAGAACCACACAACTCACCACAACCAAGCACACCCTACAAACTGGTCTGTTGGCTACAATAGTGTGTTTCCTTCAAGCCTAGTTTGGGGAGGGGGAGAAGTAGGGAGACAGGAACCCTGTGGGTGTCCAGAAAGTCCTCTGTAGGCACATGTGGGCCCATGGACACATTGCCAACCCTTTTTTGAACACTACCACATTGGTGGAGGTAGCTTTTCCTAGTTCGAGATAAAGTAGAGTGGCTGGGGGCAAGGATCAAGGTATCTCCCCTGAGTCAAGTGGTAGAGCATATACTTTGACTGCAGAAGAGCCAAGGCTCAGTCCTTGGCATCTTATCTAGAAAAGATAAGGCAGAGCTGCTGTTAGACCGTAACAAGCTAGATCAGGGGTAGGGAAGTTGTGGCCCTCCAGCTCCCACCACCCCTGCCAGCTTGACCTGTGTTGAAGTATGATGGAAGCTGTAGTCCAACAACACCTGGAAGGCCGCAGTTCCTCTTCCGTGAGCATCATAGGCCAACAGTAGGACACAACATAAGGCAGCTGCATATAGAAAACACTCCTTAAGCAAGCAGATAAATGGCCAAAGGAGATACAATCTTTTTGTAAAGCACTTTAAACTTTTCTACAATCAAGTGGTATATAATTTTTATGAAACAAAATAAATAAATAGGGAGAGACCAGGTGGGTTATCAGGAGACAGCAGAAGGCCGGGCTTTGGATAAAGTTATCTCTCACAGAAGCAAGGGAATAAAAAGAGGAAGTGTGGCACGGGAAGAAAGATTAATATTAGATAATTTACAAGGTGACACCCCCCCCCCCGAAGTTATCTACTAAACGAACAGAGAAACCATGATGGAAGCAGTGTGTTTTCCCTCAATCCCCTTGACATTTTGTTTTCAAATTCTAATCTGCTTTGCACATTTGAAATAACAGATAAACACAAAAATGTAAAACAGGTAAAATAAATGGAGAAAGAATAATTTGGTTGGTTGAAGACAGCGAACAAAGAAGGAAGCCAGAACTGTCATCGGCATTCTATCTGCTGTGGAACAAGACAGGCAAGGGAACTGACCAGCTGCCTCCAGTACCTTGGACAGCTCCCAGTGCTCCACTACATGAAAAGCCTGGAAAATCAGCCAGGAAGCACAGTTCTGCACTGGAAGCCAGATGCAGGGAAATCAGAACGCAGGAGGACAAGGCATTGTGGGTTTGCATCTGCTAAGAGTCTTTGTACAGGGGGATCACAACCCCAGTTCTGATAAAGATACTGAATGGGCAGCACCTCATTAGTTAACTGTTGTGTGAACATAAAAGAGCCATTGTGTTGTTGAATTAGTGTTTTCACCATATTGGATTCATTTAGATTTCCAACTCCTTCCTTGTCCAATATGTAATTTCCCCCAATTCACATTAACTAACGCCAATAACCGTGTTACTGAACTACCCAAACTAAACAAAAAATACTATGAAGGGTGATTAAAGGCACAGAACAAAACCAGCCACTTTATTAAAGGCAACGTGAAGAATGTTTTCCCTATTTTTTTTAACCACCTCGAGTTCAGCTATGATCCCCCAAATGGAATGTGGGGTTAGAACTCCCAATAAATCTCTGTTGCATGCAGAAGATCCCAGGTTCAATCCCCAGCTGGGAAAGAACCCTGCCTGAAATCCGGCAAAGCTGCTGCTAGTCAGTGCAGACAGTACTGAGCTAGATGGACCAACTCAGTACAGTGGGACCTTGACTTACGACGATAATGCGTTCCGACGCAATTTTCGTAAGTCAAAAACATTCGTAAGTCGAATCCCCATAGGAATGCATTGAGCGAAAAAAATCGTAAGTCGAAAATTCGTAAGTCGAAAAAATTCTATTAAAGCGGCCGCGACTTCCATTCGTAAGTCAAAAAATTCGGTTGCGGCAGCCATTTTGTTTCTCCCGGAAGTCATTCGTAAGTCGAAAAACACGTAAGTCGAATCGCTCGTAAATCGAGGTCCCACTGTACTCAGTATACGGCGGCTTCCTATGTTTCTAACAGGGAATATGCAGTAGCATATTTTTCACTTGGCCCCTCGTAAAAGCCTCAATGGGCAGATCTCAGCTAATCCAGCATCATGTCTCATAACAGCTTTTGCCTGGCTGAGGTAAGCAGGGAGAGAGCCTGAGAATCTGCTTTCCGTGCCAATCTAGGCTCACATTCTATGAGGACCCACAGGGCATATGCACTCCCGCACGGCATGTGCACACAGAGTGATGGAACACTACTTTATCAGTCTTACTGAAGCCTGCTGCTTATCATTAAGCCACATGTTCTTTTCTAGCTCTAGTTTCTACCCGATTCTGCATTCACACAGAGCCCCAGAGCCCCCAGGTGTACAAATCCAAGGCTCTGGGCCTGCACAGAAGCCTAGGAACCAGCAAGGATCAGAGGCAGAACTATAGGGTTCAGGACCTAGTTGGAGGAAAACATGGAACATTGTTAAAACGAGAGGACTTCGCTGCACATAGGCAGGAGTGTGTTTATTCTGTGTTTCCATGCTCACAGCACACAAGCACAGGAATTCATCCTTGGCATTGAATTCAGTATTCAGATGACATTAGCTAGTTTGCTCTCTCTTGCTCTTGCTCTCCCATTAAGTTTGGAAGAACCAGGTGGGGAATGTCTGCTGAAATCCCAAAGGCTGCTTTTCACATTACAAAGAAAAGCAAATAAGTTGTGCTTCCGCTTTTTGTGCTTCTGGGATAGATAGTATGCAAAGGCATGCACACTTGCACATATTTTACATGCCCCATGGGGGTGGGGAGAGAAATTGTGCCAATATTGCCTGATACAATTTATGCCTCATACAAGTCACAGAATCCAGCTTTTCTAGCCGTTTGTGTTTCCTGAGTGCCACAATCTCCTTTCTTAAGTGTCATGTATAAACACAGCCCAAATTATAATTGGCAAGGGGACAAGATATGCATTTAGGAGGAGACCAAGTCTGGACATCCAGGTCATCTCCCAAACCATTACGAAGCAGCAGTGGGGAAACCATGATTTACAACATATGATTTAAAGCTTAAACCCCCACTCCTCACTTTCTAATTTATTTTTATTAAAATATTTGTAATTCACCTTATGACTAAAATTATCTAAGGCAGCTAAAACACGAAAAATAATTTTTAAAAAGAACACTCATTTTTTGAGGGGGTGGGACTTATAAAAACTAAATTAGCAGCCCCATTGTTCAAAGCAATAGAATCAAGAAAGAGAAACTCAACACGGCAGTCTTTTCCTCTGATCACTTTCCCCAACATTGTGGGTGAAAAGCAATCTTCAGAAGTATTGGCAGTGGAAAGGCAGCAAGAAGGTAAAGGGCCCAGGATCCCTCTCCTGTCCGGCTGTTTCTCAGCTAAAAATTGCACTCAGTCGCTGCTGCTGATTGTCCACTGGCTACACACCTCCCACAGCAGTTAATCTGAACTTCCCCAAGCTGGCTCTATCCAAGCCAGATCCTCCAGTGACTACTTAAGGCACAGTCCCCGTACTTGGACATGTTCCTCCATCTGCAGCACATATAAATGGGCCCCAAAATATTTCCCTAAGCGTCTGCACACAGCTTTGCTCACAGAGCATTTGTGACGGTGCCAGCAGGCGGTTTACTACCTTCCACAAACCAGCTGGCCCCAATCCCCTTCAGGTCATGCTGCCATGGTTTCTATTCTTCCACAGTGGTGGTAGAGAGAACAGAACACCCATAAAAAAGAACAAAAGAGGCAGCCTAGTGAGAGGAGTGCCAACTTCCCACATCGCCGCTGTTATCTCTAGTATGGGTCAGCACTGAGAGCTCACTGAAGGGACTCTTGCGTCTCTCTGAGATGCCAGCATTCCTACGCATTGTGAGCTGATCAAAATTACACAAATGTTACTCAGTATGGAGTTTCTGGCTCATGGCTGCTCTCCGACAGTGTGGACTGAGAAGCGGGAGGAGAATGGGAATTTTTTCAGTTCATTCTGATAAAAGCGAGTAACTGGAAACATGGCAGAAGGGTACAAGATTATGCACTGTGTGGAAAAAGTGGCTTGGGAAACATTTTTCTCCGTCTCTCAAGATACAGTACGTGAACCTGGGAACATCCAGTATCCTATGGCAAGACACACAGCGCATAGTTGAACTCTGAAACACAACCCCACAAGATGTAGTGATGGCCACCAACTTGGATGGCTTCAAAAGAGAGTCAGACAAATTCATGGCAGATAAAGTTATCCATGGGTACTAGCCACAATGGCTATGTTGTACCTCCACTGTTGGAGGCAGTATGGCTCCAAATACCAGTTGCTGGGAAATCACAAGAGGGGAGAATGCTATTGCACTCAGATGCTGCTTGCAGGCTCCCCACAGGCATCTGTGAGGACAGGATACAAAGCAAGGTGGGACACTGGCCTGATCCTCTTCTGATGTTCTTCCGTAACAAGCTAAATCACATTAACTGTTAGTGATCATAATGCTACAGATTTCTGCAATCTGTGTCCATAGCTATCTGTATATGTGCTGCATGAAGGTTCTATGGCATTTATTCTAGGCTTATAAATAGCCACACACTTGATCACTTGTTCTAAGTAAAAAGCCTTCTCCAGGTGATAAAAAAGACACTTTTGTAAACAGGAAAAGGGGTTGGGTTTTCTTTACTTTGGGGCCATCAGGGTTCCATAACACTGAACTTATCTGCAAGACTGATGTTTTCATTCACTCCATTTCTAACATACATTTCTTAACTAAAAATGCCAATGTAGCTGTAGGACCAATGAAACACTATCATACTTCAAGAGAGAGAAAGAGAACACTTCCCAATGGTAAAACAAAGCAATCATATCAAAAACAGAATATAAATTCACCTGGTCTGAAAGAACCACCCTAAAAAACCCCACTCAAGGTGCCACCATCAAGTAGCACCTGCATTTCCACCTTGACTTCACAAGGAGCCAGGCCTCAATCTGCAGATATGTGAAAGCAGGAAGAGATATGGGGTGGAGGGGGCAGCATTTGAAGGCTAGCAGATTTATTGTGTGGCATAAGTGTTCATGGAATAAAGTCTACTTATTTCTTTATTATACTTGTATCCCACCTTTCTCCCAAACTGGGATTCAAGGCAGCTTGCAACATTCAAAAATTTCAATTATAAAATACAGATTTTTTTTTTAAAAAAACCATTAAAAGCAATAATAAAAATACAACACAACATATTTACAACCACCAATTACTGGTAAAATATGATTTGCCCTGACAGCAGCCCAATTATCAGTATTGTCTGCACATTAATTTCCAAAGACCTGTCATCAGATGCATGATGTGTTAGCCTCAGTTGGCAGGTTTTCTGTATATCCACATATCTGTGTAATGCATATTCTTTATTTTATTACATTCATATCCCACCTTTCTTCTATCGTGGAACTCAATATATACATGTGAGTTTGACTGAGAATGAATATATATGTAGACAGATATACCCACAAGCAATTTACAGTTATTTTTTCTGTGTTTTGTCTATCTATATATCATCTATCATCAATCAACTGTGGATAACATTTCATGCATCTGATGCCGTGGGCTCCAGTCCATGAGAGCTTCTGCTACAATAAATCTGTTCATCTTTTAGGTGCCGCAAGAATTTTCGTGGGTGTGCATTCAGTGCAAAAAACTAATACAGCCACCCCCCTGAAATGTTCTGGCACAGAACATGGGAGCAATGTGCTCCCTGTGGCTAGCCCCACATGCTAAAGACTCCCTGAAAACATGTGCAAAGTGCATTTTACACACCAATGAATAACTGCAGCCTGCCTAAGCATATGACCAGGATTAAAAGCAGGGTGGAAGTTTGAACCCTTGAGCATTCTTGCCACATTTCTTTCTGGACATTAACCACTTCACCTAGGTGGTAGGCAAAGAAAGAAACATTAACTCAATGCTCTGAAAACAGGCCAATGGTTTAAAAGGGGCCATATACACAAACTGAGTAATATCTCTAGACCATGAATTTGTTTCTAGCACTGTCAATCCAGGTGCACAATGGACTTCCACTTGTGCGATGGAACTTCCCCTCCTCCAGCCCCACACAGACATTCAAAATCTGGGAGAGAGGAGAGGAAGGGGAAGTCCTATTGCATGAGTGGAGCCCCATTTGCACAGCACTGGATACAACATGGTATCTTCATACCATACAAGAGGTGGGGAGGGGGAATGGACAGCAAGGGGCATGGTCAAGGTGACACGGTGGCTGGCTTCAGGACTGCAACAACCAAACTTCCTCACCGTCCCTCATTACAGATTATTTAAATCAGGGATAGACAACCTTTTTTTATTTGCCCTGTGATGAGCTGGGCACCCAGCAGTGGGCAGGGTTGGAGCCAAAGGCAGGCAAGGAAAGCCTCTTTCTTCTCTCTTGCTCTTTCCCACAAGGTACCCAGCTGTGACATAAATAATGAAGTCTGTCAAGACAGAGATTCACCCCATTCCCTGCCATAGCTTTTAATTGCAAAATTGCCAAGTTTCTGTATAACCAGCTCTCATCCCTGGGGAAGCACACAACAGAAGCCAAAATAAACTTAATTTTTAAAATGTTACCTTCCCCTCTCTCTCTTCTTCTTGTTACTCTGGATAGGCAGGGTACATATTTAAAGTTAATTGGATAATTAAATATTGTCTAAAATTATCAGCATCAACATTTACAAATGCCAGGGTGGCGTCTTCTTTTTTTAAAAATGCAAAAGAAACAATGTTGTTACAAAATGTGTTCCAGTTGTCATTCCCTCTGCTCCTTCTCTTCAAGCTTTGCCTTCTGCTTCGAAGAGATGGTGAGGGAAACGAAATGGTTCTCTCTCTTTCTGCCCCCTACCATTCCGAAATGAGCTAAATGAGTTTAGAAGCCTCACTTATAATATTCTGTCTCTTCCCTCAAAATATCCTCAGCTGGCAGGTATGTGGGAGGCACTGCACTCACTCTCCTAGTCCCATTAGATCTGTTTTCCTTTTTATAATCAGCTGGATAACATTAGCTTAAAAGCTGGCTGGGATCCAGCACAGCAGAGATAGAGGAGCTAAGAGCATAGAAAGGTTGGAGCCACAGGTAGCAACTCACATCATTTCATGTCGCTCTATGGGAGCCTTCAACAGGCAGGGTCAAACCTTCTGAAATTGCCTAAAGCAGAAAAGAAGATCTCACTTAGCTGAAGGGGGGGAAACCTGCAGCTCTCCACAAGGGTGTGTGCTGTTTGCTGGCGCCTGGGGTGGGTGCATGCACATGCACACCGGGCGGGGGGGGGGCGCAGAGGGTGAACAGCATCCTCCACACTCACCCAACCCTCACAGCCAATGGGCGAGTGTGCTTTTCACCTTCCACACTCAACTAGCCCTTGCTGCCAGAGCCAGGCAGTGCACAACAGGGATCTCTGCCGGCGCCACCTGGTTTGTGAGCCTGGAGTCACAGGGCCACGGCCCCCCTAGCCTATGACCCTGGCTGTCCAGACTACAACTCCCATCACCCCTGACCACTGGCCATGCTGAACTGATGGGAGTTGGGGTTCAACACATCTTGAAAGGCAACAGGCTCCCGACTTCTGTGCCAGCTGTTCTTGAGGCAGGTAGAATAATTCTCCCTCCATCAAGTAGCAGAAAGCAGCTGGGGGCATTGCAGAGAGAAAGCAGGAAGGGGTGCACCTTAAGCACACACCCACCATTTGCACACTGCTTCTGCTTGGTGAAATGCTTCCTCCATGACCACCTAGTTCCCCTGCCACTTTGGGTCCCATGCCCTGTGCCTGCAGGCAAACGTGTGGGTTGGCCCTGAGACACAGTGGGAAGTAGGTGCTAGCCAAGGTGCTGCAGTGTGAAAATTCTCCAAATGTAAAGCAGGTGGATCCCCTTCATGGATCACTGCCTTGTCGTGGCGAAGGGGCTTGAATTACTCAGGGAAGCTATGGACAGGTCAAGATGGACAGGTCATAGTGGAGAGTTTGGACCCAATGTGATCCACCTGGAGGAGGAACTGGCAAGCCACTCCAGTATCCCTGCCAAGAAAACTCCATGGACAAAGACAACAGGCATATAAAAGATATGACGCTGGAAGATGAGCCCCTCAGGTCGGAAGGCGTCCAACATGCTACTGGGGAAGAGCGGAGGACAAGTACAAGTAGATTCAGAGCTGATGAAGCGGCTGGGCCAAAGCCGAAAGGTCGCTCAGTTGCGGATATGCCTGGAAGCGAAAGGAAAGTCCAATGCTGTAAAGAAAAGTATTGCATAGGAACCTGGAATGTAAGAACCATGAACCTTGGTAAGCTGGATGTGGTCAAAAATGAGATGGCAAGAATAAACATTGACATCCTGGGCATCAGTGAACCAAAAAAAAGAGGAGGCCCATGCCCATCTCTGCCACTATCAAGTAAGGACATAATAGAGGTGTATAAGATTATCCATTGTGTGCAGAAGATTATATTTTCTCCCTCTCTCATAAACATGGAACCTGGGGTTGGTCAATGAAGCTGAATATTCAACGATTCAGGGCAGACAAAAGAAAAGTCCTTCTTCACATGGAGCACAGTTATCTGGAATTCACTCCCACAAAATGGAGTGATGGCCACCAATATGGATGGTTTTAAAAGGGGGTTAGATAAATCCGTGGAGGATAAAGCCATCAACAGCTACTGGCCATAACAGCTGTACATTACCTCCTGCAACAGAGGCAGTATGCATCTGAGTACGACTTAGGGAAGTTTTCATGTCTGATCTTTTATTGTATTTTTAATGTTTTGTTGGAAGCCACCCAGAGTGGCTGGGGAAACCCAACCAGATGGGCAGGGTATAAAATTATTATTATTATTATTATTATTATTATTATTATTATTATTATTATTACTGAGAATCACAAGAGGGGAGAGGGTGTTGCACTCAAGTCCTGCTTTGTGAGAACAGATTACTAGATGGGCCTTTGTCCTGGTCCAGCAGGGGTTTCCTTATGTTCTTATCCTACTACTGCCACCCTTGGAGCCTCACTTGGGGCAGGGAACAGAAACACTAGTAAATCTCTCATTGCATCTATCATTGAACACATGGCCCCCACATAAATACTGATTTAATAGTGAAATGCCTGTAAAGAACCACTAAGTAGTGAGAGAAAACACACAGAGAGAGAGAGATACAGAAGGATAAATATCAGGGTGTATATACATATCAGGGACCCCTGGAAAGGAAATCATCACTATAGGTTCTGTGTACACATTGTGATGAAAGCACTTTCCCTGACTGCACCCATTTTACTTTGTCCCATCAAACACATGAGAATAGAGGAGCCCTGCTGGATCTGACCCAAGGCCCATCCAATCCAGCATCCTGCTCCCACCATGGCCAACCAGATGCCTAGAAGACGCCTACAAGCAGGACATGACTACAGCAACACCCTTCTTGTTTGTGATGCCCATCAGCTGGTACTCAAAAGGAGAGCACCTCCAACAAGGGAGGCAGAACACAGCTGCCATGACTCATAACTACCAAGAACCACCGAGCACCAGTCCTTATCTGAACAATGCAGGCTATGTTCCTTTTCAAGTTTATGATGTGCTGCTTTTTCAAATTCTGCCCAGAAAATGAGAACAGCAGACAAATAATCAAGACTACATCACCATCAAGGCACAACTAAAACATAATCATAAATGCAATAAACTCATTTCGTAAATACCACATTTATATCCACATTAGCAAGCTAACGGAAACATTAACATTTCCCTGGATGGATAGGAAACATTCTAGTTATCTTCACCAGCTGGAACAGCCTTCAATGTTGCAGCCAGCCAGGGGCCCCACCCTCCCAGGACAGGTGGAAATGAGCCAGGCACAGGGCACAGAGCAGGTCTTACCCAACTCACAGCAAAAGAGTCAGGAGCAAGGAAATGGCTTTTTAAAAGCTATAGCTGGAAGCTTAATTTGGTGTTTTGTGTGCCAGGCAGATTCTCTGCATCTCTGGTCAAGGGCACATAGGCTGAATCAGACGGAGGGGGGTTGAGGGTAAGTGGGAAGTTACTTGTGCGCCTGTTGTCATGGGGCAAGTCCTGCCAGCATCCACAAAGTGCAATAGTCTGACAGCTCTGAAGCCCATGTTAGGCACAGGTTTGTTCCACATGCTCCATGACACACAGTGCTCAAGGCTTTGGGCTGCTGCATCTATGGGTTGGACTTAACACAGGGTATGCAAAACTCTTTACTGTGACTGAAAATAAAGCAGTGCATGTGTCATATGGGCTGCTCTGTTTGCAGAGAGCTTTGTGGAGATGCCAGGAGGATGCAACTTGCTTTAGGGAAACTCATGCTGTTGTACAGACCAGAACATGCATTAGTTTGGATGTGTACACACTGAAATGGCCTTGGCACCATGTTCCCTTTGCAAACCGCTTCCCATCCAGGCACCACTCACAACCATACATCCTCCTCTTTTAGCAGCTGAACAGCAACCAAAGCTTTCATTTCATTTTCTAGGGTTGCCTCCATGTTGCTTTTCTACACACCACATCCCGATTAAGTGTACAATCCAGGCCACAGTGCAGGGGGCTCCAACCTTTTTGAGCCCAGGAGCATACTTGGAAATCTGCCATGGGTACCACAAAACACTCACTTCACGTGGGAAAAACTGGTGATGCTCAGAATCCAGACAAAACACCTACACCCACCTCAAACCAAATAAACAAATGACACAAAGAAAAAAAGCAGAAAAACTCCCCACCACCAGACAATCCTTAAAAAATTTCCCCCTTTTAAAAAGCCCAGTTTTTTTTTATAAATAAAAATAAAAATAGAAGGGTACAGAAGCCTTGGTGGGCATTAAGGATGATATGGTGTCCAAGGATGCCATGTTGGGCAGCCCAGCCGCAATGTGCCACTGAGCAGAGAACTAGGATCAAGTGAGCAGCCCATTAAATCCTGTGCCAAAGCGGCATTCCCGTCATTAAGTAACCTCAGCAGAACAGCTGTTCCAAGATACCAAGATGTTTAGTTGCACCCAGTTAATAAAACAGATCCATCATTTATAAGCCAGACAGTTAATCGGCTTAATTAAAAAGAAAATCCCTAATGGGCAAGCTGAAAGCCTGGCTCTACAACCAGAAAGAACACTGGCCTTTTGAGGATATATCTTGACAGTCTGTGCTGGGGAGAACAGGCTGCGTAGACTGAAGGGGATTCAGTGTTTTATCTTGGGTAGCATTGGCCAGTGCCAATTGTAATGCCTGGCGGAAGTTGTTATCTCTCCTTCGCACACTGTGGCAAGGCACGCTTTTGTGGTGCATGATTGTTCTTTCGCATGGGATTTCTTCAGCTTAAATAAACCCTTGGAAGGATGTTCTCCGCCACTTCCCTCTCAAGCTCTTCTTGAAGCAGCCTCCTCCATCCTACACACACACACACACACACACACCCCGCCGCCCCCCAGCAGCTTGCCATCTAGCCAGGGAGAACATTGTGAAGGAGGCAAAGGTGTGGGTGGCATGGGGAGATAAGCAGGATCCCTGAACCATTCCAGTCAAGGGCCAAGAAATAAATGAACAAGTGCAAATGTTGGTTGAGGACCAAGAAGGGGGTGGGGAGACTGCCACTAGGTGCTGGAGAATCACAGAACAGCAGCATAACATTCACCATTCATATACATATATACATACATACATACATACATACATACATGTTCGTTCTCTCTCTCTCTCTCTCTCTCTCTCTCTCTCTCTCTCTCTCACACACACACACACACACACACAGCTCTTTCCCAGTGAGAGAACTGGAAATAGCCTCTGGATGAAGCCAAGCCACAGCTGCATAGATAATTTCAATTTCTCTTCTCACTGCCCTGCTGCGCCTGACCACCCCCAGCACAGCCCATTATGGAAATCTCAGGCTCAACAGACAATTTCAGCCTGCTCTTCCTTTGCTCCACAGCTCCAATCCAGTCGACTTTGAAATGCAAGATTGCCACCCATCCATTGCCACCAAAGCCACACTCCCAAGTTTCACTACCAATTCATCATGTGACGGGGATGTTGCCTTCAAGAGGCTAGATTCAAACTCTTCCCAAGCAGCTGCCCCAATCTCTCTGAGAGGGCACTTTCTCCCCTTGTGGTCCAACGCAGCTCTAGCAGAGGTGGGGCAGGGGAAAGAAGAGGTGAAACCAAGCATTTTTAATTTATTTTTTTAAAGCCATAAAAGGTTCTGTGCTTTTCCTAAGCAGGAGCCATAGTTCAGCGGCAGAGCACCTGCTTTGCATGCAGACAGTCCCAGGTTCAATCCCTGGCATCACCAACAAGTATTCAACCACAAGGCCATGCTTTCTGTTACAATAAGGCTTAATACTCAGATAAGAGATGACCCTCAGTTGTTCTAAACAGCTGAGGTGCTCCATGACCTAATGAGCTAAACTCGGAGTTTAGAGAGGTGGTTGTCTATGGTTTCTTGGCCAGCTGGCTCTGTTCCAATCACATGCATTTTTCAAGCTGCACCTCCAGGACATCCATCTAGGAACAAAAACAGCACAGCCTAGAAAGCAGCAGCCAGAGATGGCTTTGAGCTCCATCATCCTGTTTAGATTTCTAGACAGCATACCAGTAGAAAAACAGCAGAGTGATAAACGCAGGGAACTGAAATCCGTAAGAATTGACTGAGTTTTGCACAAATTCAGAAGCCTGGGCAATTATTATTTTTAATTCCCTTTGCAGCTAAAGGATTGCAGCACTGGTGTCAAGTGGACTTCTTTGTGGCATATGTTCCACAACTAGGGTGCCCCTGCCAATACAGCCATCTCCTTTGTAGGGGAATGACATCTCTCGGTGGAAGATTCAGGCAGGTTGCTATGGTGGGAGACAAAGCTCTGTGGTGGAGCATCTGCCCTGCCTGCAGAAAGTCTCAGGTTCAAGCCTTGGCATCCCCAACTAGGAATCACTCCTGCCTAAAGCCCAGTCAGCCTAGGCAGTACTGTGCTAGACTCAGTATAGCAGATTCAGGTATTTTAGTCCCAAGCATTTCGGGGCTTTAAAAGGCAGGTACAAGCAGCTTAAAGTGAAGAGGCAGCTAATGCAGTTCATCGGGAAGCTGCTTAATATGTGTCCATCAGGCAGCACTTGTCAGAATTCTGAAAGCTGCATTCTGTACTAATGGAAGCTTCCAAACCATAGTCAAAGGCAGCCGTCAGGTATAATGCAGTAACACAGCGAGAGTGCTTTTCCTTTGGACCACATCAGTGAGGCCGTCTTGTCATCTGGACAGCTCAGGACTTCCATACGCACTGCCCAGGCTAGCACCCTGGGAAGGTCAGTTCAGTGCTGCTAACACAGCACTTTTACTTCACCCCCAGAGGTGCACTCCATTGTCACTCAAAACAGACAGATGCCAACAACAAAGCACAACAACAAAAAAGCTAAAACTCGTGAAAGGCACTTGGTGCCACCAGGGCCACCTGGTCCTCTAGTGACAACCCTGGATTTACATGTCTCTCCAAGCTGCTAAACTGCTCCCTCGAGGGGACTGCAAGCCCTGCACAAGTTGTGGGGGGCATGTCCCAATAGTGAGCATGACCACAGGCAAAAGTGAGTGGAGCAATGGAAGCGACCCTTGCCTTTCAAGCCATACAGAAGTAAGAACTTTCTACATACACACACCTCTCCATCCTGCATCAGGCAAGCAAGAGGTATCATCACACTTCAATGGCATATTCAAGCCAGGCAAAAGTATCTGAGGAGGGCAGGGAGCCGGATGAATGAAGGGTATATGGTCTAGGAAAGGGGTGTGGGTTGGGAAGATTCTTAAGGGTCAGAGAGAAATAACGGGCCTTTAAGAATTTTGCCCCCATGCCCAATAGGTTTAATTGTTGTTAGTCACTTATCTCACATAGTGACCCAAAGCAACGTACATTAGAACGAATAGATATGGCTGCTAAAAAGCGGGGGGGGGGGATAATATAGACAGTAATCTGAATGCCAAACAACAAACAATGAAGGGGGTGGGAACACATTCACCCCTCTCATTGTGAGTAGTGTTCAATTTTTTGCACCTGCTTTCGACAAGTCAAGATGCCGGGGTGCAAAGATGGCGCCTGATATCACCATCTGGAAATCCTCGGGTCTGGACTGTTTTGACACACTAATACCTCATCCTGTAGAATTCTATCAGTTATATTTTATCTGCACAATCAGAATGAATTGCTTTTCCTCTGCAGCAGGAGCAGGAGCAGTCACTATTAGGCAAAAGAGGTTGGAATAGGCTGATATATATGTGGACAGCCCCTGGATCAAGTGACTTTTCTTCTTTAAGTTCTCAAAGCTCTTAACCTGGCTCAAGGTTGTTCTCTGAACTAGCCAGATGCTTAACTGATAATCAATCACAGTCAGTCCATCATTTGGAAAATAAGACTTTAGAGCTGTCTTGCCCCAAAATGGCAACTAGACATTTCATTTTAGTGACTGCAACCTTGATTTAAGAAGTCATTTGGTGCCTAGCTTTTATATCTGAGTTTCAAAACTGGCTGTGAGCTTCCAGGGACAGAACTGGAAGCCTTTAGTCTGAATAAGCAATAAGATTCTTATTGATGTACACACCACTGCTGGGCCCACAATGAAGCAGTTCCTGGGTGTGCAATGAAGGTGGTAATCAATGAGCATCTCCAGTCACACATTCTGGTTGGCCACCAATGAGTTGTCCCTTCCATTGCACCAGCATGGATGAGAATGGAGAGGACTCTCCTCCTGGCCCAACCACAATACGGGAAGGGGGTCATCTGGTATCCGTGCACTACGGCTTTGAAAGTCATTCCATTTCTAAGGGGAGGGTTGACTATCTGGGGAAAGGGAACAGTGTTCAGAAGACACACACATACCCTTGCAGTTTCTGATGGCCTCGATGGGCAGGGGGAGGATCAGCTGCCTGGCACAAGGGCATTCAGCGATGGCTGATCCTCCGAGGCTCTGTTTCTGGCAAATGCTGCAAGCACTTGGAACTCTTTGCATGAAAAGGATTTTGCTCCCGAGAGTCAAGAAGAACAGAGAGGTGGAGGCGGGGGGGGGGGGGAGTGAAGCAGCTGCCATCACTTTTAAACTCTGCTCAGAGGTTGCAAGGATGACCTTGCCAAGTCTCTCTCTGATCCCTCGGCATCCAAATTAAAAATCCACTTCAGCCACAAATGATAACAATGTGTTCTGCACACTCCCAGCATTGCAAAGCCATCCTGGGCAAGACGGGTTTTCTGGATGATGCTCAGCCCGTCTAGGCTGGCCAGTGCTGAAGCGTCCAGGAAGACCAGTGGTGTGAGTGAAAGGGGGCACCATCATAAGGGAGAGGTATAGGATGACCACCATAAGCCAGCATGACACAGGAAGTTGCCTTATACCAGGTCAGACCATTGGTCCATCTAGCCCAGCAGCCCTCTACAGTTTCAGGCAGGGGCCTTTACGAACACTGGCGATCTAGGATCCTTTTAACTGGAGATGCCAGGGACTGAACCTAGGACATTCTGCATGCAAAGCATGTGCTCTGTCATGGAATTAAGGTCCTAACTTCAAACATCTGGTTCAGGCATAATATTTCAGATCTCAAAACCATGGTTTGGATAGCACCAATATGCCTGGGCTGCATCCCCTCATCACTTGCATTCTCTGCACCTTTCCACTGTTTGCCATTTTTCAGCATTATGTCCACATCGCTGGGCCAACTGTGGTTAGTGCTAACCAGGATTGTCCAAAACCATGGTTGACAAAACCCAAATAAATTTGCAGGAAATCTTGGATGATTAAATTTGCATGCAAAGTAGGAGTCATTCAAGACTACAGCACATTCCATGGTTTCAAAATTAGGAACACTGCCGTTGAGCCCGTCTTTATACATAAGTGACAGAGGTTTTGGTGGCCCAGCCAAATGTGAAGGAAACTCTGACTATGCACAGAGGATATTTTCTTATTTTGACCCTTTATTAAAGCCTGAGGGTTATTTGTCCTTTCTGGTCAAGTTCCTGGTTGCCACATCTCAGTTGCACTTTTGTACAGTAGCCTAGTTCATTGGCACATACCTGTGCCATGTTGGTGATGTTCCAGTCTGACACAATGGTCCAAATCAACACCTGAAGAGGAGGCATGTGGGAACCAGTTTTCCCAACAGCACCACTTCCATTGCGGGCTATTTGCATCCGTCTGCCAGACCCCTTCCTATAAAGGTTCCTAAGTTGCAGAAGGGAAAATAAATTTGGGGATCCCTCCCCCCACATACATACATATACATACACACACACACACACACACAGAGAGAGAGAGAGAGAGAGAGAGAGAGAGAGAGAGAGAGAGAGAGTGGTTGAATGGAAAATGGAGTGGGGGGAGTGGAACAAATATAGAAGCCACTCTCAGTATGCTTCTTGATTCCAAGAGTGGGTGTCACGCTGTTGCAAGATATATTCCTGGAAAGCAAAGCAGCAAGCAAATGAAGTAAGTAACGTGATACCCGATGGGCAATGAGAGAAGAGAGGTTTGCAATGTGCTTTGATGATCTGCTTAGGAAAGATAAAAACCACACACTCCGTTGCACTGCAAAAACAAACGAACAAAAGGTTGCAGCAACGGCCTTTGTAGGGGCTGGTCAAGAAAAGTGATGGGCAAACGGGGCTTTTTATCAGCCAGAACACATCAGAACTCAGTTCTGGCCCATTGCCATTATAAGAGAGCAAGGGAGGCGTTCATGGTGAGTTCCGGCACCTCTTTTTCCTGAAAAATAGCAGTGCAATTACTTATTGGGGTGTTTCAAGTAATTGGAAAGTGTGCTAGAGTAGATGAGGCAATGCATTTCCATAGGGCAGTGTGGAAGAAAGAAAGCAAAGAAAGCAAAAATAAATAAAAAGCGCCTAAAATGACTAATGACTAATGACTAACACCCCTGAATTGTAATAAGCCGTCCAAGGTAAGGTCAAGGGGTCAGGGGCAGTTAGGCCTGAATTCAGACCTGCAGTGTGGGTGCCTCCTCAACCGGGGGTCTCCTATGCCTGCTGGGGGTGCAGATGGAGACAGGATTCCTGGTGGAGCAGACCAGAAGGCACCACTTTGCAGGACCAGGCTTGGATTGCAGACCTGGCCAATCCAGAGCTATTGTACCAAAGACTATGTTGAAGCTGTGATTCTGTGGCCAGCGATGGGTGGAAACGGAGAAAGAAAGAGTAAAATATGGCAGCGAGTGCAGAATTCAGCTTCCTGTAAATTTCAGCTTTCATTTTTTTAAAAATTAAAAATCAAGTTTCTAGTCTTAATCATCTCAAAGTTAGTAATGAATTAACATACATATATACTGCCTGTTATGCAAGTTTATCAAGGTGATTTACAATGAACATCACAAAAATACAGAAACAGGGAGTCAATAAAACGGCTAGAATGATTGGAAGTTATAAGCAGCACCCCCAGAAATCTCAGAAGACAAAAGAGATTCTGGCAACCATTTTCAAAGTGCAACCAGAGCAGATTGAGGTAGTCCATCTTTCACAGGGGTGGGGGGGAACACTGTGGGTGTGGCCTCTGGGCAGCGGCTGCAGAGGGCCCATCCTCTTCCAAGTGGGGTCGCAAAAGGTGCCACTTTCTCACCCTTGCCCTGGGCACCACCTCCACTGCCTGGCACAACAACCCGAGAGAAAGCACTGCAGCTGCCCAGCTTTCCAAAACTTCCATGGAGATTTAAAAAACAACCAAAAAGCTTTGGGGCTTTCAAGCACAAAAGGAAAATGAAAATGGCAAAGCACAGAAAAGGGATCAAGGAGCTGTCAAGACCAGCAGCCCAGGAGCAGTGGGAACATCAGAGAATGACAGGGAGAAGCTGAGGGCTTTGGGGAGTGGGATGAAGCACGGTTAACCAAGGACTGCCAAGGAAAAGTCGGGGTCCTGCATGGCTACGCTGAGCTCACACAGCCAGTTTTGATTTATGGAAATCTGCTTGGAGGAAGAGAGAAAAGGATAAACACTGCAATGCCGCAGACGCAAAATGTGCTTTTGATGTGGCTTCCCGGGTGCTGCAGACTGCTGAGATCCAGCCAGCCCACCTAGCTTGCCCCCTTTCCAGTCCTTCACCAGATGGACTCTGTGGGCAGGAAAGCACAGCAGGGAAGGCAGGAATGAGAAGCACTTTCCCTCTGGTGTGCCAAGCAATGCATTCCCCTTGAGAAGGGAAGCGAACCACCACCATCCCATGCACCCAATTCAGGAAAGGTACGTTCAGTTTCTTCACAGCTTGGAACTCCAGCATAAGAGCCTAGCACAAGCTGGCCACTGGACTTCCTCAATCCTCAAACACTTCATTCCCGCCCCCAATCACACTGCTTAAGTCTGGCTCAGTCCAAAAGGCTATTTACAGTGCAAGGAGCACTAAAAAGTCCTCCCAATGCAGAGCACGCAAGGATACATGGAGTGCCTTTATCTCACCGTTATGCTTATGCAAACAACTTCTCTTGCCTGCTTTACCATGGGGCTTAAAATGAGCCAGATTTAAGGGTTTTATCCAACACAGGGCTAAGCAATGCAGTCCATCAGGAGAAGGATCCACACTTGTGGAAAAGAAATTTCTGCCTCCTCTCCTTCCTCTGTGCACCCCTTAAAACTGTTTTGGGGGTTCCTTCAACCTTCTGGAGCAGATTTGGGAAAGAGAAGGAATAGGTTCTGTTGCGCCAGTGTAAATCCTTGTGCTAACAGAACAAGTGCATTGGATACCAGTTCAGCCTTAGAAGCTTTTTTAAATAAAAAAGACAAGAAAAAGAATCCCGTTATTTGACCCTGGAACATGTGAAGTTGTAACAGAACTTTTCCGTGCATGTACCAAGCGCATCCTGCACCCCCAACACATGACAGCCAGTGTAGTGTAGTGCTTAGAGTGACCTGGGAGGTCAGAGTTCAAACCCACACTCAGCCATGAAGCTCACTGGGTGGCCTTGGGCCAGTTACTGCCTCTCAGCCTAACCCACCTCACAGGGCTGTTGTGGGGATTGCATGCGGAGAGGGGAGAACCACATACACCACCTTGAGCTCCTTGGGAGAAAAATGTGGGATACACATGCAATAAAAAGCAAGGTAGTCAGGAAAGAGGGCCTCCCTTCCAATGAAGATTGGGCCCTGAGACATTCTTCTGGCAAACACGGCCATCACGTCTTTCCTAAACACCAGAAGCGGTTTTAATACAAAGCAATGATTTCTTCTGCAGCTGAGACAGCCAGCAGATAGATCTATACATCTTGCACCAGGAGTGGTGTGGGGAGTGACGGTGGGGGCTGGGGGGAGCTGCTGCCAGGGCCTTGTCCCCACACCCCCTTCCCTTTGTCGTTAGCAGAGAATTAGTAGGCGGAAGATGCTGAAACACAATCAGGCATTCTCCTCTCGTTTCAAAGGCAACAGCACATCACGGGCGCACATCACGAGCCTCATACATTCAGGCAGAGATTAAAGGAGGGGAAATCATTTGCTTCTCAACCTCCGGCGCACAGATTCTGTTAACTTTTAATGCCTCCCTTTTACCTTTTTTTAAAAACAAAAACAAAAAACCCTGTATACCATCCGATGCCAAATGTTATTTTATGCCTAAAAGCAGGTGTCCTGTGGCAGCATAAATGAGAGCTTCTCTCCCAGATGGATCCATGAGCTGCTAGGACATCAGCACAGTTGGCTGGGAGGTGGGGCAGGCAGGGCAGAGAAAAAGGGGCAGGATGGGGGGGGTCATGGAGAGACAGCAGGGGTTGCATTTGCTCCAGGTCGCCCCAGTCTAAAGACGCACTCGATTAAAACAAAATGGTGATTTAGGTCGCATTTAGCTTGCAGAACAATTAAGTGGTCAATGGTCTAGTGCAGACATTAAAAGCACTTACAAACCATGGTTTAAGACAGGGGTGGGGAACCAGCAGCCCTACATATGGGTTCCAATTCCCATCAGCCCCCAGCCAGTGATCAAGATGTTGATGATGATTCACAACAGCAGCAGCAGCAAAAACTAAACTTCCAAAGAAGCCCCAAATAATGGCAATTTATTTTAAGATAACTCAGTACATCACAGCTAACTAATTTCAAGGTTGCCATAACAGCGTATTTCAGCCATCAAATAAATGTGTGAGCATACAGGAGGGTTGGAAACTAGATTCCAATAAAATCTAGAGGCCACAGGTTTAAATAAAGAGCCATCCTAATGAATGAACCTCCCCTCTCCAGAGCAATTTCTCACCTCACTTCCCTCCTCAGTGTTTGGTTCTGTGATGGGGGTGCACGAACGCTACCTGTCGCCAGGGGATTTTTCAGGGGGAACTCGCAAGAACTCACTTCCAGCACCTCTCAGGTAGGTTCTGGCACCTCTCTGGTGGGTGCATTGCCATTCTAAGAGAACGAGGGATATGTTCATGATGAGTTCTGGCACCTCTTTTTCTAGAAAAATAGCACTGACTATCACTGACACTAACCAGGGTTCTCAGGTGAGCCAATATTTGAAACTAGGGTTGGGAGTGAGTTTACACACCATGGTTAGGAGGAAACCTCGTTTGCCTGGAGGGGGAAGGGAAGGGAGGGCATTGCTTTGAAGATAAAAGAAGCAGAGCTAAAGTGCATATTTGTTAAGCTGGCTCCCATGAATCTGCAGAGAGCCAGTGTTACATCTGCGCTACTAGATGGACCAGCCAACCAGTTCCATGTGCATAGGTGCAAACACCACTGGAAAAATTCTGTTTTTCAGAGTCAGTCTGCGTGTTCAAAATAGTCTTATGCCACAGTCTTATGGTGACTGGACCATATCAGGCTGTAAGTGTGGGTGAGTTAAAAAAAAAATTAAATCATGCACACAAGCTCCATTCTTGACATTCATAAAAAACACTTATCACACTGCCTCGCTACATCAAAATGTTCCCAAAGTTCAACTTGCATCAACTCCTCTGGTTCACACTTAATGTCTGTTCCACAACAGACAAACCCTGGCTTGTTTCTCCAAAGTTGGTTTGTTTTCTGCTCACCTCATGCCCTTCTACTTTGGTGAGCTGCTGGGGTGGGGTAGTCAAACTAATTATGGTTAAGGAAGGCTGCTGGGTTCACACATAATAAAGTGAACCACAGCTCATAAGCCAACAGCAAAGCACAGCTTCAGATCATGGTCTGTTGAGAGTAAACATACAATAGTTAAGCTACTGAGCAGAGTTTACACATGGCACTAAGCCAGGTTCAATGAACCATAAATCTTGGTTTAGTATTTTATACAAACCAGGGGAATTAACTTACAGGTACACCAGCCACGCCTTGCTACAACACCCTGGAGAGAGGGTCCTTATTCACCAGTCATGGTAGATGTACCGTAGTTATATACCATGAAAGCAGGAGTACTGCTTTACTCCTTTCTGCTAGTACACTGGAGAAAAAAATCATGATCTCTTCATAGTTTTCCTCTGCATAACAAGTATAAAGGCCCTCATTCAATTACAAGGCAAGTTTCTCTAGAATCCAAGAGTCTAAGTGGACACCAACCCAGGATGGATGGTTCAGCTGGGCTCACCAACACTGCCACCTCCAGGCTATGCATCCTATTGACAGGCAGAGAACAAAGAGAATTATCGGTACTCCGGCCTGGAAGAACACACAGAAATACCGGTAATCTCCACAGCTGAAGATACAGAATTATTATTGCATTTTATTTCTTACATTCTCTTACATTTCTTACATTCTTGATATTCTCCCTTTATTGCTAGGAGCTGGTGGAAGAGTACATTGTTCCTTCCCCTTTCACACTGATCTTCACATCAACCCTTCACAGAAGTTTGGGATGAAAGGCGGCTTGGAGCAGCTTCACAACATTAAAAAATGCACACACGCTTTTCCACATGTGGTGTTCCCGTAAAGTAATTAAGGAATATTGGGAAACTATATATAATGAATTTTAAAAAATATTTTGTAAAACTTTCCCCAAAACACCTGAGATTTTCCTCTTGGGGATGGTAACAATGGAGGTCCCAAAAAAAGAGTTTACTGCCGCACCTCGAACCTTATTGGCACAAAGGTGGAGAACAAATATAGTACCCACTCAGGAAGAATGGCAGTGTAAAATGTTTGAATATGCTGAACTGGCTGGTCTGATGAACAGGATAAGAGAAAACGAAGATAAGGAATATAAGGAGGAAATGTTTGCTGAATATTTTAAGGACCAATATAAACAAATACATAGCTTAGCAGGTCTTCAGTTAATCCAGCAGAGTTGAAATAGAGTATTTGATAGATAACAAATTGGATGATTAAAAAGATGTGGATTACGCGGAGTAGTAGAAAAGCAAAAGGAACCAGGAAAAGGGTGGAAGGGAAGTCATATGGTATATGTATACATGCTGTGTTTGGTACGAAGTTGTAAGCGGGACAGGGGGAGGGGGTTAAGTATGCTCTCTGTTTCTGTTTTTGAAAATGCTAATGAAAAAATGCACACACACAAAAACAGAAATAAATTAAACTGCTTTTACTTTAATTTTATTGAAATCTAAAACAATGAGAATCCAGGCAGAAACGAAATTTAAGGCCTGGCCAAAAAAAACCCAAGTGCAGGAAGGGCATCTCATAGCCACAGCACCATCACCAAAACCCTCTGTCCCTTGTGCTCATGAAGGGCTACTGGGAGCGCATGCTTCAAGGCAGGGGGGATCATCTGGCCAGGTCAGCCCATACCACTAAGATGGTATCATAGAATCATAGAGTTGGAAGAGACCACAAGGGCCATCCAGTCCAACCCCCTGCCAAGCAGGAAACACCATCAAAGCATTCCTGTCAGGAAGTTCTTTCTAATGTTTAGGTGGAATCTTCTTCCTTGTAGTTTGAATCCATTGCTCCGTGTCCGCTTCTCTGGAGCAGCAGAAAACAACCTTTCTCCCTCCTCTATATGACATCCTTTTATATATTTGAACATGGCTATCATATCACCCCTTAACCTTCTCTTCTCCAGGCTAAACATACCCAGCTCCCTAAGCCGTTCCTCATAAGGCATCGTTTCCAGGCCTTTGACCATTTTGGTTGCCCTCCTCTGGACACGTTCCAGCTTGTCAGTATCCTTCTTGAACTGTGGTGCCCAGGACTGGACACAGTATTCCAGGTGAGGTCTGACCAGAGCAGTGGTACTATTACTTCCCTTGATCTAGATGCTATACTCCTATTGATGCAGCCCAGAATTGCATTGGCGTTTTTAGCTGCTGCATCACACTGTTGACTCATGTCAAGTTTATGGTCTACCAAGACTCCTAGATCCTTTTCACTTGTACTGCTCTCAAGCCAGGTGTCACCCATCCTGTATTTGTGCCTTTCATTTTTTTTGCCCAAGTGTAGTACTTTACATTTCTCCCTGTTAAAAGTCATCTTGTTTGCTTTGGCCCAATTCTCTAATCTGTTAAGGTCATTTTGAAGTGTGATCCTGTCCTCTGGGGTATTAGCCACCCTTCCAATTTGGTGTCATCTGCAAACTTGATCAGGATGCCCTCAAGCCCATCATCCAAGTCATTGATAAAGATGTTGAATAAGACTGGGCCCAAGACAGAACCCTGTGGCACCCCACTAGTCACTTCTCTCCAGGATGAAGAGGAGCCATTGATGAGCACCCTTTGGTATATCTTCAAGAATCAGTGCCTGGATTTGCTTTCTTTCCTCTTCTCTCCCCGCTCTTCCCTTTTTCCTTTCAGGCCATGTCGTTTAAATTGTGAGCCTGCAGGCAGGGACCACCTTGCGTTTTACTCAGCATGTTAAAATTGTAAAAACAACCACCCATAAATGAATGAATGAATGAATGAATGAATGGCTATTGCACAAAGTCTACTATGGTTTATCGTAAAGCTGCAGGCAGCGGTTCATGTGAGAGAAGATGGTCCTTAAGTTATTGGCTCCCAGGTATCTCAGGCTTTATAAAGATCAAAGCTAGCACCTTGAATGGTGGCAGATCAGGGTTCAAACCCTCTAGTTCACGGGGCCACTTCAGACTAGACAAATTCCTACACTGAAAGCTGCTCTGTGCAACTAACAATGTGCATAGGCATAAATCAGGGGTGGCTGATCCCGAGTTTGGAGGCCTGATCTACCCCCGCCACAAGCAATTTCCCTCACCCATGACCTCACCAATTTTAGTAGCAGCTGCAGAAAGGGGAAGAAATGAAAGTAGGAGGTGGAATTAATAGAGCTCAATGCCCTGATGGGGATGCCAATTGTGCCCCTCCTCTGTCATCAGATTGGTCATTTAATGAGCACAGAAGGGATGGTAACTGCTCTCCTCCGTATATCTGCACATGTCAGAAGCGGAAGGGAGGCCATGTGCTTAGGTGTCTACACATGTGAGTCTGCATGAAAGAGTGGGGGGCACAACCATTGCTGGTGTGTGTCTCCCAGAAGATTGGCCAAGAGTGAATACAGCCCTTGGGCCATAAAAGAGTAGCCACCCCTGATGTAGATGGCTGTGTCCCAGCAGTCAAGACATCAAAGCCTTGTATTGTGACCATCAACATTCCCAAACACTAGCTGCTCAGTCTCTTACAGGAGAAACCACCGAGAATCCTGTGTTGTGTTAAATGCTAAATGCTATCAGGGCATAGTTGTTCAAGCACTCAAGCCCACTTTTCGGGTGCATGAAGCGTAAAGCCTGTGCCACCAGAGCTATGCTATTATCTTTAAAAAGAAAGGACTGGATCACTATAGGACCTCAATTTTTAAAAAAAGAGCAACATACATACACCAGAACCCACAATTAACAACCACATGGGCAATTGTCACATGCAATGATATTCTAGTCAGCAACCAGCTACTGTGCAGGGATTTTCTCATGACATAAAACAGCCGTGGCCTTTAGGTTGCCTTGAGCAAGTTTCTCTCTCTCTGACCATACGTTCCTAATTTGTGGAACAATTCCCCGTTCCTTTAGGAATGCTGCAGTTGTGAAAATGTATAAAAGCGGCAAAGCCTCCTTGCCCTGAATCTAGTGTTGTCATCACCAACATGTACCTGGATGCAGAGCCCAGTGGACTCTGAGCAGTTTGGGATGGGAGCCAGCCTAATCGTTACCTGTTCGCTAGAGGCAGGGGCAGGTGGGCTGCAGAATGAGATCGCCTGGTAGAATAGCTGGCTGCTTTGCAGGAGATCAGCAAGATTTTCTGTCACCCAATTATTTAACAACAGCAGCAACAAAAAGGTTTATTTCCCCTCCCTCCCCTCCCTTTCCAACTTAGACGGATAAAATGAAATGTATTGGGGGGGAGGCGTGTGTTTTGGGGGTAAAGAGGCCATGAGCTGAGTTCTGGTACAATTTCTGGGTTCTGCAGCACACTGTCCCTTCATGAATGCTAAGTGTATATCCACTCCCTCCCACCCCAAGGCATTATTTTGGCAGACCTAGAAAGCTCCAGTAACAATAAAGGAGTTCTGTATTCTTTAATTCTGGGGTGAGGAACCTGTGACCTTCCAGACTCCAACTCCCACCAGCGGCAGACTTGGGTACTATGGCACCCTGTGCAAGGCCAAAATTTGGCACTCCCCCGCCAGTCCTCAGGCTGCCTTCCCAAAGGCGGGTAAGGAGGCCCTGACCTTGGGAAGGAGGTGTGAGGTTGTGGCGGGGTCCTAGAGTCCTCCCATCTCCTTCCCAAAACTGAAAAAGCACTAACTAGGCTTTAGGAAGGAGGACTCTATGACCCTGTCAGAGTCTCACATTTCCTTCCCAAAGCCCAGCGCCTTGCTTACTGGGCTTTGATAATTATCATCATCATCATCCTCATTCTTTATTTGTACCCTGCCCATCTGACTGGGTTGCCCCAGCCACTCTGGGCAGCTTCCAGCATACATAAAAACACAACAAAACAAAACAAAACAAAAGCTTCACGATACAGGGCTGCCTTCAGATGTTTCCTAAATGTTATATAATTGCTCATCTCCTTAGCATCTGATGGGAGGGCGTTCCACAGGGTGGGAGATGGTGCTCCCTCAGCTCAGCGCCCAGTGAGTGCACACCGCTGGCACAACTCTAAATCCGCCCCTGCTCCCACCACCCCTGACCACTGACCATGCTTGCTACAGCTGGTGGGAATTGGAGTCCCAACAAGGAGCTGAAGGTTCCACAGGTTCCATCACCCCTGTGTTCATCTATGCCTAAAAGCTTCTTGGGCCGGTCTTCTTCCCCCCCTCTTGGAAGGCTGCAGCCCATCACCACGAGGGCACTTCACTTTGGCATAAGCCCCCCTGACTTCAGTGTGAATATTCAAGCGTTAAGGTACCTTTGTCTGCAAAACAAAGTCAGTGAGGATCAATATCAAGGCACAGAGTTGTTCCGATTGTCTGATTTTTCAAGGATAAATCTCACAGGTCTGCCAAGTCCTCCTGGGAGCCTTGCCAACAGTCCACTTAGCTAAGCTGACCAACATACGTAAAGCACACAGTTTCACAACCCTCAGCCAAGGCTCAGATTCATTCAGGTTAACGGAATCTGGTTCTGTTGAATGCTGACAAGAGGCCAAAACACACAGGACTGTGAAAGGTCCTGCCACACTAAATCTTTTACTCCTTAAGGCACTACTAGATTCCTTAATAACCTTGGAAGATCCAGTTATCACCTATTACTGCTGCTGCAGAAGGGCGACTGTGCTTATCTTGTAGGCATTTGAGCTCAGCGTAGAAATGTCACAGGCTGAACCCATCGCATTTCATGGCCTTTTGGTCCTAGTGTTTCATCATCATCGTCTTCTCTCCCACCTGCCCATGCATACATATCTCTGTTGGCTGTGGAGAACACTTCTCGCATCTGAGGAAGGGACCCCTGCCCCACAAAAGCTTCTGTCACAAAAATAAGTCTCCTAGTCTTTGATGGCCGCCTTCCCCAGCCTGTGGTCCTCCTGGTGCTGTTGGTGGACTACAACTCCCATCAGCCCCAGCCAGCACAATCCATAGTCTGGGGTGGTAGGAATTGTAGTCCCACATCCAGAGGGCACCAGGTTGGGGAAGTCTGCTTTAAGGGGACTATAACACTCATTGTTGTTCTTGCTGCATCAGACTAACCCAACTCCCTCTCTGGATTATTCAGTGCTCTCCATTAAAAAAGAGGAAAAAGTATCCACATCCATTTAGTTTCCGTGCAAACTAAGGCTCTTAAGACTAGCAGCATCAGTAATCTGGAACATTGCTACTGTTGAAATCAGACAAGCACCTACAATTCCAATATGACATCACCAAGCATTTGTTTCACCAAGCATTTTTCAAGAACTAATTTAATTCCATATTGGTTGTTCGTCCTGTGTTTTATGGTGCTGTAATTTTATGATATTTTAATGTTTTTATTGCAAGCTGCCATTATTTATTTACTATTACTACTACTACTACTACTACTACTACTACTACTACTACTATTCCAGGCCCAGGACCTCAATCAATATTTTAAGGATCGCTTCTCCCCATACAAACCAACCTGGACCATTCACTTGTCATCTGAGGCCCTTCTCTATATTCCCCCTCCCAGAGAGGTTTGGAGGGGGGCAACAAGAGAACAGGCATTTTCTGTGGTGGCTCCTCAAGTGTGGGACGGTCGCTCCAGAGAGGCTCACCTGGTGCCATCACTACATGTCTTTAGATGCCAGGCAAAAACATTCCTCTTTACCCAGGCCTATGGCTATTAAATAAACTACGGTCTGTGAAAGTGTGGGGGAGAGGACTGTTATTATGATGATGATTTTATTATTAGGCTGTCTGTCAGTATGCTTTCTATTATGTTTTTATCACTGATGTCCTGTATTTTTTTTAATGTTGTACACCACCCTGAGATCATTTTTCATAAAGGGTGATATATTATTATTATTATTATTATTATTATTATTATTATGAAGTTGATAGCTTATGAATATTCTTATAAATAAAGTAATTGCTGGTCCAGAAGAAGAAAAACTTCAAAAATTATTATTACTGCAATTAATTTATTAATTGCCTTCTAAACCACCATCTCAAGGCAATTTACCCATAAGACACTTAAAAACATCAAAAAACACAAATACATTTAAAAGAAGACTAAAAGCTCTTTCTATGATTCTAAGTGCACACTTGAGGTAAAAATCCAGAGATGGCAGAGAGCACCTGTCATCCTGGCTTGGAGAAGCTCACAGTTTGGTCAAAACTTAGCACATCCTAACTGCAGGGGTTTGGTAGAATACTCAGAAGCATAAACCCACTCGCATATCTGAGCGCAGGCATTTAACCAGGTTCTGTGGAAGCATCTTCCCCCCCTTTCCCTACATAGCTTCAGAGACCTTAGCTCACCAGCAGAGGCATGGTTCTTCAGAGCTGACCTAGCTTGGACACTGGAGCTGCACCCGTATTCCAAAGACTTTAAAACAATCTTAACCAGACAGCAGCAGTACTCAAAAGATAAATCAGGTGCTCAAAGACAGCAAAGTACATCGGAAGCTGCCTTATACTGAATCGGACCATTGGTTCAGCCGCCTTAGTATTGGCTACACTGCCAACTGGGCTCACCCTCTTCAGCTGGTGGGTCAGGCCCCACAGCTGGACCACAGCCTGATCTAAAGTGGGTCACAAAAGCAGCACCAGCACCACCCTCATCACTAGACAAAGATGTGGTAAAAAAGAAAGAAAGAAATTTACACATTAAAATACATGTCAAATTTGCAAGCCTGAATAGGCTTGTTTAAACAAAAGAAACGCCATCGCATCAGGAGGTCCATTCCATACAATGTACGAATCAAGCCTTAGTGTGGCAGCACCTGCCCTTTGGAACTCCCTGCCACTACACAGCAGGCAAGGACCATGTCTAAAGTCTTTTCAGCACCTACTGAAGACCATTTTCAACAAGCCATTTAAAAGGAGGGTTTTTTTTTATCCCAACTGTATCTGTATTGAATTTGGAATCATTTTAAATCTGTTTTTTATTGTTGATGTTTTTATTATCCTTTTGTTGTTCATCATCACTTTGGGATATTTCATGGGAACTGATTCATAAATGAAATGAAATAAATATAAGTGGCAATCGACATTCATTCCTTTGGGGGAAAGTAAAATACTGCACTTGGAGGGAATGTTATGACGATGCTGAAAGCTGCCCCCTATGCTTAATGCTGGCTGATCTGACCACCAGCAGGGCAAACAAGCAAAACAACGTCAATACATTTTCCACAGATTATTCTTAGGGTGCAAAATGCACATCACATCCTAAGAGGCCCAGCACTCCAAGCGCTTTCTCCCCCCCCCCCCCACACACACACCTGTTTGTCATAAAGCAGACATTTAGCTTAAGGTCACTTGACATCCCCGTTTCCTGGAGGCAGTCCCCAGATTTACAAATCAGTCCCCTGACAAAATCCATCCATTCCGACTGAAGTTTAAAAGTGTCCCCACATTCATTGAAAAAAATCTGGTAACCTTAATTTAGCTAGTTAATTATACCTAGGCGGAATAACCTGATTTCTAAGGAGTGACTGCAGAGGTCACTGGCAACTGCAAACCACATGTCCTATTAAGACAAATTCTGTCTGCCTCCAACCTCCTCTGAGCCAGGGGAAAGAAAGGCTCAAGAGCCACTAAGAGTTTCAAAAGCCAAACACATTTGTGCATTTGAACACAGGCACCTCCTGACAGCCGATTTAAATGGGACTCTGAATGCAGCCGAGATGCACGGTGATGGATTCGTTATTCAAGCAACTGGAAGAAAATTCAAAGACTCATCATCCACCTTAAAGGAAAGCTGAGCAAACGACAGATGAGCCATGCACAGCTCTGCCATCCAGTCTGCTAGAATAAGCATCAAGTCAAACCACACCTGGCTGTGTGATGAGGGGACTGTAGGAATCAACCTTGAGTCAAATTCATAAGAGATGTCAAACATTTACTGGACCTAAATCTTAAAAACACCTCTCCAGTGCTTCAGCCAAGCCTTTCCCAATCATTCTACCTAGAAGCTTCTGATGCTGCAGCTAGGAATGAAACATATGCCTCTCAGACTCTTCCTTTTTTTAAAAAAGAGAAGCATTAAAACACTTATTTTATTGTTTTCAGGATGAACAAACATGCTACATCTTGCCAAACAAATACTTCTTGTGATACAGATTGTTTTCCCCATTTTATACACACACAAATGCACACACACCTTCTCTGAAATCCAGCTGGATTTGAGTTTGTTGGTATCTCTGGTAACGTCTCTCTCTTACATCATGGATGCTGGCTCCTATTATGGATGTGTGTTCTGCATTATTTTATTAAAACTTTTGCTACAAATTTGTTATGGCCTTTGGCTAGAACAATAAACTCATATGTATATGAATGTATGTAAAAATATTTTTTCATACATGCCAGTGAGAAGTAGGCAGTTTGTATCTGTTTTCCTTTCTAAGGGCATAGGAAATGAAACTGAACCATGTTGTAGAAAATCTGTCTGACTTTTTGTTGGTTCTTCAGTCACGTTATTTTCCCACCAGTTTTTTCATGTGAATTAGGTCCCCAAGCTGTATAGACCAAAATCCATTAAATTGGTATTTAAAGATCTTTTTTAAAAAAAACCAGTCTTAAAACCTTTTCTTTTTAATCCTCTCACTTTTAACAGGTATTGGGTAATATGTTGGGTAACTCTGCCAATACAAAAGGCAGGCCGTGTGATGCAGCAGCTACACAGCTGGACTTGGGGGACCCAGATTCAAATTCTTACTAGGTCTTCTTGGGCCAATCACTCTACCTGTCTCTCTGCTCAGCCTACCTCACAGGGCTCTTGAGAGGATATGCAGGGAAACAAAATACCGGTACATCAACTTGAGCTCCTTAGAGAAACAGCTGAATATAAATGCCATTCAATATATACAGTAATACCTCTGGTTACGAACCGTCCTCCTTGCGAACACTTCAGGTTACGAGCTCCGCTAACCCAGAAGTACCGGTAGATGCTCCTGGTTGCTAACTTTTCCCCGGGATGTGAGTGGAAATGGCGCGCCAGAGGCGCACGCACACGCAGCGGGAGGCCCCATTAGTGAAAGCGCGCCTCAGGATAAGAACAGTTTCGAGTTGAGAACAGACCTCCGGAATGAATTAAGTTCGTAACCAGAGGTACCACTGTACACCCTTTCTGGACCTTATTGTTCTGATTCTTTTCTACCCCTCCAGGCTTTTTAGATCTGTGCACTTTTCCTCCACTGAATGTTAAATTCTGTTTTTGGTGATGCCATGTAGCCGATTATACTCTTTGACTTGCCGTTGCTGAAAAAATTATGTTGCTGCTTTTATATATTGTGTTGTGTCGTGGCTGAAGTAATCCAGATACACATCTTCATGAAACAGCTCTTTATTTTGGAAGAACAGGACTGAGGAGCTGGGTTTAGGGTAGCTGTATTTGTAGGAACAAGATTGAGCTAGAACGGATACATTTAAGCGGGAACAAATAACTCTCATACAATTCGGCGGGAACCAATCAGGCTAAGGATTGTAGTTGTCCCTTTTAAAACGACAAATGAGCAGAACTCCCGCCAAGTTACAGAATGTTTGAACTAATACACAACATATTGACAGCTGAATGACTGCTATGTTTTTCTTTTCCTTTCCCCCCCTTTTTAAAAAGTTTTATCCTTGTGAGCCACCCAGAGAATGCTGCTTTTGGGTGCCATACAAATGTTGCAAATAAAAATAAATAAAACAGATCATTCTGCTTTGGGAGACACTCCTGCTGCATGCCACTCCAGAAAACGTTAAGAATGCAGGAAGGGAAACATGGAAGAGAGCAGGGCCATGAAAGTCCCTACGTGAGCATCAGCAGTCAAATCAGGGAAGGGGAGATTTCAGTAGGGTACTTCCTGGATGATCTTTAAGAAAAGATGGGGAAGGAAGGATTGCAGCTCAGGGGCAGAGCATCAGCCATGCCGGCAGAAGGCCCTGATTTCAATCCCTGGCATTTCCTGGTAAGTAGAGGCCCTTCTCTGAAACCCTGGAGAACTGTCACCAGTCAATATAAACACTGCAGAGCTAAATGGACCAATGGTCTGATCAGGATAAAGCAGCTCTTCCTTCTCTCACTTTCAGGGCTCCCAGTTCCTCCAAGGCCCTATAAACATACACCGACAGTAGCATGAAACCATCATGCAATCCCATTACTGGGCAGGACCAGTTGCACAGGTCTTTCCCATTCAGTTTAGGAGAGAAGGAAGCAATGGCAATGGGAAGGAGGGGGGGGGGTGAGAGAAGGCAGCAAAAACTCCATGCAAGTAAAGACACTAACAAAATATTTTACTCTGAGCCATGCTTCCCCAACCTGATGCCCTCCAGACTCTTTGGATTCCAGTGGTGACTATCATTCATGACGGTTGACTATGCTGAGCTGGAGTCCAACGATATCTGAAGGGCACCAGATTGCAAAAAGGCTGCTCCAGGCAGTTTGGAAAGTTAACACACACCCCCAAAAAAAGATAGAAAAAAAGGATTAGCAAACTATTCCCATCACAAAGCATAAAAACAAAAGCACAAAAGAGTAGAGAGAGTTAGCAGAAAGCAGCGGAAGCTCAATTATTGTAAAGCATCGCCATAGGGGAAGCAAAACAAGAGTGACTACATTTGCATCCTAAACAGTGGAAGGAGAAAAGCACACAGACTGGCATTCCCTCAAGCACTGGATCATCCCATGGGATGAGAAGCCGCTCCCACAACCCTGCAGGGAGCTTATGTCACATCAAAAAAATCTAGGAAGGGGATAGACAGGTAAGTTTTTAAAGAGGGTTCAATGTGCTTTGAGAGAGGGTGCTGCTTCCCACAGCACACAAAGAAGTCCCATCCTTCCTAAACGGCCCCTAGTCTCACCTGTCCCTTCACAATTGTCTGAGTATCCCCTAACACATTGAGAGGGGGAGGGGGCAGTCCCCAGTGGTGGCTGTAGAGCATGGGTAGGCAAACTAAGGCCCAATCGCCTTCTAAATCTGGCCCGTGGATGGTCCGGGAATCAGCGTGTTTTTACATCAGTAGAATGTGTCCTTTTCTTTAAAATGCATCTCTGGGTTATTTGTGGGGCATAGGAATTCATTCATTTCCCCCCCCCCCCAAAAAAATATAGTCCGGCCCCCCACAAGATCTGAGGGACAGTGGACCGGCCCCCTGCTGAAAATGTTTGCTGACCGCTGGTGTAGAGACACATGAAGTCATCACTTCCTAAAACTAAAGATAAGATACAAAAGCAAATAAACAAACTACAGTGATGCACCAGCAAGCCGACAAGGCCTAAAGGAGAATATTGGAAGGCTTCTCAAAATGAGAGCCAGACATTGGAAGGGGCTGCTTAACCCTTCCCGCCCCACCCACCCATTCTTCTCTTGTCATTTCACCCTGAAGCTGGGTTTCTTCTGACCTTAGGAGCCCACATTGGACAGAAGAGATTGGGGGTTTTATTTTACATTGCGGGGGGGGGGGGACTTTTGCAAGGAAGAAATCAGCTAGCCAGAGAAAAGTTAAGCACTCCTCTAGTGCCCCTTCCCTGAAAGGGGGAAAAAAACCCTACACTCACATCTACATCAGGAGGGAAATGCAGGCTTGGAAGTGGCACATTTCCCTTCCTCTTGTGTAGATCCAACCTCAGTGAACCCCCGACATTCCTGTGAGGATTTTGAGCTTACAGGGTTAACAAGCTCAGACAGTTCGCCCAGCCCACAGAGTGATTACATTGCACAACATCCGGTAAACTTTTAACCGGACGTTCCTGTGTAATGTGATATGTCTTATCTGTACATATGTGGTGTATATATATGCTATTTGTATTGGACTACGCAGTTGGATTGCTCTTCGACTGTCCGGTGGATGGGTGCTCATCTTGCTGGGCTCCAAGCCCTTAAACATAATAAATCTTAATAATCAGCTGGACTTTGCTGTGATTTATTAGCCAGGCTCATTAACCTCCTTCCGTTTGCAAGACGCTCTGCTATGCTTTGAAGGAGGAGAAGAAAGGCTTTGAAGGCAGTGTCCATCGCAGAGAAAGCGTGTGGGCGAGGAACAACGCAACGAAAGATACCGGCTGTGGGTGCCGGGGGTTCGTTAACCCCACACCTCAGCCCGTTGCGTTTGATTTCGGTGGAAAAAGACCGTTAATCACTACAGGTTATGGGCAACAGTTAATTAGTGCCTTGATGAGCCCTGGAGACGTTCCGAGGAGTATCGGTCGTGGCTGGCAAGACTTCAGAAGTTTTTCAGAAGTGAAAGTCGTTGCTGTGCTGACAGAGGCTTGCAAAGTCAGTGGACTAAATGGCTTGGCTTAGCTGTTTCCAAGTTCCAAGCTGCAGCCCTCTGATGAATCTCATCTTCGGAAGCAGGGACAGTCATGAAAACGTGAGTTCATTGATGCCCTGTGGGAAGCTGGTGGACAGTGGCTATGGGAGTTTTAGTATCCCCTCACAGCCAGACATGCAAGCACCCCAGTGCCTCAATGAGGGGTGGACTGTTACAACCCAAAGAGAAGGGGGGTGTTGCATCCAAAGGCCTGTGCAACAGGAGGGAGGCCTGAGAGACTGTGTAACTTCAGTACAGTTCCAAGAGGGATCAGAGACTGGAGAAATGCCCCCAGATCAGCTCATTTTCCTGTCAGGCCGTTTTGCTGGTGTAAAGCTACGGAGACAGAGCAAGGAGCAGGGGGGTCACGCCCAGTGTTTTGCACACAGAAGCGGAGTAGCTTCAGAGGCTTGTTTTCATTCCTCTGACCAGCTGGCGATGACGTGGCCAGTGAAAGTGGTCAAGGCCAGTGTGCAGCTGATGACGCAGTCAGCGAAAGCCAAGGTCGGGATGGAGGCTGGGATAGACAACAGCTCCACTTTCCAGAAGCAAGATTGTGTCAAGGCCACTTCTCAGATGCTTGGGAACCCCACCAGCCAGCATGAAGAAGATGACGACACCTGTGGTTTGCCAGCTGCTATGGCAACGGGGAGCGACAGAGCGACGTCACTCCACAGCGCGCCACCTGGTGGACATGTGAGGAACTGCAGGTCCATTTCTACAGAGCAGTGCACAGAGTTGACTGCTGGAAGATGCATGAAGTCAAGGCTTGACTTTGGGACAGTTGCTGACATTTTCTCAAAGTCAGAACGGGACTCTTGTGAGGTTTTTGGCATGGAAATGTATTTATTATCTATGTCAACCCTTAAGTCTGTTGTTTCTGCAGTATGTCTTGAAACTAACACCTGTTGTATTCACAGGAAAGAGATGCACAGTGAAGACAGGGTGTTTGCTGTTGAGACATCTCAAGAAGGTTCAGGTGAAAGCACTGATGCAGTACAAGCTACTGTGCCCACACCCCAGGGGTACGTGCTTTTGAAGCACAACAGGCTGGCATTTTGCCACTGGGCCAGTGTACTGAAGCAACCTGAGGGGTCTACAGGGTGCAGGTTTAGAGCATGTGATGAAAGTGTTGTTTGCAGGGGCTGCAACGTCAATGCTGAGACACCCAGTGATCCAAAGTTCGAAAGGGTTACCACTCGACCCTTTGCCCAGATGCAGGTAGAGTTCTCTGAGCCGAGGCCAGAGGCCAACCTGGGGGGTGCGTGTTCACGCATTGGGTGGAGTCTGTTGCTCAAGGAGCAAAGTGAAGCAGTTTCACTGCCAGAAGAGTGGGTGGTGGAGATGGGAAACAGGTTCTCTACCACAGTGGGCTGGTTTCAAGCCACAAGTGGCAAGGAGTTCCGCAGGTCCTTGCTGACAGTTTTCTTCCAGCAGAGGGAAGAAGAGCACAGAGTGACTAACCCAGTTGCTTCACAGGTACGCAACTTTGCGGGGCATCAGATTAGGGTGCTTGGTGAAGCTACTGAGGCCGTGTTCTCTGTTGCATCACTCCCCGGTCAGGTGTGGGAGGCGCCACAAAAGGCTGCAAGTGTTCTGTTGCATGACAAGGAGCCCAAGGTACAATTCTTGTGCGTTTCTGGTTCTCAAGCGGTGGTCTGCGCACCACGCACCGAACGCAAAGAACGTGGGTTCGAATCCAGGTTGAATGGGTTTGTCAATGCCAAGGGAGGTCAATCCCAGGTTCCAGTCAGCAGGAGTACTGTGTTCCGTGAGCAGAATGAATGGGAATGCATTCCTGGAAACGCTGCTGTTCTTTCAGGTGTTCAGAGTGGCTCTAACACTGGAAAACAGGCAAGTACACCGTCTGCGGATGGTAAGGGTCCAGTTAGTGGATCAGCCCCGGGAGGGGGTATTGCTGTGGTTTTTGCACCTGCTAGTGGCTCAGACAGAGTTTCCGGCCATGGTCAGGGAGCAACGCAGCTAGGGGCGACTCCGAGGAGTACACCCGAATCTCTTATGCCAAGGGCTAAGAGGCAGGCCATGCGTGGCAACTCTTCTCTGGTAGAGCCTGTTCAAGGTCTCGATCCAGGGCAAGAGGGGGGTTCTTCAGTGCTAAGGCAGAAGTCCCAAAGTGCGCCAACGGCATCCTTAGGCAGGTCAGCTAGGATGCAAGGGCGCAGCAGGTCAGTAGGTGACATGCCTGACGTCAAGGACGGGCAGGCAGGTTCCAGAGCAGCTGGAACAGCGGGGGAACAGTCAGTGGAGTCAGAGCGGTTTGCGCGAGCCACTGAAGAGTTTCTGCCCGAAGGGTTCACAGTCACAAGCGTGCGTGCTTGTTTGGCGCAGTGTGAACCAGAGAGCCTTGTGAAGGTTCGAAGGGTACCTCAAGGAGGATCCCAGGAATGGCAGCGTGCCATGGTAGAGCAGGTAAGCTCAGTAGAGCAGGTCAGCTCAGTAAGGTCTTTGGGTGTGTCCACGGCGCTACCAATAGGTAGCATGGCGTTAAGCAGTCGTAGGATGTACAAACCCAAGATGGCAGCAACTGATGAGTTGCGGTGCAGGGCTAGGTCAGTAGCCACAGGGTTCGCTCAGGTGAAGGTGGTCCATTGCTTTGAGGCAAAGGACGGACTCATTCTTGGATGCAGAACCACGCACATGCTGTTAGCTGTCGCGGCTCGAAGGAGTTTCGAGGTAAACCACTTTGGTTTGCATAGCTGTTTGGTTTCCGACCTGGAGCAGGAGTTGTACGAGGTACCTCCGCCAGGGTTCGAGAACAACAGGCAAGGTCAAGTGAGGAAGTTGCACAAGTCAGTCTGTGATTTGAAGGAGTCAGTCTCAGATTGGACCTCATGTGTGCAGGAGGAGCAAGATTTCAGCCAGAGGTGTGCTGATAGCTACTTGTCTCTGACAGGAATAGGTCAAGAGCAGGAGCTAGTTCTCCTTTCAGGAGAGAACCTGGCAGAGATCAGGGAACAGATGCAACGGTTCGCAGAGGAGCTTGGTCAGTGTTTGAAGCTCAAGAACGTAGGCCCTGTTCGTGTTCATCTAGAACTGCAGGTAGACAGAGCTGAAGAAGACAGTAGTTTCTTGCTCAGTCAGACAGGTGAGATAGTGCAGTTGTTGAAGAAGTTCAAGGTGTCTGAATGTGCTAGTGACAGAACATTCAGGAAGACTGGTCTAGTTAAAGACAGTAAGACCGGAGAACGCTCTGGGTTCCAGAGCTCCGAAGTGTTTCAGTCAGGGAAGCGAGTGTTTCTTTCCCAGTCGAGCAGAACTGACACAGCAGCTGCTGTGAATTTGCTCGGCAAGGAGCCTGTAGAGCCTAGTAGTGGATGTGCCGGGAATGGCATTCAGGAAGTGCAGAAGACACAAGAGTTTAGCCTGAGGTTGTCGGATGCCGGTGAGCCCCAGCTCACGTGCTGGTACGACAGCAGTTGGCTGCATGCCAAGGACAGGGAATCTGTGTCTGGAATAGTTGTGTGGATGTTTGGAAGAGCTCTGTTCAGTGGACTGGAGTCCCAGAACCAGAGCCTCATTGCTCATTCCTCTGCAGAAGCCAGGTACGATGCGTTGTCAGGGCTTTGTGGAGAACTGGAGTACTATAGGTGTTTGGTCCAAGAGATCTGCCATAAGTGGTACCTACCCATCGCTGTTTGGGAGGACAACCAACTTTGTTTGGTGTTGGCAGAGTCTGGACATGCCAAAGTCAGACTCAAACGCCTAGACGTTCTCTTTCGAGACGTGTGTCGTGGGATTCAGACAGGCTTGGTAAAACTAGGGTACAGTTCAAGCCAGTGGAATCCGACAGGAAAATTCCATCAGTATGGGGAATTTTGCAGTGGTATGTATATGACGTAAGGAGTTACTTACATGTCCCTCTGTGGTGCTGGATGAGAGGGGGTGTGAGGATTTTGAGCTTACAGGGTTAACAAGCTCAGACAGTTCGCCCAGCCCACAGAGTGATTACATTGCACAACATCCGGTAAACTTTTAACCGGACGTTCCTGTGTAATGTGATATGTCTTATCTGTACATATGTGGTGTATATATATGCTATTTGTATTGGACTACGCAGTTGGATTGCTCTTCGACTGTCCGGTGGATGGGTGCTCATCTTGCTGGGCTCCAAGCCCTTAAACATAATAAATCTTAATAATCAGCTGGACTTTGCTGTGATTTATTAGCCAGGCTCATTAACCTCCTTCCGTTTGCAAGACGCTCTGCTATGCTTTGAAGGAGGAGAAGAAAGGCTTTGAAGGCAGTGTCCATCGCAGAGAAAGCGTGTGGGCGAGGAACAACGCAACGAAAGATACCGGCTGTGGGTGCCGGGGGTTCGTTAACCCCACACCTCAGCCCGTTGCGTTTGATTTCGGTGGAAAAAGACCGTTAATCACTACAATTCCCCCACCAATGCATATCTCACCAATGTTTCCAGCAACCTTGTCCTTTTGGGTTGTATATCCTATATTGCCCCTTGCATGTGCTTTACAGGACACACACACTTATACACACACACACACACACACACACACACACACACAAGCATGGAGGCCAAAGAAACCAGGCCAAACAGGGAAGGCACATGTGCACAAGAGTCAGTGTGGCGCAGTGTCTAGAGTGTTTGACTAACATCTGGGAGAGCCAGGGATCAAACCCCAACTCAGCCTTGAAGCTCTCTGGGTGACTTTGAGCCAGTCACAGTCTAACTAACCCATGGGGAAGGGGGAAACTGTACCCACCACCTTGAACTCCTTGGAGGAAAGGTGAACTAGACATTGAAAACAATAAATAAGCAATTCTACAGGTTCCCAAGCGGAGGCCTTTCAAAAAGAATGAATGACTGAGAGAAGAAAAAGTCACTGTGTGAGAGAGTATGAGTGGGGAAGAGGGGAAGGAAGGAAGGAAGGAAGGAAGGAAGGAAGGAAGGAAGGAAGGAAGGAAGGAAGGAAGGGAAGAGGGTCTGCACTAAATATCATCTGGTTTAAATATTCTTTTTGAAAGTTGCACATCTCACATAACCCAAAAGATGATCTCTCTCTGTGTGTAGATGTGTGTGTGTAAAAACTCCAAGTGATAATAGTAAGTATCTCCATGACATCACAGCCAGACATCACCTTGTGACATCATCAACAGAATCATGTGAAGTCAACGGTTTTCTCATCTATATAAATAAAAATGTAAATGTGTGTTTGTTCAAAACCTCAAATCTCCGAAAGTACTGCACCGATTGCTTTGAAATTTTGACACAACGTTGGGTTCCATTCCCAGAGTGTTTTTAAGTAAAAAAATTACACAGATGTCACACCAGCGACAGGTAAAAAGGTAAAAAACATACTTTTTAAGATCCTAACCAATCGCATAGTGAGCAGCATGACATCACAACACTACATAGCCACATAGCCAACACCATTGTCAATGTGGTGACATCACTGCTGTGATACAGGCTATGCAGGGTCAGAGAGCCCAGGAGGAGAGAGGAAAGGGAGGGAGGGGGGCCTTGGAGGCGAGGGCGGCTACGCCAATAGGCTATTGGCAGCCGACACACACGCTATGCGAGATCATACCCACGTCGTCAGAGGGAAGGCGCGCACAAACTACAGAGAGAGAGAGTCAGAGAAGAGAGGGAGCAGGAGATGGAGAAACGGAGACACAGAAACGGGAGGTGACGGGGGAGTCTCGGGGTGCGCAGGGAGAGTGCGGGGGCAGGGAGCGAATCACACCGCGTCGCGCGAAAGGAGCCATTTCTGAGGGAGGGAGAAAGGGGGGATTGGGAGAGGGATGGTCTGAAGGGGGGGAGGGGGGAAGGAGCCTCTCCGCTGGGAGAGGAGGCAGGCGGGAGTTCAACGGGAGAAGCTGTAGGGAGGCAGGCAAAAGCGGGGGTCGTGTGTGCGGGGGGTGGAGCCAGCACCGGGAAAATGGGGAGGCTGTGGGGAAGCAGGCACCCACCCCTGTGTGTGCACGGAGGGGGCGGAGCCAGCAGTTTTGGGGGGAAATGAAAGGAGCCATTTCTGAGGGAGGAAGAAAGGGGGAGCCGTTTCTGTGGTCTGAGGGGGGACCTTGGAGGGGAAGGTGGGGAAGGAGCCTCTCCGCTGGGAGAGGAGGCAGGCGGCAGTTCAAGAACCTGTGCGGAGGCAGGCGAAAACGGGGTCGCCTTCCAGTACAGGGGGGGGAGACTCTGAGACATCTGCTGGTCATAAAAATAGCACACGGTAAATTAAATATTTTACCATTCTATTTCTATGTTTCTGATTTACGATCCGAGGGTTTCAAGGTGTCCATTGCCCCCCCATGGAACCTCAGCCTAGGGGGGCGTTTCCAAACCTTGCACCCCCACCCCCATTATTTAGCCACAGCAACGCGTGGCGGGTACAACTAGTCAGAAATAAATGGTAGGAAAATGAAATGAAGCAGAGGACATTCAAAGGAGGGAAAGATGGGGTATGATGCCATGACGTAGAGCATCAAAAGCATGCAAATGTGTTCACAGCAAATGCCAAAAATGGATGGTGCTTAGACCAGGGATGGGGAACCTGTGCCACTTCAGATGTTGTTGGACTACAACTCCCATTGCCCCTGAACATTGGCTGTGATGGTTGGGGCTGATGGGTGCGGGAGCCCAACAATATATGGAAGGTCACAGGTTCCCCAGCCCTTCTTAACTCACTCACAAACCACAATAAGGTGTTCAACCCTAATGAAAAATAATTGCGTTTTATGGCCTGAGAGATGCTGGCATTCCAGCACGGTTCACTTGATTATGAAAAGCAACTTAGCCACAGACACACGTAGCCCAAGAATTTGTTCACAGTTACAGAAGTGAACTGAGCTCATAGCCCTTCCACACAAAAACCAGCTCCTGTTTCCCCCCACTCTTTCATTTCAGCAGTAAATTTGGAGGAGGAGAGGGAGTCATTTGTTGTTACCATTGTTAGAAACAACTGGGAGTTAGAAATCTTCATGAATCTTCTTCTCATCACCCAGGGATCTTAGAGCCTGACTTACCAGAAGCCCACCCCACCCCCGACTTATTCTGAGAGCTATACTTAGCAAGCAACACATTTAAACCACCAACTAGAACCCCCCAAGACATGTCTGGTCAGCGAGGGATGCCAGGCTTAAGGAGAAGCACCAAAAAAAGTAGCATCAATGGCAACTTCTGTTGCCAGCAGGCCATAAAGTCAGGGAGGGGGTTGAGGCACAGGCACCCATCACTTCCCACAGCCTTGGCAATGTGGGCACCCACGTTTCATCCGATAAGAAACAGCCAAGAGGCACATGCAGGCTTAAGGGAGCTGAAATTTGGAGAAAACTCTCGGACTTAGGACAGACTGAGCTCCAATATGAATGCAATGTGGGTCACCGATACAACATTCACCTCAGCAAGAGTTGCACGCGACCCCTGCATTATCTTAATGACATGCATTCAGGTATTGGCCCCCAAGGCGACATGCTGAGCATGGCAGCAATCTGTGACTCAGGCAGGCCACAGGCAAATTCTTCATGTGTACAAGCTAGCACACACTGTATGGGAACGCACGCATGCACAGATGGAGACGTGCACAGATAAGTGTTTTGCCATGCCTTGCGTCACAACTGAAATCAGGCCTGAAAATCAAAGGATGTTTACTTTGCGGATAAGATTGTCTATCCATGGGACATTGCAGAGCTGGAAAAGGGGCAGAAAGGGGCATCAACAGGCAGTAGAAGCTTCCTCATGAGAAAAAGCTAATAGAAATGAGGATATTTAGTTTAGAAGACAGGATAAAGATTTATAAATGCATGTGCGTGGCATGGTGCAAGGGAAGCAAGGAAATAATTTCTCTTTCGTATGAGATGTGATCCCACAACTGCTCAATGAAATGAATGGCTTGTAGAATGGGGGGGAGCAACTTGATGGGTGTAAGGAGGATGCTAAAGGGGGGGAATTAAATGGTCTGTGGGCACCAATGTGGCAGTCAAAATTCAGAGCCCACTGTGAAAGAGTAACAAACACCACTGACAAACATGTATCCTGCATCCTGTCTAATTTGTCCTGGATGGGCACATCTGTGTGCCAAGAAAAGCCCCTTGCACACAGAAAACTAGCATATCAGTGGAAAACTCTCCAGCCTGGCTTTCTCCCTGACATACTGATTTTCTATGTGCAGGAATCTTTTTCCCCCCTCTTTGGGAAAGAAGCAGTCAATCCTGTGAGTTCCCACCTGCAGCAGTACTGGCCAGACATATTTTCCAGCTCAGTGGGAACAAGGTCCCCACCTGCCATATGAAACACAGAGCCCATTCACAGACTGCACAGCAGGAAATCAGAGTTTGCCATCATTGCAAATCCCACCTCCCGTACAAGTGTCGCCTTCACACCTCAGGTTCTCAGTGCACAGAGAAGAACTGGGCAGATTTTAGCCAAATCTCTAAATCCCAATTTCATTTCCGCTGCTATGAAGTAGGGGCAAGAGCAACCTGTGGGAGTGCTTCAAGGACCAATGGCACACTTTTTGTGTGGAACGAGGACCCTATGTGTCAATTAGACTTTTCCCTGTCCTGTTTCAAGGGAGGGACCAAGAGTAGACTATAAATGAATCTTCAGCTGATTTCACTGCAAGGAAGGCAAGTCAGGCTAACAGGAAACTGGGACTGAAGGTAAGTCGAGCTAACATAGGAAGCTACCTTAAATTGAGTCAAGTTGGTCCATCTAGCCCTGGTGTCTTCCAAATGATATTGAACTACAGCTCCCATCATCCCTAACCACTGAGCATGTTAATGGGAGTTGGAGTCCAGCAATGTCTGGAGAGTCAGTTTCCCAACCAATTCTGCCTAGCAGGCAGTTTCAGGCAGAAGTACTCCCCAAAAGCTGCTACCTGAACCAACCACTACAGGTACACAGAGGAAGGTGCCTTACATCAGGCCAGACTATTTGACCATCTAGCCCAGGCATCCCCAAACTCGGCCCTCCAGATTTTTTGGGACTACAGCTCCCACCATCCCTAGCTAACAGAACCAGTGGTCAGGGATGATGGGAACTGTAGTCCCAAAACATCTGGAGGGCCGAGTTTGGGGATGCTTGATCTAGCCAAGTACTGTCTACTCTGACTGGCAGTGGCTCTCCAAGGTCACACAGGAAAAGGTCTCTCCCATTACCTGCTACCTGACCATTTAGATGCAGATGCCAGAGACTGAACCTGAGTCTTTCTATATCAGTTTTGGGAAAGCTCTGGCCCTCCTAGATGTTGCTGGACTCCAACTCCCACCATCCCTGGGGCTGAACCGCAGCTGTCCCTGTTGTACTTGCTGAGCAGGTCTTCTACCACTGCGCTATGGTCCCCATCCCCACGCTCACCCATTTGCCATTTGCATCTCTCTACTACATTGCACCACCCTCCAGTTTCATTATAAGAAAACTGCCCAAGCAGGAAAAAAGACATTTGCAATTTCCAACACCTTCAAGCTAGACACAGTTTAACCACACCGCAGAGCAGGTTTCCTCCCCTCCTTCTCTGAAGCATTATGGATGAATTAAAACGCACCCTTGCTGAGCTGCTGACAGGTGAACATGCTCACGTCCTTTCTACCCTTTGCAAGTGTTGGAGGGGTGTGAATTGGCACTCTGCTCTGCTAAAAGCAAGCTTTAAACATAACATGTTGCCGCCTGGGATGGCTCCCAGAATAATCCCTGGAGCCTGATTCACAAATTGTCCCCTGGAGTTTAAGCCAGATTCCTAGAGAGCCAGAATGAAAAGGAGAGCCAGAAAACTTACAAGCACATGGCTGGGCCAGCTCTCTGGCCACAGGGCAGCCAGCCCCACAGTGCACCTTATTTCATTCCCGTTTTTATCCTACTCTTCCTCCAAGGATCCTAAGGGGCCACAACGACCCTGTGAGGTAGGCTAGCCTGAGAGATGACAGCTGGCCAAAGTTCACCCAATGAGTTTCATGGCCGAATGGGGATTTGAACCCTGGCCTCCAAACAGAATCATAGAATTGTAGAGTTGGAAGGGACTCAGCACTGTGGAGTGAAGGATGACTTCGTTGGAAGCTGCTATTTGCAAGTCAGACCATTGGGTCCATCTAGCTCAGTACTGTCTACACTGACTGGCAGCAGGATTTCAGACAAGAGCCTGTCCCAGCCCTGCCTGGAGATGGCCAGGATAGAACCTGGGACCTGCTGCTTGCAAAGCAAATGTTCTGCCACTGAACTGTGCCCGACATCTCCTTCAGGTGACCAGGTCACATCCAGTTTCATAATTCCAACAACAACAAAATTCAGCATATGCAAGCACTTAAAGAGATCTAATGTGGGGCAAGATTGCACAAAGAACACAATCTTAAGCTACTTCATGATCATCCCTTCACTCCCTCAGGAAAGAAAGGACTCTTTTGGAACAGAGCCTGCCTGCAAGGGCAGTTTCGGAAGGAGACCTCTGTGCCTTCAGGTAGCAAGGGAATTAGATGCAAGGACTTTGTATTTACAGAAGCGTCAGATCCCAGCCTGCCTCTTCCAACCAACACAAACATCTGCACTTGGCCCAATGAAATCGACGTCAGGTTTGCAACAATAAAAAGATGCCTTGGGGGCCACAGATCTCTTTGGTGGCAGGCAGCTAATTTGCAGTGCAATACTCAGAAGTAAATTCCATAATAATAATAATAATAATAATAATAATAATAATAATAATGGGTGAGGGGTTGTGGTTTTTCTTTGCTGCCATGCTGTGTGTTTTTTGCGTTTTTATATTGTAAACATGCTCTGTGCTCCTCAGAGGAAGGGCAGTATAGAAATTTCAACAACAACTCGACGGGGTTTGCTCCCTGGCAAGTTGCACTTAGAATGCAGCATTTTATTCTTGCCACCTACAAGCCATGCAGGACTTGCCCCGATCCCTGGAAGTGGTTGGCAATAAAAATGCTTGAAGAGCTCCACACGCACCATTGTCACAGTGCAATTCTTGAGACAAACTCTGCAAGGCAAGGAGGTCAGTCAGTGCTACCACCCCTACATTGCTGCTGGTGGTGAGGCTCAGCAAATCTGGGCTTTGCTAAGGCCCCCTGGTAAGGCAAGCTTTGAACCCAGGGCTGCCCCATTTGTCACTCGGTCTCATAACTACCAAGCCACACCAATGTGGTCAGCATAGGAACATAGAAAGTCACATTGTACTGGCTCGGCCATTGCTCCACTGGTCTATGGCTCAGACTTCTACACCTAGTAGCAGCAGATATTCACAGCCCTAACTGGAGATGGGAAATTGAACCGAGGACCTTCAGCATTCAAAGCAGGTACACTTATCCCTGAGCTAAGGGGCTTCCCCAGAGGGTATGGATGTAGGGTATAGTCCAAGGAACCCTCCAGGGACAGTTGAGCAATATTCAAACAGCTGCTGGGGTGGAAGCATGGGCACAGCCAGGATTTTTGTTGGGGGGGCAGATTTGTGTTTTTTTATATTGATGTTGATTGATTGGGGGGTTAGGGGAATTTCTGGGGGCCCACCACCACCACCCTTTGGCTACACCCATGGGTAGAAGGTCACAGGTTCAATCCCTGGCATCTCCAGGTTTTGTTTTCGTTTCTCAAGGAACCAGAAAGCAAGCAATGCAATGATCTTCTTCCAGATAAGCACAGCCAGTCACCAGGAGACAACACTGGATAAAATGGATATATACTGTTTTGCTGCAGGGTGGCTTCTTATGTCCCATCCCATGCACTACTGGTTTTCTTGTTGGTCTTTTCGGTGCTACTTCCTGCTCTAGATCACCCACTTTTGCATTATTCAAGCACTAAGTCACAGAAAAAGTGGTGCAAACAAGTTCTGTCTGAAACGCATGGCAAGTTTCTAGTCCCCAGGGTTGCAGCTAAAACAACAACCCCCAACCTATACAACGCAAGCTCACTAAGACTGCTGCACATTGCATGCAGATGACTTCGTCTCACAATATGGAAAGATCAACAAGCGCTGCTGGCGGTTGTGGGGGGTACATGGGTTTCCCCACACCAAAGCAGCTGGAGACAGTTCGTCAAATGCTATTAATTGCTGCGGCAAAAAAAAAAAAAAGCCCCCCAGCGGTAAAGCCTGACAGTTCCCCATGACAGCGGCAGGAGCACAGCGAGAATTCAACTGCCTAAACTTGTTGGGGCAGACAAAAGCTTGAGCAAACCCTGGGCTAAGGAGGATGCACACGTCCCGGGCCAGGGTCTAGAAAACACGGGGGGGGGGCAGGCGTCCTCTCTCCCTCCACCGATAAGGCACCGCAGCAACAGCAACCCTGCCCTCCTCCAACCCTGGTAGAGTCCTCGCCCCCACCCAGCCCGGTCGCAACGAGCGATTGGTGTCCAGGAGATCGGAGAAGCCTCCGCGGTGTCAAGGGACGCCAGATGGGGAAGATCAGAAAGAGTTTGGCGGCGGCTGGCGGAGCCAAAGCCACAGGCAGACAGAAAGGCCCGAGGGGTGCGGGGTGGAAGCAAGTCCATGGGGGTACTCACAGCGCCCGGAGCTTGACCCACATCTTCTTACTGGGGGCGGACTTGAGCTCCAGAGGAGAGGGGCAGCCCTCGGGGGCTTCCAGCAGGTCGAGCTGCGGGACCTCCATCGCCGCTTCTTCTGATAGAGAGCAAAGAAATGGTGAGCCCCAAGAGAGCAAGCGCCTCGATTCCCCTCCCCACCCCCACCGATCTTCTAGCCCCACTCCCGCGCAATGCTCTCCCCCCACAAACACACACCGAAGCAAACGCACGCGCGCGCACCCTCTCCCTGCTTTGGCGCGCTAGCTGGTTACCGGTACCCCGCGTAACCGGGTGGCTTGCTCGGCGCTGCTTCGAGGACTCGCCGGCCGGGGCTGGTGCACAAGGAGCGGGGGGGCGGGCTCGGGCGAAGCGAGCCGCCTGAATCATCCGTTGTTGGGGGAGCTGCAGCCAATCCTCCCCCCCCCCCGCGCGCCGGTCTTAATGGCCTCCCTTAACCGGGAGAGGGAGGGAGAGAGGGTGGCTTCCAGTGCGATCCCTCCCCCTCCTCAGCCAGGCTCCCGCGATCCACTCTCCTTCCCCCTCTCGGCTCCCACGCGCGGATCTACAGCGGAGAAGATGAACCGCGCGCGCCTCCTTCCCTCGCTTCTCCGGTGGAGGATGGGAAGGAAAGCGGGAAAGGCAGCCGAGTCCCGCGCGCCCTCGCAGGTGCCTCCAGGGGAGGCGAGGCCAAGCCAAAATGGCCCCCGCGCTGGGCCACAAAAGCCCGCGACCCCCGCAGCCTCCATCCTGAGCGAAGGCCGCCTTCGCGACCATTACCCGGCTCCAGTCGCCCTCTCTGCCTAGGGAGACCCCTGAGCGGCGGCGGCGGCGGCGGCGTCCTAGGGAGGAGCAAGCCGGCCAGCCCGGGCGCAGCTGCTGGTGATGGTGATAATGGTGGGCTGGCGGCGGCGGCTGTCTCCTCGGAGCGCATCCGGATTCCTGTGGAAGCGTCGCTGGCACCGCGCAACTTTCAGCAACCGGCCAACAGCAGCGCGGCTCGCCACTGTTGCTGGCGCGGCGGTGCCGAGCAGTGCGGCAGCAGGGAGAGGCTGGGCGAAGAAGGCGGGCAGGGCAGGGCGCAAAGCAGCCAGCCGGCAGTTACCTTTGGGCACTGTTGCGCGGAGAATCCGCGGGACCGAGTCGCGCGCCTGTTTCCTACTCCGCTACAGCGCTTCGCTCTGACGAGAGAACCTCTGAGGACGTGCAGAAGCCACCAGGCAGCATTGGGCCTATGCCAACGTATGCTTAGGAACATAGAAACTTGTAGCCACTAAGACACGCACTATACATCCCGCCCACCCACCACAAAGACTCCTGGAAACTGTAGTTTACCCCTCACAGACCTGCAATTATTGGCACTCTTAACAAACTGCAATTCCCAGGATTCTTTGGAAATAGATGTGCTATAAAATATAAATGTATGGCATGCTGCACAGCCTTTTACTAAGTCAGCACTGCTCCATCACGCTCCCTATTCTCAACATCAGGGATGGGGATCATGGGCATAGCCAGGATTTTTGTTAGGGGGGCCAGGCTAAACCTCAGATTTGTGCTGCTTTTGATTGATTTGGGGGGGCAGCTCCCCCCCCCCTTTGGCTATGCCCATGATGGGGAACCTCAGCCCAGGGGCCAAATGCCGCTCTCTGTCCAGCTCTCAGAACTCTCCCCCTGCCACAGCCCCCCCTGCTCAAGCCTCATGTCCTCCTTGGGTGTGTTGGCCTGACTGAGTTGTGTCCTACAATTCTATGATTCTATGAAATTCCAAACTGCAGGATCTCTTCATGATAGTGGTAGCCAGGCCCAGGCAGAGGGGCCGGGGGGAGGAGCAGCTGGGGACCCTTGCCCCAGGCCTCAGAGACCTAAGCTTGCTAGGGGGCCCACCAGGGACCAGCTCCTGTTTTTGTTTGAGTTTATAACTTTATTCTAACAAAACTCTCACCCCAGGCCACAGACAAGCTCTGCACAGGCCTGGTCACAGCCACACTGTTTTTTAAGATTATACAACCTTCTAAGGTTGGGCAAATGATTTGCTCCAATATCTGCTTTCAGAGCAGCGTTTTCCTTTAAGTAACCTTGTCTTTCTCAGAACTTGCACATCCTTTTCTTGAAACCAAAGCACCTTGTGTTTCCAGTGTTCCTAGATGCTTAGCCTTGGAGCAAATGGAACAACTCCTCTTCAGTTTTCCTTTCCAGAGTGACCCTAGGAGCCAATCCTCAGTGGCTCTCTCGCCTCCTCTTTCCCTCTGATTGGCTCCAATCAGCACAAAGGGTGAGAAGACATATTCTCCATGGCTCAAAGCTCCGCATCTATGCTCCCTGCTATTCTGAACCACTACACCTCTGCTGGTAGATCTCTAGATGAGCTGAAGTAGATTGGCGTGGATTTCTGTCTCTCAATTGTTGAACAATAGCTGCATCAAAATGGCTGCATCAGGATATCCCGTTCAAGTATCCATTGCCCTCCTTGGTGGGTAGTCGTCACACAGCCTGCACCCGTACATCTGAGAGTAGGACCCTGGTCCATAGCTGTGACTTCAAGAGAGTTGGAGAGCCCTCATTGATATGTTGCTGGCAGACACTCATCATCTTCAGGGCTGTGCATAATTCCCTCTACTGTATTTCTGATGCTCAGGCTGTGAGTTCTGTTACTTGTGTAGCCAAAATAGTATCATCCCACACACAGCCTTGGGTAAGCCCAATTTCTGCAGAAGGATGAGAACATTTTGGGAGGGGTGGGGCCAAGGGAGAAGCCCAGAGCTCAATGATTAGGGTTGTAGTGGGGGACAGAGAAGCAGGGGGTGGGTTGCAGTCCTAATAGGGAGCACTCTGCACTGCAATCTTTTGTTTCAGACCCCACTTGTAAACCTAAACCTTCACAATAGCTATGGCCTACAATTCAATGTGCTCGTCCAGCAAGATCTTATTCCTGTTTACCCAGAACATTTTGTTGTTGGCACCCATCTGTCTCAAGAGACAATGGAGTGTGCCTCCGGAGGTAAAGTCAAACTGCTGGAGCATCACAGCACCTGCTGCAGAGACCGGTAACTCATAGCTGCTGCTGCCTCCCACGTTGTTTTTGCTGTGTTAGCAGCACCGAAGTGACCTCCCCGGGGCACAAGCCTGGGCTGTTCGGATGACAAGATCCGCTCTCGACCAAAGCTGATGTGATCCAAAGGAAAGCAGAGCAAGATGTTTGGCTCCAGCTGGGCAGCAAGAGTTGCTGGAAGGAGGTGTACAACCAGGGTTGCCATGCCAACTTGAACAAATCATGGGGAGGTCAGCCCCACCCTGCATAATCAATCACAAGACATGGCACACACACACCATTTGAATGACAATGTCCATCAACTTTTGGGGGGGACTATCCCCCTTAAATATTTTAATTTGGGGGGTGGAAGGGACCTTGGCCCCTATAAGTTGGCTCCTATGCATACAAGGAGTGTGTGTGATTTGTGTGTGATTTACTCGTTAGCCTTTTCTTCTCCTGAAGATGTCCCGCAAGGCAGTGGGCATGGATTTTTCCTTGGGGTTTACTGCCAAAGCCTTTCTCACAATGAGTTTAGCTGCAACACAGGGGAGGTTTAGGATCAGTTTTCCTTCTCCTAGATGGGCCACCTTCTCAGGTTGACAAGCCCTATCTGCCCCTCACTTCCCTCTACAGCACATGCAGAAACCGCCTTCTTGACTATGGGGCCCACTATTCGCTTAATCCTCTAGAGCAGGGGTGTCAAACTCCGGCCCTCCAGATGTTTTGAGACTACAATTCCCATCATCCCTGACCACTGGTCCTGTTAGCTAGGGCTGATGGGAATTGTAGTTCCAAAACATCTGGAGGGCCGGAGTTTGACACCCCTGCTCTAGAGCCTTTCTTCGCATGCAGGGGAATTTCCTAACTCACCACGGGTTTGAGACCGATCAGCTCCCTTCACCTGGTTTAGCCAGCCTGTCAAATCTGTTTCCCAGGGTGTGACTGCTGTCACATGCTGACAGCTTCAAGGAACCACAGGTGAGAGCTGAGTGCAGGATGGGGACCAAAGGTGCAGGAGCAAAGTCTAGCAAAATGGTTGGCAACATTCTGTGTATAGGATCAGAGTGCAAGACTACTAAGTGCTTCTCAATCCAGGGCCAAATTGTGGGGAACTTGGGCAAAATCAGATAAATGCAAGCTGCTAAAAGGGGTGGGGGTGGGAACTCTAGTCCTCTGGGAATCTTCTTGCAGGTAAACATAGCTCAAGATGAATCAAAGCTGAATCCTGCGACTTTGCTACTGCCAGAGGTTCAGCTGTGGAATGTTTTGTGTAAAAGTAATGGGCATTAAAGGCATAAAAGGAATCCCCATTGCTCGGTCCCTGCTCCTGGCAACCTAGCAGTTCGAAAGCACGTCAAAGTGCAAGTAGATAAATAGGTACCGCTCCGGTAGGAAAGTAAACGGCATTTCTGTGCGCTGCTCTGGTTCGCCAGAAGCGGCTTAGTCATGCTGGCCACATGATCCGGAAGCTGTACGCCGGCTCCCTCAGCCTATAGAGCGAGATGAGCGCCGCAACCCCAGAGTCGGTCACGACTGGACCTAATGGTCAGGGGTCCCTTTACCTTTAATGGGCATGTGCAAATTGCCTCTATCTTGCTAGTGAGAAACTCTGGAACTGGGGACCAGGGATTTCAGGAAACCTTTGGTTGCCTCACCTCTTCTTTAGAAATTAACCGACGGAACCAGGAAACTATCATTGAGCTTAAGGGTGCAGTACATTACTTGGAAGCTGGTTATATTGCTAATTCAGGAAACATTACAGGGTGACCAGGATTGCCTCCTTTTAACTGGCTCTGCCTGAGGCACAGACATTAAGCAAGTGACGCTTTCTCTGAATGGCACAGAAGTAAGTGGGGCTGGAAGTTACCCCTCTGCTATTGGAGATGCCGTGAGGCTTTAGAAATTGCAAAGTTGAATCCATATGCCAGGGAAAGCTGCCAATTCTGCAACCAGCTCTTTAGTCCCCAACAGAAGGATGATCCACAACGGCCTACTATGGGGGTGGGTATCCTTCTGAAGGCTGCAGGCCAGTGGCAAAAGTGGGTGAAGCAACAAAGGTAAATTTTATATTGGTGTGATCTGCTAGTTTCTACATTCACTCACACACTTCCCCTTCTCTGTCTTCCATTCAGGCAAGCAAGAGGTATGATCGTTGTAGGACACATTCCAGCCAGGCAAAAACACTTTGGGTGCAAAGCAAGGCCAGGGAGGGGTGTGGCCTGGACAGAATTTGGAGGGCCAGAGAGAGGGGTTTGGAGGGCCACATTCATCTTCTGAGCCTGAGATTCTCCACTCCTGATATACAAGTGTTGGCAGCAGTGGCGGCATACATGTTTGGAACCCTGAAGCTTGAATTGGGGCCCCTTCACAATGAGTAACCACAGTTATCTTCTTCAGTGTGATTGTTCCATAACAGTTCACCACAATTGTTTAGTTTTTTTTAATTTTTCACTAAATCTCAAATTTTGCTTTAAACCACTGTACGGTGATACTCCACCTCTCCATCATCTGTGCTAATGATTCTCAAAGCTTGAGGATTGTTGAAAAATATACAACAACAAAATTAATCAATTTGAGTTGTGCGATACAAATTGGGTCTACTAGACGCAAAGTTTTTAAGCAAGTGTACTAAAATTGCTTCTGTGGCCCCTCCAGGATTAGGGCCCCCGAAACTGAAGCTTCATTAGTTTCATAGTAGATCTGACATTGATTGGCAGGTGATCCTGTTTCTCTCCCTGCTCTGAAATCCTCCACACGCGTTTGATGCAGATTAAGTGGCCATTAAAGACATAGGGGCAGGTCAGGGGCTGTTTTTGATCAGTCAGTGGTTCTGATTAAAATAGGAGACAGATTTATTATCTGTTTTCACTCCCAGAGGCCAGCAAAAGAAATTAAGGTAGCCTCATCCCCCCTGCCCTCCCCCCAAAAATAACTGTGCTGGGAACGAAACTGACACAGCTGCCTGCTTCAGGCTCTTTTTTGCCCCTGTGCCATTAACAGCAGCTTGACATGTAGGCATTACAAGGGCTGCTGTGCCCACACTCCTTGCCTTTAGGCCTCCTTGTGGGAAGCAGAAGGCTGGACTGGACAGGCCATTGGTCTGATCCATCAGGGCTCTTCTTACATTTGCAAGTGTGGCTGGGAGATAAAAGATAATGGGAAATCCATCACCTGCTTCATTACTGCGTCTCAGCCTCTTGTTCAAAGCCTATGAGCAGAGCTGGAGGGAAACTTGTACTAAAATAAAGCAACAAAGGTACCTGGCCAGGGTACAACCTGGGCAGTAGGATCTTATATTATTGGAAAAATTACTAATCCCTAACATATTTATTTATTTATTTATGCATTGCATTGCATTCCTAGAGCACAGGGCAGACAAAAAAACCCACATAATTTTGTTCTGTGAACCACCCTGAGACCTCCAGGTATAGGGTGGTATATAAATTCCATAAATAATAAGGTGGGGAAATCTCTTTTCCATAGAAGAAGATGGTAATTCTGGCCCCTATTAGGAGATTCATTGGCAATTCTTCTTCCACAAAGCAATTTTAAATAGCCTACTATCCGTGGCTCAATGGTAGAGCAGATGCTTTGTGTGTAATAAAGAAGTCCCAGAGTCCCTGGAATGCAACCCCCATGCGAATCGGGGGTGCCTGAAATTTAAAAGATATTTTATTATCAAGCAAATACACATATATGTACAATATCCATCAAATGAACTCTAACGGAATATGCTAACTGATAGGCTTGTTCATCTTAGATACAAAAACGTGTATAATTGTGTGGGGTGGGCACAAAGCGAGCTGCAGAAAAGGGGAGAGGGCGAGGCATAGGAATGGGTGGGGGGGTCCCAGTGCAATGGAGGGTTGGGGAAAGGGGTAGGGGAGAAAGGGTGAAGGGGCCATAGTGAGCCTCCGAAGCCTGAGGTTCCAGATCATAAGGGATACATGTTTTCTTTTTAAAAGCAGGAATTGGCTTTGCCTCTTACTTTTTCTAGCCAACAAGCAGCTACACTCCTAAGGTTGTGCTCAACCCTCTGCCAGCAGGTTAGCAACTCTAAACAGGGAATCTCACGCAAAGAAATTAAGCAGATGAAGCAAATCAGGAAGATAGGAGTGGGAAAATCTTTACTGTGTGTCAGGCTGCTGTTCACAGGCACACGAGCAAAGCTGGAAAATAAAGTGGCAAGAGTAATTGGAAAACACCATGTCAACTGTTCACATGCTAAGATTCCTTGGGTGTAAGTCAATTAGATGTTTGCTGCAATGCTTGTGGAATTCAATTTCTGTTCATTCCAGCACAAACTTACCTGATCTGCATCTCCCAGATTAAAATAATAATAAAAAGAGCCCTGCCTGATCCGACCACAGTCCCACCTGGTCCAGCTGTGGCCAAGAGCAGCTCTCTCCCCTCTTGTGATACCCAACAACAGGTATTCAGAATCATATGGCCTCCAGTAGTAGGACTTAGCCATCATGGCTGATAGCCACTGACTGCCTTCTCCATGAATCTGCCAAGGCCCCTTTCAAAGTGCATGGATCAGGATGTAATTATCCTTGCACTTCTCTGAATTTTGTGGTGCCCTGCCAAGCTCTCTCTCTCTCTCTCTCTCTCTCTCTCTCTCTCTCTCTCTCTCTCTTTCTCTCTCTGCATTAAGGCTGTGCATTCTAAGATAAAATACATTTAGAAATGCAGACATTGAAAAAAAAGTGTATTGAAATACATCTTCAGTGATAACTTATTCAATGGAAGACAGAAGAAGGAAGTTAATACCCATTCATTAGTTCCCATTAAATAGATATAATATGAAACAAAATAAAAAAATTCCTTCCAGTAGCACCTTAGAGACCAACTAAGTTTGTTCTTGGTATGAGTTTTTGTGTGCATGCACGGTATCTGAAGAAGTGTGCATGCACATGAAAGCTCATACCAAGAACAAACTTAGTTGGTCTCTAAGGTGCTACTGGAAGGAATTTTTCTCAACTCAACACCTTTATTGGCATATAGGAAGGATTTTTTTTATGTTGTTTCGACTATGGCAGACCAACATGGCTACCTACCTGTAACTAGATATAATGTGGTTAATGATGAATAGCAGCTTATCCTTGTGGTATTGATTATTGGCTATGTGGATATGTGCATATTATTAAATATACATGCATACAGATAGTGTAATGGTTATAGAGATGGCCACAGACCCAACAATGTTAGCAAAAAGAGTTGGTATTAATTTATTTTTAATAGAACATTATGTATTTTATATGTGTGAAGGCACAGATATAAGGATTCATTTAATAGATGGCCATCCAGTGGCAGACTTTCATATTTCAGTGGCACTAAAATTTGGTTCCCCACTCCTCTCTCAGTCCGTTCTGCAGTATTGTGGCACCCCCTGCAGTGCGGCACCCAATGTGGCCAAACTGGTCATGTTACCTAAAACTGCCTCCGGACCTCCCTAGCTGGTGAGTTTCCAACTGCTGCTCATGAGACTGGTTTGGGGATGGCAGTTATGGGTTGCAGTTTAGAACTGTGGATAAGAAGATGCAGGATAAAACTTCGGTGTTTGTTGGCATGCCTCTCCCCATACCAACCAGCCTGCCCCCTAATGTCAGCGAGGGAGGGGCGCTGCTTGCGGTCCCATCAACAGGGAGAGCTGCTTGGGTAGAGATCTGCAGCAGGGCCTTCTCTGTGGTAGCACTCCAGTTATGGAGCATCCTCCCCTTAGACTCTATGGGGTAGTGAACTAGATTCAGCTGGTGGACCAGGTCCTGGGTTACCTAAACCCTGATGAGTCACTTTAAAAAGGTAAACAGCGTCCCACCCACCTGTCAATTACCAGAGTGTAGAGGCACAGATGGTCACAACTCAGATTGGATGTTGTTGCATGGCAAAGACACATAGGTCCACACCAGTATTTGGATGCCATGCTTGATCACTGCCCACCATACAGTTCCTTTGCACAGTTGTTGAACTGGACTGTTGTTGTTTTCCTTGACGTCCCCCCAAATTTTATTATATTGAGACAGTTTCATTTGCTGTACAGATACCACTTGGGGACCATTTATGATGGAAAGCAGTATACAGGGATCTGAAATAAATAAGAATAACTGAGCCAACTCTCTCCAGCTGACAGAGAGAATAGGATTAGGTCCCAAACCAAACATTTTCACTGCAAGCTTCCAAGCTGTGTGAACCTCACCCACTGATTGAAACAGCCCCCCCCCCCAATGTCAAGTGCTTCGTTCTCTATGAATGTTCACCTTGCCTCTCAGCATGGAGGACATTTGCTGATAGTCTTTTGGGACTGTGTTTCAGCGATCCAGCTTTCAGGTACCCACTGTTAACAGGCTCGCTATTTATTTCCCTTTGGTGGATTCACAGCTCTGCCTTTGGTTGTATCTGGACCTGGGCTTTATGTAACTTGTTTATGTAACACAAGTGGGTGGGTGACTTGTTTCTTCGTCATGTCACAATTGTGCTGCAGCAAGAGTGGCCTCAAAGTGGCAGTTTCCATCGCAGAGCTGTTAGAGGAATTAAGCAACAGAGGAGAGGTGGGGGAGTAATAATAATAAAAAAAACAGTGTTCTGAAAGGGTCATTATTTTGACTATTTCTCAAAGGAAAATGATAAAAGCACCACACACACACAAACGCAAAATATCGTTATGAGTTGTGGCAGGTTGAATGCTGAGGCCCTTCTAATTCCTGGCTCCAACAAGTGTTACAATCTAAGCAAGGATTCAAATTCCTGGAATATCCAGGCTAACATTTTGGAGAGGTCATAAGCTAGGTAATAGGCCATTAAGGAAACAAAGGAAGTGGCTCTGTGTCAGATTACAAATGTGTGGGCCCCCTCTCTAAATTCACTGGTAGTTAGACTGGCAAAGTGACAAGTAGGGTGCTGCAGGGTTCTGTCCTGGGCCCGTTGTTGTTCAACGTCTTCATAAATGACCTGGATGAAGGATTTGAGAGGATGCTCATCAAGTGTGCAGATGACGCCAATGACCTTAACAGACTGTAGAACTGGGCACAAGCTAACAAAATGAATTTCAATAGGGACAAATGTAAGGTTCTGTACTTAAGCATGGGGGACACCTGGCTTACTAGCAGTACATGTGAAAAGGATCTAAGGGTCTTAGTGGACCACAAGCCTAACATGAGTCAACAGTGTGATGCAGCAGCAAAAAAAAAAAAAAAGCTAACTGCATCAACAAAAGTATAGTGTACAGATCAAGGGAAGTCTTAGTACCTCTCTTTCTGTCTTGGTCAGACCACACCTGGAATACTGTGTCCAATTCTGGGCACCACAATTTAAGAGGATATTGACAAGCTGGAACATATGCAGAGGAGGGCAACCAATATTCACAAAGGTTTGGAAACCAAGCCTAATGAGGAACAGTTGAAGGAGCTTGGTATGTTTAGCCTGGAAAATAGGAGACTGGGAGAAGATATGACAGCCATCTTCAAATATCTCAAGGGCTGTCTCATGGAACAGCAGTCTCCGCACTTGCGCTCCCCAGCAGCAGGTATTCAGAGGCATGCTGCCTCCTACGCTGGAGGAAGACCATTGCCATCGTGGTTAGTGGCTAATGGTCACCGTATCCTCCATGACTTTGTCTAACCTACCAAGTCGGTGGCCATGGCTACTTCTTTTGGGATGTAAGAACTTCAGTTTAACCATACACTGTGTGAAGAAATGCCTTTCCTCTGCTCTGATTCTTGCAACGTTCAAGGGTCTGCCTGTCTTGCTGCTTTCTCCTACATAAACTCGTTGTTTCCCACTGAATCAGAACAAACATCACTTGGTTTTTCTGCAGATTGATGCTTGTTCCAATTCAGAGGTAAAGAGCAGGTTTTCCAGGGGAAAGCGATGAGCCAAATGAAAAACCACTCAGACCTATGCCTAAAAAGAATGGGGCAGCTGGAAAACCTCCTGCCCTTTGCTTTCTAGGCACAGAACAAGTGGAAGTGTAGAGAAGCCCACAGTTTCATTGGAGAGCCCTGAGCTCTAGGGTTATGGGAGCAGCATTAGCCTCTATTGGACAGGGAGATGATGTTCATCTCTATACTGTGAAAAACATTTCCTGCCCATTCCTGCAGATCAAGCTGCTGTTAAAGGCACTCGAGCAAGTCAAGCTGCTTTCCTTAGTCAGTTGACAACCTCAGCGGCTCTCCATTCGCTCCTGTATACTGGCTAATAAATAATAATAATAATAATAATTTTTAAAAATGAGGGTAATTAGTCCCATGGCATGAGTCTATGGGTAATTTCAGGAGCCTGAAATTCAGGCTTTCCTGATATTCCCAGGTGGGAGGGAGAGAGAAGCCTCGCTGTTTGTCAGTCACATTACCTCCCAAAGCTATTTGTGCTACTTCCTAACAGAGCTTGAAATTAGCAGGTCCTCTCGCCCGGATATTATTAGTTATTATAACAGCACTCTGGGGGAATAACCATCTCAATTAAAGCAATCCCTCTCTTCTTCTCCCTTTCTCCCCCTTTTGTAGACACACAACACAAACCATTGCAGCCTTATGTAAACTGTAGCTATTGTACCCATTGTTATTTATTAACAGCAAATTCCCAAACTGTTCCACTGAGAGAGCCAAAATAACAGCTCAGCAGAGGAAAAGGGAAGGCCGCTCAAACAAAAATCTAAGAGAGAAGGTAAAAGCAGGATTCATAGCCCAAGTTAGAAATAGCCAGGGGCTTTAAGCACCAAATGAAACAGCGGCAACAGGTGTGAGCAGCAGCTAAACAGCCTGCTGAGTATCACTAGGCTACTCACAACCTGGGCATGAAACCTAAATTATGTTTTTTGAAGAGTCTGATCTTGGATCAAACACCAGGTCCTACGGGGCAACAGGGAGTCCTTGCATGCGCTCCAGTTATTTGCCAGAGATGGCCTCCCCAGTTTACTGGTGCTTTCCTCTTGATTTTGCCTTAGGGGATGTGGGAACAGACAATGTCATTTTAAAACGTTAAAACATTTGTCTCAAAGAGCAGGGCATCAAATGTTTGAATAAATAAAAAATATGATCTGATACTGTCGAAGATCAAGTACCATGTATTAAATATTGAAATCAAAATACATTCAGGTGTCAGGTATTCTGGAGAATATCCTGCAAATATTTCATCATCCAGAACCTCGAGAGGGTGCTGCGAAGGTCTGCGACATCAAAGCCCACAAAGGAGAATTTGGGGTGGGGGGAGAGAAGGAAACTTGTCTCCGCTCCAATTTTGATGCTGCCAGCAAGAGTTGCAAGAGAATCTCAGATGGGCGATGCCAAGGCAGCTGCCAGAACCTCAGATACTTTAATTGCCAAAGATACTGAAACATGGTCTTGAATTTTAAATGCAAAGAAAAAGAGCCAAGTGGGAGAGAGATGGAGTGAGCAGGAAGAAAAGGAACAGCAATAATAGCAGGGAGTGGCAGAGTGGGGACAGCCACAAAGCCAGGATTGACAGCTGTCACTAAAAAATCTGAGAGTTTGTGGGGGGAGGGAGAACAAACCGCATTGTGTGAGCTTGAATGCCACCCGCTTCAGAAATAACAGGAGAGGAAAAACAAACAGGACCACGGGCTACATCTGTTGCTCATGAGGGCTTGTGACAGGGAAATTAATTGCGCTCGCTCCTGTACAGGAATTGCTAATGCAAAAGGAAACTCTGACCACAACTGGGGGAGTGGGGGGGAGTCCAAGGCTCTGTGGCAGAACCCACACAGACCTGCAAATTGGAAACACAGGGGACAGAAGCTGAACACAAAAGGCATGGGCTCCAGCGAGGTTTGCCCTGGACTCATTCACGCTCCCACTTGCCCAGCCACTTCCCCCCTGGAAAATCTGTCCTTTAACATTGAATCAGAACAAACAGCAACTGGGGTTTCCATGGATTGTCGTTTGTTTCGCTCTGGTGCGAAAGGCATACCCGTGTTGAGTCCCGAAACTGGGTTGCGCTTCTTTCCGTCTGTGCTCCCATGTGGTCACATGACCCATGCAAGAACAATTTGGGACCAATTTACTTGAACTCCACACATGCCCTCTCAACAGCTTCAGTCTATGGAACTGCTACTTTTAAAATGCCATGTACTGGAATTGATCCTTCAGTGTGGCAGTGCATTCATTAGACAGCCACCTTTGCTGCATTCTTTTTAGTACCTGCTAAAAGCGTTTTGGGTTCCAGCAAGCCTATCCAGGCCTGTGATTTTACCATGTAATGTTGCTGTTGTTGTATAATAGTTCAGTTTCTTACCCCCCCCCCACCTTTCACCGTAAGGGTAGGTTACAACAATTTAAAATTTAATATAATAAACAGTCTCAAACAAATTGCAGTCAAAGGAATATGGAGATTCCTGAAAACATAGATCTCAGCTGTGCAAGGCCCAGGTAAAGAGCTGCATCTTCAGCATACGATGGAAACCGTGTAATGAAGGTAGCAGGCGCACCTCTGTGGGTGAGGGAATTCCACAGCCTGAGAGCTGCTGCAAAGAATGCCCTAACCTCCAGAGGGCAGCAGATCTACCAAGGGCAGCTGATCTAAACACCCAAGAGGTCTGTAGGAAAGGAAGCAGCTTTTCAGATATTTGGGGGGCCTGAGTCATTTAAGTGGGCACCTTAAACTGGGCCCAGAAACAAACTGGCAACGAACAATCCTGATCATTTGTCAAGCTGGCCAGGGCTGATGGGAGCGGGACTCCAGAGACCTCTAGAAGGTGACATGTTGGAGATATGTATATATATATATACACATAGATATAGATAGATAGACACACACACACACACAAACACAAACACACACACGTTACAAAGGATGCTGATTGAGAACAACATCAACCAGAAGGTTCTCCTACGGAAGCTCTACTGAAATGAATCTCATGGAAGAGAATGGAAGTTGCTACCACAGCAACAAAAGCCAATCTAAAGCATCAGGCTATAAAAGAATGTAGCCCTAAGAGATTTAGCAATCTGTTCCGCATACAGCTGCCAGCTGCGTCTTACTTAAGCCAATTGTCTCTTATTGGAAAATATTACATCCCTACAGAACAAAACCAACACATCTCTTTCAGAAGACAACAGATTGCTAGAACGCCACAGCTTCACACCTCCACTTTTCCCTCATTTTCCCCGCACGTTTTTGATCTGAGCCGTTTGGGTCAGGAGGTCAGCACTGTGCCTTCCACAACGCAGCAAGGAGTGAAGAAGACGGAGGAGAAACTAATTATAGCTGAATGCATGAGGTTTGCAGGCGAAACTTAACCATTGGTCCTGGGTGTCCCATTGTTGTCTATACAGATCTGCTTAGATGATCACACCAGAGGAAGATGCTGAGTGAGAGGCAGCGCATGTCCATAGCTCTCATTGTTCATGAGGATCCAGGAAGCTGGAAAACACAGAAGGAAATAGCCTTGGCCGGGCTGCCATGTGGTTGGTTTGTGTGCGCTGCGCTCTCTCTTTTTAAAATTGTTTAAGAAGGTTTGGGCAAGCAAGAGTGTAGCTTCAAAACACAGCATAATAAGCAAGGCCTTAATTTCCAACATTCCACAGATTACAGTAGGTACTTCAGGTAAAAGTAACATCTATTCTCACATCAAGGATCATTAATTAACTCTCTCCCCCCCCCAAAAAAGTAAGTTTTAAATGAATTCTTTCTTCTGCCTGCTATACAAAGTGCTTTCCCATAATGCCTCCTGCCCTGACTTCTGAAGCGCAGCACGTAGCCAAGTGAGCCATAAAAGAATGTTTCATCTTCCAACGGATCGGGTTCTCCTTGTTTGCAGAACAGCTGCAAATCAAAACACGTTTAGCAGCCTTAGCTAAAGCGGTTGCTATTGGCAGGGTGGGCGGCAAGGGAAGCACGGCACATTTGGGTCCATGTGCCCTGCCTTTTACACACACGGGTGCTGGAGTGAAAATGCATTCCCCCCCCCCAACCGAAGTTTAGCCTCCAGACACCCCAAGGAGGCAGCTGAAACTCAAAAGAAAGACAAGTCTAGCAGCTCAAATTAGCAACAACCGCTTCTTCGCAAATAGGGGTGTGTTAAGAGGCTGACCGGGGCCCCGATCTCCTGCCCTTTTTGAAAAAATTCTTCAAACTTTGGTTATACAAGAGCTGAGTGCACTGCAAGGAGTCATACTGATGATGCCTCAGTCAACCAGCTGCCTTAATTTGCCTAAAGGCATTTATACATGCATTTATACATATTACTAATTTTGTGCAAATGTGTGTCATGTCAGAGTCCTTTAGGTACTGTACTGACCCAAATATAAATTGGCCCTGAATATAAGCAGCACTCAGGTATCAGGCCTTATCACCAATCTGCACTCTGACTCAGGAACTAGGAAATGGGATGCTGTAAAGCCAATGAAAACTCTTTAATAAATGCTCGGTTTTTTGTCTCGCATTCTGGTGTGAGGTAACTGGCTCCCGCGAGGGCTCAGGATCAAAAAATGAGCACCCTGATTTTGATCAGCAGGATGTTGGAGGGTACGGTATGAAACCGGAGGCTTCCCCTGCCCAAAACAAACAAACCCAGCAACCGTTTGGAAGCACCCTCAGCACAGGGCAAAGGGGAGGGGGGAACCTTTGCCCAGAGCTGCGGCTGTGATCAGATGTGGAACTGCCGACAGCCACTTTGTTTTTTGAGTCCTGCAATCAATGCACGTATATAAATAACTACACATAGCAGAACAAATTGATTCAAATGAAGAATAACCATATTGACGATGACTTTCTAGTCGCCAAACCAGATTACATAATGAAAAATACAATCCACTGTAATAAGGATTGCTCCTTCGCTGTAAAATGATGACATGTACAAAAATTAGTAAAGGGTAACTGTCCCGCTGCAAATGTATTGCTTTTATTTCTGTCCTCTATCCCTAACCCTGACATAATTTGTCAATTCAGCCAGTTATGCATTGTGATCAAGCAGGTGCCTTCACTGTGCTCTTTCTGGGGCCTGCTAAAAACATTCCTGTCTTCCCAGATGCTTACACACAGGGTCTAAAACCCTGGAGAGCCACTGCCAGTTTCTGGTCCTCCTGGCTTAGGAACTGTCAACAAGGGCCTCATTCAGCTTCCTATGGTCCTGAAGCAATGGCCGTTGAGCACTCCAACGCTGCTTCCCTTCCAGAGGGGGAAATGCACATTGATTGCTAAAACCAGAGCTTTTTTTCAAGTAAAATACTCATCATTAAGTTGTTACAGTAAGTCACCGGGCGACTTGGGACGGCCCTGAGCAGATGCTGGTTTGACAAGAGCCACGTTCACCACCTGCAGAGGTGCTAAAAACTATGGCAAGCTGTCTCCCTAGCTGGTTTGGGGGTTGCCCCTGGTTCTGGTGCAGGTCAAATAAATGCACCTCTGCCTCCCTCATTCTCTTACATTTAGGTGGATGGCTAGAGCAACTTGCTCAAATGCACACGTGTGCAATGGTAGAGGCCTGGCTGCAAAGCTTAAAACCCACTGCCACTATACGGAAGATGGACTGAAGAAAAGGAAATACTACCATAACTGAAATACCAATCACAGCTACCGGTAGGAGCTGGGGGCAGTCATAGATCTAAATAAAAGTGCAGACTGACACACACTGGCCAGCTTCCCTTTTGACTTGAAATGTTCATTTGGGGGCCTTTCAGAAGCACGTAAAGGCAAGAAGCGGGAGGGGGGAGTGCCAGCCTGCAACAGTGTCCTCCTGAGAGATGCCAGAACTGTGCTCTGGCATGCTCCGGCTGAAAAAAAGCACTGGCTAACACAGAGAGACCGTTCAGGTGTGCAGGTAAAGAGGCAGCAGCTGCATTCTGGACACAATCCCATCCTCCCCAGGTGGTGAGCGGGAAGACTGCTGCTGTCTTTACCAGTTTTGTTTGCTGTCTGTTCTGAGCGGCTTTTTTACCGCTGTTGTTGAGCAAATCCAGGGAGGAGGAGACCTGCAAAGCTAATCTAGATAACGCATGTGCCGCCGCACCAGCAGCAGGGTGCATTGGAAGCTTATTATTGCTTAATGCCATGATTGATGAGCTCGAAAACAGAGCGTTGCACGAATCTGGAATAATAAAGAGCTGCTTGGTGCTAATTCCTGGGTGTGCGTGGGTGACAGGAGAGCAGGGGGAAGAGTTCATGAGCGTGGATGGATGGGTGGATATGGGAAAGGAAGAGGGTGCCCCACGGGAGGGAGAGCACTTGGGAGATAAGTCCATGGGCAAAATTGGAGGGAAACATAGACCCGGGGAGAGGGGGGACTGGAAGGATCTAGAAATGCCATTCAGCTCACAACATGGATAGGTAACGCCAAACCATCCATGAGGGCACAGTGAACACATGCCTGAAGTGATGAGGTTTTGTTCTGCAGGTATTAACTGGGTGAAGTTCCTGGGAGAGAAACCTCAGACCCTGGAGCAAATGTGGCCCTCCTGGCTTCTCTGCCTGGCCCTCAGAACTCTCCCTCACTAGCCCTTAATATTTTGCTGGGCTAGAATGCATCCTTGAGCTGTGGTGTTGCCTCTCGCTTGTCTGGATGCAGGATAGAGAAAGGGGTGTGTAGAAGTTTGGCCTAGTTAAAAGGTGTCTACATTGCTCCACCCACTTTTGCCTCTGCCCCCACCCATCATTGGGAAGGGGCCCCTGGAAGTTGCCCAGAAATAAATGCACCCTATGGGGCTGATAAGGGCTCCCCAGAATTTTATTTAAAGACAGGGCATTTACAATAAGCGTTGAGTGAACTCCTCTTCTTGGCTTACCTTGGAATTAGCTCAGCATTTGTAAGCTTTCTCTGAAAAAGAGTGCCTGGTCTTTGCAAGCTCTGGCTTGTAATGGTACCCTCATAGCAAGAGGTGTGTGTGTTGCCTTCTCCTGTGATGTGCCCTTGATCTTGCCATTGCCAGCACCAACCATGCGAGAGAGCCACTTGGACATTCACCTTTGCACATTCCCATACCTGGGAACAAGAGAGGGTTGTAGAATGAGGTTGGAGACAGTAACCACTTAAGAGCATTTGCAAGAAACCATTGAGAGAATTGACCCAAATAGAGACGATACAGTCACCAAACAAAAGGTCTCTTAATCAGGCTGTCTGGCCCACGCTGTTCACTGCGATCAACAAGAGCGAGGAATTTACAGAACTCTGCCATTGTACAAAGTGCCTGGCTTTGTAGCTGACATACTTTCACGGCCATCAAAGAACGTTTCAGCAAGGGTGTGGGGATGAAAGAACCACCATGCCTTCCTTGCCAAAGCAGGTGGCTTTGGATATCTGGTGTCAGGAGCGGGGGTGGGGGGATGTGTGTGCCGCTGCCCCACTAAACTGCTGGCGACAGCCTCCTCAAGGCTCCTCCAGAATCCTCAGACCCTGGACTGACTCCACTCACCTGAGCTGGAAGAAGCATAAAGGGCTTCCTGATCTAGCCTGAGCCTTGTTTAAGTAACTTGGGGCTTCTGAGATTGAGTGTATTTAGGGTTGCCATGCATCCGGAATTTCCCAGACACATCCGGAATACTGCAGTTGGCAGCAGTGTCCGGGTGAAAATCAGCAAAACGTCCCTGAAAATCCAGACATATGGCAACCCACGTCAGCAGTGTCATTTTTGCTCAAAAACATCAAAAAAAATGTGATTTTGCCAAAAAAGCTCAACAGCTGGGGGGGGGGGCAGGAAAGTTCAACAACTTTTTTGTCCAGATTTTCACCTCAGACTACCCATAATCCAGCCCGGCATGTTGACTCTGTGTGTGTGCAGAATCTAAGAACAAATTGAAATCTGGAGAATAATGTTGGAGGGTACTAAGTTTGTGATGACTAAACCTTAACAGTTTGAGAGGGATAGGTTTGGGTTCTGAACCAGCAACCTCACTTCCAGCAATGCCTTAGCTTGTTTTATTTGTACAACCAAAATTAACCTGAGCCAACTTTTCTCCGTGGAAAGAAAGTGAGTAGTATTGGAGGGTGAAGGAACAAGCAATGGTGGTGCTCAGAAAATTCCCTTATATAGTTCTTGGGGCTATTACTTCTGAAGATGGTCCTGCATAGATGCCTGTAATCATTTATCAAGTGCTATTACAGTCACCCGGAGGCTTCTGAACACCTTGTGACTGGTTCACAGGTTCCAGACTATGAAATCCACAGTGCAGCTTGCTCAGGAAGCTCCCTCTTGCTGCAGTACAAAAAAACCCTCCCATTCACATGCATTTATTTTTAAGAACTGGGACATCAGACCTCATGAAAAGTTGATCCAGCTCTGTATGTATTCTGTCTTCCAATGGTGGTCAGAGCCACTTTCTTCAGAAGGGTGTAAAATCTACCCCTTTTTCCAGTTCCTAGCATTTGGTACTCGTAAGTAAATTTCACCACAAAAAATATTCCTCTTCTGGCTGCCAAGACTTGTAGCCACCAACAATTCAGTCTTCCATTAAAACAAGTTGTAGTGACTGATGGCCAAACTACATGTTACATAGGAGATCCATACTTGGACCTCCCATTGTGTTTCCAACACCACCACATAAAAGTCTAACACCCCCCATGGCTGCATGTGGGAAATTAACATGGCAGCTGGACTGAGCTGCCTGGTCGAAGCATTGCTGCTGCCCCTGTTTCCTGCTGCTGCTGATGGTGGTGGTGGTGGAGGAGGAGGCCCACAAGAGGAGCCCCTCAAGCCTGGAACCAGCCCTGGGAAACATCCTGAAGAATGGCGTGATGTGGGTTGCATAAAGGCTCCTGTATTCAGGAAAATGCTTATTTATCTCCTCGTTGCCAGGTGGAAAGGTCACTGTTGGATGGTGCTGTCAAGACAGTGGTACAGCAGTTCCGTGGTGTGGCAGAAGGCATCAAACTCGTTCTGCTCCATGAGAAATATAAGGGAGGGAGGCTGCAAGTTTGACTTTGAAGTGGCAAGTTAACATTTTGCCATGTGCCCCTGGTTGGTCTCTGGCAATGAGTCATTTGCTGAGTTTTGAGGAGGAGGTGTGCATATTTATATATATCGCCCTGTCAACCTCCTGGAATCTTGGAGCGTGCAACGTGAGGAAAATGAAATTAGGAAGGCCTCACAAAGAAAAGCGCTCCCCTCACCCACTGGCGTTGATGCTCACTTCAGCAGCGTCCAACGGAGAGCAGGCAAGGCAAGGGCGAAGTGCAGCAGAGGGCCGGTCAGAGTGTGTTCCACTTGAGGAGGCTGACATTTTCCTCTCTTCAAACACGGTTGGTTTTTAAGGTTCAGTTCACAGAGCTGCACCCTAAGCTGAGAGGCACTGGGGCCGTGGTGATTCAGCATGCAAGAGAATGCTCAGAGACAAATCTCTTCTATACAGGGCACCGGTTCATTTTGTAGTAGAAGAAGTCATCCTGGCTGTATGAAATAGATGACTGAATATGATACCAGTGTGTAGGACAAGCTGCTGAAACTGTTGCAGTTTGAAGAAACCCTTCACCTCAACCCCACATTGACCTTGCTTTGCTTTTGATACAGGTTCCTTTCTTAACCTCTTGCTTCTTATCAACAGAACACAGGAGTGGTCAATGTGGTGCCCACCAGCTGTTTAGACACCAACTCCCATCAACACCAGTCAGCATGGCCAACAGTCAGGGGTGATGGAAGTTGGAGTCCAAAGCATCTGGAATACACCATCTTGGCTACCCACAGCATTTCCGGGCTCTGGGCCTTATATCAGGTTCCACCCATCCCCTGTTGTTTCCTGAGCTCCTTTCTCATTGGTTCCTTCATTTGTCAATCCCCTTCAGCCCTCTTCCTTCTCTGCCCACACTTGGCTCAGGTCCCTGCTTCTCAGCCCTCTGCTTACTCTGTCTCCCACCCTTTAGCCCTTCCTGCCAATGAGTTTCCTGTCCCTTAGCTCTTATTCCTTGGCCTTCTCAGCTTCCTTGCCTGTCTTCCCAACTATACCTCTGCCCCCTACTTTCTGTCAAGAGCGCTTCTTCCTGCTCCCAGGGTTTTTTTTTTACCCTCCCATCCCAAATGGCCTCTCGCTTCCCTTGCTCATACAGCACTGTCAACATTCCATTGCAGACACTGGTGGAGGAAGAGGAGTCACGGCTGCCCCCCGCCTGCGCTGAGCGCCACGCCACTGCAGGTGGTGCACCACGCCCCCAGGACATGCGCCACACCCCTGCGGGTGGCGCGCCATGCCCCCACCTGCTCTCCACTCCCCGGTGCCGGAGCATGAAGCTCCACCACTGATTGCAGATACCTCTGAGCAAGACACATTTTCCAACACCCCTGCAGCTTAAATTCCACCCACATACAGGGGCTTGGTGAGGGAGGGTCAGCTTTTCTTCCATTGCAGACACATCCACCGTGTGAACGTGCTTCAAATCGCAACAAATTGCCATTCCAAAACAAATTGCCATTCCGAAAGCAATGGTTCTTCATGCCCTGCACTCCTTCTGTCATGGGGACAGAACGCCCACCAGAAGACCCAGTAGGGAAGCAATGAATCAGTAGACCATGACTGGCTGTAAATCTCTCAGCGGAGCCCATCTTTTCCTTTTAAACACATGAGCGAGGAGGGTGGACAGCAGGAAAGGAAGGACATCTGTTGCCAAATGCCTGTCATTGTGACAGGTGGTATGCATGTGCAGAAGGACAGCTTGTCTAATGCAAGGACACCTGGTGGGTGCCACACATGGGCTTTGTATGTAGGGACAGAGTGCGCCCCCTGCTGGATCCTTGGCAGTGATGGCTGGGCTACCAAGAGTCAGGTCTAGTTGGTGGGTTTTAAACTACACCTCCCCCCCTGCGCACTCCCCATCACTGTGATTTTGTCCCCAAATGCAGTATTTGACTTTTCCTCAAAGCAATGAATGACAGCCATGCTGCAAGACGAGAAATTTATGTGCCTCACCTCTGCACAAACTAATCCTGCCTCCTGTTTGTTTGTTGAAATATATAATTTATATTGTCAGACCACCTTGTCATGAAATAAAATGGCATCCCAATTGGTGGAGAATCGGTTTGGGGACTTGGGTGAATTTCTGGGTCTGTGCAGTCATTCCCAATAAAGAGGGTCTCTGAGGTCCCTTGGATTCAACCGTGGGTGAAAGACTCCATGGCTCAGTGTCAGAAGCACCCAGCTCATCTTCAAGGAACGTTGGGATTTAGCAAGCTGCCTGATACCAGGTGATGCTATTTGCCCAAGTGGGGAAACATTTTAGCTCAAGAGCCAAATGCTCTCAAGGGCAGGAGTGTGGAACCTGTAGTTCTCCAGATGTTGCTGAACTCCAACTCCCATCTTCCCCAGCCAGCATGGCCAACTACCAGGGATTGCCTGCAATGTAGTCCAGCAACAGGTCCTCTCCCTCCCCTGTGTAGAGCAAACAGGCAAGATGTGGATGGAGAAACACATTTGATTATTTCTGGGAACTAGTCTAGTGTGCAAAGGCAACATTTGCAGCCATTGCTGTGTCTCCTTTTGCCTCTGGCTTACATGCCGCTCACAGGTGGATCCCAGAAGGTAATGTGGCCCTTAGACTCAAAGTGGTTCCCTAACCCTGCAGTACAGCTTACTACTAGGTGGTAGACTCTGCAGGGGTTGTAACAATACAAAAAGTATGGAATAATAATAACAGTGTGTTCTATTGGGGTTAATGGTTCTCTTTCTGTGTGGCCACAGAGGATGATGCAAAATGGGTAGGTTCCAAGGAGTGGAGTTACAAGCTCAGCACTGATAGTGCCAACATGTGAGGCCAACTGACCAAGACAAAAAAGCAAGCTGGCTTGCTCCGCTGCCTTCAATGGAAGCTTGCTCTGCAGGTGATGCCTTTCATGACGTGGAGACAAGCATTATCAGCCATGGATGTCTGCAAATGAAGCTGGGGCAGATGAAATTGTTGCCAATTCCCCACTGCCCTTGGCCTTCGTGAGATTTGCCCTTTCCCTCTCTCCTGCCCCACCCTGTGAAATCAAGAGAGGAATTTTCAGGAAGGGGGCTTGAAATCCCTCTTGCCAATTTTCCCTATTCATTTTCACTAGCTTCTGAGTCCCCTTGGCTTGAGTTGGCACACATTCATCATGTTGATACTGGAGCACTTCTACCCACATCCCATTCCAGGTGTTTTCGCTCTGCTGCTTGTGTTTTGCCAATGGAGGCACAGATGCTGCCACTGCCATGTTCCTGAGGGAGCCTGGCAGCATGAAAAGTGCCATTTGCATGTCAGAAAATCCCATCTGGCTCAGGACAATGCAGGAGCCCAACCTTCCAGCTGCTTACCAGCTGCTTCCGAGGCTGCTTTGTGTCTGATTAAGCTTCTGTATATTGGCACACAAATGCCAGGGTGTGTGATGGAATGAGCTCCATCCTCCAGCAGCCAACAATGCCCCAGATAATCCCCTTTTGTATGGGACTTAGAAAGAAGCAAAGAGCGAGGAATCAGTCAGTCATAGTACTGGTACTTCTTCATCCCAGCATTTGCAGGTGGCCTCAGAAATGGGCAGAGATGGCACCTTGGGGTGAAGCCATGAACTTTAGATGGAGAGTGTGTGGGTGTGACCATAACGGCACACAGTTGGACCCTATTTGCTTTCATACAGCAAACTTCACAAATGTACCTGTGTTTGCTCCTTTGTTAACCCTTCCTAGATTAACTGCACACATTCACATCCATCCCTTATTAACCGTGTTTCTCCTCCTCTCCCTCCTGTGTCTCATCTCTGTTTTGATGGAGGGCAGGGGTTTGTCTCCTGCTTATGCTCTTTGTGAAGTACAGGTTACCCCTGTACTTTACATCCCACTGTATCCTGTCTGCTTCACACCATTTGTTGTGTCTTTCTTTTCATCTCCACTGCCCTTGTCACTGAATATACACCTTTCCTTTTACCTGTCTATGTGCTGCTGTCAGCCATCATTGAGGAATCAGTTTCATAAGCATGACCTTATTGACATGTGCAAAGGGCTATCTATGTGCCCAGGTTTTCTGTTTCCTACCTATCACAAGGAATTGAGAAGCTGCAACTTACCATTCCAGATTCTCAAAGCAACAAGACCAGAGGGATGACATGATCCATCCAAACTAAGAGCACCTTTTTTTGGTAATATCAGTGAGGGGTAGAATCTCTTATCTCTTCTGTTTGCCCTGATCCATGGCATGTTTACCTGGAAGTAAGGTCCCTCTGCATTCAATGGGACTTATTCCCAGGTAAATTCGGTGTGCAGAATCCCAGCCATAATGGTTCTTCCACTAGGAAGATGACATTGGATGGCACTGGAGGACACAGGGCATATCTAAGGGCTTATCCACACTTACCTTTCGTCATGGCGCTGCCAGGGAAGGAATGTCCAGCAAGAGGAATTAACACTTTATTGTCAAAGGAACACTTACAGGAAGTGTTAGGAAAAGACAAGTCTATCAGCCCTACATCACTCAGCTACTCCTAGGTGCACACCTGATGAGGCAGTTGCCACAGCAGAGAGGCCCCACCCCCGAGCTCAGCTTATGTATCTCCTGCACCTGAGCTGCACCCAAGTAGGCAGAGACTACACCTGTGTGTTCAATTCTCTTCTGGTCCTGGGAGACGGTGGAGCAGGAGGGCCCTTGACTCTACACCAGCTTGACCGCTCTCTCCCAGGGCGGAAACTAGGCTCCATTTCACTCGGGCACACCCCCAAGTGCATTTGCTCGTGCACGCACACAGAAAACTGTCTGTCTGAAACCCTGGAGAGCCACTGCCAGTTATTGTACACCTACTTCGATAGATGGACCAAGAGATCTGATTCAGTATAAGGCAGCTTCCTATGTTCCAATATATACCTCTGCATTTTGCATGGCTGGAGTATAGTCTATGGTAGTATAGTATAGTCTATGGAGTATAGCCTATGGTATAGTCACACCTGCTGCTCCACCCACTTTTGCCTCTGGCCCCGCCCACCACTGCCATGTGCCCCCACCTTTCGAGAAGTTGCCAAGGAGGACATGTGCAGACAAACGTTCCCCACTCTTGACCAGGACACGAGGAGTGGACTGTTCTGGTGCAAATGGCACAGATGGCAGCCGTTCTCCAGAGACGCGTCTTTAGCAGCAATCCTTCACGAGAGGAGCTGGAGCACTGAAGCCACCTTGTCACGGCTCAGCTGACACATTATCCACAATGACTCATTCACTTTTCAAGGAGAGAAATAAGGTCAGAGTCTTTGTGTCGCAACCTGTCTGTGGGGCTGTGATTTACAGGGTCCTTGGCCAGGAAACATTGGCATGTGTTTGGGCGCTTGTGACAACAACACGCTGTTCCTTGCGAAGGCCAGGAATGCCCTGGAGAGCAGAATGGGGGCCCCGGGTGAAGCTTCCAGAGGGGTGCCATTGAGGCTCCTGGTGTGTGTGTGTAGGCAAATGTGCATTGGGGGGAGGTACCAAACAGGGTCTTTGACCCTGGTGAAAATGAGCCTAGTTTTGCTCCTGCTTCAGCCCTTGTAAAGCAACATGAGTTCTCTTTTTGCAAACGCTCGCTCAGTCTTCCTGTCGTCTTCATCACAGCTAGGGAAAGCTGAGGCATTGTTCAAGGCGCTGTTGCTGGGGACACAGCTAAAGCCAGCCCTGCAGGACTGGGGAACGTATTTCTTGGCAGGCATTTGGCAATTTTTCAAGGAGTGTTTGTCCAGGAGAAGCCACACCTTTTGCTTACCAATGCCTGCACTGTGTATGCTGGGCAAACCCATGATGCTCTGCTCTGTGGCAGAGCAAGGAACAAAGAGAGAGTGAGGCAACGCATTGGTTTAGAGCAGGGGTTAGGCACCTCAGGCCCAGAGGCTATATGTGGCCCTCCACATTTTTCAGAACCTTCCCCACACCCCAGCCCCTCCTCAGCCCCAGCCCCAAGCTGTACCCCTCGCTGCTTGACACCCTCCTTGAGAGTTGGCCATTAGCAGGGACAGGGAACCTGAGGTGCAGGGCCAATTGTGGCCCTCCATACCTCTTTCTCTGGCCCTTGGAACCTTCCCAGATACACCTTCCTGGAGTGTTTCCGCCTGGCTGGACTGTGTCGGATAATGCCTCTTGCTTGGCTGGATAAGGATGAGAAGTGAGAGCAGGAACTGGTCTACTGACTAAAGGCAAAAATTACAATTCATTGCTGTGCTGACTTTTGCCTCGTAAGAACATCCCACTGAGTTCAATGGGACTTACTCCCAGGAACTCAGGGATAGGATTGTAGCTTAAATATCATTGTTTTTGAATGTCAGAAATCATTGTGTGTCACAAAGCTTAGAAACTGCTTTTCCGTTATTAGCCTAGAGACGATGGTTGTCCTTGAGACTGAATTGTAAATGTCAGAATTTTCCAACAGTATCAGTGGCCTCCTAAAATGTTAAATATTATTGGTAAAAGTTAACATTCCCCAGATTTCTGACATTTACCACAACAGGCAAAGATATTTCAATATTGGCCACAGAGGGCTTTGCGGTCTCTGCCCATTTTGAAAAAATGCATTTCTCACAAAGCACTTCTCTGTAAATCGGTATGTGAAAGACAGCCCTGATATTTATATGTGGATGTATACTAAGACAGAATGCAACCTCCTCTGAGCTCAGATGGTGGCTGATAAACAAACACACAGAGTAATTAAAGCCATCAATCGTTTCTGGCATCGGTTTCCTGTGTCGGGATCACAGCAGTTTCCATTCAGAGCATGACGGGCTGGGGGCTGTGGATCATCTTCAAGCCAAACACTCCGGTTTTGTAGGTGTCTCTTTTGAATATTTAATTTGGCACATGGCAAATGCATGGTTCTTTGGAAACTGGCTGAAACATCCCCAAAACTAAACAAGAACAGTCCTAAGCCACTCTCTGGCATAGAGTTCATCCACACCTACTTTGCCCTGCGGTTTTCACCCAGGAAAACACGTTCTTCAGTGCTCAATCGGAAAAAACGACAATTGGTTTTTCCTGGGGAAAGTGGTGGGGCAAGGGCAAAGCCATTCAGACCTGTGCCTGGAAAGCACAGGACAAGCTGAAAACTGCTCAGCCCCAGGCTTTCTAGGCCCAGGACAAGTATGGACAAGCCCTCAGTAGTAGGGTTGGGATAGGTATTGGATGACCCCCTGGATCCCTCAATGCAAGACTCTTGAACGCCCTTCCCTGCCTGCCCATCCTTCATGCTTCTCCCGTTGGCCTTGTCCTTGCCCCAATGATCCCATCAGGTGTGCTCCTGCTCATGGCTTCAGTTGGGAAATGTCTCGTCTTATATATATGACAGAGAGAGTGATATTTGTTGAAAGAGGATGGCTTCCGTTGCAACAGAGGAGACCATCAAGGCAGTAACAGAGCCAAGGAGACAGTAACTAGTTTTGATCTGGCTTTTTGACAAGGGGGTCACCTTTGAGGAGAGGCACTGTGGGTGGTTGACCAGGCCTCATAAAGTAGACTGTCCATACTGTTGTCACAGCTGCCTCTCCATTCACACATCTCTCTTGCCTCTGGTTGGGAAACAGGAGAGTGAGACGGGGCTCCTCATTGTGGCTGTATTTGGCTGGAGGGCCTCCAGTTTCTGATCCCAACCAAAAGCATTACAGAGTCAACGAAAGTCTGAGACCCACCAAACATTTTCTCATCTGTTTTACAGAGTGGCTCTGTGCATGTGGAGAAGGCCTTTTCTGCAGCACCGAGGCTACATACACAACACACATTTAAAGCACACCCCTTCCAAAGAATCCTGGGAACTGTAGTTCACCCCCACAGAGAAGCAATTCTAAGCATTACAGTTCTTGGGATTGTGGGAGATGAGAGGGAATGTGGATGAGGGAATATTGATTAATATTTCCTATCCCAGCTTGTGCTAACAAGCTCCAAACTAGCAGAGTTTCTCATCCCCAATAAAGCGCAGCAAAGCGTGGCGTTTAAGTTCCTATGAACTTCTAGAACAAGGCAGATCCTGGCATATAATTCCCCTGCTTCCCTCTTAAAAGAAAATACGCGACACATAAGCTTATAAAAGTATAAAGCTTTTACTTACAGACATTCCAAGCTCATACAGGCAGTCTCAGAAAGGCAGGCTAGCTTAGATTAAATGTATGTACATGTGGACACTCTCCTTAAGGGAGAAGGGTCCACTTGGGCCCTCTCGGCTGGAAGCCAAGAGTGCATCTCTTGAGATGTTGCATCTTCGGAGTCCTGGAGGGAAGAGAGAGAGAGTAGCAGCTCACCTGTATCTTTGAATAGCTACAGGTAAGGCCACTCCCACTTCTGGTCACACAAAGGAAGTGATTTCAGCCTTGGCACAGGAAACTCTACCTGGAGGACCAAGTCCCCTTTGTGTACACTCTAGGAATGTTGTGATTGACTGCACCAGTGTTATACATCCCACAAACCCCTTCTCAGTCTGAACAACATTTAACAAACATAAAACAACTTTATTCAACCACCCAGAGTCCCAGCTTGACACGCAGGTTCTGGAAACTCTCTCGTGGCAAGGGTTTCGTGAGAATGTCCGCAGTCATCTCCTGAGTATTACAGTAGGACATTTCTACTAGTCCATCTTGGATCATCTGGCGAATGAAGTGATACCTGACCCCAATGTGTTTTGAACGTGCAAGGAACTTTTCGGTTTGCGCTAGCTGCAGGCAGCCTTGATTGTCCTCCATCAAGCTGACAGGTCCTTTTCTCGGCAAACCAAAGTCTGTCAGGAGTTGATCCAGCCAGATGATCTCTCTGCATGCTTCCGAAGCTGAAATATATTCACTCTCTGTGGACGATAAGGCTACACATTTCTGTTTATAACTGCCCCAAATGATAGGTGCATTTCCAAACATAAAAACATAACCACTTGTGGATTTGTAATCCGCCTTATCCCCAGCCCAATCTGCATCACTGTACCCAACCAACTTAGGGTCCCTTACAGCTGGCAATCTTAATTTACAATTCATTGTACCCTTGAGGTAACGCACCACCCTCTTGACCCCACCCAAGTCATGTTCAGTGGGAGAACTCACTTTTCTGCTTAGGATCCCCACTGCACTTGCTATGTCAGGTCTGCTGGTAGTAACCAAATACAAAAGTTTACCAATCGCTGACCTGTATTCGCTGTTGTCTGGCAGCAGCTTCGAATCTTGCTGATTCTTTAGAAAATCTGTGGCCATGGGTGTCGCGACAGGGTGTGCACCTTGCATCTGCATACTTTCTATCAGTTCTATTATCTTCTGCTTCTGGCTGAGAAGAAATGAGCCGTCTTCTTCTCTCTCAATTTGAATTCCCAAGTAATACTGGACAAGTCCCAATTCCTTTACTTCCACCTCTTTGTTGAGATGTCTGACTATGTCTTTATAGTCTCTGTCATTGGACGTTGATATTAATAAATCATCGACAAAAGCCAGAATGTAAGAGAATTGTCCATTTCTGTTCTTAGTGTACAGGCACTTGTCAGCTGTTGACTGCTTGTACCCAAGCTGAACCAGCATTTCATGTAATTTCTGGTTCCATGCTCTTGCAGCTTGTTTCAAACCGTAAATTCCTTTCTGAAGTTTACATACAAGATGTGCCTCATTTTGCTTGATAAAGCCTTTGGGCTGCTTCATATAAATCTGTTCAGAAATCGTCCCATGAAGAAAAGCTGTTGCTATGTCGACATGACGGACTGATAGGCCTTTAGATGCTGCAATACTTAGAAGTAATCTAACACTGCTGTATCGCACTGTAGGCGCAAATACTTGATCATAGTCTTCGCCATACTGTTGTGAAAATCCTTGTGCTACAAGCCTAGCTTTGTAGCGTTGCACCTCCCCTTCTGACCCCTTCTTAAGCTTGAACACCCACTTGGACCCAATTGCCTTCTTACCAGGAGGTAGCTCTGTCAGGGTCCAGGTCTTGTTGCGATGCAGTGCATCCATCTCTTCCTGCGCGGCTTGCTTCCAGAGACTGGCCTCAGCAGCTGGCAACCGTTGAACCTGTTCCCACGTGGAAGGTTCCTGTGGTGGCGCCGACCCTGCAAAGTAGGACAGTCGTAGTGGTGGAACGCCTCTGTTGGACCTGGAGGAACGTCTGACCTCTGGCTCTTGTTGAACCGCATCAGCTTCCTCATCTCCTTCCAATGGCGGCATCCCTGCATACGGGTCCTCTTCGTCTCTGGAGCCTTCTGACATCTGGTCCTCCGCGTCTTCTGGGGTGTCATCTGTAGGGGGTGCTACAACACTAGGAGGTACAATACTAGGAGGTGGATTAGTTTCTGGTATGGCTTCAAAAGGAAAACTTACAAACTCCTCTGTTGGTGGCTCATTGGAACAGTCAATTGCTGTGTTCCTTGTGTCAGCCTTTTCATACTCCTCAAAATGAATCACGTGATGTGAACTTGTTTTCCCTGTTTGTAAGTCCACAACTCTGTAGCCTTTTCCTCCAGAAGCGTATCCAACTAGGATACCAGGCTTTGCTCTGGAGTCAAGTTTGTGTCTGTGCTCCTTGGGCACGTGGTAATAGCACAAACTTCCAAATACACGTATGTGTGACAAATTTGGGACTCTTCCATGCCAAAGTTCAAATGGCGTGCGCTCTGTGCCTTTTGTTGGCAGCCTATTCTGTATATAAATCGCAGTATTTGCTGCCTCGCCCCAAAGTTTCTTTGACAAGTTGGATCCTTTTAGCATACACCTTGTCATCTCTAGGATGGACCTAAATTTCCTCTCAGCAATAGAGTTCTGTTGAGGTGTGTAGCTAACTGTGGTCACATGTGCTATGCCTTCCTGAGCCATGAAGGCTTCCATTTCACGTGAGCAAAACTCCCCACCATTATCAGACATTAGGGTGGTGGGTGCTCGCCGGAATTTGTTCTTGACCATGCTTACGTATTGCTTGAACAATTCCACTGTTTCACTCTTCTCTTTGAGAAGGTATCCCACACAAAACCTTGAATAATCATCCAAAAAGATAAGAATATACCTATTTCCTCCTAAAGAAGGTATATTCATAGGTCCAGCTAAATCAGTGTACACAATGTCCAGAACTTTTGTGCTTCTCTTTTCTGCACAACGTGGGAAAGAAGGTTTGACTCCTTTTTCACTTACACAAGTTACACATTTTGGTGTGGGTGTGCTACTTTTGTTTACCTGTAGACCTCTCACAAGATCTCCATTCTGCAGTCCCTGGATGACTCTGATATCCCGGTGACCCAGTCTTCGATGCCAGAGCTCCAGATCTGCTTCATGCTTCTGCTTGGATTGGGCGACTTGTGCTGATTGGTTTTCTGAAACGTTAATCTCATAAACACCATTGATTAGTTTCCCTTGAGCATAAACCTCATCATTTTTCGTTACATTGCATTCTCCATTGGCAAATGTAACCTTGAAACCTTTCTTGTCTAAAGCAGACACACTAAGCAAGTTACAATTCAATTCTGGGACATATTGAACATTAGGCACAGTTGTTTCAAGAGATTCATTGTTCACCTTGAATTTCAAACGCATTGAACCTGCACCTTGTGATTTTAGAACATTTCCATCAGCAATCTGGATTTCAGTCCATTCACTATCATTAATTTCTCTGAAATATTCTCTTTTATGCGCAAAATGGCTTGTAGCTCCCGAATCTAAAATAAATTGGTCACTTTTCCTTTCATTTCTTTGCACATTTAAACTCTTTTCTTGCAGTAGAAATGTACGCTCGTGACCCCCCTTCTTTTCACCTTTTGGTTGAAAGGGGCGGGACTTATTCTTGGGCTTCTGGCAACTCCTTGCAATGTGCCCTTTTAAATTGCAGTTATGGCATATTAATTCTTTGGACACTTCCTTAGACTTGGGAAATTGCTTAGAAACATAACTTGTGTCCCTCCTTGGATTCCTTTGTGGAGAATCAAGGTAATCTCTGCATTCCTCTCTTAAGTGATTTACTAGTTCATTAAAAGTCAAATCTCTGGTGTGATCCATTATACTCTTAAATGAAGTAAATTCTTTTCCTAATGATGCCAGCATAAAAGTCACTTTGGTTGCATCATCAAAAGCTCTGGGAGTTAGGGCAATCCTTTGAACAATTTCATTAAAGTCCTTAAAATGCCCTGTAAATTGTTCTCTGGAATTCATCTTTAACTTCAGCAGTTTATCCAATAAATGTCTATAAGAGTTCTCTGATGATTGTGCATAAACCCTCTCAATATCCTTTAGAATCTGAGATGCATCACTTTCATAGTCAATCAGAGATAAATGCTCATCTTTCAAACTGCTCAAAATTATGTGTTTAGCTTCTGCATCTTGCCTTTCCCAATCTGCTTTCTTGGTTAAATCAGCAAAATCAGGTTTGGGATCTTTCACCGCTTTAAGCACTTGTTTTGCACCAAGATGCACTAAAAGGCGCTGCTTCCATTGCACAAAGTTACGATCATTCAGCAGCATAAAGCTTGATCTTGCTTCACTATCAAATCCTGAGCTTGCCATCTTAATCCTCAAAAATTGAAAAATTTTCAAAATTCCCAAAAATGGCTAAAATTCAAAAATCAAAACTTAAAAATCTCAAAATGCAAACTAATCTTCACTGCCTCTGAGGTCTGTGAGCTCTGAGGGAGGGGAGGGGTCGCTAATCCCCCTTTTCACAGCACAATGGAGAACAAAAGACCATGTGCTTACCAGGAAGTACAAACAGAAAAATTCTACTCTGCCAAAAATCACAATCCAAAGCAATCCTGTAAAAATACACAAAATACGCAGTTCTGGGCCCATAACCCTTTGTGGGAGATGAGAGGGAATGTGGATGAGGGAATATTGATTAATATTTCCTATCCCAGCTTGTGCTAACAAGCTCCAAACTAGCAGAGTTTCTCATCCCCAATAAAGCGCAGCAAAGCGTGGCGTTTAAGTTCCTATGAACTTCTAGAACAAGGCAGATCCTGGCATATAATTCCCCTGCTTCCCTCTTAAAAGAAAATACGCGACACATAAGCTTATAAAAGTATAAAGCTTTTACTTACAGACATTCCAAGCTCATACAGGCAGTCTCAGAAAGGCAGGCTAGCTTAGATTAAATGTATGTACATGTGGACACTCTCCTTAAGGGAGAAGGGTCCACTTGGGCCCTCTCGGCTGGAAGCCAAGAGTGCATCTCTTGAGATGTTGCATCTTCGGAGTCCTGGAGGGAAGAGAGAGAGAGTAGCAGCTCACCTGTATCTTTGAATAGCTACAGGTAAGGCCACTCCCACTTCTGGTCACACAAAGGAAGTGATTTCAGCCTTGGCACAGGAAACTCTACCTGGAGGACCAAGTCCCCTTTGTGTACACTCTAGGAATGTTGTGATTGACTGCACCAGTGTTATACATCCCACAGGGATTTGGGGTGTAGGAGGGAAAATGTGTTTAAATGTATGGTATGCATGCTGCCTTGACGACAAATATCTGTATAGTTAAAGCTATGGTTTTCCCAGTAGTGATATATGGAAGTGAGAGCTGGACCACAAAGAAGGCTGATTGCTGAAGAATTGATGCTTTTGAATTATGGTGCTGAAGGAGACTCTTGAGAGTCCCATGGACTCCAAGAAGATCAGACCTATCCATTCTGAAGGAAATCAGTCTTGAGTGCTCACTGGAAGGACAGATCCTGAAGCTGAAGCTCCAATACTTTGGCCATCTCATAAGAAGAGAAGACTCCCTGGAAAAGAGCCTGATGTTGGGAAAGATGGAGGGCACAAGGAGAAGGGGACAACAGAGGACGAGATGGTTGGACAGTGTTCTCGAAGCTACCAACATGAGTCTGACCAAACTGCAGGAGGCAGTGGAAGACAGGAGTGCCTGGCATGCTCTGGTCCATGGGGTCACGAAGAGTCGGACATGACTAAACGACTAAACAACATGCATGCTGCCTGAGTAATGACTGTCCATATCTCTGGAATTGAGGAAAGAAAGCACTTAGGCCATGGTTCTCATGCAAGCTGAATCCAAAGCACCCAGTCTTTGAAAGAAACAGCTCATTTGCACAGGCCCTGGGGTTTCCAGTTTGTCATTTGTTTAATTTGTACCAGCCTAACCTAGTTTAGTCCTTTAAAAAGCCTGTCTTGTAAAATAATCTAGTAGCTCTGTCACATCCTAGCCTAACATGTACCTAGAGCCGTGAGCTAATACAGACCACATTCACACCATGCATTCAAGGCACTTTAAGCTTCCTCCAAAGAATCCTGGGAACTGTAGTTTGTTAACTTTCAGCACCCTCATCAGGTGACACACCTGCCCAAGCCAACACCCTTAACAAACTATGGTTCTCAGTAAGCCTTAAGGGAAGCCATGGCAGTTAAAGTGAAACCAGAGTGCTTTACACATTCAGGGTGCTAGCAGGAGTGACTCCACGCCAGCCTAGAGGCTCATTGCCTGGGTTCAGCCCCATTCCCAGAAAATCACCAGCAAGCAGGTGCAATGTGCTATTCTCACTGTGTTCCATTCCTTTATTTTCTGGCCAGGGGGCGGGATTCTTAACAAAACCAGGCAGCAAAAAGCAACATGGAAGTCCAAGCGCAGGCAGAGACTTCCACTGTAAATTTCCTTTCTAAAACATTTCTAATATTAAAGTATCTTGGTGTATCTGGCAGCCAGGAAGTGCCACTTGCCATCTTTCAAAAGAATATAGGAAGCTCTGCTTGAGTGCCTGGAAATGAATACTTACAAGAAAAGGCTCTGTGTGTAATGTTCATCATCAGAGGCACTTTGCTTGCATCCGTCCCTTCCCCCACCCCTCGTCCTGCTACTGTAGCTCACAAATCGTGGCAGGTATATCATCTCAGTAATTTGCTCCTAGGAGACGATGCTATTTTTTGTGCTGCTGCAAACCTTATTGATGGGCAAGTAGTTTTGCCCCTGAGGAACTACCATCCAAAGGGGAGGAGTGCGCTTTACAGCCCCATTGAGGTACATACAGACTTGTACCTCTTTTTAAAGAGATTGCAGTGCAATCATGTATCTGCCTGCTCAAAGTGGAAGGTCTGGCCAAGTCCAAAGGGGCTTTCCCCTAGAAAAGAGGGCAAAGGATTGCAGCCTTAAGCCCTTAGTTCTATGTAGTATGCATAGAGGAGCTGGACATGGAACCTGAGGCTGGTGCACTCCTGTGGATTCACACCTCTACATCTGATGATTCCTGATGATTCTCTCCCCCCCCCTGACTCCAGTCAACTCTACACGAAGAAGGGTCTTGCTGACGCACTTTTGCGTGTGCCAGGTCCGTCTCTTCTTAGCTGCCTGCAGTTTCTCAGGAATGAGTCAGCTCTGGAATAGGCAGGTTTACAACTCACGTTTTACAGCTTGTCTGAAGCACAACAATATGGTTGCTATGCCTGTGGAAGGAACTAATCTCCTCCTCAGCTACTTGGCATGAGGAGGAAGAGAAGCCACCCAAGGGCGGACTTAAGGACTCCTTAAGATGGACCGAAAGAACTGAGAAATGTCCTCTTTGCTTCTTCAGTCAAGGGCTCCTGCTCTAGTTCATACTTGCAGTAATATCATGCTCCAACTGCTCTTCTGGGGATTCGGGACTCAGAAGAAGCAGTCTGAACATAAGCACATCTGGAGTTGGACCAACAGTCTGTTTAGGTCTCCTCTTCCCCCAAAGGCCAGGCAGATGCTGGAGGAGGCAGGTTCACAAGAAAGACACATTCTCTACCAACTGAGCTATCCCAGCCATTGTGTTCAGCTGGGTCATACATATGTCTAAGTTTTAAAAATTATATGCTAGTAGCTGTTACAAATAGCTGGCAAAATGAGTTGCATAGTTCATTATGCATTCTGTAAAAAAGTACTCATGTTTCTTTGTCTTAAAAAAGCTGTTAACAATATCAGCACCTGTGTGTTCTCAAGGTGAGGGTGAGTCCCATTGCACAAGCAAACTTCATTTATGTGCACACAAGCTCAGTCAAATCCCACCCTTCACTTCCCCCCTCTTTGTTAGCTTCCCCTTTTTCTTGTTAAATGTGCAAATAAAACATTAAAAAGGGATTTGTCATAAACTGTTTATATGTAAAGCACAATGAAGCACTGAGAAAACAGAGCAAGTGAGATAACTGGTTCCATTAAAAGTATTTATTATTTCTTAAAACCAAGTGACTTTAAATGCATTTTTATATTTGAAAATGTCCAAAGCAAAAAATAAAGTCATATATGATAAAGGTAAATCAGGAAAAAAAACAAAAGGGTTTCGACAAGGACCATTAGTTTATTTTTGCCCAAAAGAATCAGGCTGGACTTGATGAGCAAGGACCCTTCCAACTCAGAGGCTCTATGATTCCAAGTTATACAACTCTCTCACACCGCTGCCACCTGGCCTGGCGATAAGGAGAGTTGAGCCACTCTGCAGGGCTCAGCATGGCACCTGAGTAAGCCCTGCTACTCACAAAAACGCAGGCCCTACCTCTCAGCCATACTTACCCTGGTGAGGTTGCTTATTTGGCTCCATCTCACCTCATTGCCACTGAATGGTCCCTGTGAAAAGCAAGTGTGCAGCAGAAGAAGAGTACTTTCCAGCTTTCACAAAGTTACAATTCCCAGGATTTTTCATAAGGCATGACAGGAAAGCCAGCTTAAATTTCTGGCACGTGTATGTCTCAATACGTTGTTGTTGTTGTTGTTTATTCACAGAGCTACTGAAGTTTGTGACACTTTGCAGAATGTAAGCTTTAATTTATGTTTTAAAGTTGCTTTTCTGCCCCTAAGGAGCTTACAATCTAAATTTTGACAGGAGGAAGACAGAAGCAAGAGGAAGAGAGGAAGAATGTGGGCAGATATCTTTACTTAGGCTTCGTTGCAGGGGCAACTACTAAGCCAAAAGTGATGGCATAGGCAGTTCTGGGTTAAATGGGATCTCAAACCTGGCAAATGAAATGTGGCATATTTTTAATAAAACCATGAAAGCTGCAAATGCCAGAGCCTGTGGCATCTCTGGAGCTAATAAGCAGCCTGACAGGGGCTGGCAACTGTCATGGAAGTGGCATACAAAATTAGTATGTTGCTGCCCACTGCTCAGCTTTGTGAACAAGCAATTAAGCCAAAGCAAGCTCACCAGCAGCTCTTTTGCAGAAACATCTAGAAGTTCAACACTATTGCCATTAGATCGTCCCTTAAGGCACGTAAGAGAAGCACCGGTTCTAACTACCCTCTGCTACCCTGCTTAGTTCTGCATTTATGTGGTGGTGGGTAGCTGCAGCTTGTGACCTTCTGAGTTATCGGTGAAGGGAAAAGGTTGTCAATGTGTAGGAAGCCGGCTCAAGGCTGAGCTCCTGGAGATCTCTCGGTATGCATTGCGCAGCAGCACATAAGGGAAGCAGGTCTCCAGCATATCAGTGGTCAAGAAGGACGACTCCTCCACAAGCTGAAAAAGAGGCAGAGAAAATGTGTACGTGGTTACCTTGTACTGCCAGCTAGCTTAAGGGCCATGGCATGATGCATACTGGGTGCAGAAGATATCCAGATTCTGCACCCCAAGTATATTTTGGATGTTGCCTGATGATGCCAATGATGCCACCCTAGAGAGCAGTAGGCAGTTTAAAGGAGGGCTTGTGATATGCACACTCTTCCTGTTTTCACCTCTGCTGAACAGGTTTTGGCAGTTTTTAAAAACATGGTATCAAAACCTGTTTCACCTCAGAGTTGACACAGCAGGGCAAAAAATGTAGGGAAAGAGAAATGAAACCTGTGTCAAACCACTTTCAACCGTCCTAAAAACTATGGTAAACTCTGCAGTCTTGCTGTGTTATGATATCTGTTTCTATGACAATTCCACAGGTCCAATGGAAAAACCACGGAGCCTTGGATATGGGCTGGCTGGCTGACATACTGTAGCTTGACACCAAGGCAGGAGGCAGGTTTCTGAGAGAGGCAAAGCAAAAGTGGCTGGGGAGAGACATCACTTCCCATGATGTGCACACACGTTTCTTCTGACGCACTTTCTCTTCTCCTTGTACAGATTACAATACTGGCATATCAGAGGAAAAGTGGTAATAGTGTATATACTCCACAAGCAGAAAGTCCTCTCAACTCTGGAGAGAGGGAAAACCACCATCATATGATCTGCTTTTAGCCCAGATGTTCAGGTTCTGAATTCCAAATAAATAACACAATGTTTACATTCCCACCTCTCACTGATATTACAAAAAAGGTGCTCTTAGATTGGACAGAATATGTCAAACCTCAGGTCTAGCTACCTTGGAATCTGGAGTGGTACAAAAGCAAAAGCAACAGAAAATCAGGGCACGTAGATAGCCCTTTGCACATGTGGATGATGAAGGTATCAGATAACTAGAAGTGCTCATCTAACTCCACACCTCAAGGCATCCCTGACCGAGGCTGTCTGGCCTTTTTGTGAAAAGCTCCAGGGAAAGCAGATCTCAAAACCTTCCATGGCAGGCAGATATGTATTGCAATAGCTTCCCGCCTGCCATGGGAGGTTTGGGAATCAGTTTTCCCTGGAGCTTTTCACAAAAAGGCCAAGCAGATCTGTGCTCTGTGGAATCACTTCCCCCACTTTGAACAGGTCAGAAGCTGGGACACCACTGACCTGCATTTCCAACACATCCCAGCTATCAGCCAAGAGCCACATTTCCCCCTCTCATCCTGCTAGCAAGCCAAAAGGCAGCAAGGTTCTGCCTAAGCCAGTGTCAGAGGAGCAGCTATCCCAGCCCTCCAATTGGGACAGAGAGTGAACGCCATGCTGGCCAGCTCGTTCGCAAGCTCCAGATTGAAACATTTGCATTTAAATTGCTTTGCCGCAGAAGCAGTTCGCCTGGCGAATATCAATCCCTCCGGGGAATCCAGGCACTCCCTAGCTGAGATGTCTCCTACCATCAGTAGAAGAATCAATAACCATCTCCGCTGCCACAGGAGCTCCTAATGGAGATGCATCACCTGCGCTGCTTCAGGTACCAAAGTGTGGCCTCTTGCTTCTACAGATTGGATCTCTTCACCTGGCCTGAAACCACTAGGCTCTCTCCTCACTGGAGGCTCCCCATCAAAGGACTACATCTGTGCTGCCAGTTTGCAACAAAAAGCCAATACCACTGGAGGGTCCTACATCTATCAGCCACTTTCAAAACTGCACCCCACCCATGTCACATGGCTTGGCTCACTTGTTTGAGCCATGGCAGCTGGCAAATTAGCAGGGCATATATTGGATCTGCTCCTTCACCTCCACCATGGTCCTCATCCAGCTGTAGCCTCAGCTTGCCCCCTCCTCTTGGAGGAGTCTTGCTTCCAGTGTCCAAGAGAGTATCACCAGGCATACACTGCCTCACCTACACCTGAGCACGCCAGGTAGATTACCTACAGCATAGTCTCTGCTATATAACCAGGGCCTCTTCACCATTCCATTGCCCCTCCTGAGCAGCAGACTTGTTTATCTGTTTCTTAAGAATGTAGTTTGGAGCGTTGTGCAAAAGAGAAGGAAATATAGAAGAAAAAGGAACAAAGTTTGCACCAAGGAGGCTATAAAGTTCCAACTGGATGGTTATAACAGGATGTGCTGTGAGCATTATGGAGGAAAGGCTGGCTCAGAAGACACTCAGCACAAGAGAGGTGGAAATCACGGGGCTCCATAATGAGAGAAAGAAGCATATTTCAAACATTGAGGCGAAATCCAGAGTAGGTATCATGATTTCTGCTTGAGCGTGTTAAAATCTTGTGTGTGTCATCCTCCTCATTTATGTGTCATTTAAGATGTTTTAAAACCCTACTTATAACACGGTTTAATTTTGTCCTTTTTAATCACAACAGCTCTGTTCCTAGCCAGCCATGGAAGCATGGCAAGCCCTGATCTGCTGCATCTTTGCAAAGCAGTTCCTCCTCACAGGCTGTAGAAGGTAGCCTAGAGGACAGTCTGACTTTTCTGCTTCTGGGGCCCCATTTATGCATCCGGATGACTTCCTGCAGACCGATAAAATAATCTTCAATCAAGAAAATGCTTATCTTCCACCCCTCAAAGCAGGGTGATGACAGATGCAAGGTAAAGAGAGAACTCAGCCTAGGCAGCCCTTGGCTGACGCTTTGCTACCGAAGAGCCAGCCAGCCTGAGAGGGGCAGAAAAAGAAGGGGAGCCAGGAGCAAGGGCGAGATGGAGAAGCCGCTGTTTCTGCCAGGACATTATTATTTTATTTTTAAAGCAGGGTGGCAGTTGCTTTTTAAGGGGGAGGGTGTGAGAGGAAAGGGGGCACACAGACACACACCTCAGGGGAAAGCAGGAAAATAAAGGGGAGGACGAGGGGCGAGGGGGGGTATGGACAGGAAACCCACCCAGAAGCGGATCCTGGAGCCTGAACTGCAGCTACTGTAAATCAAAGCACTTCCAATATTGAAACATCAATCCCACATTGGCCAACATCTTACGGCTGGCAGAGAGACAAACACACACACACACACACACACACACACACACACACGGAGAGAGAGTTTCTTCCTAGAAAAAGGGTGCTGGTACTGTGTACTGTTGTGTACCACCAGAAAAAAAGCATGGGCACCAATGTCTATAAAGCATTTTTTACACATGAAGTGTTTAAAAATAAAGCTATTATTCTTTTTTGCAGCATTCAGGGATGATTAATCCCATTTTAAAGGTAGAGAAGGAGAGGACTGAGCAGTAGAGGTGTTGTCAGGGCAGGACTATGAAGCAGAATGAGCAAGAACACACACACACAGACACACACACCCAAAAAGATTTGCATGTTCATTCCTATATGGGAAGATGCAATGATTTGAAGCTGCTGCAGGTCCTTCAATCTAGGACTAGGACCTAAGGATTGCCAGGTGAGCATTCAGGCGGTTTGCTCCTACCCACCTCCAGCCAAAGGAGCGAACTCGGGGGCTATTTCTAAAGAGCTTAAGGGTTGTGCAGAAATTAAAAACCATGGCTGTTAGTACCCGTTGGCTCACAATGTAAGGGACACAATTCAGAAGGGGAAAGGAATGAGGGAGGGGGGGAAATAGGACAGATGCTCCCTGATCCTTATAATAGTTTCTAGATCATCATCAAGCTTTGCTTGCTTGCCCGTGCTCTTTGAAGCTTCTGTTGCTGGACACACACCTGTCTTACTTTGAACTCTAAAGGAGCTGGAACTGAAAAAAATTAAATATAAGTATTCTCATAGGAGGCCCTCTTTTTTCTCATATGACTGCAATTCAGAGGCAGGGGTGGAGCTACCTGCCCTGGCACCCGGAGCGGTGCGGGGGCAGGGCTAGCCGCCTGCAGTGCGAGCTGCCCACACGGTGAGTGTCCTTAGCCACACGCCGCCTGTGCGGCGAGCGGAGGGGGGGCACTGCTAGCCACCCGCACGGCGAGCTTCCCTAGCCGCCTGCCACCCACACGGGGAGGGGCGTCGCTACCCACACACGGCAGCATCGTCCCTAGCAGCCCGCCACCCGCACAGCGAGCGGGGGGTGGCGCAGCGATGTCACCCACCCTCACGGCTGACATCCTTCCCCTATAGGATACTCACCAATTGCATGAGGAGTGAAATGGATTCCCTGTTCTTGGTTTTCAGCCGGTCAGCTTCTTGTCCCAGCTGTAAGAGGCTAACAGAGGCCAGCTACGAAGACAGGAAAAAGACAATAAAAGCCAAGTCAAACCGCCTGTGGTCAACAGCAGCCAGAGATGGAAAATCTTCCCAGTTTGCATCTGCACTGCAATCACTTTAAAGATTTTATTATTTTTACTGTTTTATCACTCATGTTTGCTGCCCTGGGCTCCTTTGGGAGGAAGAGTGGGATAAAATAAATAAATAAATAAATTTAACGGGTGCAATTAATCAGAGTTTTACTTGTAGTTTGAAGAAGCATACTGGTTTGTGCCAGGGTTTGTGCCCTTCTAACAACCCTCGCTTAAACAAAGGAATAGAGGGTCCAAAGTAAGAAATGTTTGTGTTCTCTAACACAAGCTAGCACAGTTGCAGGCAACCACTTTTTTAAAAAAATGAAAAGCAGTGGGGGAGGCTGCATTCAAAAAAGAGCAAGACCAGATTAGATGCTTAACCCCTGCAGCCATTTTTTTCTGCTCAAAATTGCCTTCCCTCCTCCATCTGTTTTTCTCCCCACTAGGAAAAAAATAAATTCCAGGTGTGGTAAAGAAACTTGGGAGAGAGCATGGGCATAGCCAGGATTTTTGTTAGGGTGGGAGCAGGACTTTTCGGGCGGGGGGGGGGCAGAACCGACATAATTGGTCAATTAGTTAAGTATTTCTATTGTTTTACTTGATAGGGGGCAGCTGCTAGTAGCATGCTTAGCTTTGCATAGGCCCCTCCTCTACAGCCAGCATGAAAACACAGTCTGCTAGCCTCCTAAGCTGGTAAAAAAAGTGGGTGCTTACTTCTAGCCAAGTGGGTTGGTGGGTGAGGAATGGATCACTCCATTCTGCCTCTGCTAGCGCATTGTGCTTTCCATGCTTGTGGTGGTGGAAGAGACTTTTCTTCCTCCACAGCTATGATGGAAACCAAACAGTCTGGCAGAGCTGAAATGGAGTGGACCTGTCTTCTGCCAGCCCTCCCTCTTGCCTGCATGCAATTCTGGGTCACCTATGACTTCCCGATGAGTTGTTAAATACAGGGCTGATTTAAAAAACAGATTTAAAACAAACAGCAGTCAAATGCAGCAACCAAAGAGGGCATATGCCTCACCATCCCACCAGATGTGATTAAAATAATGAAAATGGCTTTTCTTTCTTTAAAACAAGGAACCCTTAAAAAAAAACCCAGTGTATTACATGCCAAACAGAAACTGTCCTTTTTCTTCAGAATCTTCATAAAAGCACCTTTCTTTTGTGCAATATGTTAATTTAATCAGCTCAAGTTAAAAACTAGGGTATCTTTAATTGGTTCACAATCTCAGCAGGAGCACATCTAATTCTATATGCCAGAGCTAGTTGCAAAAAGAACATATTTTCCAGGTATTTTTTGCCATTCCTGTTCTGATAGATCTCCTACACAACAGGCAGAAATTCAAACAGCGAAATGCTTCTCCATCTTTTCACCTCCAGGTCATGGGAAAAGCTATCCTTGTTGAATTTCTGCTTGTTGGGGGAGAGGGGAGAGGGGTGGTGACATTATCCAGGTGCCAGTCTACTAACTTCCAATGCACCTGACTGCCTACTATGGGATCTCTGCTGAAATGAGCTGCAAGGAAACATTTCACCTGGTGTGATGGTGCCGGAAACATGAACTGCCATTGCAGCTAATCAACAGATAAATCATACCAACTCCTATAGGCCAGAAATAAGAAAGTGATCATGCTTAGCGGTCCCTCTATCCATCACCCACAGCCAGCGGGATTGACTCTTCTCATACTGCCAGCCTGGGATAATACAGTTGCGTGATACATGAGCAGCCTTAAATGTTAGCAGGAAGAAAGCTACCGATATCTGTTGGCATCTGCAAGGCCTTGGGATCCATCCCCAATCGAGCACACAGGCAGTTAAAGTCCATGGAGGAGCCAACAGTAATTGCAATCATATTCAATCTGGCGTCTCAGTGCTCCTGGGAGCAATGTATGAGTTGTCTGCCAACTCTGGAAAAATCCTAAGTAGATAATTTGGTCACACCTGTGAATTCGCAGACTGCTTTCCCCCTTTTTCCTTTTGCACCAAGTGGCAGCCCAGGTTATGGGCATTCTCTGTTTCTGGCCAATAGGAGGCAAGAGGCTTGAGACCTTCCTTGCAAGGATAAGAAGGCAACAAGCTTTGTGTCTGGCTGTGGCAACGCCCAAGTGGGGTTTCGAGCAGGCCAAAGGGGAAGCAAAGACCCCAGCAGATGTGACGGGTGAGTGGCTATGGATTTTCACACACACACACACACACACACACACACACACCCCACAATCAGACCCATATATAACATTTCCATGGTGACCACACTGAAAGAATGCTGTATAATTAAAATCAACCAGGAGACTTCAGATCTGCCCACCATGTATAAGTCCACATAGTCTCAGCGTTTCTGCAGCAAATGAAAATGAAATGAAAAAGAAACTGCTTCTCAGTAATCAACAACTCATCACTAGCAAGCAAAATTTCAATTTTCAGTAAGCTGAATGGCAAAAGCAAAGAAATGTTTTTGTCTTATTATTAGGGCATTGAAAAAGACAGGTGGGGGTCATCTAGTATACCACCTGCACCACAAATGCAGCATATTTAGCTGAATGGCACATTCCTGAGCATTTGTTCAGAACAGCAGAAGGCATCTGTTGTAAATGCTCCCCTTATCAGGACTCTCAAAAACCAGGCAAGCAACATTTTTATCATGCAGTCCCAGGGTGAGTGCTTTTAAAAGCCTGATAAAAAGAGACAGATCTTACAGTATGAAAGAAATCCTCGCATCTGATTTTTAAAGTTTAGTTCACATGACACCGAGTTCCAGCCTGCACAGGAGCATGCAGCTGGCAATGAAGACGGCAGCTTTTGTTAATAACAACAAACAGGCAATTATATAACACATTCAGATGTTCAGTGTTCAAAGCATTTCACCTGCATTACCATATTAATCCTTAGAACAGCACTGTGAGGTAGTCCAATATGAATATTGCCACCTTAATACTGCAGATGAGAATGCTGAGGCTTGTTTAAGACTGCAATCTCATACCCACTTCCCTGGGAGTGTGTGCCATTGAGCACAATGGGCCTTACTTCTGTGTAGACATGTATAGGATGGTGCTGCAAAGGAGTCGGCAATTAAGCTGAGACTCAAATCAGCAACTTCTAACATAGTCCATTCTTTTAACTGTTATGCTACGCAAACTTCTCTCCAGGCTTACTACTTTTGCCTTTGTTTATACAGCACGCCTCCTATATAGAAGCAGTATTATACTGATCAAGGTTGAAGGCTTTGTCTGTGGATAGATAACCCCAACTCTGCAGGGCCCCCAAAGCTCTACATGGTGGTGTTCAATGCATGTTATCGCCCAGAGAAAATCAAGAGCTTCACTTACCATCAGGAATTCCTTGAGATGAGTCTCAATGTTCTTGTTGTAGATTGTAAAGAGGGCAGCCGATACTTGGATGATGGCTTTGGCTAGGCAGTGGATGTTGTTGATGAAGCCTATGCACAAAAACATACCGGGGGGGGGGGGAGAGAGAGAGAGAGAGAGAGAAGGGAAGGGAATTACACCAATTCCAAACATTTTAAACAGCTAAATGGACCTGGAGACTGGAGGTAAGTGCGAGCCTTGACCCCTCTCAGTTAAGCACTGCCTTGAAGGCAGGAACACGCACAACAGAATGGACTGATGCAAACCAGATCCCTTTTCTTCCTGTTACATTCAGGTCTCCATCTCTCCTACCTTCCTGTGTGGTTCCTATTAAATGTTCCTGGTACCTAAGTTTTTGAAACACCAGGCTGGGCTGCTGTAATTTGTAGTGTGTGGAGCTATCTTTAAAGATGCTCCAGAAACTTAAAGTGGTGCAAAATGCAGCCCCCCGGGTACTGGTGGGGCCCATACAGTTACAACACACAACACCAATATGATACCCGTTGCCCTAGTTGCCAGTATGATGCCATTTCCAAGTTAAACTTCTCATTTAACTTGGACTACAGTGGAATTTGCTGCCAAGGAGTGTGGTGGAGTCTCCTTCTTTGGAGGTCTTTAAGCAGAGGCTTGACAGCCACCTGTCAGGAATGCTTTGATGGTGTTTCCTGCTTGGCAGGGGGTTGGACTGGATGGCCCTTGTGGTCTCTTCCAACTCTATGATTCTATGATTTAAACCTTCAAAGCCCTAAACAGTTGCAAGCTGGGTTACTTGAAGGACTGCCTTCTCCCACCATCATTTTGTCTATACACTTGAGATCTGCTTCCCAGTCCTGACTTGCATGCTTATCCATGAGAGCAACGGGGCTGGTAGAACTCTGTTCCAAGTGCGATCACACAAACTCCATCACTTCAAACAGGAACTTATTCAAACAGCTTATTTGTATACTGTGGCCTTATTGCATTGATTTTAACTTGGCCTGAAATCCACGGCGCTATTTTATTGCAGTTGTAATGGAATTTTATGATTATGCTAGTTGATAGATCACTGGCTATATATTTCTTACACCCATTACTTTTAGGGTTATTGTTTTAGTTTAAAAGTATGTGTTTTATATATTGTTGTATATTTGTCTGAGCTAAATTACATGTGTATCATCTTGTGAGAAAGTTTCTATTTTAAAGGCGGGACATAAATCTTTTTTTAAAAAACAAACTTTTAAAAATTCCCCCGAGATCTCGAAAAAAGAATTATCCGTACCCTCACAGCAATTGGAGGAGGGTCATAGCTCAGTGAAAGAGCATCTGTTTTGCATGCAAAAGGTCCCAGGTTCAATCCAGGTAGGGCTGACTCTTGTCTGAAACCCCAGAAAGCTGCTGCCAGTCAGTGTAGACAATACTGAGCTACACAGACTGATGGTCTTCCTATGTTCCTGGGGATTCCACCCTATACCTGGGGGTCTCAGGGTGGTTCCCCATCCCCTGACCCCAGGACTGATCCAGATTTTCTCTCCCACCCACCATTTACCCATGCTGGCATTTTCCAAAGAAAGAGAATGGCCAGTTCTAAACTTATTTTTAAATAAAATTGTTTCATATGATATATAGTTTGGCCCCTGAGAGAAGCTTACTGAACCCCAGAATCAGCTGGACCAACAATGTTTAAGCACCACACTCCGCACAGAGCTCTTATCTAGATGAGGAGGAGGTGCACTAGAGGGATGACAACAGGGCATAAAGAGGCTACTGGCTGTGCTAGGAGGTTTTGTTCTCCATCTGCTCCCATTTTTACCCTCACCACAATTTGGTAATGTGGACACGTGGAGAGACAGTGGTTGGCCCAGGGTCATCCATCACCCAGTGAGCCTTGTGGCTGATTAGGGATATGAGCCCACATTCCCAGGCCCTAGTATGGCACTCTAACCACCACACCATGCTAGCTTCCATGGAGAATGAGAGAAAGCAAAGAGCTACACTCAGGGATGCCCACAGGGCAGAGACAGCCAACTCGCCCTCTTTGACATGTTGTTGGACTACAACTCCTGCCATCCATCACCACTAGCCATGCTGGCTGATTGGAGCTGTGGCCCAAAGCTGTCTGAGGTTCACTCATGGGCTACCCCTGCATTAGGATGAGGGACAAACCTACTTCCTGCCCCGCGCCCTTTCATCTTGCATAGCCTTATCCTGAGTTCTTCTTTGTGGTGAAATGCCGGCCTCCATAGAGATACAGACAATGATAGCATTATATCGCAAATCACTAAGCAAAAGGAGGTGCTGAGCAGGAAGCTATCACCGCCTGTAGTCACTGTGACTAATACTTGGCAGGCATCTCTGCCTTGCAGATTTTCCATGAGTGAGTGGATCAATACAGGAGGTTTGGGGAGGGAGCTGTAAGCCTGCACCTTGCTTCTTACCATCTATCTCAGTGGTGTAGACTGAGGAAGGGTCCGTGGCCAGCAGCGGCAGAGACACAGCTACGAAGACCAGCAGCAAGCAGGCAGCCTTGTAGTCCTCCTCTGTGGAAGAGCTGTCTATCAGGGAGGCAAAAGGAATGATGTATAGGAAGAGATTTCAGTAATAAGCCTGATTTACACTGTTGGTTCCTCTCCCCCCCCCCCCAAGCTCGGCTGCTCAACAGACTTGACAAAAAAACCAAAACCCTAGCAGAAAAAAGGGTGGTGGTTTTTTTTAGAATTGTAGCAGCTGTGACAGGCCAATAAATTATCTGATGGATGGAGCTGGTGAGCTGAACAGAACTGACACGGCTTGGCTCCGCTTGAATCGACACGTGTGTGTCGGTGAGACATGGGAGAAGAAACTAAGAGAAAAAGTTCAGCACTGGCAGTGGTGTGTGTGTGTGTGTGTGTGCAGGGACTCTGGACTACTGCACCTTAGACAGCCAGGCGCTCCCAGCAGCATGCACCATTGAGCATCTGTGTCTGACTTGCTTGGATTCAGAACATAAGAAATGCCAGCCCACCCCTCTTCCAACCAGGGAGGATCAGGACAGCACTACTCTTTGATAGCAGCCCTCTCGCATGGAGAGAAGCCTTGGGCTGGCGGGGTGGCGGGGGGGGGGGGGAGATGTTGTACAACAATTGCCCTGGAAATGTAGCCAGTGACTAAGAGGTAGACTAGCTTCAGCCACAGAACTATGGCCTCCCAAGGCAGAAGGAAAAATAGGAAGCAAGATTTTTGAGAGGCTGGCCAGCCTTGTGAAACACCTCTTTTACAAAGACAGGTTCTACAGAAGGGAGACTCAGGCCAAGGGTAGAAATGTGCCCCCTCCTGGCATCTCTATTCAGCCCTCCAGACTCTCCCCCCAGTCCTCCTTGAGTACTTTTGCCTTGTTGGAATGGCTCCTTGAGCTGTGAAAATGCTTCTCACTTGCCTGGATGGAGAGATGTTCCTATTTGTGGACTGTATAGAAACCTCTGCCTATTCCCTGGCTGCAAAAAGTTACAGGTCATATCCATTACTAATCCCACTTTTGACTGTAGCCCCACTCAGAGCATGCCTGCAGCTCTCAAAAGGATTCAGACAAGGAAATGTGCCCCGCCCCAGCCTGGTCCTAGAGGCCAGCTCTGCAGGGAGGCAATGGCTTGGTTGGTTTTGCCCAAACTCTGGAACAGACTCCCATGAGAGGTGGGGACTCTCTTTCCTTGAAGGTTTTTAAGCAGGGGTTTAATGGCCATCTGTCATGGATGATCTAGTTGAGATTTCTGCATCGCAGGGGGTTGAACTAGATGATCTCAGGGTCCCTTCCAACTCTACAAGTCTATGATTCTTAGTGATTATAGATGCAAAGCTGGGAAGAGAAGAGGAGTGAAAGCAGAAACTACAAGCAACCAAAGACAGGAGTTGAGAGTGAACTAAAGAATGGAAGCCTCAAACCCCCCTGATCTCAAGTCCCTGTGTCAGTTAAAACAGGGAGATTAAGCTACTGCTGTTCTTTGCTTTGCCACCATGCTGGGAAGAAACACAGCTGCATTCTGATGCATAAAAAATGGCACTGATTTCGACAAGAAAGTTATGGAGCAGGGGCTGGAGAAATTCTTTAAGAGGCTCAAGTACCAACAAGAGTCTCAAAAGGGCAGAGAGGGAAGGGCTAGACTGGGGCACATGGGCCACTACTATTGCTGCTGCCAATACAACCCCAGCAAAGCTATGACTGGATGGCTGTGCTCTAGTGCTCCTAGGGCTCTTGCAATCTGCACCAAACAAATCCTGTTTGTTTATTCTTGCATTCATATTCCCACCTTTTCTCCAAGGACCTCAAGGTGTCTTAGATGGCTCTCTCCCTCTCCATTCTATCCTCACAACAACCCGCTTACAAGCTGGGAACAGGCCCAAGGTTACCCAATGAGCTTCATGGCCAAGTGGGTATTTGAACACTGGTTTCCTAAGTCCTTGTCTGATCTCCACTGTGGATTGCTATGTCTCTTGTCCATGTTGTGGTGAAGGAAGAAGAGACGGTTGCCCTGAAGGCAATGGAGCACAGGCTATCTCATCAGAGAAGCTCAGGAAAGGGCCACACCTCACCTGCTTTGTATGCAGAAGGTCTCAAGTTCAATACAGTGGTACCTCTGGTTATGTACTTAATTCGTTCCGGAGGTCCGTTCTTAACCTGAAGCACCACTTTAGCTAATGGGGCCTCCCGCTGCCGCTGTGCCGCCGCTGCCTGATTTCTGTTCTCATCCTGAAGCAAAGTTCTTAACCCGAGGTACTATTTCTGGGTTAGCAGAGTCTGTAACCTGAAGCGTCTGTAACCCGAGGTACCACTGTACCTGGCATCTCTAAGTAAGTCTGGCAAAGACTTTGGTTTGAAACCCGGAGGCCCCTGCACAATGACTGCAGACAGTACTGAACTAGACAGGCCAATGGCTTCCTCTGATTCTGGTCTCCTATTTTAAGAGAAGGGCAGACTTCTAGGTTCCAGAAGTGGAGCTTTAGCTACTACAGTCACTTGGGATTATTCAAGGCCTCAACGCCTTTAGGAGGGAGGGACAATGTCACACACAGATACCATCTGCCAAAACCAGGGCTGAGACATTACTTGGCCCAGTGGGCCAAATTTTCCCACCTTCACCTCACAGGCCAACTTTGATAGATGGGCAGGGCCACCCACCTGCCAATTACCCAATAGGCCAACCAGATTCCCCATCCCTGGTTTTGGCAGATGGTACCAGCGTGACATTATCCTTGTGTTAGGCCTTGAGGAATCCCAGGCACTAGGTCACTGGGGAGAGAGCGGCTAAGCAAGATTGAACTCCCTGTGCATCAGCTGACACACAGTGAGTTCAATCCTGCTTTGCCCAGCTGCATCTCTACCTGCTGCATACTAGACATCACATATGATATTAGGTGTTGGGCAGGTTGGCATGGTTTGGGGGAAATGGCCTGGCAGGCCAAATGCGGAGGGCCACAGCCCACCCTAGGCCTAAACTATCTGGATTTCAGGTCCAATGTGAAGAAGAGGAAGAAGCAGCACAGAGAAGCAAAGCTCTGGAGGAAGACAAATTGCATCAATTGTGTCTGTGGCCTGAAGCTATTAAATACAAGAGTGTTCTCCAGGTAGGGCAATAGCATTCAGCCCACTGGTGAGATGCAGGTGTGCAAATGGCTGTGCATGTACTGGAAGATCAAAAGCTTGCCACTGCCAACTGGGAAACACACAAAGCAAAATTCAGGAAAGCTGGTATTCTTGGCTGAAGCCTGGGAGTGGGCCTTTTAAAACACAAACAAACCCATGACAGCATCCAAGCAGCGACAGCCTCCTAGAGACAGAGTTAAATATTTATCAGTGCTGAGATGATGTACCGCCTGGCAAGATTCCCTGTGCAGCTCCTTTGAAAGCAAAGCTTTCCTGATACTAGGAATGCTTGCCTTCTGGGATCTCTTGCCTAGTAGATAAAGGGAAGACATTTTACAGCCCTACAGCTCAGTCTTATCGCAACAGTACAAGGAAACATTGGCAAGCCTTGGCTCTTACCTTTCTTGAGGCTGGAAAGGGCGGATACTAAGGCTGGGTCAATGTCGCAAGGGACCCCTGCAGCTGTGGCTAGTTCAAAGATGCTCAAGGTCACCTAAAGAGAAGGGGGAAAGGGCAGAACGTATCGGACATGGTTGGAACATGCACAAAAATAAGGTGGTACTATTCTGGACTGTAAGACTGCAGGTGGGGAATATAATCTTTTACTGTTCTCAATGTTTTATAAAACAAAACTGTGCACTTAAAAAAAGGAGGCAGCACACATCATGGAGAAAGCTGCTATACTAGTTTCTTAAGGAGGGCAAACAAAAAATCTTACAGGAGGACTCATGCAAGAGACAAAGCTAGCTAAGACATGGCATTTCAGCTAATTTCAAGCTGAAAAAACACTGCACTATTTAACAGAATTTCAGATATGATAACTACGTTACATAAGACATGAGAGGCCCACCTGACTTCCCCTGCCGAGGCTGCGCTGAGGACATTTGATCCATCCTGCTGCCTCAATGGCACATGCAGACATGGAGACAAATCCTACTAAAGCCCAGAAGTACCCAGCATAAACAACGAAATCAGGGCTTCTAGCATGGGAACACCAAGTAATATCATGTGTCAGGAATCAGTCCCACTGAGAAGAATCAAACAAACTGTGGAGCAAGGAAACACACTTCCTGATTTATTAATGGGGTCAGGGGAGGGAAACCTCTTACGGACCCACAGTTTTGAGCCTAGCTACTATGCTCCCATGCATTTATTTGATTTGGTCCTTCACATTGGTCAGCTGCTTTTCCATCCATAAAGCTGTTCAAGGCAGAACACAGATCCACAATAAAACTGTAGTACAATATGAGCAAAACCATAAAGGATCATCTTAAGAAAAACCATGCCCAATATGAATAGCACTGGCAGCTGAAAAGCTGTCCCGAGAGTTCAAAAGCTAAGTAAGTATCCATTCAAGGGCTGAAAAACTCCTCAGGGTCAGGCACAGGCAAGTCTTCTTAGAGGACTCCTTACAAAGTTGGGGTGTCACCACTGCTACACTCTGGGTCACAGATAGCATAACCTCTTAAAGAGAAGAGACCTAGAGTGTCTGTATTATGGAGTGGTTCATGAGAGAGGAGATGCTCCTTGTGTGGTTCTGAGCCTGGGCCATTTGGGACTTTTCTTTTGAAGTGTGCCTATGTACGCATATGCAATATTGCAAGGAAAAATGGCAGCTGGGATCCAGCAGTCACTGCAAGTACCAGGGACAAGGGCAAAAAGAATAAGTAGATGTAGAGGCCTTGAGCAGTTGTCAGAGAAGACTGCCAGGTGCGATCTTGTCCAGAAGGCACTTAATTTAGGGTCCTCCAATTCCTTGCACTAGGCAAATGTGCTGACATAAAAATCTAGCTGAGAAAAAATGCTAGGGAAGCAGGCATGTTGACATTCCCTCCTCCCACACTAGGATCTTTTTGACAGCTCTTCACCCCTATCATGCTTCCCTGGATCTGAGCAGTCAGAGAAATCTCCCTCGTGTTCCCTCTCCCTGGCAGCAGCAATGAATACGATCGATATGAAAGCTGGGGAACTGACACTCAAATCACAGGAGACATGAAACGAGACAACCGAAGGCTTAGGTCCTTGATTTTACTACAATCTCCAAAGCCCCCTTTCAGGAATTTTAATTCACCTTCCCGAAACAACCTTTACTCCCTTTGCCATCATCACTTTCTCTAGCACATCTCCACTGTTCACTGAAAATCCCTGCTCTCTCTCCTTTCCTGTGAATCATTTTGTATAGTTTGTAAGTCCTCTGGGCATGGAGGTGGGATGCACCAACAACACCTATGGCACCACTGGCACGAAGGGAACCGCTAGGCTAGTGTTTTTAGGCAAGTGTATCCTGCAATATGTTCTTCACCCAATAATAGTGCACCAGTGGTGGATTTGTTTTGCTTTATTAGCTGTTCTACAGTGCTTCCCCAATGCTCCCCCATCATGGCTGTCTTCTATAGCACACCAAGAGGGAGGAAAGAATGTTTGTGGTTCTGAAGAAGTGTGCATGCACACGAAAGCTCATACCAAGAACAAGCTTAGTAGGTCTCTAAGGTGCTACTGGAAGGAATTTTTTTATTGTGGCATGAAAAGTTACATGATTTCAGCCGGAAGTTACAGGATATGCTCTAGTTAGAAATTAAGCAGTATGACGGCTCCAAAACTTTTGCAGATATGAATAGTATTCTGCTGAATTATTTGGCTGGTGAGTCTCTGCATGTTTTACAGCAGGCACACTGACATAATGTAGCATGCAATGCAATGTGTTTCATGCAGAAAATTATGAAATGGAATTGCATTCCCAGTTGCTTCCAGAAGAGAGGGAGTTGTGGGGAGAGAGAGAAGAGAAATTAACTAAACGTGAAAGGCTTCTGCAGATTTCATGTAAGTTGGCACAGTAGGCAGTTGGGGGCTGGAAAAAGTTTTAAAACATTTATAGTTGTTAAAAGCAGAAGCGACCAGCTACAGCTGCCTCAAGCCCACTCTTGTGCGCTATCTGAAGCATCTCTATGAAACACACTTCTCATCTTGATTCAAGAGGCTGTGAATGACACAGCATCCACCCCCCTCCTTGGGCAGCCTGTGCCAATTAATCACCCTTGTGGTTAAACATTGCAACTTATTTCTAAATATTTTTCTAACTCTTAATTCCTGGCTGTTGCTTCACATTCTGTCTTCTCCAGCTAGTGAAAGATCAGAGAACTCTGCAGAGTGAAAAGGAAACTTACTGCCGAGGTTTGAAACAAGTCTACCGTATCTGGGTGTCCCTCCAATATCTTCTTGGAAGACCAATTTCTGGGTAGCAAGGCTAGCCCTACACAGCTGGGTTACAAAACTTGCGACTGGCCAAGTCCTTCTAGCCACATTTGGTTTTGGAATCAGCCAGACAAAAGGGAATTGAGAAAGGAGAGACACTGTCTCCTTCCTGCTGGGCATTGCAAATCAGACCTTTGCAAGCTCCAGTTCCATATAGATGCGCAGTGGCTCATTACCTGCATTGGCCCCAGTGTTCCGATCTCATGCATATGCATCAGGCATCCCCATTCCCCAAAGCACATGCTGCATGGCTTAGCCTGAACTGTCATTTTTCACGTGTGTGGCTGGAAATGTGTCCTGACCTGAGGGCATGGCAAATTAACAACAGCAACAACAATCTGGATAGTGTCAGCGCCATTACGCTCCCTGCTGGTCCATCTCAATGCTATTTGTATACAAACAGCCCACACACACACACACACACACACACACACACACACAAGTAAGCAACCAGAAGGCATTACATGGGCAGATCTCCCACTGATCATTCCCCAACCCCCAGCTCCTCCCACCAAAAAGTAGTTTGGGTTCTCTTCCAATTTGATCCATAGTCCATTTGAGGGAACTTGCCCGTTCCTACTACTTCTTCTTAAGGCCTGGCAGGGTAATGTCTTTGCTCCATGTCTTTGCTCCCAAAGGCATTTGCTTGTGTGATGAGGTGATGAGGAATTGAGAGAGGTGAGTGAAACAGCACCACCTAGTGACACCAGGATAAGCCAGGAAATACTCCTTTAAGATGCACACGAATGGCTTTTAAAAAGCTCTGTGGGACATGGCCTTTTTCATTAGTGCAACAGTTGAGACTCTGCTGCCATTGCTTTTCCTTTATCAAAGGTGGAGGAGGGAAGGAACATTAGAAAAAGCTTACTCTTCAAAGGGAAAGAGAAACCTACAGTGCCAGCTCTGCCCACCTCCCCTGGAGAAATGCTGTTTTGAAAGAAACCCAGAGAAGAGCCGATGTCTCTAAGCAATTGAAAAGAGGGTGGTGGCAGCAGAACTGCAGGGAAGCTAAGCAGGGCTACATGTAGCTATGCAACAAGGGCATCAGTTCATTTCAGCTGGATTCCTGCACTCAGCCAGCTAAGCCTGCCTTGGGGACACCTGAGGCTGCAACATTAGCAAGTATACAGCCTCCCGGAAGCCTCAGATGATGCTGATGTGGCAACGCTGAGGCCAGCACCACTACGGAGCTGGTCCTTGCCAGTGACAGCAAAACATACACACCTCTAAGTTAAAGCAGCATAGCCGTTGCCAAGTAGTACATTCTAAATTTAGGCAGTTGCAGGTTGCCCGAAGTCAGCAGGTGTGCAGAACTGCAAGTTCCAAAAAAAACCTCTTTCGATTCCAGCACAAACACAAATCATGCAATAGAAATTAGACACCCTCATGCATGTTGTGCTGTATTTGGGTAATGGAACTTTGTGCAGGCCATTGTGAGAATAATTTGTAAAGGAGGAAGGAGCTATATACTGGACAGTAGGAATAATGGAAGTTAAAAACTAGGCAGGGGGCAAAAGCAGGATACCCCAAAAGTCCCCTAGGCTAGATACAACACTGGGATGCCTAATCTCTGAGAAGGTAGCCCTCAAGATCAAGCCCACCTGAAGTAACACCCTTTTGGCATGGAAGCCCTTGCATGTATACACACGTGTGTGAGCACATGTATGGTTCCTACAGGTCAGTTACTTAGGGGTAAGGAAAGAGGTAATATCTTATTTAAAATTCCTTTGCACATCCCCTGATTGAGTCCTGGCATTAGAAGCCATGTTTTTTTAATCTAAACACAGCACATTGCAGATCTTGCAAAGAGAGAGAGCAAGCATCTGTAGATACATAATCGTGATGACCAAGCTGTGGCTTGTACATGTGCTGGAGTGATTAAGAACCACAGAAAATTTATCACTTTAACTGTGTTCATCCTTTTCCTGGAGCTTTTCACATCATCAGTGCTTGAACTTGGGGTGTGTGCATGTATTAATGAAGTCCCTTTGCCTTCCCTCCCCCAGTTTAATCCAAATCATGCCCTCCCAAGGGGGGCTCAGACTCCATTGCCCCGCTCTCACAATTCAAGGGCTGCACAGCAGTACACAGGTTCTCCACTTCCCCATTCTTTCCAGTCACTTGGCCATGTCCTTCTCACACTAGTCAGCTTGGAATCAGTGGAGGCTTCCTATCTAACAGCTGCCGCCCCCCAGCTTCCCACCAAACCACCCCCACGGCCTGTAATAGTTGGCCCTGGTCTTGCATAAAGGGCCTTCCATGTCTGCTGGAACCAACTCCTAAGGGAACAACCTGACCATGATTCTGGTTTCCCACAAGCCTGTCTCTCTCTTGTTCTGGATGGCTCCAGACAGAGACTGATTGGTGCCCCCACTGTCATTCTGCTCAGGAGAGATGTTCACCATCTCTCTGATACAATCCAAAATACCTTTTCCCCTGCTAATGGCTGGGGATGCAAATCAGTCTTCTCTATTCATCCACAGGGCCTCACCACTAATAATAGTTTGGGGGGGGGGAGTTGGGTAGGTAGAGAGCCCTAACCGCCCTGCCTAGGAATTCATCAGATTCCTCATGGACATTCTCCACACACATCCTGGCCTCACTGTTGCTCTTGTTGAGGTAGCTTAGGGACAGGGATGGCACAGGAGCCAAATACTCTGGTGAACAGACACCCCTAGTGGCAGGACCCAGAACAATGTCATATTCAATGCAGGCAGGCAGGCAGGTGTGTTTGTGGAATTCATTAAGTTCAGCAATTCCACAGTAGGGGAATTCAAACTGACAGAACTCTTCTTAGATTGGGAAGGGGGAGCTTCAGACTCCAACTATGGCTCCCGAAGCCTCTTTATCTGGCTCTCAGGACACTCCTGAGGCCACACCCCTTATCAGCCCTGTTCTGCATCTTCCTTGGGTGTTTATGCCTGGCTAGAATGTGTCCTCGAACTCTGATCATGATTCTTGCTTGCCTGGGTGGAGGATAGAGAGGAATGGGCGAGTGTGCATAGACACAATCCTCCCGAAAAGTGGTAAAAAAATACATTTATTGTTCCACTGCCATGTGGGCCCCAGAAGGCTCACCAAAAAGGAATGCAGATCTAGGGGTGAAAAGGGTTCCCTACCTCCACCCAAGATAATGCCACACATGCACCCACCATCTGAACACTGTTTGGGGCCGGGGGGGGGGGTCAGGTGGAGGCTGAAGAGAAACAGTTTAGACATGCTAAGCCAGGGAATGTGGGATTCAAAGAACCAAGGTTACTGTCACAGCAGCATTCAGGAAGCACGCAGGAGAACTGACTCACCTGGCAGAAGCTAAGTTATATAACAGACTCTTCCCGGGCATTTTTAATACCAAATAGAGTTAAATTCACCTTTATGTCCATGTCAGGATTGACAAATTCCTTCAGGCACTCGATGGGGCCCATCAGAAAAGGGCAGTGATTGGTGAACACCTGCCAAGAGTCAGAATGCAAGAAGTGATGCAACAGAGGAGAAGTGCTGAGTCTTCTTGCTTGCTATAATGCTGTATTACCTGCCCTTCCCATAAGTCCTGCTGCATAAAACCATTATACTTTATCATCCAGACCAATCAAAAGGAAATCAAGGAGCAGGAATGAATGCTTTTGCTCTGGAAATACATACACATATTTGCGATCACTCACCTCTCGAAGGCCCTCTTGCGCCAGGGACCTGAACCACAGAATCTCCCCAATTATGGTCATCCTCTTCAGAACATTTTCTGTTGCTGTGGAGAGTACATGGTTATTGGTCCCAATTTTCTAGCAGCCACAGAATTCCTGGATGTGCATAACTTGCTTGGTTAATTCTATGGAAAACAGTACAGTCCAACCCACTTTAGGACAGAAACCCCAGTAGGGATGTGTAATGTGGTTTCGTTATTTGGATCTTTGAGCAGGCATTCTTACAGCACTACATCTTCTGGAGGGTTTTCTGAACTTTACAGAGTTATACAAACCTACATTCACAAGAATTCCTTTGCCTATTTGCAACGGCTTTTTAAAAATCGCTGCTCACAAGCAGCAAAGGATTATTTCAGCTGTTGCTTCACTCCAAATTTAGCCATTCCAAAGGTTGCTTGGTAGCTTCTGGAGCAGAGAACAGAAGAACTGAGGCCGTGCATAACCTTTGCCTGTCACCTACCAGTTAGGCGGGGTAGCAGTGCGGCCATCTGCTCTGGCTGGTAGAAGTTAGATCGGATCTGAACCAGTACATCCATATTCTCTGTCACTAGTTTCTAAAAAGAAGAAAATAAAGTTCTATCACATAGACTTTGAAAACTGGCCATTCAGATGATGTCCTGACAGGGCAGATCATCATCAACCATGGTCCTGATGTTGTGCATGAGTTCAAGAACTACCCCACCACCCCACACTAAGGTGGTGGTGAGAGGTGGCAAGATGCTGAGAGAGGGTGGAAGGGGAAGAAGATAGGGGCTGAGTCCAAGGGGCCAACCATGAAGGAACAGCAGCCCAGCCAGAGAGGTGATGGACACCTGTGTCTTCCCTGGCAGTCAACCCAGAGGGAAGGAGCTATGGCCTGCTTGGCTGTAAAGGCCCACTCACAGGAAACAGGAAATGGGTGTGGCTATACAAGAGAATGACATGCTGAGGAACAAGGATCTCCAGAGCTTGTTTCAGAGTCAGAAACTAGAATGAGAAGGCACATGGTTGATAGACAACTCTTTTTTCTTCCTTCTGAGGCCTTGAGCAATTGGTTGACAACAAAGGATAGCCTTAAGTGTTCAACTGAGTGGAGCCACCCTGTACACCAGGACTGTCAACCACCCTGTACACCAGGAGTGTGCTCTCATCAGTGGGTGACCAACTCCCTCAACCCTGTGAATCAGTCGCACAGGAGAACCCAGCGGTAGCACAGCACACAGCAAATTGGTTGGTTCCACTGATGCATGTGAATCAACAGAGGCAGACATAGGGAAGCTCATTTTGACAAAAGCAGTCCAGCTCCAACCTGCCCATTCCTTCACACAAAACACAAGGACATTTACAACACTCAGATGCTCTGTTCTAATCAGTGCCCCTGAACCACTATTCACACTATATGTCAGAGCTGAGTTGCAGGACAGCAATTTGGAGCAAGCTCCCTTCTCCTCCTGGCTTCATACCTTCAGTTCCACCATTTGCGAGGTGATGTGCCACATGAGGTTATCACTTAGGAACTTGATTCCGTAGGGCCCGAGGAGTTCTGCCAGGGCTCGCATCTCTGCAGAGGGAGGAAAAGGCAACAGCATACTTTGCAGACTAGCAGCAGCCACAGTGTGACCAACTCTTTATTGCTGTTCCCTGTGGATGTCTGCCAAGTGCTAGTTCCTCTCTTGATTATGCAGGCAGCAACAGAGGCCTACGCCAGTTAGACAAGCTGAGAGGCCTTGTCCACCTTTCTCTGCATTGTGCAGGACGTCTCAAGCTCTCATTGGCTCCTCTCTAAGCCCCATCTTCTGTTTGGCTGAACACTCCTTTCATGACAGGTCAAATCCTAACTGTGAATATTTTGGCAGCCAGATAAGGATTACTCTCTGCTTCCTCTGACTTCCTGAGCTCCAGCTTCTATCCTCCCTTACTTGCTTCTCCACACCTTACTATGGATTGCTTCTTTAGATTTAAACATCCACTATAATCCACATGACTGTTTGCCCAAGATAAAAAAATGGGCTTGCTAATGGATTTTGTGGCTTCAACTGAGTAGCAAAGTCACAGAACCATACAGTTGGAGGGGACCTCGTAGGCAGTTCAGTCCAACCACTGTCACAATGCAGGAATGCACAATGCATGAGCATCATAAACAGATGCCTGTCCAAGGGAGCAAGGGAGAGCCTATCACCAATGGTTCCACTGACAAACAGCTCTTACCATTAAGGTTTTTCCTAAAGTAACATTAGTCCTGATGGCTAGGGCAGGAAAGAACAAGTCTTTGCTATGTGACAGGCACTTGGGTATTTGAAGAGTGAGATCATGTCCCCACCCCTCTCCATTCCTGGACAAATAGCCACTCATCGTGGCGTCTTGTTGCCAAATTCAGCTCAAGAACTACTACTGCAACTAAGCCTTGGGTGCTCCAGACTGGGCGTGTCAGCACCTACCTGAAACATCAGAAAACTCTTCAGCGCTGAAGGTCTGCTCCCCTTCTTTGGGTATACTGACAAAGGTCTGCATTGATGGGGAAAGGACAATGGAGCCCATGCTGGCTTGGCGCAATAGGGACTCCAGGTACCTGGGAGTGACAGCAAAGGAAACATGATATAATTTAGCTCGACAAAATGCTGCTGGAGGAGTCAGCTGATTAGCGAGTGGGGGAGGGGAGCCATGCCTATGGGAAAACCTCCTTAAACAGGACTTTGGCCCAGAGTAACAACCACCTGACACCTACCTGCCTCTCTTACTACTACTGCCACCGGCCTTTTTTTAAAAGAGAGAGATAGAGATGACAGAGTTGAGCCCTATCTGCTGGTCCTTTGTTTCCATATGCATGAGTGAGGCTGCTCAGTGCTTAGGGAAGGCTCTCTGCATATACTTAGAACTCTATTCATTAATATCTGAAATATTGGCATTTAAAACAGATTCTGGGGCTCGTCCTGGGTGGGGAGTCTGGAAACAAATTATGTCCTGCCTACCATGGCAGTACAGTGCCCCAACCAGCCCCTCCATTTTCCCAGCCACATACCAGTTGGTATAGAGTGTGGTGAGGGTCTGTTCTCCACTTGCATCCAGTGGCTGGGTCTGCTGCAGAAGCACGTTGCGGAGGAGGCGCCCAGTATCCAGACCTATGCGATGCATCAGTGAAACCAGGAACGTGGTATAGGCCTGCACACCTGCCAACGCTTCTGAGGGACGTGCCAGTTCTGGGGAGCCTGGGTTTGGCTTTGCCAGCCGCACCAAAGACCTGGGGGTGGGGATGTGAATGGTTATTGGACGTACACTGGCCAAAAGAAAAAAGCACCAAACACCACAGCCCCTACACAGTTGGCAGCTTGATGTTCATCACTCTGCCTACCTCTCAAGCTCAAGTTTCCCAATATATAGTGCTATGCTGAATAGCTTGGTTTCTCAATGAGCACTGGGGATCAGGTGATGTTCCAGGCCAGGAAGACAGGTTATATCTACCGGTACTTAGATGTTTGGGACAGAAATCTGTGCTCTACAGGCAGCGGCCGGTGGGGGAGGGGGGGTAGATGGCAGTACGAGAAAAACATAAATGTAGCAAGCGAAGGAGACACAAGCCTGAGTTTTCCAGCTGGCTGCCAAGAAGCAGCCATGGGGAGAACTGCAAGGACTGAATGCTGTTGCTTTGGGGGAAATAGTGGTCCTTTGAAAATTAGCAAAGTTTGAGCATCTGCTCCCCACTGCTCAAATAATTAGCCTGCACTGAGCCCAGACCAGCTCCTGTCAGGGTGATGAGAATATCAAGTGCTTTGCTGTGATCCTGCCAGCTCTGTTCTGGGACTTTAATCTTTGCAGCAATCACTTGATTTGCTGACTGCTCTACAGTCTACTGACTACAGTTAGTCATAAGCACTTTGCCACAAAGAATGACAAAATTAAAATATGAAAACACTTACAATACATTGTTACCCTTAATATTTCCACAAAGACAAATCAAAACAGATACATGCTTCTTTAAAAAAGCCCCCACTCTAAAAATAACTATGTCATTACTAAGGGGAATAGAGCAACCTAGCAGGTGTTGGTAACTGAATGGGCATTTTAAAAGAGCAGAAGACAGTCCCCAGAGGAAACACCCTTTGGCTTAGATGGTAAATGGCAAAAATTCTCGCCTCTGGCATGGCAGTCAAAGCCAGCTGTCAAGAACCTGCTGCAAAACCTAACCTCAGCAGCTTTGCCGATTAAGTTAAGTCTTGCTAAATATGAGGTCACCTAGCTCTAATTGTGACATCTTACAAGCACAAGTTGAGGAGATGCAGTCACCAGGACTGAAGCACTAAGCCAACAGAAGCAAGTGCATGGGACAGAGGACAGCAGCAGCACTTTGGGGGCAGCCAACTTAATTACACATTGGTGTAATTACACTTCAGTGTAATTAAGCAAGACTCAACTGTTCATAACTAACAAATCCACCCCACTGCCACCTTCCTGCCTATCCTACATAATTGGCACTACTGAGCAAAAGCTGTAGCACATGCACCATAGCTGTGTACTTCCATGGCTTCTCTCGAGAACAGACCCATAATGAATACTGCCACATCACTTCCTGCTGCACCCCTCACGTCCGGTACCTGCTAAGGCGTGTCTCCAGCTGGCTGCTGAGGTACTCTGCTGGAGTCACGGTGTGCTCAAAGACAGCAAAACTAGTCACGTTGTTCAGGCTCCAGCAGATCTCAGTCAGCGTCAGGTGCAGCTTGTCCAGACTGGAAGTGGGGGTAGGGAGAAGATGATAGTGGGTTAGAGCAATTGATACTGACTGCCTGGTTTGCAGGAGGCAGAGAAGAGAAGAGCAGGAGTACTGGCCAGGAAAGAACCTCATCAGTCCAACTCCAGAAGCACTTCGCAGGTCAGGTGTAAGAGCCAAGGACAGATTGGGGGGGGCATTATTAGCTATAGGCAGGCTTTCTGCCATGTGCAGGGGAAACATTGTCCACCTCTGGCTGCTTTAGCCTTATTTACCACTACAACTAAAGGGCAAAATAAGACGTGACTGATCTTCTGACTTTTTTAACAAACTTTAAAAAAGAAGCTGGGGTGGGGGTCAGGAATGCTCCCAATTTTGATTGGAGCAGCAGTTTTGGAATCCTCTTCCACATGCCCTGCATAGGGAGGTGGGCAGGAAGGAGCTAGGGATGTCATCCTCTCACCCTGGGTGGAAACAGTAGCCTAATTTGCAGAGTCCTGCCTAGTGGAGTAAGTGGGAGCAACAACCCATTTGAGGATCCCCCTCCTCCACTGCAGAAAAACAACCCTTCCCCCTGTACTGTTTTCCTGACCAAGCTTCCCCTCTCCAAAGCTGCTATTAGCCCTGCTGGGCAGGAAATACATATACCATATTATGCCTGTCTTTTATTTCTGAAATGAGGAATAGCTTGGGGTCAGCGAGCAATTTCAGCCAGGGAAAAATGGTCGGAAGGTGGGAAGTTTAAACATCCCCTCTCTCGCAGCCATTGCATCAATAAAAAATGGAGCTGCTATGACTGCTTTTTCAGTTAAAACTCCAGAATGTAATCCTAAGGAGACGTGAGAGCATGCACCTTCCACACAACATTTGTTTTGACCCACCCCCTAGTTGGAGCCAGAGCATAGAAACACCTTGCAAAACACCTAGGATAATGATATTTTCCATGCCAACCACCAGACAGATCTTTGCATGCTTGACTGGTGGGGTGGTATCATTTTAAGTGCACCCTCAATCCTGTTTTAACCGTATGGCAGTGTTTCTCAACTTGTGTCTCCAGCTGTTGTTGGACTACAACTCCCATCATCCCTAGCTAGCAGAACCAGTGGTCAGGGATGATGGAAGTTGTAGTCCAACAACAGTTGGAGACTCAAGCTTGAGAAACACTGCCGTAAGGCTTCAATCATGCTGGTATGAGGAAGTTTAAGCATTAACGCTGCCCTTGCTGTGCTGCATGGGTTCATTGTGGCCTTACTTGGTGACCAGGCTGCGGTCTTTCCGGTGGCTCTCTGCACCAGGCTTGTCCCTCTCTGGCTCGCCCTTCTTGGACGATGCTTTTTGGGTCCTCTTGTTCCGAGCCTTGCTGATGGTGGCAGCACAGTGCTTGGGTAAGAGCTGGGAGACATAAAAGAGGCGAGGGGGTTATGTGTGGGTGGGTGTATTAAGAAAGGGTCTGTTGCAAATCACAAGGTGTGTTGAACCAAAGGTGAAATGTTCTAGAAGGCCTGCAAACGCCATCTTGGTAGTCAAGATGACCCCCCAAATAATTGGTAGTTGTTGAAATAATGAGCTCGTCTATACTTACGTTTCCTTGCTTTGATATATGCGAATTGGCTTGCTTTGATGCTGTGCTTATCTTTGGCCTTGCTTGGGATGCTGGGCTCTAGGCCCAGAGAGGGGAGAAGCTTTAGATAGCTGCCATCTATGGCCTCACCAGCCAGGTGTGATAGGAGGTTCTGGGGAAACTGACATATGCTGCTTTGTGCATAAGGCCTGTTTGCTTGGGGGCAGACAAGTCATGATGACCTCTCACGGTTGTGCTGTCCCTCCCGTGTCTGTAAAGGCAGTGAGGCCCTGCACGCTGCGTTATAAGTTTGCATCTTTCTTTAATAAAGTGCTACCGGTAGAACTGGCTATTCTGGCATTCTAGGAATCCTTTTTTGGTAACCCTGCATCAAATCACTTGCACAAGCCCTCCTTGGGGTCTGTGGTTCAGAACACAAGGGTAGCAGGGGTGAGGTGGGGGTGGAGAAAAATCATTCCCTGGGCAATCCTTGCTTCAACAGCCAGGCATGGTCCCTGGTCACCAGGAATCTGTACAAGGCAGTCATTCTGATAAATCCTTTGCGGACTCCTCACTCCAGCTGCCCCGGTTTTTGCATCATGCCTATAGTCACAGTGCCCTCCTCTTGCATGTGGGAGTGTTCTCTCAGTGCCAGGGAAGTGTGCAGTTTTTGCTCCTTCCCAAGCTATCCAAGACTTAACAGGAGCCACTGAGAACTGAGTCAACCTCTTTCATCATAGCTACACAGCCTCATTGGCATAATTTCACCCTGGGTTCGGTTCCATTAAAAGTGTGGAGGATCTCACTGCCTGGGAGAGTGCTGCCTGCTGCACTGACAGAAGAAGGAAGCACTTTCCCAGAGAGAAGATGTCATCTGTCACAGGGCTTGTGCTCAGCAGCTCTTTCCGATATTTTTATTTACTCTGACGGTATTGAATTGTATTAATTGTTTTGATGAAGTTGTTGCTGTTGTTGTTTGCTTCATTCATATGCAACTGTGTTTGATATTACAGTGATTGCAATGTTATGATGGTTATTGTGAGCCACTCTGAGCTCAACATTTGTCATTGGAAAAGTGGAATATTAAATCAAATCATATCATTCCTGTCCTGCCCAAGAGACTGCAACCAGGATTTGGCATTTTGTTGAAGATTTTAACTCTGCTCTTGATGCTTACTTGAATGTGTTCTAGAAGAGATTGGATTATCAACCTGCTATGCCACAGTCAGATCCTTTGCACATCAATGCTCATTCTGCAGATCAGCCAAGAACAAGTACATACCATAGGCCTCATGCAGAGAGGAAGAACAAACCAGATTCATCAAGCCAACAATCCATGCAGGGGTTTTGTTTTTGTTTTTATCTGCTCTCATATGATTTTTATACCATTTTATTGTAGTTTTGCCTCTTTATGAGACATTGGATTATACTGTGAGCTGCACTGGGTGGGAAATAAACGTAACACAATAATAAAACTGGAGGATTCAAGCTTGTCATTCAAAGTACAAGATATCTTCAAGTTTCCAAATCAGATTTCATCTACCTGGGTTCCCCTCTTTCATTCCATTTCAGTCAGCCATCATTTCTGAGTTCAACATGTCCAGGAAATGTCTCGCAAGCTGAATTAGTCATACATTCTGCCCAGTCTTCCCCTACCCCCACCCCATACACCCCAATCACAGAATAGTGGTTGCACTATCCTATGCTGCACAGAACTCCACTAGGATACTGCCACTTTCCACACTCTCTTCATGCTAGTCCCAGATCTGCCTCCGATGCCCATTCCCCAGCGTCCATAAAGGAGTTGGCTTCCTACCTGCTCACTCAGGTTGCGCTGTTCAGCAGAGGCATCCAGGATACAAGTGCAAGCCTGTTTAGCCATCTCTTCCAGGAAATTGTTGCACAGGCCCAAGGCACAGCTCTGCAGATGAGGATACTGAACCAGGAAAAGAAAGAAGCACCTGAGATCTACAAGGGAGCCTTAGGTGCCATGCTTGCTGCAAGTCTCTGCTCACTGCCCCTCTTAGAGGCTGTGAGTGGGCACTTTTCTTGTTCATTGTCACAAGACAGGGTTAAAAGAATGGTGCTCCAAAGGCCTGCTGTCACTGTAGCCTCCAGTAGTGCAACGCTCTCTGTCCACTGACAGTGGGATTTATTCTTGAGTAAAGTGAGCATAAATCTGCAGGCCTACCAGCTTAATCCTATGGATCTTTTAATCCAAAGAAAGGTCTACCATGTTCAGTAAGGCTTACTTCCTAGAAAGTTGCAGCTTAAATTAAACAAAAGTAAGGGTGGAATTCAGAGTCACACTATTACGATAATTCCGTCAGCAAAAGCATTTCTGCTTGCCAGATGGAACAATTCCCCTCCCCTCCCCATGCTATTTGGGGGGTTCTCCTGCCCTCTGGAGGAAATGTGGAGGAGGAGAGCGGGGAAAGTCCTGTTACTTTCGTGGTAGTCCTTGTACTAGTGCACCAGGTTACTTGAATCTGGCCCTGTATTTTTAAACCCACACAGAATAAATTATTCAAATATGCTTCATTTACATAAATGAATACAGTGGACAGAGTTCTGCTTTTCTGGTTATCTTGGTGCAGGATTTGACATTTTTATCTCTAAGTAGACCCAGCTCTGACTACAAGGCAGGGGCATGAACCCGAACACATATGAGCCCAGTAAGGACACTCTCAATGATTTCACACTTGGGTGTCTTTGCTCTTTTAGCTCCAGCTGCTTCTCCGCACCTCATCATGGTCACATGCATACGCACCTCCTCGGGGCACAATGGATGGGAGGCATGGCTGAAGTCGGCACACAGAAGTGGGAAAGCAATGGAATAGCGCAACATTGATGGCTCCTCCATGGTGGATGCAAAGAGTTTCTCCAAGAGGCGCACATAGAAACTGTTAAAAGAAGTGAGACATCAGGAACCAGGGCAAGTGGGAGCAATCAATGGGACGCATGTGGAAGTTGCCTTATACAGAGTAAGACTGTAAGTCCATCAAGCTCAGCATTGCATATAAACATTTTGGGGTGGAGAAGGAGTGTTTCTGAAAATTATGTACAAAGTAAATACTGTAAATAATTAAAAGTCACACAATTTCAATCCATCAGAAAACTCAAATGAAATAATTAAGGAAGCCAGGTTCGAAGTGTGTGTATGGAATGTCAAAGTTAGCTAAAAGGGGACATGGGTTTAAAAGCTGAGAAACCGTGGTAAGGGGGTAGGAGAGTTGGGGGGGAAATTCACGTCTGGCAACCAATGCATCCCTTTGTTTTCAGATAGTACATGGGTAGACGAGTCTAAAAAGCCCAAGACACAAATTTTCACAGCTCTCTAGTGGATACGTAGCACATTTATCAGAGGTAAGGTATGTATACTCAATTCTGACCAAACTAAGCCTTCTAGGAGGCTTTCCCCTAAACACATTACTTCTGGTAAATAAGCTACCATAGTCGCTAGAGGGCTGTGAAAATGTGTGTCCTGGGCTTTTTAGACTTGTCTACCAAGTACTATCTGAAACCAAAGGGGCACATTGGTTGCCAGATGTGAAATATCTTGGCATTCTTTTCAGCTCTCCTACTCCACGATGGTCTACACTGAGGGCCGTTCACACTTCCACTTCTCCCAGTTTCTGCTTGACCCATGCTTCCTAGGCATGGGTCTGAGTGGTTTTCCCCAGGCCCTGCTCCTTTCCCAGGGAAAACCCACCCTTTAATGTTAATCCGGAGATCACTCAAATTGCCCTTTGCTCCAACTGAGCGCCATAGAGTGGGTTTTCCCAGGGGAAAGCAGCGGGAGAAGAGGAAGTGTGGGTGGGCCTTGACTAGAGCAGCTCAACAGAATTTCAGACATAGGTCATTCCCAGCCATACCTGGAGATGCCAGAGACTGAACCCGAGACCTTCTACAAGCAAGGTGGGTGGTCTACCACTGAGCCATGGTTGTTCCCCATAGAAGCATAGGCGCTTCTATGTGCCAATGTGCACCAATATGAATGTGTGAACTTTAAAGGAAGTTCTCTGGTTTGAGAGAAGTCTTGCTTCCCAGTGTACACATTTTTGTGTCCTAAGTTTTGAAACACTGCAACCTGTTTGCCAGACATGTAAGCAGTATACACATCACCGCTCTGCTCACCAAGCCCCCTGTGCCATGCCCCCCATTAACCCCTTCCCATGCCATGCAACTACTTAGCTGGCTTTTCACATTCCCAAGCCTATTTCTGAACCCACTCTTCTCTCGTATTTTGTAGCCCTGCTATGCACCAGTTTTCACCTTCATCCCCATGTCCATGCCTCCTCCTCCCACTCCTTTTGTGCAACCCCTCTTCCGCACGCAACTATAACCTTGTGCTGCAACTACGAAGCACCCTTTTCCCCTTCTGCCCAATGATGAAGCCACCATCCTCTCCAATTCTGCAGACCCTTTCATATCCCTGCTTTCATCCCCAATACCATTCCCATGCCTCCTACTCCTTCCTTTTTTGCAAACACCTTTGCACCATTTTCATCTCCTTTTTCTTAGTCTCTCCTCATTTTTCTCAACTCTCCTCAACTTACACACCCATTTCACACGCTTGCTCATCACCTCCTTAGCACAATCTGAGCTGGCAACAAACAGTACCACACTGCAGCCAGAATGGTTGTGTGAATTGGCACCTTCTTTTCATCATTCTTTATACCCAGAGAACCTGCCTATGGGGGGGCCTTTATTTTCTAACCTTCCCTTCAAAACAACAAACATTTGCCATGTAAAACCAAACCAGACAACTATGCAAATTAAATGCATTGACTGAAATACTTTATGCCAGGATGCATGTGTTCTGGTAGCCGACATGCTCCACCCTGTGTGCCCCAAATCTGCTTTGCTGTCACTATTACCTTCCTCCATGCCATATACACACCAGAATATGGAGACGTCCGATGTCTCGACCATCAAGTCCTCCACAGAGTCCAGCATCTTAGTGTGAAAGACGATGAGATTCATCACCTTGGCAATGTCATGATTCTCCCGCAGTTGCAAGGGAGCCTTACTAACGCTGGTGTATGCCTAGTGGGAAGAGAAAAAAGATATCCCTGGGCCTGGGCAGCATGTGTAGAGGTCCTGGACTGCCCAGACAACAAGACCTCTTGGCCTCACTGATATAGTCTAAAGGAAAGCAGAGTAACACATTTGGTACCAGCTGGACTGTAGGAGTTGCTGGAAGGAGGCATACAAAACCATATTAGGGACTCCAGATTTGTGTAGAGTTTACTCCTTAGTCTTTGCTTCTCCCAAACATGTCCCACAAGGCAGTGGGTACAGATTTTTCCTTGGGGAATCTTTTTGCAGGATTTTTCCTTGGGGTTTACTCCCAAAGCCTTTCTCATGAATGAGTACAGCCGCTGGGCAGCAGAGGTTTGGGATCAGAGTTTTTCTTCTCCTGGATGGGCTACTTTCCCAGGTTGACGAGCCCCATCAGCAAGATTGCTCTAAACTACAGAGTGACAGGGCCAATTCACATACATATGTACATCATTTGATCACACAACACTTGACTCTTCTCAACTGAACATGTGACTGTCTCAAATGAGCAATATTACATTTTGAGTGTTAATCAAAAAATAGTAAAATTGTACATTTACACACTTACATTTACTCATTTACACACACACACACACACACACACACACACACACACTAATGCTAGACTCGGTCATTATGGAATATGCAGGTTCAGACCTCAGGAATGTGGGATCTACTTTTGTTATTTACTAGAGCCTTGAGATTCACCAACAAGAGGCAGGTCCAAAACAGCGAATTAGCCAGGCAAACACATGCTAAGTGTTAAAGAACAGGATGCCTCTGAGCACATGCTCATCCCAGGAATTTGTGATCAGTTCCCCAACCAAGCTCACATGTGCTATGCACGGGACTCCCCACTTACATGGAGTTTATAATCCAGGCTCCTGCACGCGTAAGTGAAATCATGTGAAGTGGGGAGCACCCTCTAAACACCCTCTCTGCCGCTCTTTCTCCAATACATACCAAAAATACTGTATCCAAAAATATCCACAACTAGAACTGAAGCTCTGGGGCCGGCAGGAGGCTGGTAGACATGCAGGAAAGCGGTGGTGGCTGCGCTACCCTGCACATCAGTTGTCAGGCAGGGAGGCTGGGCAGCCTGAGCAAAGCCCCGCTGCACCCCCAGTCTCTTCAGGGCTTCTTTCCAGCCTCACTGACGTCCTCTTTGGGCCTCGGGGTGGGTCTCCTCATAAGTTATGAGGACTCTCCAGCTTTCTCCCACCATTACGGGTTTGAATTGAATTATTTATTTATTTCCCGACGCCGCACATTCCTTTGACTGCACGTAAGTTGAGGGGCGCCTGAACTGTACTGTACCACACAATAACCCACTCCTTTGGATATCCCCCAAAGCATTCTTTTTTGGCAACTGAATTTAGGAAAGACTGAAGGTTTTTAATTGTTGCTACTGTTAAGACAATGGCAGAAGTCAGAAAGCCAATCCACTACCAGAGATGTGCCAGATAAATCAGAATACACAAACAGAGAGAGAAACAGACAGACAGACAGAACTTTAGCTTAAGCATCAAGAAATGCTTCTTGATGACAGGAACAGCATTTGTCAATAGAAAGGCCACCTGAGGTCTTCAAACAAAGGCTGGGCAGCCTTGATGCACCTAACAGGGATGTATATTGAAGCTGGCAAAGGCTGAAGGGCCAACAACTTAGACTTTGCATGGTTACATGTCTTTAGGCCCCAGGTGAAAGCCTTCCTCTTTACACAAGCTTTGGTCATTAAATAATCTATGGCCTGTTAGATTGGGGGGGGGGCTGTTATTTGGATTGTTATTATTATGCTATCTATTATTATGCTCTGTAATACTTTTTTTAAAATGCTCTGTAAATTATGTTCTTAATGCTCTACACCGCCCTGGCTTCTTTAGATAAAGGGTGGTATATAAATCAAATAAATAAATAAATAAAAATAAAATGATGTCTTTCCAGGCTAGCAGCACAGGCAAAAGACTCTTTAGCCCCTACTTACTCAGTGTGTGAACTGCAACACAGGGATTGTCATGTCAGAGTGATTCACAGTTATACCTCATTCAGAGCCCTCCCCACATGAAAGCAGCCTGGCACCATGGGGTATCTGCAGTCTCCCAGCACCAACAACAGAGAAAGCAGGAAAAGGAAGAGACTTGGGCAGCTTGTTTTGTCTGTTGTTTTCCTCTTCATACCTCTCTCCTTAAGCAGCTAATTTTCCCTGCTTCTCCTCCTCCCAACTTCTAGGGAAAAATAGATTTCAAGTGGGGATAAACAAGACCAGCCAACGCTCCCCTTTGTGTTTGACTGTGATCCCCTCCAGATGCCTCAGCCCCTCGGCCAAGCAGGCAGCATGCTAAGTGCTAAGAGGCAGCAAGGTCTCCCACGGCACAGGACACCATCTCCACCGGCATGTTGCTGGGGCAGAAGAGGAATCTTACCTGCAGTCTGAACCAGTCCAGCCGCAGCCCAGAAAATTCAAATTTCTTCTTCTCCTCAACTGCAAAGAAGAAAAGCATTTAACAGAGGCAAAGCTGCTAGAAAGAGCCACAGGGGTCTCTCCCACCATTCATAGGCCTTGCAGATGAGAAAATTTAGGATGAAATGCAGTGGGAAGACAGGCCTCCTCCTAGAAAAACGGTTTGCCTTCCGACAGCCCTTTCTAGAGGAGTTTATAAGGAGTTTAAATACCATCCTTTCGTTCCTGGATGCAGTGGGTTCCGTTTTTACTCACCGGGTTCAATTCCCCGACGGGGAGACCATTGACTTTTATGACTCATCAGGACCCTGTCAAATCCACACATAGCCTTGAATGTGGGTAAACCTCCGTGGTCAACTCTCAGAAGCCAAAGCTGGGCAGAGCTTCCTTCAGTCAGAAAGCTTTCCCCCCCCCCCACTGCTAACACAAGCAGGATTCAAACAAAACCACACAAACTGTGCACAACTTGCCAAATGTATTCCAATCACACAGTGTGCATGCACACGAAAGCTCATACCAAGAACAAACTTAGTTGGTCTCTAAGGTGCTACTGGAAGGAATTTTTTTTTATTTTATTTTGTTTTGACTATGACAGACCAACACGGCTATCTACCTTTAACCCTCCCTTGGCACTCAATTTGAGTTACTCTTGTACAGGAAGGGTTAAAATGCCCACATCCATCCATAGCAACCTCCAGATGACACAATAATTACCTTGCTTGATGGTTAGGGATGAGAGTGAGTTCACAAAGGATGACATAATCACAGACTCCTCTTCAGGGCACACGGTCAGGTCCTGCAAGAGGCAACAGGGCTCAGAAGGGGCCAGTGCTTTATTTGCATTTATATACAGTAGCTTGTTTGCAATGGATTTCAGTGAACGTGATTATTTAATGAATTGATCTGCCAGTTTTAAACTTGTACATCCCTTGAGTGTCTTTGGGTAGTGAGGCTACTCATAAACTCAAGAAATAAAGGCCTCAGGACATGGATATAATCCCAGAGTGCCTCCTTTGTTCTCTTGTATAATTTCTGGCTTGTGAATTGTGGGGAGGCCCGGGATGTTTTGTCTCTGTAGGCAAAACGCATTGCCCCCACCATTGTGTCCACGCTGTACCCTCATCCATGGCAGCACCCACACTGCCACCATGGTGCAATGGCAGGGGCTGAGGGCAAGGGCACTGTGGTGGCAGTGACAGTGGCACAGGTGAAGCTGTGGCGGGGCTTTTAGCGGTGCAACAGCAGGGGCAGGGGTTCCACTGTCCGCCCAGGCCAAATTGCTTCACCCTACTTCATGCAAGCACCTGCCTTGTGAACAGGATTCTGCTCTATAGCATCACAGCAGACTGTGTCAAGCTGCTTTATACCATGCCAGCCTGTTGGTCCATTTCAGCCTTGCCCAGCCTGATGCCCTCCAGAATAGATGTTCTTGGACTATATCACCCATCATTGCTGAAGGGAGCTGTAATTCAAAATATCTGTAGGGCACTGGGTTGAGAAAAGCTAATCTATTTGCATTGCTAGGGTCGACTAGATGAGGCTTTTGGACCTTCCAACTCTACAATTCTTAGATTCTATGATCCAGTCCAGATTTGTCGACTCTCACTAGCAGTCTGCTCTAGTATCTGCGACCTGGGAACCTTTTAACTGGAGACTGCGAGAGACTATTTGCATGCAAAGCATGCACCCCTAACACTGAGATATGCCTAATTTGCAGCATTTCATTCATTCTCTGTCCATTCTCTCCTTTCTCACATCTGTTTGGTACTAAGGAATCTCACTGGAGCCCCTAGAGACCACCACACATAATCCCACCAACCACACGTCTTCCTCCTTCCTTGCAGCTCCCATACCTGGATGATGTTGCTGAGCACCTGGGCATCGAAGTGTGACAAGTACTGTACATGGTAGCGCTGGAGGATATTTTGGTGCCGTCGGACGAGGCGACGGAGCTTTTCCATCAGAAACAGCAGCTCAGCCAGATAGCTATTGGTGAGAGGCAGGACAGAATGTTTGTTTGCATATTTAAAACATTTGGAACCCCACCTTTCCTTATAAAAAGGCAGCTGACAAATTTAAATATCGTTTTAAAAAAATGAACACAAAAAATAGTGGGGTGAGGAAGAATACACAGCCCCACAGTACACTCACAGAATCATTTCAGCAGATTAATAAACCAATACAATAAATAAAGCAGCTAACTACAACCCAAATGCCTTCTTTAAAAAAGGAGGTTATGACTAACTTTCAGAATGCCATTGAAGGGGGAATAGATGAGACTTTGGATGAAATAGAGGGAGAGGATAGCTCGGTTGGTTAAGAGTGTGGTGCTGGTAACGCCAGTGTTGCAGGTTCGATCCCCGTCTGGGTAGCTGCATAATCCCTTCCAAGGGTCCATGGTCCCTTCCAACTCAACAATTTTGTGATTCTATGAACTAGGTGTCCTAGTATGCTGTGTGTGTGAGCTTCCCTTGGCTGTTAACACCTACAAAGACACACCTCTGACCTGCCAGCCTGGATACAATACTCCCCATGTTCATGCCAGAGGAATTTTACCTAATTCCAACAAGCATCACTTCTTCCCTTCCCTCCAAAAATGTGAGACCAAGGAGAACTGTTGTAATCCCCCCTTCTAACCAGCTATTAGGGGTACGGAAGCTGCGTCCTCCTTTTCACGGGTTCACTCTGCGCTACATGGTCAAGAACTGGCGGGGGGGGCAAGATCCATCTGTGCTCAATATGCTGGGATCCATCCCCTCTACCCCATCTTCAAGCCACACCCCCATTCTTGGAACCCACCCCATCAGTACATGTCATAAAAGGATTTGTGGGAAAGAAAAAACGTCACACAAAGAGACATTTCAGGGGCAGGAAAATTGGACTCTAATTCTAGAACAGATGCAGACATAGAACTGTTTAATATAGGAATGTAATTACGATTTGTGTATTGGTTTTGTCTTTCAGTGTCACGTGTATATATGATGATTATTCATAAATAGTTTAAGCAAAAAAACACCCAACTCAGTACCTGTCAGTGAATTCCTCTGGGTTCTTGCTCTTGCTAACATGTTCACTGTGTCGGCAAAGCCAGGTTACCTCATCACGGCAGAACGACAAGGCCATGAAGACATAAACAGCCTGTTGTGGAGGAAAGAGAGAGGGGGGACTTTATGAGAAAAATATTCCCTCCCTTCAAATCAGTAAGGCCAGCTCAAGAAAGGGACACTCAATATGGCCCAACACTGCACATTAACTTTTAAAAAGCTATTCTATTCTACTTAGCCGATGTCCTTGAATTGTGTATTGCATAAGAAGCCTAAAACGGGGGCGGGGGCGGGGGGGAGATCCATCATGCAAATTCATGACATTTGTTGATTGCAGCTTGCTCTGGCTTATGTTTCCCTGTGCTTTAAATTTTCCTTTTGCCACTATAGTGATGAAGGAGAAAGGGAACGTGGAATAGGAGAGACCTGAGAGGACCATCAATATGCAAAGATGAGAAAAGCAGAAGGGGAAAAACTGGAAACATAAATACTTATGCATGAAATAGATCTATATAGATCTAGAAATACATAAATGTTCCTATACAGGATTTCTTTCCTCACATACGCAACACACACACCTTCCTGGAAACTCTCAGTGCCATTTTCCCTCAAGCTCTGCCTAACTGGAAGAAAACCTGCTGGAAGGAAGAGAAGCAGTGAGGGGGGGGATTCAGCTCCCTTCCCCTAATGCCGCCTTTGCCATTTAAATCGCACTCTTCATTTTTCTCATGACTGGAGCAGCCGGTGGTTAAAAGATACAACCCGCTGCCGCTGCATATAGTTTGGCTTGCAGTGACTGCTGCAGATACCCTTGGGACTGCTCAGATACATTATAAAGATAAAGCAACCAGGAAAGCTGGAAATATGGTGGTATTTTTTTAGTAAAAGCTTTGATTCTCAAGAGGCAGAAACTATATGAATTTCAGGATAAAAATAGGCACTGCTTTTTAGACAACTCTTCCTGCCCCACCCCTTTCTACTGTGGTTTTGTATGTTGTCAAAAAATAAGCCACTATAGGTAAGGACCACATTTGTATCAAGTCAGACTCGAATACAAGGTCAACACAGCATTTGGCAGCAACATGGGATAAAGGCTCCTTGGTGGTGGTGCCCCAGCTTTGGGACAGTTTCCCTGCTATGACAGGGGTCAAGACTGATGAGTTGTCAGCGTCAGCTGAAGACTTGGCTGTTCACCCAGGCTTTGCTGGAGTTTAACGTCAGGTGCATGGTTGTGATTATTCAGATTGAAATTCACCTTCTTCTGGTTCTGCGCTGTTTTTATGCTGTGGTTTTATGTTAACATTTCATTATTTAAATTTGAAAATTGATCTGTAATTGCTTGTTTTCAATTAATAGGTAATAAATATGTATACACACCCTTACATTTGACTTCCTCTTCCCAGGCACACTTGCATAGGCAAATACATACAGGTGCGTGCACTCATACACACACACACACAAATACACATGTGTTTGCCCACTTGTCCAGCTCAAACACATCATGCATGCAAGACTGTCTTCTCCCACATTCCCAGCTCTTGTCTACCCCACTCTCTCTGGGCAACACTTGCCTTTGGCCCCAAAAGCCCTGGCTCGTTGGCCAGAATGGTCTCCATCTCCCGTACAGCATTCCTCAGGAAATGGCGCCGACCTCGATGCAGCTGTCCACTGTCAAGACACCGCTGGAAGGTTCACACATGAAGATGACAGCTGCCCCATCTGACACACCACAAGCAGCAGCAAATGACAATGCCCAGCTACTCATTCAAGGTACATAGTACCCAAGGCTGGTCAAGTTATTTTGGAACTAGAGGCAGAAAATTGCAATAAAAGCACCATCATCTATTAAATGACAAACAACTGGATGCCCTCGCATGATGCCTAGAATTGTCCACCAAATGCTCAGCCTGGGCAGACTCCCAGATGTGCTGTGCAACAGATGAGGGAGTGGGTGGATGGCAGGACCTCAGAGGGAACATGCAGGAGGAGCTGCAGAAAAGTGGGGCTACCTTTCTCCCTTCTCCAAAGGAGATTTACGGTGCAATCCTATACATGTCTATTCAGGAATTAGTCCTACTAACTTCAATAGGGCTTCAAACTGGGAGTAAGTGCATACGACAGTGGTGGCTAACCCCAGTTTTGGAAGTCTGATCCAGTCCTCCAAGCAGATTTTACAAGCCCTCCAAGAACCGATTGATTTTGGTAGTGGTGGCAGAAACATATATAACAAAGCAGACACAGCTGCTAGGGGGTGGGCAGAGTTCAGTTTTCCCAATGGGGAGTCAAACTGTCCCCTTCCTGGCCACCAGACCCATCATTGGATGAGGTGAGCAGAGAGGGAGCTTGTGTCTTTAACAGCTTCTTTGCACAGATAGCTGATGAGGGCAAGTAAGTGTCTGTGTGTGCCTGAGAGTGTGGGATGGATATACTAACTTTTAGCCACCCCTGCCCCTGGCCTGCTCCCCCACCCAGAAGGTTGGCCATGGCTGAAAGCAGTGAGATGCCAAAAAAGGTTAGTCATCCCTGATGTACAGGACCACAGTCTTAATGGAGGACATCTAGTGTATAAGGCAAAAGGTGGCAACTTCAGTGACAAAGGGCAGCTGGTGGGATACACTGAAGAAATAGGGATGATGGGGACATCGGTCAAATGGGGCTGGAAAGCAAATTTCAGACATGAGGGGAAACGTAAAGCTTGTGAGGCAAAGTATTAAGCAGAAGAGATCTGGTTACCTACTAGGCAAAACCCTGGAGCAGACAAAGTGCAGACCTAGGCAGTAATACGGCAGACAAAGCAATGAGCAAGAAAGCAAAGGGTCGTTCCTACCTGTTGGCTACAGCATGCTCTTTACATTCTTTGATATCAGCTATGCGTTTTCCATACCTGTGCAGAGAGAGAGAGAGTGAGAGAGAGAGAGAGAGAGAGAGAGACTGAGATCACAGCCAAACCCCTCCAAAACATTATGTTGTGTTCTGTTGCTTTGTCCATCCAAGCAAAGCCAACTTTGTGCAAGGACATGTTTTCTAAAAATTGAATGATTTTTAAAATCCAGTGGCACACTGGCAAACCCTTCACTTTAAAATGGCTGCACCAAAGCTTCCTTCTCTTGTGATGTTTTCCAGGACGAGCTACAGCTCAGGAGCAGAGAACATACTGTACATGCAGAAGGTCACAAGTTCAATCCAGGGCATTTGCAGATAAAGATGTCAGGAAGAAAGTATGGGAAAGACAACCTGCATTTGACTCTCTGGACAGCAACTGCCAGTCACAATCAGCAGTACTGGCCATGAAGGACCGAAGGTGTGACTCAATGGATGTATACATGTATTCAGAGGGTGAACAAATACAAAACAGGAGGACACTCCCACTCATAAGCACATTTATAACTTTTATAACTTACCTTTCCTCCAAGGAGCTCAAGGTGGTATGCACAGCCCTTCATCAAACCTCACCCCCATTTTATCCTCACAACAACCCTGTGAGGTAGGTTAGTCTAAGAGGTGGCAATTGACCCAAGCGTCACCCAAGTGAGCTTCATAGTCAAGTGGGAATTTGGATCCGGATCTTCCCAGTCATAGTCTTAACAACTGTACCACTCCTGTACTTCTAACATTAGTGTAAAAGAGGGGATTCAAACCTGCCCAAATTTGCCTGTGGGTCTAACTCACCTCTACATGTCTCTTACCCTTTGATGCTGCTGAAGGCCTCCTCCGCCACTTTGTGAATAGAAAGCACTTCATCCCGTACTAGAGCAATGTAGAGAGAGCCACGGAGAGCTGCCCGCCACAGATCCAGACAGCTTTGGGTAGAGCCCAGGCAGCTGTGGCACAGCAAGAACCCAACTGCAGGAGTAGAAGATGGTCAAAGGCAAGGATAAGGAAGCAATGGACACTGACCCTCCCTGCTCAGTCCAGCAGCTAGCCCCTCCCTGCCACCCACTTCCAGGAGCAAAATGAATTGTGCAAATCAAGCAAATGTATTACAAACCATAGCATTTCTTGCCCTAGAATTTACCTGGGTGCTAAGTTTGTGAGGCAGGGGGTGGGGAACCCAGAGGGCAACATATGTCTGCCTATGCCCACTGCGGCCAATGAAGATGATCTTGGACAATTTCTGCACCTTTTGGCTATGAGAAAGGGGTCAGCTCTGGATAAGATTTCTTGCTATACTGAGCCAAGGTTCCAGGTTGACCATCCAGCCTGGGTCCTCCCCAGCCTACCAGATCAGCAAAGAACGACGTGGCGACTTACTCACAATCCATCGCTCAAGAACCTCCAGAGAAAGGTATTCACAGGCCATCTGGGAAGAGGAAAGAAATATGAGTTTTCTGCCTACAGAAATCTGGTATCATCTTCCTTCCTAAACACTCAGTGCCTCTACTAAGGTTTTTTAATGTGTGCAGCATAATTTTCCTAGGAGGTCTGGAGTAGCAAGGCCTCATTGGGTGCACATGGGAACCATTTGGTAGAACAGCCAGCATTACAGTCTGCTGCAGCAGTTCACTCTCTTGCTTAGAGGTGGGGGGAACTCAGACCTGCAGCCCTCCAGACTCTCTTTTTGCAGCCTCTGGGACTCTCCCCAAACCATATCTCTTCCCAAGCCAAACCCCTTCTTTCTAGATCACCCCCTTCACTGGCCCTGCTTTAGGCCTTTTTCAATTGCCCGGAACCATGGTAATACCTCTTGCTTGCCCACATAGAACCTTAACTTGTCTATAGGTGGAAAGTAGCCCACTGTACAAACTTAAGATTCACATCCATTACCCTGCTCTCTTTTCTGTTTCTGCGGCCTCACCCTTTGGTGGCATCATGACTGAGGGGGCCATGGCCGTGATTGAGAGGGCCAGGGTCATGCAACATCAGCGCACCCTACAACATGCACACATAATGCCAGTGCCCTCCTGCAGCCTGCACAAGTGATGATGTGTCGTGGGGACACCCCACGGCTTACTCCTGTGACATGAGCACACCCGACAGTGTGCGTGCACGGCTGCTGCAGAACTTTGAGGGGCCCAGCCCCTTCATTGAAAATCACTTGGTGCACCTGGGTGGCATGTGCTCTCCCCCACCCTGTAGGTTGCCCACAAAGCACTGCCATCAAGCTGGTTCCACATCCCTGCTCTAGCTCAACTGACAATAGTAACAGAACTTATAGCCTCCATGACATCACAATCAAGAGCTGTCAGCTTGCACTGCATGCTGGGAAACAGTGAATTATCTCACTGAAGTCTGTTGAAACTCAAGAAACAGCTACAAGAGGGCAGAGCCTGCATATATGAGCTCTGTAAAAGGTAGCACTGCTTATCCAAAATGCAGGCCTCTGATTTTAAGATGCTCCAGAAAGCCTGAGTTTGGGCTGTGCTGGAGAGGGAGCGAAAGTGTCACTGTCTCTATACACGGACACGCTCACCGTATCTGAACTGGCAGGAGCTAGCATGTTCGTGGGGTTGTTGATCAGACTGAAGAGTTGGTCACTTCGCCACTGATCAGCTGAGTGGTTTCTACGGGCGAAGAGGAAGTGCAGCGAAAGAAGTGCATTGCTCACAGCCTGGAAAGAGAACTCTGTTAGCAGCAGGAAATGACAAAATGCAGAAAGAGGGAGAGAGAGAAAGCAGAACTACATGTTACCCTTGGCATACATACATTTGACATGAAGAAGCATCAAACAGGTGGGAGGAGCACTTAAATCTTCCCATACTTGCCTTTTCTCTCTTGCAAATGCTCTCCTGGAGGAATTTTCCCCACAGCTCAGCTTCAGCCAGATTTACAGGTATTTACAAGGGAAAGTTAAGTATCCCTTGGTCACCCACTACTTCTTCCCTACAAGTGCCCCACACTTATGTGTTTTCCTCAACTTCTACTCTACCCACAAAGAGCAGACAACTATCATCCAAATATTAACCAAAATTTTTAACTGGATTGACCAATTCTGCAACACAGACACATTCACCTAACTCCTGCTTGCTTTGGGATCATCCAGTGTTGGTTCAAAAGCTGGATAAATTTGTCATCCTTCCTCCCCTATCCCTTCTCTACCCTGACCCCCCCCCCCGCCCCCCAGCATGTGGATGACTTGATTATTAGCTTTTCTGGTTTTGCAGTTTACCTACTTCCCTCTTTTTTACTTCCTGTTCCAGTCACGGCTGCCACCAAAACTCCCCACACATTTCTCAAAATGTTATTTGTATACACTTGTGAAATGGCAAAAGAAAAGGGAAGAAGTAGTACAATTACAATAAGAATTGTAATTGTAAGAATTGTAAACCTTCAGCCAAGCCCATGAGAAATTGGAGCAAAGATTGTTCATTCTCTCCAACCAACTACAGAACCACATTCACCTCCAGGGAACCACAATTCAGAGGTACAGTGTTTAATAGATTATTGTATTTTAATCTTCTGTTGAAAGCCACCCAGAGTGGCTGGGGAAACCCAGCCAGATGGGCGGGGTATAAATAATAAATTATTATTATATTATAGCACATACTTTGCACACATCAGTTCCCAGGTTCTGAGGTGGTGGTCTCTCCTTCCTTGGGGGTTTTTAGGCAGAGGTTGGATGGCCATTTGTCATGGGCTCTTTAGTTGAGATCCTGCATTGAGGGGTTTGGGATAGATGACTCTTGGGCTCCCTTTCCAACTCTACCATTCTATGACTCTACAAGGTGTGACTGGAAAGTTTGGTGAATGGACACAGAAATCGGACAGCGAGAAATATTCGAACAGGCCTTCAAAGTAGGCCCCCTCTGATACAATGCACCATTGACAACATTTGTAGTTGTTGGAAACTTCTGGAGAAGTCCTCTTTTCGTATTGCTTTCAGTTCCCTCGTCACAGCAGCTTGGGCATGTGAAATGTTGGAAAATCTGTGCCCTTTCAGAGCAGATTTCAGTTTTGGGAAAAAGAAAGAAATCTGATGGAGCAAGATTGGGAGAGTATGGAGGGTGGGACAACTCAATAACCATTTCACACGGAATATGCAATTCTTCTGCCATCATTCGGATGGACAAACGCCGATCCTGCATCAATAACTCACGAACTCTGTCGACATTTGCCGTCGTTCTGCTCATCAACCATCTGCCAGACCGAGGGTCATCTTCAATGGTTGCCTCCCTTCATGGAAACGCTTAAACCACTCATACACTGTCTTTCGAGTTACAGCTTCATCTCTGTACACAATTGTGAGCATTTCGTGGGTTTCCGATGCCGATTGTATGTTCGACTATTTCTCGCTGTCCGATTTCTGTGACCACTCGCCGAACTTTCCAGTCACACCTTGTATGTTCAATTCCTCACATCTCTAACAAAAGGGATCTCGCAGGACCAAGCACTGGGAAAAATCTCCAAGATGTTGGAGAGCCACTGCCAGTCAGACTCTACAATTTTACAAGACTAGATGAGCCACTGGTCTGATTCAGCACAAAGCAGCTTAATGATACTGCATAGAAACCAACACTCCCATCTTTGAGCACACAGCAACACAGAATGCATGTTACAAAATCATAATGTGAATCTGGATGTGCTCAGAAGTTAATAGAGATAGAGTCTAATGCTGAGACCCCAACGCCATGCCTGTGGGCACCACACTGTCCTCATACACTCTCCGTTGGTGCCTCCCAAGCCTCCCACTTCATTCTTTATTTTAATCTCACCTTGGTATGGGGCCCAAACTCTTCCATCAGCTTGCGCAAGGGATTCTCGTACTCCAGTATCATCTGACCCAACCGAGGGAAACTGGCATCACTATAGCCAGATAAGGAATAAGTCAGAGGTGTTTTCCAGCAACAGAAGCACTCCCCCATCACTGACAGTGCCCACCCATTTCACTGCAAGAGCATGACAAGAGTGCTCCAATGACAGAAGCCCTGGGCTCCAGAGAGCCTTATTGGGCCAATCCAGGCAACAACGCAAAATACAGGAGAATGCACATCTGGTCTCCAGAAGTGTGGGAGGGTGGCCTTGCAGGAGAAGGGATTCTCATGCTGTGGTGATGACAGGATGATGGGGTGGGGTTGGCCTATTTAACTGCTTTTTTCTTTCTTTCTTTCCTTCTTGAAGAAGATGTGGGCTCCCATGCTGGTGGTGGGGTGAGAGGAATAAAGAAAAGCAAGGGGATTGCTGTGGAGGAGGTGGAAGCCTGGCTGGTGTTTCTCCTCCAGGATAAGGGACGACTTGAGTGCTGCTGGTGGAAAAGGGCATCATGGAGTGCCCTGTTTCTAGAAAATTTGCAGAAACAAATCAAAAGTATTGTTTTGAAAATTTCTCAAAAGGGTGAAGGCATGGCAGAATGAAATGTGTGGGTCACCACCAACAGTGGTGTGACAGGTATCTGTGACATTTGCACAAGGACAGTCCACGCAGTCCTCTTGCTAAGGAGGAAAGCAGAGGGAGGAACTATGTTTTCCATATCAAAATACTGGTGTTTAATGCAATTACCGGTACCTTTCAATAGATGGGCTAGCTGGGGGGGGGGGCATAGGAGTGGGGGGGGGAATGTGATCTGTTTATTTACATTCTTTATTAGCGGCTCTTCAGCCAAAGCTTCCATAACACTTTACAAAGCAAAAACAATGGTAATACAGAATAAAAGAAATAATTTGCATTTGAATCTCCCACAAAAGCCAAACAACAACAACAGAACATCTGGAAAGGCCCATATCTTTGAGGAGAAAATGGTAGGTTTCAGCTACAGATGGCATATTTAGGTTAAAAGTTAGGAATGGTCTTTTAACTATAATAGCATACAATAGCAAAATAGCTGTTGGGGTGGGGGAATTGTTACCTCCTCCTCAATACTTGTCAAGAAAAGGCCAGACATCCACCTGTTAGGGATTGTTATAGGCATTAGGGATGCACTATTGGGCCAAGGGAGTGGAATATATGGACACTGACCCTGATCCATGGATCATCTCATGGGTACACTGGTACAGGCCAATCAGGGCTTTGCGGTCATCAATACGAGAAAGGAGTAAGATGGCAGATGCGTAGGTGACAATCAGGTCAAGGTAATTCTTGGTGAAGTCAAAGTTTAGATGCTGCAGAAGGAAAGAAAAAAAATCAGTTTTATTTATCTGATAAAAAGGGAAATGTATTGACATCATCAACTCTGAGCAGATTCTGACTCCTAGCAGCAGCACTTTTCTTAGAATCTCAGCACAATCTGCTCAGATAAGGAATGGTGGACCTGTGGCTCTCAAGATGTTATCAGGACTATAATTCCCATCATCCCCGGCTACTGGCGATACGGAGTTATAGTCTCAACAACACCTGGAAGTTCACAGGCTCCCCATCCCTTATCTAAGCAGATTGTGATGGGATTGTAAGACGTTCCTCATTCCCTGTCTTAGACAATGGCTCACTTTGTGTGAGTCTCCCAGTCATGTTGGAGGATTGTGAATGAGCCAAAAGGCTGCATGAATCCCCCCTCCTCTCTGACACGCAGTTTGCCACACTGTGCCAAGTGTCAACCACAATTAGTATTTGCCTTCCACTGCCAGAATCAGGAGTGCATTTAAATTCTAGTTCCCAATTCTGTTTTGGAGGACAAACACTAAGTCATAATTTGCCAGTTCAGACATTGGGGCAAACTATGGTTTGCACTAAACAGGCACTAGGTGGGGTCTTGCTTCCGGCTGATGAAGTAAGTGCTGCTTTGAGGGCTACAAAAAGGTTAGTTGTGAAGAACAGGCAATTCAAAATTCAAAATACTTTTCTTTTAATGGCAGAAGGAAGAGGAGATCAATCCTTCCCAATGAGTGCAAGGGGAAGGTGGAGCTCTGCTAAGTCTAGAGGGGAAACTTCTATGCTGCAAGATCAGTTCAGCAACATACTTGAGAGGTAATGAAATGAAAATCTCCTTACTTGGACATTTTAAAAAAATGTACTAGAAAACATTTATTCATCTCCTTGCCTAGCCCTTCCAAACCTATGATTCGATGGAAAAAAGACACAGTTCCTCAGGCATTCATGTGTTTAGTTAGATGAATCATACTGACAGTTCAGTTAGCAAACTGTCAATAGCCAAAAAGTTTGAATTGTTGTCCATCTGCACCTATAGCAGCTTCCCTACGAAGTCAAACAGCAATTGACTTTCTAAGCTGCCAATGGCCCAGCATCAAGATAAAAATATAAGGCATAATGTCCACAGTTGCATACCCTCTCTGCATTAAACTAAAAGTAATGCCCATCTGCCTTTAACTCTCAGAAGGCAACACATCCATACTTTATTCAAAAGCTACTCACAATGTCAAAGTGGCACAGGCTGGCGTCCATAGTGTTCAGCAGCTCATAGACATGGTCCTAAAGAAGAAATATTAGCATGAATGAAGCTATTGTGGTAGAGAACTGGACTCCACACACTCCATTGCTGCATCTCATTCATTTTTATTATTGCATTTCCTGCAAGGGGCTGTACTTGGTTCTTCCCCTCCCCACGGTACTACAGCAACTCAGTGAGGTGAATTAAACTCAGAGAGAGAGAGGGTGGGAGGAGGGAGAGGGAGAGACTGACTGGCCCAAGGTCACCATTATAAAATTTTAGGGGAAACACACATACAGTAGCAGACACACACACTTCACATAAAGCCAATCCTTTACCCTTCAAAATGTAGGAAATGTTCCCTAAGAAAAGTACACATTCTTTCAGCACACAGAACAATCCAAAAAGCCATCTTGGTTCTCCTAATGACTATAATTTCCTCTACAGAAGAAAATAACTTGGGAGACAACTTTCCCAGTAGTTCTTTCACTTACAAATCCTGTCTTAAGGCCATATTTGATGTATGGATAGGGTGGGCTTATGACCAGGATTCAAGAACTAAGGAATTTAGTTCTCTCAAAAGAAAGGCCAGGCTGCCCAGGTAATACAATTAGTAAAACATTATCAGGTATCTTGGCAGACAGGAGAGAACCCACACGCTCAAATTTCTGTGATCTATGTATGGTGCTTTTAGGGTCTTCTTTGGCTAAGGGGTTGGGAAATCTCTGAAGTCTTTAAAGGTTCCTGCACACTTTGTTCTTGGGCTCTCTCACCTCCTTGGAAGGAGGGGGTGGGACTCTGTTGCAACAGAAAAATAAAGATCAGCTTTGCTTTCATACCTGTTTCCTGTTTCCATCCATTCTTCTCTAACTGATATAGGGGACTCGGAGTCCTTTGGAGAGTTGGGCAGCAAAAGCCAACCTCCAATTTTATACAATGGCTGCCCACACCAATTTAAAACAGTCTAGTTGAAAAGATCAGCCCAGCATGAAACCGTTTACCTTTCCCCACTCCATGCCCCCACAAAGCTGTATGAATCATCTCTGATTTTGCTCGAGACTGCTGCTGATGACACTGACAGATGTTTGTGTTTCTGTCCTTGGACATTAAAGATCTACCTGATTATGAATTCAACTGTAAACTCTGTGTAGCATTAAAACAGACATGAACACTTCATCTTTCTTTTTTAAAAAATTGTTCCTTCCATTCTTGAGAGGCTGGCTTTCTTATTAAGCACAAATGTGTCAGGATTATTTATTTGGCTACTATCTTTGCTTATTTAGCAAATGTCCTCTGTCCACAAATGTGACTGCTTTTTCATTTTAATTCTATTTTTGTACAGTAGAATTTGTTTTCTGGTTTTATTCTGAACAGGTTTTGCATTGCCAGGGGGTGTTGCTGTGCCTCCAGCCCACCCACCCCTTGATTGGTCTCACTGGGTAATCATGCCTAGCCTACATTCCAGTGTTATTGTGAGGAAGGACTGGGGAATAAAATGTATTTGGAAGGAGAACTGGATAAAATACTGTATCTACTATATATTTTGGAGAGTTGTTTGTTCACCATACATTTAAGATATCATAACAAAATTTTGCACGATGGTTCTTGGGATCAAGGAACAGATTTTCATTTATGTTTGGAGGCAATGGGATGCCATTTCAAATCAAGATGGCAACTTGAACCTTTCAAAACTGCACTGATTTTAGCCACTGATTTAAAATCTGCATGATTTTTTGGTTTCTTAGAATTCACAAGCAACAGCAAGTATGAGACTGCTGATATAAAAAACAAATAAATAAAGTGACCAAGTTAAAATGCACCTAGAGACAGTGCCGCATAGCAGTTAGAGGGCTGGGCCGAGACATGAGACCAGGATTCAGTTGTGAAGCTCACTGGGTGACCTCCGCCAGCCACTGTCTCTCAGCCTAACCTACCCTGTGCAAGGATAAAATGGGGGGGAGGAGAACAATGTACCCCACCTTGATCTCCTTGGAGGAAAGGTGAGATATAAATGTAATAAGATACAAATGTTGTGATAATAACAACAATGTAATAATGTAGAAACCACTCGCTCTGACAACAGCCACGTCCCAAATTCTGCAATGCCAAAAGGGGAAATGCTCTGATGCCCTTTTTGGCATTATGACTACCTGTATTATTTCACATTATTATAACTTACCCATCAGCTGAAATGACCATTTTTGCACAGCTATTAAAGGTGCAGGAGTCTGGTCTTCTTTTTCATCTGGTCAGCCAAGTTATTATATGCAAGGAGAAGACTTCTGGCCTAGTAAAGACTCCACAAAGGCTTAGCACTCAACAGTTGCAGTCATCCCTGTCATTCACACAAAGGGGTCAAGAAAAACTACAGAACAACTGCTCTCTTCTTTCAAAAAGGTAGAAGGCTTTTCCAGTCAGACCAGGGCAAACCAATAGCAGCCCCCAAAGCAACATCTCAAATCCCTACTAACACTCACCCGGAATTCCATTACATCCACAAAGGTTTGATAATAGGTAGTGAGTGCCCGGAAAATATCTGCTTTCTCCTTGTGTACCGGTCCCAAATGTTGCTGTAAAGAAAAAGCAAACAAAGCATGGACAAGTATGACTGATCACCAGCAACCTCATTCCTCTGGGAAACAGAGCAGGGCTTTTTCAGTAGTGGCTCCCTTGCTAGGGAATGGATTCCCTAAAGCTATCTATCTGGCCCCTGATCTTGGGGTTTTTTCCCCCCTACCATCATTTTAGAGAAATGAGCTTGTATTTCTTTAAATTTCAGAAGGATTTTTGCAAAAACAAATTATATTTATTGAGTTTTATTAAGGCTCCATGTCCAAAAATACAGGTAACTCAAGTGACAAAAGCAATTGACCAAACAAACAAAAATGAAACACCAACAATTCAGGTAAAATACTTGATCTGAAAACTATTGGATTCATTTTAGTCACACTCTGGCTACATTTAGGCTTACTCCTTCCGGTCATTTTTTTTAGTGTCACGTTACAGCTAATTTATCTTTTGTATGTTTGATACCACAATCCTGAACACAATTACTAGGCAATAAGCTCCACTGAACACAGGAAGAATGAATTCAGAATAAGCTTGCATGGTTTTAGGCCTTAGTAATAACATCACAACTTGCTTCCAGGCCACAGGGCAATAGCGCCAAGTCTTTCCAGACTGGAACAAATACACAATGGCTACCTAGCATCTCCACATCACTGGGAGGAGGGGCCCAAGTCCTTCCTCCCCTGCCTGACACTTACCATTTTCTCTATTTTTTTAAAAAACTCATCCAGCTTTACAAACTTTTCATTCCTGAAGAGTAATTAATATCATCAAGGCCTTCCCCAATATATACAGGGAGATATAGTGATAGCACACATGTTTACAACGAAAAAGTCCTATATTCAGCCCTTGCCAGCTCCAGCTGAAAGGACCTCAGGAGGTGGGCTAGAAAAGGAAAGGTCTCCTTGGAGGGCAATTGGAAAACAGCCCTTGACTAGATTCAGAATAGGGCATTTTCATACGTTCATGTGGATTATGAAGGGCTGGAGCTCCATGGTCAAACACATACTTTGTATGCAGAAGCTCCCAGTTTCAATTCTCTGCATTTCAAGATAGGGTTGTGAAAAGCCACGGCCTGAAATCCTGGACAGCTGCTGCCAGTCCGCATGGACAATACTAGGCTAAATAAATGGGTTGGTGGTGTGGCTCAGTAAAAGGCAGCTTCCTATTACTCAGGGATAGAACATGTTTCTACCTATGCTCTATCCTAGTTAATATGTAATTGAAATTTGAGGCCATCAAGAAAATGCCTCCAGACTCAACCCCTAGAATACACCCAGGATGGCAGCAGTTCTTCTCATGCAAAACTACTCTTGTTTAAGCCAGGAGAATAGCAATGGCCACTTTCTGTTCCCAGAGAGTACAATCGCTCCAACTCCCCACTCCAGCTCTGACATGGGGTCTCACCGTGCCGCTCCGTGTGTCCAAGTTGGGAAACTTCTTGTTGATGTATTTGATAGAGGATTCCATGGTCTTCTCGGTGAAGAAGCTTGGCTTGGCCCGGGAATCCATGCATGTCTGCAAAAGTCAAAAGAGCAATGTGTAATGCCAATTGTGCTGCTCTATTAATTTCTAGGGGAAGCGGGTAGCACTGTTCATCAGGAATACAGCATCCAGGGAGAATAAAGTTTAACCCTTTATCCTACTGCAATTGCAACACACACACAGAGTGCCTTTTGGTGCCAATAGGACCTGCCTATAAGCGTAAAAGCAGAGCAAGGGGGATGTTACAAAAGTTGGACGCCACCCGTGAACACTGCAGTCTCCCAGAACTTCTAATTTCTGACTTCACTAAACTTAAGCAAGGCCCCATCTGCACAGCACAGTTAAAGCAGAATCATGCCACTTGAAGCAGTCATGGCTACCTGTAAAGAATCCTGGAAAGCAGTTTGTTAAGAAGCTGAGAGTTGTAGGGAGACCCCTGTTCTCCTTACATAGCTATAATCCCCAGTGTTCCCTGGGAAGAGAGATTGTTAAACCACTTTAGGAAACATAGTTGTAGGAAGAGAATTCAATTTGATTCAATCTGACTGGTTGATCATTCCTTTCATGGTGTTGGTTTGGGATTCCTAGCTCTTTGCATGCAAGAGCGGTCAGCATTCATGTCCAGTCCTCCAGTTGACACATTTTTTCCAATTACGGATTATTATCCTATGAGCAGCTGCGTTAAAAGCTGTACCCATTTCCCTTTCCTCTAATAAGACCAGGTATTTAATATGGCAAGATCATAACCAATAGCAACAGTCACTTTATTAATAAGTGGAGATAAACAACAGGCACTCCTACAAATCAGCAGATCCATAACCACACATCAGATCCCCACAGAGACTCCAAATCCCATACAAACCATACAGAGCATACAGCCCTCAGTCAACTCTCAACTCTCTCTGTAGTAGTAATAGCAGCTCAGCTAGTCACTGTCATACTGAATCTGCCAAGGTCAAGCATTCACCTCTCAGACCATCCCATCCCAACCTTGTCAGTGAACCACCCATTTAAAGGACCATTCACAGCCATTTAATAAAATAACATTGTTTTGTCAAATCCGAGATTCTAATTCAAGAGGCACTTTAAAGAAAAAACCATAGGCCCATCCACAGTAATCAGACACCGGTAGCAAGCTCAAATCACTCACTAAGGTAAAATGCAAGTGATGTACATGTGGTGGAACCTGCAACAGTTTGCAGTAGAGATCATGATCAAAACCGGAAGGGGAAAGGAGGTGCCAACAACAAGACAATTCCGTTGTAAGCTGTTATCGGATCTGCTGTTGCCCCTATAGAAAGAGGAAGCTTCAGAGAGTCCTCAGACAACACCCACATGCAACAGGAACAGGAACCACCTGCGTGTGGTATCTCCTTGTCTGCTAAAACGCCTGAAATAGCTCCACAGTTTCAGCCAGTGGCAGGTCTTTTCAGGCCTTCTACTGAGACAAGATAAAGAGGAGCCAAACAAATGGCTCAGTTCAAAAAGTTAGATTAGCACACCTGGGTTCAAAGCCCCATGAAGATCACTACATGACTTTGGGCCAGTTTCCTCACACACACCCAGGCCTAACCTACCTCTTAAGGTTGTTGTGGTGATAAAATGTAAGCTTCCCTGAGCTCCACAGAAGCAAGGAGGGCAGACACATGCAATTTATATCAGCTACCACATCTTCCTCTGCCTGCTGAACCTTTCTACAGCATTAATGCAACAGTGATCAAGATCACAGATACAGAGCAGTTGCCACTCCAACCATTGGTGATATGTATTTGATGGACAAGACTAAGATGGGCAGACAGGAGATGGACAAAGGGGGATAGTCAGGAGCACCCAAGGTTGCAGTAGATACGTGAACACTAAGGTGGCTCAGGAAAGGTTTGTGCTGGTCAAAAATTAGTCTTGAAGAGAGGAAGGAAGTGGCTGGACAAATAAATAAAACTCTTTCTGGTGGGAGTTGAAGAAAGGGCTTGATTAGCACCAATGAAAGCAAGGAAGTGGGACTGGGAGCTAGAGAAAATTGGGACTGATTGCAGATCCAGAAAAGAAAATATTTTCTTTCAGAGCAGCAGTATGCAAGAATCCCTAGTTTCCTCCATTAACCCACTAAGAAGGCATCAGCAGTTGACTGGGGAGCCATGAACGCTTCCTTGGACCTTTCCCAGTTCATATTCGTTGGGGGGTGAGCATCATGCTTTCACAACTGGGATCAAATAGGAGTCTACTAGTCAATGAAGCCTTGCCGCTACTAGGACTTCCTCAACCCAATAAAAGTAACTAGCAGTCCTGATCTCTAGCTACCTGCACCCATGGCTGTAAGAGCCATTCTCTCCTCTTGCATCAAGCCAAGAGCAGAGCACAGCAGAGGACCTCACCACCCCTCTTCCAAACCACTAGACCCCATAACTTCCTTCTCAAAGTTGGGCACAGATCCATTTCCCTGCAGAGAACACAAAGACCTGCCACTGGTCGCATCAGCTCCTACCTTCTTGATGTTGTACATGCGAACAAGGACCCCCTTGCCCCTCTCATTGAGGATGGTCAGCTTCTCCGCAAATTTGTGCTGATACACAGAAGGCAGAGACATCTCCCTGTTGAATTCTCAGCGCCCTCTCAGACTTCACTTGAAGCAAGACCTCAAAACTAGAGGCGTGATGTAGTGCCGTGATCTCTTCAAGGGGAAAATTTAAAAGGGGGGCAAGAGATCTGGGTGCCATGCAGTGACCACACCCAGCAACACAAGCTGCAGAGGGCCTGCGTTGCTGCTTTCGCACTGGGGCCGGCAGCTGCACACAAGCTTGTCTCCTGACACTTCCCCCTTGAGAAGCGATGAACGCTGCTTCCCTTTGGGGGCTGGGACTTCCTGTGGCTGGAGCGCTTAAGAAGCACAACAGCTCTGTTGCAAAGCAGATCTGCAGATCATGCTAGTTTTGTTCTGTGGGAGCAAACCTCTTCCTGCTAGACAGTTAACTCTGCTGCTTCTGCCAAACCACACCTATTGTAAAATTAGAACTACCATATTTTCTCCTGGTGACTTTTTCAAGCTGGACAGTGGATAGAAATTATGGAGGTGAAGCTGCAACTAGCTGCTGAACTTCTGTCCACTGAGTAGCTGTTAAATACCATCAGACTTACTAGGGAAAAAACAGAACAGCAATGACTGATTTAATTCTCTCTCTCTCTCTCTCTCTCTCTCTCTCACACACACACACACACAACCTTTTGGGGAAGCAGTTAAGGGTATACTTAAGAGTTACACCATTTGTTGTGGAGTGTTACATGAGGAAAGTGCTGAAAACACTTCAGGGCTGGCAACCTCTTCCCAACCCCACTGGGTCCCAACAACTGCACTCACACTTAACTGTACAGAACAGGCATCTGAATGTACAGCAGAAGCAAATCCAAAGGGTGGAGGAGGAATTAGTGACGGGGATCTGCAAGTCCTTGGCGAGACCTTGAAGTGCTTGCCAATCAACTAATAAGAGTTCACTGGTTCCAGGCCCTTCTTCCCAGAGCTCGCCTGACATTGTCCAAAGAATAAAGTCTCTGCCTGGAACTTCAGTCCTGCAGCAGGAATCCCTGAACTTCTCTGCTCCAGTCCTTGGTTCCCCTTTTCCAGCTTTCCACCAGCCTGTTTCTCCTCGGCCTGTTCTTTCTGCAAGCCTCTTCCAGCCTAGGCCTACCAACGGTATCTCTCTCCCCACCCCCTCCCCTCTAGAAAAAGTACAGCAGAAAAGTTGTCCAAATATACAGTAATACCTCCGCGAACGTCTGCCTTGTCTAGCGTCCATTCCGGTGAACGTCCGTGGCAAACCCGGAAGTACCGGAACGGGTTACTTCTAGGTTTGCTACTCACACATGACCAGAAGCGCTAAATTGCGCTTTGCACATGCGCAGAAGCACAAACCGCTCCGTGCGCATGCGCAGACGTGGCGCTTTGCTCACAAACCATCCTCTGTCCCCTCCCCGACAAAAACAGCAAATTGCCCACCCAATTGCTGCAACGACAGCAAAGCAACACCAGCCCTTGCCGCAGCTGCCAATAACAATCTCCAACTCATGGCAGCAACAATGCACTACCCATGTATGACGACCCCAAATTTTGAACTTGATTTTTTAATTTAAAAAAATAGTCGTACACATGGAAAAGTACGGAAGTCTTCCATCTGACTAATGTGCAAGTTCCCACCAATTAGCAAGGCACGGCTGCCCAAGGTTGTAGCTTGGAATAAATTACTGTTCTTTCTTAATGAGAGAGGAGAGGCCCGAGGCCATGCGAATTCCCTTCCATCCTGCCAAGAGTTGCCTTTAGAGAAAGAGTGAAATCTATCAGGTATCTATGGCTTTAATAGGCACCTTAGTTACAATGATGTCACAAAGTTCTTCAGAAAGCCACCATCCCATTGGCTGGACTTACAGTTAAACAGCAAGTTGAACCCTGAGTCACTTTGGATTCAGCAGCTGTTGAAGCCAGCCTCTTTGATTTGGTCTGCCCCACTTCTCTCAAAGCCAGCCAGCTGCAGACAAGGCAAGTGCTTCCATTTATTATCAGATAATGGGATTGGGGTGTATAAAAGGCTATCAACGAATCTGAGTAGAAAGTAAGGTGCTCTTAATTTGTGTGTGTCGTAAGATGAAAGACTTGGTATTATTATTAAGGCTTTCCCTTTATATCTATCTATCTATCTATCTATCTATCTATCTATCTATCCTGGAACCCAAAGTTCTGTGCATGTGGTTCCTATGGTATACCCTCTCCTACCTAGGTAATGACTTGACGCTTAGCTTTAGCAAGGAGTTGCTTTCAAACTGCACCTTGGGACATTGTATGTGGTAAGGTTTTCTGGTTGTGTTTAATTTTGTATAATTTTAATTGCGGGAGATTATCCTGGGACTGTGAGGGGACCTGATGGGGTGAATCAAGTATTAATCCCAGCCTGAGGAAATGCATTGAGATTCAAGGACATGACTAACATGGGCCTTCAGTGGGTCTACCCTTAATTTGGAGACAACCCCGTGAGTTTAAAATCTTCATGTAGAGAAGAAAAATAATTCATTACTATGGTTAGTGTTTAACCAGAGATGATGGCAGGATGTTTGATAGTGCGGAGAGGATTGCTGGCATTATTATTGCTGCTGTTGAGTTGGGGGATTCCATTGCTGAAGGAGCCAGGCAAGTTTCTAGGTGAGTTAAGGGGCCCAGTTTTGAAGCTGGTTAGTATTTCCTTATTTGTACAAGTTCAAAATGGAGCACAATCAGAAAATTTAACAAGGAACCAATAGTTTATAAACCTCTAATCTGAAAAACAGAAGTTAATCCTACCCCTGGGAGTGGGAACTTTTTCTTAGCCCCCAGGCCACATTCCCTTGGGCTGCATTCCAGGGGGGGGGTGGCCAAAGGCAAAAGCAGGTAGAGCGTTAAAGGTTACTTTTCTCTGTCTAGGAAACTAGTTTATTCACACTTGTGCACCTCTCTCTACCCTCCATCTATCCAGCAAGCAAGAAGCATTATCAGAGTTCCAAGGGCACATTCCAGCCAGGCACAAACACTAAAGGAGGCCACAAGCAGGGCTGGTTAGGGCTGTGGCCCAGTGGGTGGGTGTGTTATAGGAATATTAAGGTTATATAAATATATATAAATTAACTTTTCATAACTATATATAAACCACATGTTTGAAACCCCACAGATTAGGCCCAGAACAGTTTCGCTGAAAGGTCAAAGTGGGAAAATCTCCCCATTGTCTCTTTCCTCAGAAATCCTGTCCTCACAAATCCTGTCTTAGAGGCACACTCAAGATATGGACAGGGTGTGGGCCTGTGACCTGTGACCTAGATTCAGGAATTAGTGGTTATAATAACAAAAGAATGGCCAGACTGCCCAGGAAAGGCAATCAGATAAGACATTATCATATGAAGTGGCAGTCAGGAGGTAAACAACACACTCAGTTTTCTGCTGGAGACCGCCTTTTTCTATGATGTAGCTGTGATGTATCTGAGGGGTGGTCCTGGGTTACACCCCTTTTTGTGATGTATGTATGATGTATAGGTGGGTGGTCTTGAGGGGAAGGGGGGGAATTTCAAAATCTTAATAGGAGCTTGCACACCATTGTTCTGGGTCCTTTTCCTGCTCATGTGTGAGAGGAAAGCACCCTGTTGCAACAGTGAAAATAAAGGCTTTTCTTCTCAATTTTTCTCTGGTTGGCCTCTGTTTTTTTTACTCCTACCGATGGAGAACCTGCAGAGAACTTTGCAAGGGCTCTTGTGTACCCCATAAGGGAATAAGGGCAGATTTTTCTATAACAGGTGTCACACACATCTGTGAACATTTTACAAAAAAAAAAAAGAAAAAGAAAAAAGAGGGGTTTTTAGCATTGTTAATCTTGAAGTGATCAATTTGCCAGTCAAAGATATAATATGTGGTAGGTCAAAGCTGGGATTCAGGAGGAACTAGTCTCTGTTAAGTCTTCGGTTTGTGGTTAAACTTCCGGTTAAGTGCCGGAACGGCTGGTCGGGGGGAATCGCGCTCCGCGATCCCCTGCTCAGTAAAGGGGGGGGAACTGCGCCAGCGCCGCGGACCCCTTAAAGAACCCTGGGAAGAGCGTTCCGGGGGCATGGCGATCCGGCAGAGGCCCCAGACGTCTCCCTGGCTCCCCGGGAGCCCTAATAAGGGCGATCGAGAGAGAGCCGGGTGGAGACCTCATCGGGTCAATCGTCTGCCTTTGCTGAGCGCAGCTGCGCATATCGGCCGTTCGGAGCACTTAATTCCTCCAACAAAAGGGAAAAAAGGATTGGAAACACCAGAATTGTGAGTAGAAGATAAATTTGGATTAATTCGGACTGGGCAAGGGATTCCAAACACGGAGGTCGATCCCTTTGCTGTGGAAATAATGTAACAGGGAACTGTGTAGCCAAGGCAAAGTGAAAGTGGAAACAAAAAGGAAACTTTGTATCAGCGTATCCAGTTACCCTGTCTCCCCTGGGTCTTGGGGGAACCTGGCTTTGAAGTTTTGATGGATTAGACTTTAAGAAATAAATGTTGAAATTGTGACATTTTAAAAAAAAATGGCGAATGATCTGACGGAAGAGGAATTGGAAATTTTTTTGGAGATTGTACTTGAAATAAGAGACTCTGTCAGAGCGTCCAATGAATGGTGGCGAGTCCACAAAAACAATAATGACATCATACCAGATGAAACAACGGTGGGAAAAGCAACAGTTGTAACAGAAAGAAAACACACCCTAGACTGTGAGAAAAAAACAAAATTGGAAAAAAACTGCGGCAGCCGGCAAAACAAAAAACGTAAAATTCCTGGAACTGACAATAGAAAAAAGAACCAGCGGATGGGGACTGGAAATAATAAAACAGACAGGAAAAAAGACTTTGAAAAGAAAAGAAATACAATTCATCCAACCGGACGAGGCCGAACTGGGAAGGAAGATCTGAAGAGACTGCAGCGTAAGAAGAAAGAAGATCCTTGTGATCAAGAGAACTGTTGGGTGGCAAGAAGGGTGGGTGTGGGTTAAATAAGGCTATGCCTATGTAAAATTGGTTACTTTTCCGGCTTTGAAAATTAAGAATGGCAATGGTTAATGGTATGAGTAAACAATAAGATGAATGTGGTAATGATTATGTAGAGGAAGAAATAACAGCCAGGAACCCTAGAACGGGGGAGGCAGGGGCGAATAATGTGTGATTATGGGTAAAAGGCCTAGCCAGAAGATAGTATTAATATAAGGGAAATTAGAATATAAAAGAGGTTGTATAAGAAGAGGAGATAGAAACCTGATAAAGATGACTGAAGATGAATCCACTAGCGGGGGGGCTGGGGAAGTCAACAGAAAGACACATTTGGGAAAATGGAAATGCTTAGCCCAGGAGTAGGGCTAGGCTTAAGCAATGTTATGAAGAAGTATTAATACGGTTAAATGTACAATGATTATGGACCTCTGTGAGAGGGGGGTGATGTAAAGATTGCTTCCCACGGTGAGAGGGGGGAAGCTAAGAAAATTTAACCATGATGTTTTGTGCTTTAAAAAATTGTAAAACTTAATAAAAATTATTTTAAAAAAAAATAAACCATGGGGCCAGCGTGTTTTGAGCTGCTTGGTTGAACAAATTAAAAAGCTGAACAATTAATGTGACTATTTCACAGGAACATGACAATTAATGTATGTTTACTCAGAAATCACATTGCATTCAGCAGACTTTACTCCCAGATTAAGTGTCAATAGGATTGCAGTTTGCAAAACCTTGAAATATTTTGTAGCATTTATTAAGCCACTTTGGGGCACTAGTGCTGGAAAGCCAGGATTATTTACTGAATATTTACTGAAGAAACATCCCACAAAAGTCATCGGGGTATAGGCTCTGAATATTTGATGTGGTCCTTGCCTTGATGCATCTGAGGAAGTAGGCTGTAGGAAGTTATGCCATAATAAATTTGTTAGTCTTTAAGGTGCCACAGAACTCCTTATTTTGTTTTGTTGTGTTTTGCTGAAAGAGATGGAGGGGTACTCTTGACAGTCCTTGCCTCAGTGACTTCAAAAGACCTTGGCTGCCTTCTGAAGTAGGCTTTCTAGTAGTCTGGGAGGGGAATTCTAATCAGGCTTTCTCTGCCACTATTGCTTGAGAATGTTTCCTGCTGAGCAGAATTGTCCTGCCCAGTGGGATGCCCAGACTGTGTTTTCAGAGTACTGTAACTTATAAATCCTCCTTGTCCAAGGACAAGTAATTAGCAAAGGCTTTGTTATCTGGAGATTCCTGCCCTAACTCTGTGTGATCTCTACACACAGCATCAATAGCTGACTTTTGTAATTGAAAGTAATGCTGGGTCCTCCTGTCACATTAGTATAACTCCAACAGGCCTTATATAGTCATTCTCATTCTCTCTCACACACCCACAAACACACACACACCTATTTTATTTTTATTTACTGCATTGTAGTCCTGACATCCCTCCATAGACCATGAGGCAGCACACATTCTTCTCCCCCACAACCCCCTGCAGCAATCCTGTGAGAGTAGGTAAGGCTGAGTGTGTTGGTTCCAGGCTTCGGGGAGGGGGCTCTTGGGTACAACTCCCTCCCATAGCCTGTCTACCTCCTTGTTGAAACGCATAAAGAGGAAGCCCATATCACCAGGATGGTGAAAGCCAAAGCAGACTGTGAGCAGCTCCAAAGTAATTTCTTCCAGCTAGGTGAATGGGGGGGGGGGGATGGCAGATGAGGATGTTGCGTGTCACTTACCATGATGTCACTTTACCCTTTAAAAGGCAACCCCAAATTTCCTTGTAACAGCAATGACACGGACCTTATAACAAGGGGTCACCATTGAGCTATCAACTCTGTGTACTGCAACAGCAAAAGCAAAAGCCATGCTTGGGGGGGGGGGGAGTTATTGGGGAAATTGAAAATAATTCTGACGGTACAGTAATGCCTACTATGCTAAAATATGATAATTATTATTGTATTGCTTTGTATGTGAGTTTGGTGCATCCCCAAAAGGGCATAATAGCTGGAAAAGATGCAAGAAAGGGGCCAATCAAAATGATAGTGCAGATACTTATGGGAAAAGGCTATACTGTATTGGTTGAAGATACCTTCTTTAGAAAATAGGACATACAGTGGAGGCTTGAATTATGAATGGTAACAGAATGGTTGGCACTTATTCCCTTGCATAACACAAGAAGTCGCCCAATTAAACTGGCATAAATATAGGAGTGACGAAGGTATTTTTCACAACACATAATGAACAAGGATATCATTGCCAAATGTGGTGATGTGATTGTTTTATAAATGGGACTAGAGATAAACAGAAGTATACCTAGGGTCCCTTGTGCCCTTGGCAAGGAGCTGTATCAATACACCCCCCCCCAAAAAAAACAAACTTTACTGTATGCCTTTGTGCTGTGGTGCAAGGATGGGAAGCTGCTTCTGCATTTGATCTCCCCATGATAGCAGTGGCATGTTGCCATATGTCATACACTCCATAGTGATAGGTGAATTTTGTGGTGCCCCCCCCCAGCCTGTGCCCCCAGCAGAAGCCAGTTTATCCACCCACTAGGTACACCTCTGTACACTTAACTCTTACAGAGGACTAATGGGTCAACAGCATTGGCATCAATATAAATGTAATCTCCAAATCTTTTAAACAATTATTCCTCCGAAACCTTTGAGGGGAAGGGGCAGCTAACAAGGGAGGGCTGTTTGCCTTCATATCCTGGCAGTTGATTTTGAATCTGGCTATCAACTGCTAGAAATAGGAAGATGATGATAATAGTAGTAGTAGTAATAATAAATTTATTTATACCCCATCCATCTGGTATAAATGGGCTAGACTAGGTTGACATGTGGTTTGATAACCAGGGCTCTTGTGCTCTAAACTAATGTCTGAAATAAGTTCAGAAGCAGCACTTCTGAGCAAATTAGCTATCTCAACAGAGGGTCAGATTCTTAGGCTTCAGACCATGTCTCTCTCTTGTATGGTTTTGCCCTGATGCTTTGTAACATCTCATTCTTAAACACTGCTAGGAGCACAGTACGCCGCCAGTCCTCTCACCTATATTAATTTCATGGATCCTGAACGGCTTGTCCAATGCCCTTATGATAAGAACCACCAGATCAGAGCCTGCAGGTTACCTTACCACTTGGTGAAATGCAGAAAGGTAAGAGGAGGGGGGAAAGAAGGGCATTGGTAGGGTACCACAAACAACATCTCTTCTTAAAATGGCCTTGGACATCTTGGATTTGTAGGAAATGGTTGAAGTGTGTTAATTCACCACAGAAGAATGAGCTACCCTGGCTCCTATGGGTGAAAGCAAGCAGAAATCTAATTACCACTTCATGCATTGGCTCCCTTTTCAAAAGCAGAGTAAGTTAGCTCTGACCTGAGGTTATGTGACATGTTGAACATCCAAACAAATGTAAAAAAGTTCAAACAAAATTGCACAATGAAGCCATTTGAGCGAGTCCTCGACAGTCTCCTGTTTGGTACACATGTTCTTCTATTGGAAGGATTCTTAATTTTAAGTTTTGTTTTTGTGACCTTGCAGTGAGAGAGTGTGTGGTTTTTAATCCTGATAACATGCCCCGTGATAGCGTCTTGGTATCACACCTATATCAGTGTGACCACCAGAGTTGCACAGCACCAGCAGAGTAGTCCAGCAAAGCTTCAGAGTTTTCTCCCTTTCGAGCTGTCAGCCTTTCCAGAGTCAACAGTGAAGAAAACTCCTTGACCACAACACAGTTCAGTGTAAAGTGTTTTATTGCTTCAAGACACAAGACAATTCAAACACACTATATACATAAAGTTAAGAGATGCTCATGCATCATAAACTATGCTATAGTAACCTGGTCTTAGAGATTAAACTGAAGAGATCCAAATATACAAAGAGGTCCACATTTGAGGAGAGATGCCCCACTACCTTTTGCTGCTGAATGCAGCCTTGGCTTTATAGCTGGCAATGCACAGACACACATTCTTTGGAGAAAGGGGGATGGATGAGTCCTGCCGAAGGCCTGTGGCCTTGAACTGTTTCCAGAGGCCCACCACAGCTGACATCCTAACTCTGAACAGAAAGCAGACATGGGGGAAGACACAAACCAAGCAGTTAGTGCAATTCTGCACATATTTGCAAATTACACTCCATTAATCCTCTCCTAAGTAAAGTCAATACAGATTGAGATATTCTAGCCCTCTAGAGCAAAGCAGTCCTAAAAATAAAAAAGGAACTATTCTTCACAAAGTCCACAATGGTTTTTCTGGGGTGGGGGCTTACTAACTGGCACATCTGTTCATAGTGAAACATAGTGAAACACATCCCACTTTGTCCAAGTGGGATGTGGCGTAAAGAATCATTTACTTAACTGTTGTTGTTTTTTCAAATATACACCCTTCCTTTAATCCAGAAGTGGGGAACCTGTGACCCTAGATGTTGCTGGACTCCAACTCCCACCATTCCTGTGCATTGACCAGTGGCTGGGGCTGATGGGAGTTGAAGTCCTGCCATATCTGGACAGCTACAGGTTCTTCACCCCTCTGTCTCCTCTCTGTGAATAGGACTGACCAGGTAACGAGGTCGTCTAGGAAAGCCATGGTTGATCCAGTGAAGAATGTTGGGTTCAATTATTCTACTACTCTTCCCTAGAGAGGAATAGAATCTATAATCATCCCATATGAAGCCAACATGGATTAAGTGGGCATATTGTCATAGTAGAGAACATCCCCTTTCATTCTTGAGTGATTGGTGGGTTTGATGGAGGCCTAGTTCTGCACTGTTGACTTCTGACCTTTTTCCAGAACAATCAGAAGATCGCCAGAGAGCTCGCAACATGCCCCTACAACGCCCGTCACAGAGTTCCAAAGCAGGAGTTAAAATTGCACATTGCAACTTGTGAGAACAAAGTTTCTCCAGAGGTCTTGGAGGGTAAGAGAATTGCTCCTGTCTGCTCTAAAACCCAGCTAGAGCATGCTGTGTGTATAATATTGATGATGCTGATGTAAGAAAACTTAATACCTTGCTATCTGTAGCAAAGCTCGGGCACTCTAGGCTGGAGATACATGCTCTGATTGCACTGCATACTGACCATTCAACCGGTTGTAAAAGCTGGGGTGAAAGAAGTAATGAATGGATTATACTGAGCAGGGTGGGTGTAACAAGTAGTATTCAGGTGGGGGAAGTGACTTGGCTGAGTGCCAGTCCATTTCTTGAAGTGTGTGATGTAATGGAAGATGGGATTCAAAACTAACTTGACTGAAGTACTTACCGTACTGGTCAAACAAGTGAAGGGAGAAGTAAGGATCTAGGCATTATGTCACAAACTATACAACAGGAGGCTGCATTTGAAGTAAAGGTAGGCCTATAGAACTACATTACAAAATTGAAAAAGAATGAATCTTGAAGGATGTCTGTGTTTCAGTTCATGTAGCATTTTTGAAAGTGCAAATTGGGTAGATTTGCCTTGAAATGCAAACTGAATTGAATTTATCACCGTTCCCTAGCCGGAAGGAGCAGCCTTTATGAATGGGGGAACAGGTGTGTTCCAGCTTAAAACTCTAGTATACAATGTATGCCTTCCACTAAAAATGGTTGGTTATACTTGATAGCCTAAAATAAAACTTCATATATGAAAACTGGGATATTCTGGTGGTGATAGCTGTACACACAAACCACTAGTATAGCCATAGCTCACTGTAGCCCTGTTCATGCATTCAAAAGAGCCGGTGAGGGAGGAGCACCGGTGCATCTTCACCCCAGGCAGGGGAGCCAACTTGGGCCCCAGGTTATGGGTGCCCAGTGTGCATGACGTCATGACATCACGTGCAGCGTGACGTCATGACGTTACATACGCACGCCCCGGCCTGGGAACCTGACTTCCAGTGGCACTGGAAGTCAGGTTACGAAGCCTCTGAGATGCTGTTTGAGGCCTTGCGAGACCTCAGAAGTGGCATCAGGGGCCCTTAAGTGTGGGTGCTCAGGCACCCAGAGCCCCCTATAGTTGGCGACCCTGACCCCAGGTATGCTCGCTCCACCCCTGCCCTCCCCATGTTTAAGCAGGAAAGTCTGAAAAGATGCACCTTATGTCAACACACAAACACAATCTCAAAGCATAGAGCAGCCATCTCTGAAACGAGAACTAACTTCCAAAACCAAGATGCCTTAACTTTTTTCTTTTTTTAATACTTTGACAGTCACTTCAAGCAGAGGCGATCCAAAGAATAGCATCAAAGAGGTGACAGCCTGGCAGGGCCCCCCTCCAGAAGAAGACTGGGAGGCTGGTGAGTTGTTGTTTTTCTTCCACTTGTGCAAAAACACACTTTCCAGGTTGCATCACACCCTGGCTGAATGTGAGTCTGCTTGGCTTATTAGAAGAAAGCTGCATTTAGAATATCCCCCCCCCCACACCTTCTAACATGCTCAACTTGGAGGCACCAACTTGGCACTTTTGTAAGGAACTGGGCTTCTTTGGCAAAATTATCATGCATGAAGAAGCCCTACTGAATCGGACAAAGAGTCTAGCATCCTATTTCAAACAGCGGCCTGCTAGATGCTGCGAGAAATGATGACAATGGCACCTCCTCCAGTGTCTGTCTCATGTTCTGCCTCAGAACATGCCTCAGAACAAAAGTTCATGATCGACCATGTCGAAGGTTGCTGACAAATCTAAGAGAATCAGCAGTCCCGATCCGCCTTGATCCAGCTGTCTACGGAGATCATCTGTTAGCGTGACCAAAGCCATCTCGGTCCCATAGCCAGGGCGAAAGCCGGACTGAAATGGATCCAGAGCCGATGTTTCCTCCAGAAATCTACCAAGCTGTTCAGCAACCGCTCTCTCAATTACCTTACCCAGGTACGGAAGATTCGAAACCGGGCGGTGGAATGACCAGCTGGAATCAAAATGGTTATTCAAAAGAGGGTCTCAACAGGGCTGGACTCCCCAAAGAGCTTAATAGGAGTAGCCCTGTTTCCAATGTCTGCTCTGGTACAGCCTAAGAACTGAAGTCTAATTTTGTTTTCTTCTGTCCTCCCTATTACCTTGTTAATCGCAGTATAGTACCTGGAAAAATGTAGCTGATTTATAAACAGAATAATGCTGTAGTAAGGGCAAATGAGGGTGTTACAACCATTTGTGGTCCCAGAGCAAATGTGTAGCTTTTCTTCAAGGAGACAATTCATACAGGTATTCCAAAGAACATCAGGAAAACCCCACTGCTCTGAAGTGTCACTTGATCCAATTTAGACTCTCCTGAAAGCCCATCCAATCTGGAGTCTGAGTACTCCTGTAATATGCGAGTGACTATGGCAAGGGGGGTGATGTGCCACGTTATGAGAACTCTGCCTAATGATTTTGTTACTCTCTCCTAAGATGCTGATGAATATCCTGCTACTCCTTTTGTTTTTGGCGCCAGGTAAGACTACATACCGGTAGGTTCCTTTGTAGCCTCATGAAAATCTAATTGTATTAAGAGCCTGGCTAGCAAACACCATGGATACAAAGGCCAGTGGAGCAAAAATCCCAACAAAGAGGATATTCCCCTCTAACCTCTGGAGGGACTTCTTAAGACTCATCTACTTCCAAGAGTAAATAATTATCACTCACTTCTGCTTAATAAAATAGGAATCTACTCAAGTAACTTTGCTGTTGTGACTATTTCCCACCTGGCAGCATAGGGAAAATCAATGTAGTAACCATCATATGTTCTTAGACAGGCTTCCTCACCCTTGGCCCTCCAGATGTTTTGAGACTACAATTCCCATCATCCCTGACCACTGGTCCTGCTAGCTAGGGATCATGGGAGTTGTAGGCCAAAAACATCTGGAGGGCCGAGTTTGAGGAAGCCTGTTCTTAGACTTCAACTCCCATTGGTCCAAGCCAATGCACACCAAAGGTCAGGGGTGATGTGAGTTGTTGTAGTACTACAACAATTTGGAGGACACCACATTGGCTACATCTACTTTAACACATAGATGGGCTGATGTTACTTTTTATACACTGTCAGGCTGTAGTACAGACCTAAAAACATTTCTTACTGGAAACTATCAGTTCAGCTCTCAAATATATTTCATCAGTGGCTTTGCTCTCTGACAGAACTGGCTTTTGTGACTATATTTAACACTTATCTTGCCTCTCCATACACTGAGGACTTGTTATTTTAAAATAAATGACTAAGGACACTATATACATAAGCCATGGAAAGGTTTAAATGGTTAGCTGGGGAACTTTGACAGTGTAAGTAGTTACTGGAACACAGACTCGTAAACAGGTGTGCAACTTTAGACACAGAAACATAGAATTCAGCTACAGAGAACAGCATCAATCAGTATGTTTTTCCCCTTTCCAGCTCTGCAACTAGAGGTGCTTCCCTAGTAGTCCCTGTCTATGGAACTGCTGCCTTTTGTTTACTTTTTTTGAACAGAGGATCCACTTCACCAATTGGAGTTGCACCAGTGTGGTGTAGTGGTTAAGAGCTGTAGACTCGTAATCTGGGGAACCGGGTTCGCGTCCCCACTCCTCCACATGCAGCTGCTGGGTGACCTTGGGCTAGTCACACTTCTCTGAAGTCTCTCAGAGTGTTTGTTGTGGGGGAGGAGGGGAAAGGAGAATGTGAGCCGCTTTGAGACTCCTTCAGGTAGTGATAAAGCGGGATATCAAATCCAAACTCTTCTTCTTCTTCCAGTGTTCTTTTGTTGTCCCCTGCATGGTTCCTCCATCTCTCAAACCTGATTTGTGGTCACTTTTTACGATAGTTCGATTAGCTAGTGTTGCAATGTGGACAGGTAAAGTTCTATTCAGGCTTTCCCAGTCCACAGCGCCTTTAACTGAAAGCTGCTTCTTTGTAAGTTCTGGCCATTTCATTGCTTCCTTCTCCCACAGCCCGGAGGATTACAGGTAGAATGCTTCTCAATTACCCCAAATGTCAATTCCTGTTTATGCAGGAGGAGTGTAAGAAGAGTTTGGATTTGATATCCCGCTTTATCACTACCCGAAGGAGTCTCAAAGTGGCTCACATTCTCCTTTCCCTTCCTCCCCCACAACAAACACTCTGTGAGGTGAGTGAGTCTGAGAGACTTCAGAGAAGTGTGACTAGCCCAAGGTCACCCAGCAGCTGCATGTGGAGGAGCGGAGACGTGAACCCGGTTCACCAGATTACGAGTCTACCGCTGTTTACCACTACACCACACTGGCTGTAGTGGAATAAAAACTAAGACTTTTTATGCAAGGGAAATAAATAATGCCCCAACTCTCATCCTGCTCACCCCAAAGTCTAACCCCCTGCTTGCAGGAGGTGTCAGGATCTAGGAATTGTGTGCCACTAACCCTGGGGTTGATTGCAGAAATAGAACTTTTGATCACCCGAGAGACTTGGATTTATGAGAATGCTGAGACTCCTAATCTCTCCCCCTCCCAATGAGCTGGCAAATTTACAGCACCTGCTTATCTAGTTCACACCATTGTCCAAGGCCAGTCTAAAACTCCAGCAGTTAAAGTAACATTGTTCAGCTGTGCCTTCATAAGACTCTCCACTAGGGCTGGGCGATAACTGGTTTTCAACACGATATATCACCAGCTAAATATCACGATATCTCACAATATATACCGGTATTTGCGGCGACAAGAGGGCCTTGCTGTGCCTCCCCGCAGTGGCAGAGGCTCCTGCCGTACCTCCTCGCAGCGGCCGAGGGCCTTGACGAGGCTCCCTGCAGTGGTGGAGGGCCTTAAAATGTAAGGAAGTAGTAGATACTGTATAATAAAAATATTAAATAAACTTCCATATAATTTAATATATTTTCAACTAATTTAAAAGCCCCACTCAGTTCAACTAAACTTCTACTTTCTTGCTTGTAAGTAGAAACACATTTGCTTGCACTGCTTACTGAAAAACACCCTCTCCCATCATCTCACAAAGCACCCAACCTCCCATTTCAGCATAAAGCAGCCAGCTAAATCTTCTCCCCTCCATCCCCCCCCAAAAGCCATCATCCCACCAATCTCTCCCTTTTTATCAAAGGGAGGGAGGACAAGCAGACAAAAGGATAGTCTCCTTTAAATAATAAAGAGCCTTCCTTTTTAATATGGAGGAAAGCTACATAAACCAGAAAATAAAAATGAAAACTCTTCCCCCCTTTTTTTTTCACTGGTGGGGGTGAGTGTGAGGAGAGAAAGAAGTGCTTTCCTTTTCCTTGTTTGTTCTTTGTTTAGTTCTGTGGGAGGTCTCTCCTGGATTGTTAGCAGGCTCTGCATAAATAGCTGAGCTCAAAATGGAAAGATACCCTGAAAATGAAAGAGTTCGCTGCTTTGTGTGAGGGTTTATCCTCAAACAGAACTTTTGTTCCCAGTATATTGCCTTGTTGAAACACTTATCACAATGTTATTTCAATACCAGTATGGTGATTTATTGCACAGACCTGCTCTCCACCCCCTCTTACCATCACCCAACGCGGACCATGGAAAGTTACAGCCAGTACTTTTTTTCTGGGGGGACGCAGGGGTATGCATACCCCTAAATATTTTGTGAATCTTTGTATTTTAGTTCATTTACAGTATTTATTTTCCCCGAACTATAAAATTGTGATTTTCTTGAGTCAAAACGAGAGTACCCCTAAACATCTTTTTTTAGGGGGGGGGGAGCACTGGTTACAGCTAAGGAGTGGCTGGCCTGAGACAACGGTGCTGCCAGGCCCCAGAAGGATGATAAAACCATTTGTCTCAATCCATCAAGCCCCCTTGCTAATTCCTACCTGGCTTCCTGCTTTCTTTTGCTTGTCTGATATTTGGAGTTGGACTCCTTAGCTGTTTCTTTTGGGGGGTGGAGAAAATGGTGGTAAAGTATTAAGATTAGGTAAGGCAGATTTATTCTTTTATGATGCCTGCATTATGGTGTGGGCATTTGGCCGGATTTGCCTTGATCTGAATGTAGTGCCTGAGCCGCTTGGAGTACCGTGTAATATAGGGATTAACAGAGGATCCTGGTGGTAAAGAATGAATTATTGGCTCCCACCCTGGAATCTCCTGATAATTGGGATTTATAATAATAATAATTTATTATTTATACCCCGCCCATCTGGCTGGGTCTCTCCAGCCACTCTGGGCGGCTTCCAAAAGAACATTAAAATACAGTAATCTATTAAACATTAAAAGCCTCCCTAAACAGGGCTGCCTTCAGATGTCTTCTAAAGGTCTGATAGTTGTTGTTCTCTTTGACATCTGAAGGGAGGGTGTTCCACAGGGCGGGTGCCACTACTGGTTCCCTGTAACTTGGCTTCTCGGAGTGAGGAAACCGCCAGAAGGCCCTCGGCACTGGACCTCAGTGTCTGGGCTGAACGATGGGGGTGGAGACGCTCCTTCAGGTATACTGGAGCAAAGCCATTTAGGGCTTTAAAGGTCAGCACCAACACTTTGAATTGTGCTCGGAAACGTACTGGGAGCCAATGTAGGTCTTTCAAGACCGGTGTTATGTGGTCTCGGCGGCCGCTCCCAGTCACCAGTCTAGCTGCCGCATTCTGGATTAGTTGTAGTTTCCGGGTCACCTTCAAAGGTAGCCCCACGTAGAGCGCATTGCAGTAATCCAAGCGAGAGATAACTAGAGCATGCACCACTCTGGCGAGACAGTCCGCGGGCAGGTAGGGTCTCAGCCTGCGTACCAGATGGAGCTGGTAGACTGCTGCCCTGGATACAGAATTAACCTGTGCCTCCATGGACAGCTGTGAGTCCAGAATGACTCCCAGGCTGCGCACCTGGTCCTTCAGGGGCACAGTTACCCCATTCAGGACCAGGGAGTCCTCCACACCTGCCCGCCCCCTGTCCCCCAAAAACAGTACTTCTGTCTTGTCAGGATTCAACCTCAATCTGTTAGCCACCATCCATCCTCCAACCGCCTCCAGACACTCACACAGGACCTTCACTGGTTCTGATTTGAAAGAGAGGTAGAGCTGGGTATCATCAGCATACTGATGAACACCCAGCCCAAACCCCCTGATGATCTCTCCCAGCGGCTGCATATAGATGTTAAAAAGCATGGGGGAGAGGACAGAGCCCTGAGGTACCCCACAAGTGAGAGCCCAGGGGTCTGAACACTCATCCCCCACCACCACTTTCTGAACACGGCCCAGGAGCAAGGAGCGGAACCACTGTATAACAGTGCCCCCAGCTCCCAACCCCTCTAGGCGGTCCAGAAGGATGTTATGGTCGATGGTGTCAAAAGCTGCTGAGAGATCCAGCAGAACTAGGAAACAGCTCTCACCTTTGTCCCTAGCCCGCCGGAGATCATCGACCAGTGCGGCCAAGGCAGATTCAGTCCCATGATGAGGTCTGAATCCCGATTGGAAGGGATCCAAATGGTCCGCTTCTTCCAGGCGTGCCTGGAGTTGCTCAGCAACCACACGCTCAATCACCTTGCCCAAGAATGGAAGATTTGAGACTGGGCGATAGTTGGCCATATTGGCCGCATCCAAAGATGGTTTTTTAAGAAGCGGTTTAATAACCGCCTCTTTTAGCGGGTCTGGGAAGGCTCCCTCGCAGAAAGAGGCATTCACCACCCCGCGGAGCCCATCGCCCAGCCCTTCCCGGCTAGCTTTTATTAGCCAGGATGGGCAAGGATCAAGAAGACAGGTGGTCGGTTTCACTCGTCCAAGCAGCCTGTCCACATCCTCGGAGGTAACAGATTGGAATTGATCCCATAAAACATGACTAGACAGAGCTCTAGCACTCTCCCGCCCCGGCTCTGCTCCCACGGTGGAGTCTACCTCCTTCCGAATCTGAGCGACTTTATCTGCAAAAAACTTTGCAAAAGCATTGCAGGAGATCTTGGGGTCCCTACCAGACCCCGATGACGGAGGTGGTTCTGCTAGATTGCGAACCACCTGGAAGAGTCTCCTGCTGCTGTTTTCTGCAGATGCAATAGAAACGGCAAAGAAAGTTCTCTTTGCCGTTGCCATTGCCACTTGGTAGGCTCGAAGTTGAGCTCTAGCCCGTTGATTGGTCTTCCCCCAAGACCTAAACGTGGGTGGTCATGGCAGCTTTTTTGGGGGGGGGGAGTGGTGGTGGAAGAGAACTGATCTGGGAAACCAGGGGGGAGGGGAGCTTGTCACAGCAGGAGGTGGAGACACCCTGGCTTCTTCACCAGCCTGACTCACCTCTGCCTCTTGGCCTCGCTCCTCTCCTGCTTCTGGACTTCTCTCTGCCACAGACTCTCCCTGCTCACTAAAGCCTGTTACCTCTTCAGCTTCCGACACCACCACCTCCCAGTCTTCTTCGTCTGACCACTCATTGTTGTCCCACCACCAAAACCCTGGGCTCTGAGCCTTCTTCCCTTAGGGGGTTCCCCAGCTGGTGCCTCACACCATTCCTCTGAGTCCAACCAGTCCATGACAGATCAGGATGGAGTTTACTGTCCTGGTATGCCCCATAGAGGACCTTAAGGTCCATAAATAACAACACTTTGGAAGTCCCGAGCCCCAAGGAAGTTAGATTGGCCTCAACCAGGGCCAGGGCCTTTTCAGCTCTGACCCCAGCCTGCTGGAACGTCCTACCGCAGGAGATCAGGGCCCTGCGGGATTTGACATCTTTCCGCAGGGCCTGCAAGACGGAGCTGTTCCGCCTGGCCTTGGGCTGGACTCGGTCTAACCCCCCCCCCCATTTATGATGATGGAACCCCTTATAGTCATACCTCGGGTTGCAATCGCTGCGGGTTGTGCGTTTTCAGGTTACGGATGCACCGAACCCTGTAGTACCGGAACGGGTTATTTCCGGGTTTCAGCGCTTTGCGCATGTGCAGGAGCACCGAAACGCAACCCACGCGTGCAGAGATGCGGCGCTGTGGGTTGCGAACGTGCCTACCGCACGGTTCATGTTCGCAACCCAAGTGTCCACTGTATATGGGATTTGTATATAAATTTTCCCTCGGCTCTTTTTGCTGGCCCATGTAGGACCAGAATGGATAGTTGGCCCCGGTGAATATTTGACATTTTCTCCCCTTTTGTTTGTTTGTTTTTAATGTTTTTAATGTATTTATATTTAGTGTTAGCCGCCCTGAGTCCGGTCTTGGCCGGGGAGGGTGGAGTATAAATACGGTAAATTATTATTATTATTATTATTATTATGATTACTAGTTGAAGTTAGCCCGTTAAATAACGGGCGCTAGAGGAGGAGGAGGCAGGAGGAGGCAGAGCCCCAGGAGGAGGAGGCGAGGAGGCCCGGGTTGAAATCCCACCACGGCGTCCTCCTCGGGCCGCTTCCCCCGTCGGGCGGTAGAACAGCGTCCGCTGGGGGGTGGAGAGGGGCTCCCTCCCCCTTCTTCTTTTTCCCCGGGGGCAGCTGTAGCGGCGGCGGTAGCAGTGACGAGGATGGGGCGGCCCTCCTTCGCTTCCGGAGCTCCGCTGGATGGGCCGTCCCAGAGGGGCTCCCTCCCCCTTCTTCTTTTTCCCCGGGGGCGGCTGCAGCGGCGGCGGTAGCGGCGGCGAGGATGGGTCGGCCCTCCTTGGCTTCCGGAGCACCGGCGCTCCGTTGGATGGGCCGTCCCAGGCCGCTAGGCCTCGGAGCCGCGGGGATTGGGCTCTGCGTCCGTGCGAGGCAGCGGCACTGGCGCAACTGACAACGCGCGTGCGCCGCCGCTGCCTCCCGGACACGCCCCCCTCTCCGGCCGCTCCAATGCCTGCGTCCCTGTTGGGGGGGGAAGTAGAGCTCTCCAATCCGTGCGTCCCTGTGGGACATGCGCACTCGCGCAGTTCCACTGACACACAGTGGACGCAGGGACACTTGAAGATTGTTATATGTGATTATTATTATTATTATTACTGTCCCCCCATGACCATCAAATGGGAAAATCTGATTACCAGGGAGGAAACAATTAGCATTCCCAACAGAGCTGTGTCAACCTTTTTTCTTGCTGCCTCTGCAGAAATATTTGCAGGGGCAGCTGCTGATTTGGTATCCAGACCAAGTGTTAGCCACCCGTGCCTTGGGCTAAGTACACCTACTTGGTCTTCTGAAGTATCAGTAAATAAAGAAAGGTCCTCTTTGAAAGCTGCAGGATTTGTTTATAATGGGTATGTCCTTTCATTTTCTTTTTCTTTAATATAGCTACTCTGGTGAGAGGAACTAGAAATTCACATCTTCCTTTGTCCTTTTTTGAACTGTAAGTATTTTTTAAAGTACAGTAAAAAACAAGTAAAACTTTGAAGGTTGAATAGGACCCTTCTCCCTTCCAACTTCATCAAATTTGGCACAACTGATGCTACATGGATTTGAGACTGTATTTTGGTACTATAACCAGCTTACTTGTGAGATAGTCTTATCCCATATGTGCCTAATCAACTGCTTCGATCTGCAGTTTTTTGTTTAGATAAGCTCCCCAGCTAGGTGGAATGTTTGCAGATGCTTTGATCTGTTTTTAGCTTATCACTGATTTTAATTATTATTTGAATGTTTTAAATAGCTGTTAACTGCTTTTAATGTGACTTTATTCTTGTGAACCATTTTGAGGCGCGTATGATTACATTTTATGAAATAATATTTTCTGTCCTTCTCTCCAAAGGCTCTCCTATAGTTTATCAGCTTTGGAAAATGCTACTGCAAAGATTTGGGGACCATCCTAGGCTACTCTGGCAGGCAACCAATGGCAAAAAAATACTCAAAATGTCACTGCAAAATCACCACAGGGATTCTCCAGAAGGAGCAACAGTATACATACCTTTTTAAAACCCAACTTGTAATGCTTTTAAAATGTTTGAAAAACACTTTTCCAATAAAATTTCTATAAATCCAGTTGCCTGCAATTTCCCCCTTATTCTTCCTCCAAGTGGCTAAGCATGCAAGCATCGTCCTTTCCCCTTTTATCCTCACAATGGCTCCATGATATTTGGAGTGACTGGCCCAAGTGAGCTTCATATATGAATTTGATTTGAACTTTTCTCACTGGTCCTAAGTTCAACACTCTAACCAATATACCACATTATTCTGGCACTCCCTTACTTACTGGGAAGGTATTTCATAGCTGGCAGAACAAACTGGCTGTTCAGCAACACAGGGCAGTAAAGGGTTTGCTGTTTTATGCAACCACTCCCTTTCCAGAGGTCTATGTATTTCACAAAGTGGGATGAATTCTGAAAGTGGTAATCCCCACCAGCAGGAAGCAGTATGAGAATAACCAAAAACAGGCATGTCCAACAAGAAGAGTGTTATCTACGATCCAATATAAAAACTGGCAGTGATCTATCACCCAGGGATGGGTGCAGGGTGGGCGGGCGATGCCGATCCTGCCTTCTCCCCCTGCCTCCCTTCCTCCACCCCTGCGCAGGCAATGTTGTTGCTGGCCCTGATCCCACCTTCCCTCATCAGAGACCTGGCTCCTCCTTGCCTCCCCCCCCCCCAGCACATCTCTCCCTCTCTCTCCTCAAACCAGCTGGGCTGCTGAGCTCTTTCGTGCCGGGCTTTGGAGCAACTGTGCTTTGCTCGGGGTGCCTTGGGCCCGCGATCAACCAAGATCAACCCCCTGATCGACTGATCAATCCGGATTGACGGGTTGGAAATGTCTGACCTAAAAGATGTGCAAGAATTGCTTGAGGCATGCTAGAGAACTCCTGCCTCTTTCAACAAGTGCAATCAAGAGTAAGCCAAGACACATTTTAGAGATCTGTGATAGTTTGCAATGACCTAGTACCTTTAAATACTTGGTAACTAGAAAGAGTCAGACTGTCATGACAAGCTGGGTATGGAACAAAGGAAAGACGTACATAGGGCAAGCGCCCATGGAATATACAATGGATCAGATTCAGCTAAGTACGGTAGTTGCGCTAACAGGAACCAGCACCGAACCTGCTAGGTTAATGAGACTTGCTTCCCAAATCAGCTCTGGGGGTGCAGGTAAGGCCCCAGAACAGCATGCGGAGAGGGGAGATCATTTGTCAGGCAAGCAAAAATGCTTGTGCTAATGGAAAATTTGTGTTAGTGCAACACTGAATTCCTCTCAATATGTTTCTGTTAATCTAATCCAGCCATGATGGGTGATTGCAGAAGAAAAGCTTGGGTCTGTATAACTAACCTTTTTCATAACACAGAAACACTGAGGTGCTAACCACAAGAGGATAAGGAAGACATTTGTCTTGATAATTTAGCTGATGATGAAGCTGTAATTGTAAGGGCACCAATTTGTGTTGTCCCTTAGAAAAACAGGAAACAAGTGTGAAATTTCTTCACCCTGAAAACCTAAATAGCACACACAATGTTCATCCCCAATCTCCATCCCCAGATAATGTAAGAGAAAGGACCACTGGATCCTGGTAGTGATGAAGTGCTTTGCAACTGAAGCTGTGTCCACACTGAGACATTAATGTGTGCATGGGTTACTGTTTCAGTGTGCATGCTTGTGCAGTTTCACACACAAGTGCCTTCAATTGTGCACCACCAAAATCTGTTTCCCATTCTCCCACCACAGTGCATTATGGGATGCATTTGTTCTTCTCCCCTCAATGGTGTTATAGAAATAGGGGGGGATCCCCCTAAACACTAGGACCCAATAAATACTAGGATTTTTATTGATTGTGATATGGATTAAAGTACACAACTGTGCCAGACAGGGAATTCAGGGAATTCCTGGGCTGGTGTATGCAAATCAACCTGGCTGGCTAGGGGAAGAGCAGACCTGTTAGCATTACAAAAAGGTGTTGATGGGCCATAAAAAGATGTCACAAAGGTTGCTGGGGTAACTGAGTTTGAGGGACAGGAAAAGGGAGATTTGAAACAAGGGTTTCTGGGCAGAAGAAGGAGGAAGTAAGGGGGAGATCCATTTTGAAGGAAGAGACTAAAGGTTCCCTGCACTTCTGTGAGCCATGCTGTAAGATCTGGACTCCCTCCGTGCAGACTGTAAATAGGTGAATAAACCCTATTTCTTAAAGCACGACAGTCTCCGCCGTGTCTTCTATTCTCCAAAGGACACAAACCCTGTGTGTGTACCTGTGGCCCCATGAAATCTGGCCACTGCTTGGCAGAGAAAGGGGCAGGCTTTTGTAAGAGTACTTTCCTGCTCATCGTACGTTCCAGAAACCCAAAGTCCATTGTGTGCATAGGCCGGGATCTGTTTACCTGTTCATATGCACCTTTAAAGAATGCTTTGATATACCAGATTTGCAAAAAAGAACAGTAAAAAACCTTTAAAGCTATGTATACCTCCAAGCCTTTGTCCATGGAGTTTTCTTGGCAGGGATACTGGAGTGGCTTGCCAGTTCCTACTCCAGGTACAAGGAGAAGGGGACGACAGAAGATGAGATGGTTGGACAGTGTTCTCGAAGCTACTAACATGAGTTTGGCCAAACTGCGAGAGGCAGTGAAGGATAGGCTTGCCTGGCGTGCTCTGGTCCATGGGGTCACGAAGAGTCGGACACGACTGAACGACTGAACAACAACATACCTCCAAGCCAGGAAACCTGAGGTCCATTGTGGGCATGTATTTCGGCATTAAGGCAATCAAAAAACTGCTGCTTCCTTTCCTGCCTGCTGCACTTGCAAGGGCAAATTTTAATTTTCAATACAACTGTTTTGTAAAAGAGAAGTTCTGCACAAAATAGCTGCTTTACTAATAAAAATAGTAAGAATGTACATTCAGCAACAGCAGGTGAGAAAAGAGCAGGCTGCATCCTTTCTTTTGGGCTGATGGAAACAAAATAGAAGTAGGGGATATGACACTCAGATGGCACCCAGAAAAATGTCACCACATTGGGGAGGAGGAGCCACCCACACAATTCGCTTCAGTGCATCCACAGTCATGTAACATGCAATTTTATATTGGATTTTCTTCCCTTACATGATTATCTGTGGATCAGAAAAACCTGAATTTAATGAGGGGGGAAGTGCAGACTGTCAATCGGATGAGGGTGTCATATGGGTGCTGCAAAAAGACTAGCAGCTTCAAATCCACATTAAACTGCATTGAGGATGAGTGCTTAGAATTATTTAGCTTTTAACACATTCGAAGTATTCATGTTGGAATGAAGATGTTTAGGAGAGAATGTATGTACTGTATTCTTTAAAAAAAATTAAATAATTTTTTATTTTCCTTTCAATTTACAAAAAAAACATACAAAAACCAGTACATAAAAATAAACGTAAGTACCAACAAAATACAAACAAAGTACGCTATGTACTGTATTCAGTAGGACTTCAGACTTCAGATATGTTCACATTACCACCTACTCTGCTCTCAGTGCTAGTTTCGGAAGCTGCATTCACACAACTTTAGCCGTTATCCATATTGATCCTATAGTTTGACCAATACAGTACTGCCATTTCTCAAACCAGCCTCAATTTAACATTAAACTGCATTCACTTCACAAATGTTTGAGACAGCTGCAGCACATGCCCAGGTGAACACACATATGCAGCTAACAATAGAAGTTGGGGCGGTTGCAGGGGGAAGGATCCAAAAGGTCATTTGTGTTAGATGAAGACATTCCCCACCATGCAAAGACAGTATGAAATGCACTGTGGGAGTGTGTGACTTCGATGCATCTAAGCCGCTAACATGAACATACTCTTAATTAAGATTTAATGAAGTCTAAATTCATCCATTCAATCTTGAGACTGTTAACAAAGAAACAGAAGACTTGAGCTTTCACCAGACTCAGCCACCAAATTCTTCCCCATCACACCTACGATCCCAATTCTGCTCCTGTTGCTCCTTCCTTTTATCACATAAAAACTACCTTCTGACATCACACTTTTGTCTTTGAACCAGTCACTTTTTTAGACTCAAAAGCACAACAAAAATCCCAGCAGGCTGTTCCAAGTTGCCTTTTTAGCTGAAAGTCCCAACAACTTCCCATCCAAAATTGTGTTAGGTCTTGCATCCAGTTCTTGGCTATCTGAGAGTTTAGAAAATGGGTGAGAATCTGCCAAACCTCTAGACAACACTCCCACCATGTGGCCAGAGGAAACTGTCATTGATTAATCAAATGTGAGTGCTCAATCTAATTCAACAACTCTCTAAAGTAAAAGACTTTTGTTTAAATGTGATTCTTCTTACAAAGTCCTCCTGTCTATGAGGCATTTGCATTTTTAAATTGCACCACCAGCAGGCTCTCTGCAAGAGAGAGTGAGCATTCTTAAAACCAGTGAAGTGGAAAAGAGGAAAATTACTGAACGCAGACAGCAACCCCCTGTAATTTTACTTTGACATACGCCTGTCAAGGTTCTTTCCCCGTTTCAGATTTTATTGAATTGCAACACAAGTCTGAGAGAAAGTGCACCACAGCAAGAGAGCAATTCACTCTCCAAGGCCGATCTTTTCATTTGCTCAGGGGATTTATCTGTAACCTTGAGAAGGTCAAAACAATGGCTCAAGAACAGCAAAAGCATTTTCACTTTTTGTAGGGCTGCTGAACTACCTCATTTTCTTACCTACCCTCTTTGCCTAATGACCAAATCTCATGGCTGTACTTTTGCTCAGATTAAACATCTCTCACACGCCCCTTCATTGGTAACAGCACCTTAAGAAACCTGAAATATAGGAAGGAATTCAACACCACCCTAAGGCAATTTTTCTCTCCAGACAAGCATTTCAGCTTACCAGATGGAAACATCCTTACCCTGCCTGCTATTCTGGGGGCTCTCCTGACCCCCTAAAAGCCAATTTCAGGAGGCGTGGAGGGAAGCCTCAATGTGCCAGCAAAAGCCCTTGCACAGGGCTTCTACTAACAAGACTCATTAGTTGAAATCTGCTCATAATCTGCTCATTATAGGGGTAGCTACTGTACCGCTTGTGTGGTTGTAAACAACCAGCAAGGGTAGTCAGATGCAAGAGGGGACGCTCTTACACCTTTGATATAGTTGTGTCAAAGGGGATTTCAGCAGGTGCTACCTTTGTCATACAAATTATAAAAGGTGTAAGAGTCTTCTTTTGCAGCTGGGTAGTCTATTGTCTTATCAGGAAAATTATTTTTTCAATCATTTTTGCCTAAAAAAGTCAACAGACTTTTACAAGCTTCAACTTCCAGCAAAGCCATTAATTCATTAAGTAGCCTTTAGTAGCCACTATTTGCATCCTGTGGGATATGTCAGTCAAATCCAACATTCTAAGAGAGGACTAACGGCCTCTATGTGACAGTCAGTTTGGTCCAACAACTTTTCTGTCTGGATTTTCACTGTTTGAAGCTTGGCAACCCTATCTCACTCAATCACTCACCTATGCCTTCACTGCTCACCCGAACCTGCCCCCCCCCAGCTGTGTAAAGCCCACCACAAAATGAATATTTTACCAAGTCATCTAATGTTGGCACTATGGTTACTACTCTTTCCTCTAGAAAGGTTGTTCAACAGCAGCAAAGCAGGCAAAAATTCAAGAGCTGTTTTGCCAATACTGAGATTAAGGGACCTTTAAAACATTCACCCATTGAATGTATTTTGTGCAATGCAGCTGTCAAACGCACAATACTCCACTACAATAATAATAATCATGGGACCTGACAGCTAGAATTCTGAATAGAATGTATGGTTACATCATTGTAGCTAGTTTCTACTGATGGAGACTAGCCTAAAAAGGAGCAGGAAATAAGCCACTTATTTTAATGGGGGCAAAGACTTGTGAACTGTGTCAGAGCTAGTTTCACCTTCAACTGACAGGTTTTCAAAGGACCAAACAGAACAGTTTACACACCAAGAGCCCCTCCTCACAATAAATGAAAGTACCGTAATGAATGAAGGCTGAGTTAGAGCTGTTCTCTTGAAAAGCTCCATCGAGTCTTTGATTGAAAATTCTATCTATTTGAGATGTGAGTTAATGACATTTACGGGCCATTGAGTAACAGTGCAAGCAATTTTACTGTGATTATTACAGCTTTAAAATGGATCGGGCATTTTGCCTTGTCTGAAACAAATGGGAGGCAGGGATACTCTTATACAAAGCAATCAGAGAATGGGCATGCAGTAAACTAAAAGGACAGCTTCACACACACACAGACTTCTTAAAGAAAAAAAGGTGCAGGTGAGAAGACAGATGCAGCTGTTCCAAGAAGAGTACTGTACAAAAGAACTCTTCTATATACGTGTGACAGTCTTACATTTTTCTTATGTCCAAGGCTTTTGTCCACTTACAGAACAATTCTATGCACGTTTCCTCAGAATTCTAAGTCTTCAATGCAATTTATTCCTGATAAACATGTGTAAGGCTGTTCCAACAAACCCTTGACACCCTTGTCCATATCCTCAGAAAAATGCCTTTATCCCTCACATGACGCATTCAGATCGCGCCACTTGGACTCCTAAGAGTGAACTTATCTCCTTTTCAGTCTCCTCCAGAACCAACTGGCCATTAAGCTCCATTTTTTAAACCCTTTGCCTGTATTCCCAGACTGACTCAACTTACTGCATTAGTTCTGTTTTCTGGATCCCTTGACCATGTTCCTAAAATGCTCCTCTTCACCCACACCCTTGGCCATATCCCTGCTATGCAGTCTCGAGTGCAAATGAAGGCCAGCCAGGCGCATTTTGCATCCAAGGCTGGTCAAGTTATACCCAAGACAAACCTTAGGTTGCCTCCCTAACCAAAATATTAGAAAAATGCTAATCCGGTGGTCTCCTTTCCTTCCCCACCCATGGGCTAACTTTGTATCATTTAAGTATTTTAAATTTGTAAAATTGCCTCAGCAGAAAGGATTTAAGCTACCCGTAACTGAACAACTAGCCCTACACCTGCTGTCCTTTCACGGTGCCCAAAATGAGCCACAGCCCCAGGGCCGGATTTATGTATAGGCTAAGTAGGGACGCGGGTGGCGCTGTGGGTGGCAGGCTACAGGTTGGTAACTGGACCTCATCCTGAGGGGGGAAATAAGTATAGGGATCAGTTCAGGGTGAGAGGAACTGCGTTTTGTCTTATTTTATTTGTGCCCGGTGGTGTTTTCCTTTTCTGTTTAATTTAAAGTGTGTTTTGTGTTTAAAATCCTGTTACTTGTAGATAGTCAAGAAAATATTTGTTCTTTGTTTAAAAGCCCAGTCTAGTGCTGTGCCTACAGAGTCTCACCCGCTCTGCCCACTACCAGTGCCTTAAGAAGGGTCCTGGGAGGGGGAAAGCCCAAAAATGTGCAAGTGCCAACCCTCCAGGAGAAACCCAAAGTTAGGGGTTTGCGTCTCCAAACCCCAGGAGTCAGCCAGAGGGGTCTCACTGCCCCTCAAGAAAGGCATAGGGAAGTCAGTGAGTGGTGGCAGCTACTGAAGAGTGACAGACGCCCAAGTTTACCCAGTTGAAGATTAATTTTTATTCTTATTTTTAGATTCTAATCTAAGCATGAATAAAAGATTTGACAAAAACCTCCCTGAAAGAGAAACAGTGAAGCAGGATGTGGAACAGCAAGTTCATTATGAGGAAGCAGCCATGATGCTAGCTCAAACTGAAAATATAGAACTAATTCAAGAGTCACTTACTGGGCAGGGAGAGGTTAAAGAGCCACAAGAAAAGAATGTGAATAGTCAGATTTTGCAGTTCACACCTGGTAAGATAGGCCAAGTCCAAGGTGTTCCGGATGCAGATAAAGATGATGCCAAACATAGATCTACTGTACCAGATGTTGGTTTGTGGTCAGAATTATCACATGAGGAAGTATCCTATTGGGTAGAGAGGGGTCCCTCTCAAGTTCTGCATCATTGTGGACCATTTTCAAATTCCAAACGAGTGTACAAAAAGCAGTCCAGGTTTTGCACAAAAGCTCTTTTTTATTCAAAAGCAAATGGGGAAACATATAGCCGAGAGTGGCTGCATATTCTCCCTCAAAAGGGCGGATTTTTTGCTTTGTTTGTAAACTCTTTCCAGACCTTGCATCTTCTTTCACAGCTTTAGCTACCAAAGGGTTTGATGACTGGCACAACCCCCATCTTATCCAAAGTCATGAAAACTCAGAGAAGCATAGGAATGCCATGTTGGCCTACCTAACCAGGAAGCACGGGCAAACGTTTACTTCCTAGAGGAACAAATAAAAGCAAAACAGCAGTACTGGTAGCATGTCATGGAGAGAATTATTGCTGTAATATGCACTCTTGTAGAACGAGGCTTACCATTCAGGGGAGACGATGAACACTTTGGATCGCCTTTTAGAACTAGTAGCAAAATCTGATCCATTTTTACATGCTCATATCAATCGGTACAGACATTCTGGATCAGGCAATCCCTCTTATTTGTCAAAAACTATATGTGAGGAAATCGTTCAGCTCATGGCAAAAAAAGTTAAGGATGCAATCCTGCCTGATATGAGAAAGGCTGGATATTTCAGCTTTTCAGTAGATTCCACTCCTGACATTTCACATACTGATCAGTTGACTTTAATTATCAGATATGTATCACCTGAAGATGGTTTGCCAAATGAGAGATTTTTAACTTTCCTTGAGCTGAAAGACCACTCTTTAGCCTTACTGTATTTGATGGTTGTAGTTTACTTCCATTTTAAAACTGACTTTTTAATGACAGCATAAAGTAGATTCTAAAAGTGCCACACTGTCAGGTAATCATGATCATATTATTAACACTTCCCAGGCAATATAATTTGTAAACTCAAGGTGTGTTTTTTTAAGGATAACATTACAACTTCATTTTCCTAAAAAATTATGCTTATTCCACAACAGGTTTACAAAGTTCAGTAATTGCAAAAGTTTTTCATTGTTAATTCTATGCATTTTTAAAAATCACCATGGTATTTAAGTTAACAATAACATCTTATGTTCTTTAGAAGAGAAATTGATAATTGCAGAATTTTAAATACCCATCATCATCCTTCGCTTTACTCAATTTTCTTTATAACACTTCCATTTTCTTCTAGTCGTGAGGGTGAGGGATTGGGGGGGGGCTCACAAGTGGAGTAGGCGAGGGCCTCTCTTCATCTAAATCCGGACCTGCAAAGCGCCCCCCCCCCCAGGGCTGCCCTCAGGCGGTGGTGGAATCCGCACAAGCAGCAGATCCCCAGGGAGATTTGTATTCCCCCGCCCGGCCTTGTGACGAACCGTGATCTCCACACTCACCCCCTTCTCCCACAGCAGGGAGGGAAGCGGGCAGGGCCGCCCCCGTTTGGCGCTTCGCCTCAGGCGCCGAAAGCCCTGGGCCGGCCGGACCCCCCCCCCCCTCAGAGCATTCACGCCTTTGATGTAAGGAAGACCACCCGCGACACTTTTGTGGGCCACGAAGGGCCGCTTCTCACCTAACATCCCGCGGGAATGCTTCCATTCTGGGCAGCGGGAGCATCGTTCTCCAGAGCCACGCCCCCTTCAGGGCGACAGGGAATCCCCCTTGGCCGCTTCCCGAGGCGCGCCCAGAGCCTCGCGCATGAAGCCGGGGGGAGGGGCGGCCGGGGGCGGGGCCCAACTGCCGACTCCTCGCACCTGCCGCGAGTCGCGCGTTCGAAAGCAGCGGCTGAAGGCAGAGAAGCGAGTGCGCACGCGCGGTGAGGGCGGGAGGGGACGCGCACGCCTTGCGGGGAGAGCGCCATTTCCCTGGCGGCGCCTGCCGGTAAGTAAGCCGCATTTTCCAAGGGCCTGCAGGCGGGGGGGGGGGGGGTTCCCTCAATGTTGTCATAATACTGTAGTTGTTTTGTATGCCGCCTTGGGAGGGAGACCCTGTAAAGAGGTGCAAGGGCGCTAAAAGGGCCGGGTAGAATTTCTGCACATGAACGAAAAGGTGGTTTTGTCAGATAAATTAAGAGAGGGAAAAGCATGAAAAGGGGGGGGGGACTAAGATGGAGAATTATTATTAAAAGCACAGAGATATAAGCATGGGCTCTGGCCCATGTTTATTTTCTCCAGGCCTCCCCTGCTCTCTCTCCATCTTAGTCTCACAACAACCCTGTGAAGTAGGCTAGGCGGAGATGCAGTGTCTGGGCCAGGACCACCCAGTGAATCCTGCAGTTGCTATTTTTGCAAAAAGGGAAATGGGTTTCCTCTTAATTCTTTTATATATATATAAAATTGCATTGTTATGTCTAAAACTCATGAGCTGCCTTTTGAGTTCCCTATTGCACTGAGAAAAATAGATTACAGTAGTTGCTAACTCTAGAATAAGCTATCCTGATACGTACCTCAAACGTTTCAAAAGAAATGGAAATGAACTGCTGTCCTGTAACTTTCAAGCCTTTTCCAGGCAGGGGCCAATCCATCAAGTAACTTGTGTTTTAAGTTGCTGCCCCCATGCCACATGGATCACACAGGATTGTTGCCAGGACATGATAAGGTAAAAAAATAATAGACTGGGTAAACTTGGGTCCTCCAGACAGGGATGCCTACTTGAATATCCCCCCCCCCCCAATTTGAATGGGAATTTTCCTCAACTTCGCGGGTCCCAGCCCCCTCAAATATTTTATTGGTACAAAGGGACCTCAGCCCCTACCCTAGGAATTGGCTCTTAGGCCTTCCTATTACCCTGGCCATTGCTCAGGCTGATAAGTTGTTGTAGTTCAGCAACACACCTGCTGTAATAATTAGTCATGAACAGAAAAAGAAATTGTGTGCCTCAAACTGGGCTCTGTTCATTGTCAGTTTTTAAAAAGTTAATAGATGAACATGTTTGTTTGTTTTCTGTGCTTTTCTTGCTGTTCCTGATCGTCCCAGCTATGCTAGGAATAGAATAATACTCCGAATTCAGACTGAGCAGAAAACAGAGACGAACAATGAGTCACAAGGTATATTTTAAACAGTTTTAAAGAATATTGGTGATTATGCTGCCAGAGCAGAACAGAACTTTGGCAGCTTAGTTCCTCTTTGATCAATTTTTTCAGCTTTCTCTAAGGTGTGTGTTGAGATTACATAACTGAGGTAACTTAAAAATCTTTGGTACTAGCATAACATTTTCCATTATCAGTAGCACAACTTGAGTGTTGTCCCATCTTGGTTTTGATGAACATTAAAAATGTGTACATTCCAATGCCACTTATATTTAGATGTCCAGACTTTCTACAGTGCTAGTGGTATTGGGCTTAAATGAGTTGAGGAACTTGAGCACAATGTGTGACGACTCACACATTCTCCAGTAGGATGTTACCTACTTTGCTGAGCCCTAAGGTTGCTAGAAGACTATACTTTACATAAGCATCCCACTTGCTGTCTCCACCCCAAAAAATTGCAGAACACAAAAGAGTTGCTCTTTTCTGTACTTGTTCATACAGCTTAATTGTTAAACCATGTGGATGAGAAGTGTCTGTTCATGAAAGTGGTATGAAAGTGAGGTTTTCCACACTAACTGAATTTGCAACCCAATCTTGGTAAGTGTACTGCAGACATTGGCTGTGCATTCAGTGTAAACACCCACCCCATTTAAACTGTCTTTCATAATAGTTGATCATATTATTGCATGGCAAGTAAGACTTGCTACCAGGCAGGGAAGCTTTACAAAAGCTGCAGTTTGGGGGTGTTTTTGTTTTAAACATGTTTAGCTCCTAGGAAGTGGGGCTTCTATGTCTTCACAGCCCTACACCATCATATCCCCATTGCAAACCCCACTGAGTTGAAAAACAGATGCTGGTGTGATGGGGGGAAACAAGGTGAAATCTGGTGTGTGCACAAGCCCTCATATACACAAATTAACACAGCCTTCTCAGTAGTTGCACATGCCCTGTGCAATGCCCTCCCATCAGATGTTAAGGAAATAAACCACTATCTGACTTTTAGAAGACATCTGAAGGCAGCCCTGAATAGGGAAATTTTTAAATGTTTTAATTAATTTTTAATATCTTACTGTGTTGTAATTTGTTGGAAGCCGCCCAGAGTGCCTGGGGTATCCCAGCCAGGTGGGGAGCATTTAAATTATTTATTTATTTATTATTAGACAGGAAATGGAGAAATCCCATTATTTTAGGGAAGACTGGTGGCCTGTAATGCCAGCTTTGGCAAAAGTATAAAACTGTTTAAAATAATTGCCTCAAAAATACCGGCTTTTTGTGCAAAGTGAAGAAAAACAAGCCCATTAGGAAGGAAATACTACCGGTAATTATTTTTGTTATTTGTAGGGAAGACGAGGTTTGTTATTGGGTTTCTGTATTACCCATTATGAAAGCTCAATAAAGCAATAAGGTGTATGTATTTTAAAAAAAGTTTCCCCTGTTTTTTCATAGCATTAGCCAGGTGCTTTTGTGTCTCTGGTGGGAATGTGCTATAAAAGTGTATGCAGATAGGAGATTACATGTTTGCTTTTTGGTACAATCATTCATGAGCTTTTAGAATCAAGAGGGAAAACTGAAGGGAAATAACTGCTCCATATATATGAGACTAGTTTATGTACATCTAATCTCTGTATGACCAAGTTCGCTTCTTAACCGAAATGATTTTTGTTACCTTCTGGTTTCTGGTCTTTAGGGCAGATATTTTATCTCAGAGACTCAGCAGCATGAGTACCACAACTTTGCACAAAATTCCATCAGTTTCTCTAATCTGGAGATGGAAGAAAACTATGGCAAGTACCAATTTTTTCTTTCTTATTTTTGTGCTGATAACCATTCCACAGAATTTTGATTCTGTTTCTAATATTCAGCTGTGAAGCTCACTAGAGGACAAAATGAGGCAATAAAACATTGTGATCCATGCAAAACTCTGCTGTTGGATAAATGATTTATACTTAAGCACAGCATACATTTATTTAGCAATATACAATATGTTAATGAGCGTGCTTTATTTTTTATCTTCCTACTAGATTTGGTAGTTATTTCTCAGTGCAGTTGGGGAGATTCCGCACTGGGCGGCATTGGGGGCTGGAGGGTGGAACTTTGGCCACCGGTGAGATTTAGTTCATAGAGCATATTGATGGTAATAATGATATAGAAGGAAAGGAAAGCAGTTTACACTTGATGAGTAAAAGACCAACTCCAGACCTACTAAGAGGCTTCTCCAACCCCTTCTGGTTTTGACAGATGTAAGACTATGCAAACTCTTTCATAACTTTAAAGAACAGAAATAGGATTTTCATGTTTTCTGAAGTGAAAGCACAGAGGAACCTGCAAAGTCTGCAATTTGATGCTCTGTAGCAAAGTCTTAATACAAAGGCACTCAAACCAAGACCCACTTGTCTTATGAGACCATTGGGGAAAATGTAGCCATACCTCTTCAATTTCCTTGAAGAACTCATTTAATTGGACTGCCTAATTGAGTAGCTTCAGGGATTCAGTTCCTTGGAACTTGTGCTTTATTTCATAAATGTGCTCATTAATGTCTACAGCAGTCTTGCACCACTGACTACATTTTCTTTGTTTAGTACCCTAATCACCTAAATTTTTCAAGTGAGTGTAATTAGCCACTAAACCTGAAGTAATTCTGCGGTTATGGAATACTGAGAACCAATAGCTTTTCTCAGTTATCTGATTAATTTCAATATGTTAGTGTGTTCCCACTTTTTAACTGTGATACATCCTTTAAACCACAAAGCATGCTTCCATCTTTGTTTTTTTCTAGTTGATGCTTCAGATCCTGATAAACTAATGCAATGTCCATATGACAAGAATCATAAAATCAGGGCATGTAGGTTCCCCTACCACCTTGTCAAGTGTCGTAAGGTAGGAAATGTAGATTCTATTATTGAGTGTGTTGAGCCTGTATCTTGTTCAACTGACAAAACAAAATAAAATAAAAAAAATTCCTTCCAGTAGCACCTTAGAGACCAACTAAGTTTGTTCTTGGTATGAGCTTTCGTGTGCATGCACACTTCTTCAGATACACTGAAACAGAAGTCACCAGACCCTGATATATAGTGAGAGGGTGGGAGGGGTATTACTCAGAGGGGTGGTGGAAATGGGTGAAAGGTTGATAGGTGTGGTAAACCTGTTGACGACTGTTAACGGCTGCAATTAGTCTTACAACTGTTCAACTGACTTAGCCTAAGAACATAAGAAGAGCTTGCTGAATCAGGCCAATAGCCAATCTAGCAGGAGGGTGCCCGGGAGGGACACAGCTGCTCCGGCGGCAAACCCCACATTGCTTTTTCAGGCAGTACTGGGCCTGCGCATGCCAGCCGTGTTCCTCTCGGATGCCCTCGGGACACAGTTGCTCCGGCATGCATCCAGCCCCACAGTGTGCCCCGCACCCTAGTTCTCTCTCTCACACACACACCCCAGGCGCTACACCTCTGTAAAGAGGCAGCCCACCCCACTTGCTCGGATGAAGGCAAACATGCAGGCAAGCAGAAGACAGAGCACCTTCTCAGGCTCCCTCTGCCAGGACCAGGGCTGGGCTGCGGAGGGAGTGGGCAGGAGCTCCTTCGCCCGACCAAGTGGGCAGCCACCTTGCCTTCTTCCTGGTCCCTCCCTCCCTCCACAGCTCAGCTACTTTTTCAACCTTTTTCAGTTAAAGGTAGGTAGCCGTGTTGGTCTGTCATAGTCAAAACAAAATAAAAAATAAAAAAATTCCTTCCAGTAGCACCTTAGATACCAACTAAGTTTGTTCTTGGTATGAGCTTTCGTGTGCATGGTATCTGAAGAAGTATGCATGCACACGAAAGCTCATACCAAGAACAAACTTAGTTGGTCTCTAAGGTGCTACTGGAAGGAATTTATTTTTTATTTTGTTTTAACCTTTTTCAGGGTTGTTTCAGACATCATGATACATCACTGTATTGCAGTGGTTAGCTGGTGATACACCATATTTACTTGAATCTAATGCTCACCTTTTTTGGCCAAATTATGTTGCAAAAATTAAGGTGCGCATTAGATTCAATGGCACATTAGACTCGAGTAAATATGGTTTTACAATGTTGGAAAACCAGATATCACTCAGCCCTACTTGGGGCACTCCTAATTTCCACATTCCTCTTTTGGAAGAAATGTCCATTTATTCATCCTCTCTGCCTCCTGTTATCTAACCAGTTTCTGATTGAGCTAAGCGGACTCATGAGTCTTTGAAAGCTTTGTTGAAAAGCTTTTTGGAAGTCCAAGTATACTGTGTCAGCTGGATCACCTCTGTCTATAACGCTTGTTGAAACTTGGGATGTGTCAGTGCTGTTACTCTTTGCAGTTTGTGTAAGACGAATTTTATCAACTAAAGGACATTAAAAAAAAAGACTTATTGTGGAGATAGACTGAAACCTCCCTCCCATTAAGTGCACACCAGCCATCTGACCTAATGCTCATTTTTTCCATTTATCTCCAGAACTACATAATGGGTAGAGAAATGTTGGCCCTACAATACTTGGTACTAGGATATATAAACCTTCCAATTGCAAGGTGGGCTCTCCTTCCTTGGAGGGTTTTAAGCAGAGATTGTATGGCCATCTGTCATATATGCTTTAATCGAGATTCCTGCAGTGCAGGGGGTTTGGACTAGATGACTGTTCCAACTATACAGTTCTGTGATTCTGTGAAGGATGTTTTGGTCAGGCCCAGTGGAAAGGTAGATATTTCTCAACCGTAAAGGCCTGGTTTGTGCATAATACGAATCAGTGTTTTGTTTGAATGTCCAAACCCAGCCCACCAGACTAACCATGAAAGTGCTTGCATGTCTAAGCAACTCTTGCTGACACTTTTTCTGAAAAAGCCCTTGTTTCTAACGTTGCTTGAAAGCAGACTCTTCTCCCACCGCATTTCTCCAGGGGAAGCCCTTGCTCACAAGCTAGACAAAGCCACCTGCTTTGTGAAGAGAAAAACTGCAATGGACCATGCTGCTGTCTTTAAGTAACATATATGCTGTTAGTTAAGGCATTGGTTAACTGATACCCAGCTAGCCTGATTGTTTAATCTCTTTACAATAAAATAATTAACTCTTCATGGAAAGAAAAACACCACTGACCTTTCACAGAATGCATACACAAATCAAGACTTCAAGCTGCTAGGGCAGAACTCCTGTTTTCCTAGTTGATTTGCATGTTTGTTTTCAGTGAGCCTATCGGTGTGTTGTGTACTTGTTCTGCAGCTAATAACTTTTGCCATGCACATAATCAGGTTGTCTGAAATATATGTACTGTTTGATAGTTCTGTATTGCATAGCTTTAAAATAAGATAGCCATGTCTTTGTTTTCTAGAACCATCCTGATATAGTGCAGCAACTGGTCACATGCCCATTTAATGCCCGTCATCAGGTCCCCAGAGGAGAGATCAGTCAACACATATCAAGCTGTGATGACAAAAGGTGCATTGAGCAAGACATTGGTAAGAAATTTTTCAGTATGAATTAATGGCTGGCAGCTGCCTCTTACCTTGACTTTTAACATTTAAAAGGGATTGCTCTCAGTCTTCTATAATTCCTCTTTGAATCTATAACACACGTTTGTGGTGCCTGTTTGATTGTGATTTGAAGTAGTATGGGTAGAATAATATTTTTTTCTTGCTGAGCGTGCAAGCTTTTTCAGCACCTGGCTTCATCAGGCTAGTGACTTTTATTGTTGAATATTGTATCAAAAATTACTCACATTAAGATGAAACCTATTTGGCATTTGAGTTAATATGAGACAAGGGCCAGAATCATAAAAATTGTGGGTAACTCACGCCTCCTGTTCACTAGATGTTTGAGGTCTCTTCTCCAGCAGGTAAGTTTGGCTATGCAAAGATGGACAAGATATAAAAGAACCAATACAGCTTGGAGAGCTTTGAACACAAAGCTGGGTTCAAACCCCTAATCATAGCCATGAAGAAAACTTGGCCTTACAGGGCCAGCACAGGCATAATTCTGGCCGACCTCTTGTTAGACTCCTGCCACCCACCACAGCTTTGCTGCTCAGTTTACAAAAATGTTATCTGTGCTTGGTCATTAAAGAATTGGGCAGATTAAGATCAGGGTGTTTGGAAATTAGGTCCATTTTTCTGTCACGCCCGTAGCCAAGGAAGGACTGTGCTGTTCTAGAAAAGGCAGGCTTGGTGCCCAGCACTGCGTTAGGCACTTCATAAAATGCTTTTTCTCACAAAGAAACTTCTTTCATTTAGCAAGCCATGGGGATAGCCGCAGAAGAGAGGTTAGTGTGGTAAGCTCCTGGCAATCTCCTCCATGCGAAGAAGATTGGGACAGAGGTGAGACTGTGTGTTTCTGATACTTTGCTAGAATATCTGCAAGACCTGAAACTGTAATGATCTTAGTAAGAAGGAATGCTTTTTTCAAACACCTGTTCTGCCCCAGCCATTATTTTCCATCATCTGTGCTGGGAAGAAAATGATATGTTGTACAACTTGAGGTAAATTACTTAATTAAATGGCTGTGTTTGCTCAGGCAGCGCTGCATTATTGTATTCTCCTTAGTAAAGTCTGGTGTTTATTCCATGCTTCTCCTGTGTGGCTTCAGTAATATTTTTGTTTTCCTTGACAGACGTAGCAGGCCAGTCGAACTCTGTCTTCATTTGGGGCACAAGCCACCATGGTGAGGCAAGCAGGTAAAGTTGGGTTATCCGGCATGGCTAAGATGAAGGTCATCTTCATCTTTTCCTTTCTTTGTGCTTGTTTGTTGTGGACAGAGAAGTAATTTTTTAAAAAATTATTTGGGGAGTTACCATGAACAATGTAAGCTTTTGCTTACACTTGTGGGGGGATATGCCTCCTTCAGATCTTTGCATAGGTCTAACACATGAGGGAGAGTTTTGATGAGTGTCGTGTCTCTTTTTCTATATTGAGAATGGCAGTGTGGAGTACATAGTTTCACTCCTCTTGCTCTGTGCGGGATGGCTTCTCTCCTTTTCTGGAGGCACAAATGAAAATGATTTCTTTCACTACTCAGGAAGGACAAGCTTGTCTTTCCTCCATTGTGTGGGTTGCCAGGATGACAGCTCTCATGATGCTGAGGCTTATTTCATGTAGGCTTTTTTTGCTGTCTGCCCCCCCAACACACACACATAGCTCTATCTTCCCCAACCTGGGTCAGATGGGAGTTGTAGTCCAAAGCTTCTGGGGCGTGCCAGGTTGGGGAATACTGGATTATAGCTAACTGGATTACTGTGGAAGCTTCTGGACTTCCTGCCCACTCACAAGCAGCACAATTGCATAGCAGGAACCAAATCCAACCAGTAACTTGCAGTGAGCCATGACTTAGCCTCAAGGTTCTTCCCAGTGGGTGAGTTATAAACTCCCAGGAATCCTCACCCTCCAATCCAATTAGGATTGCAATAGCTGCCTTCCAATCACACAGATGGCACTCAGAAGGCAATGTAGTAGTCCAAGTGGGAGGGCATTGGAACATGGACTGCTGAGACCATGCTATATTGACCCAGGAGCAGCCACAGCTGGCAAATAAATCTATGCTTGGACATAAGCACTCCTAGCCAAAGCAGCTATTTGAGACAGCTGAATCTCACCCTGGATTCCAACCTAACAAACCCCACTAGGGATGATCTGTCCCCCTCTACAGCTTTGAGCTGGGGACTGGTCCTTGTTTTTTTGTGCTGCACTCCAAGCACCACAGGAGCACAGCACAATTGCTGGAACAACCCCCCAACTTGGACCTGTGAGAGTATAGTCTCTGAGACAAGACACTGCACCTTTTGAGAGAACAGACCTAACAACAACCAGAAGTCTTGGTTGATAACCACTGTCAGACAGTTTTTCGACCCCTGGGAAAACTTCCTACTGGTTCCTACCAATGAGCCTTGGGGGATGCTCCTCCTTGGCATGAGAACTGCATTATGTTGTAGATCCAGTACCTTATAGTGGCATTACTCTCCATCTTCTGAGTGACGGTCCCTAGTCATAATGGACTGTGGTAGGTAGGTGGTTCCCTGCATCTCCTTCTCCCTAGCATTGTTTCAGTTGCAGTGCTAAAAGACCTGCCAGGCAGCAGTATTAAAAAAAAACACCTGGCAGCATGTTTAGTTTGTCATGACCCATCACAAACAATCCTTTTAGCAACTGGGAATCTGTAGGCTATTAGTGCTCATGGTTGGAAATAATATTGTCACCTGCAAAGTATAATCACAATTTAAAGGTGGAAAACCAGGAGTAATGTCTGGTCTGTCTCACCCTTATAAATTGACTGCTTCCATTGTATTAACTGTGGATAAGCAGCAAGTGGTTTTTATCTTTGTCCCTTTTAAGCACATAACAAACACTTAGCATGAATGTGTTTCAAGACAAGTTGCTTTTCACTGTTTTAAACCTTGTTATTTCAGTGACCAGAGCTTTTACTTTGTTTACTGCACTTTATCTTAGCTTGAAGAGTGAAAAGAGCATTTATAATCTGCCCTTCACCACCCAAAGGCCCCAGGGCAAAAAATGCATACACTTTAAATTAACAACATGAAGCTAAAACAAAATACAGCAACAATATAATTAACACCAAAAAAAATCACAGAACAATAAAACTACAAAGCAGCAGCTAAATCAAAGCACTCTCAGTGCACCTCATCCCTGTCTAGAAGCCTGTCCAAAGTGGTCTGTGCTTCTTCATCTGACTGCAAATGTGTTGAAGTGAGATGGACCTCAGAGGGGAGGTCATTCCAGAGAAGTGGAGCTGCCATGGAGAAAGCCCTCCCACTCCACGAACCTCATTGGGCACGGAGACACCAAAAATGCCCCCCATAAAACTCGTAAAGGACAGGCAGGTCGATGTGAAAGGAGCCATTCTTTCAGATGTCTAGAATTAAATCTTTCACGGCCTTAATTTTCATCATAGGCACCTTAAATCAGGCCCAGAAGACAGTTGGCACCCAAAGAAGTTGCTTCAAATAGGTATCCTATGCAGACCATCAGCCGCACCCTTTAACACCCTGTCTGCTGCATTTTGCACCATTTGCAACCTCAAGACTGTTTTCAAGGGCAGTGCCATGTAGAGTGAATTGTGGTAGTCCAGCCTGCAATTTCTCAGGGCATGGATAACTAGCTAAGCTATAGCTGTTCAAGGAAGGCCTTAGTTGGCAAATTAAGCAAAGCTAAAGTCGCCTAAGCTTCCAGTGACATAGGTGGCTTCAGGACAAGTCCCAAGCTACAAATCTGTTGTTTCAAGGGAAGTGCAATGCTGTCTAGAGCAGGACATCTCCCCAAATCATGGACCCAGGAACCTTCCACAGTGCCTTCCATTTTTTAGTTTGAGTTTCTTAGCCTCACTCAGCCCATCATATTCATCATAATTATTTTTTACTTCTTCCTTTCTCTTCACCTGGATGGGTTAAATGAACAAAAAAATAAAATGTTAAAAAACAGATTACAAATATTTATTTCAGGTGTCAAAGACCAGGGTTTTATTTGTTACTCTTCTGTTTAACATTATTGAGATATCAGAGAGATGTTGCAGTGAAATTATTAGGTGTGATCTATTATCTGGAAGCTCCCTATGGACTTCTCTGCTATGTACTCACTGAGTGACCTTCAACAAGCCATTCTCTCAGCTTTAATTCTCCATCTCTAATATGGGAATGATACTGCCCAAAGGATTACTGTATGTGTGTAGTAGATGGCACTGGCAAATCTGTTTTTTTCAAATACTGTACATATTTTAGAGCAGGTGCTGCAGGAGTGGCCTGTATGCTGGAATTCATGATGGTGCTTGTGGTTTGGTTTGGTTTGGTTTGCTTCTTAATGGATTATGTTTCTAAGTTACTTCACGTGTGTGAAATAAAAAGGAATACATTAATTTTCCATTCCTTCTCCCCCCTGCCCCACAGTTCTGGATCAAGCCCAGCTGTGGGACATAAGAACCACCTAGCTTCAGGACTACGAGCTCCCAGGTCCCTGCCACATGTACTACCATGGAAGAACAGTAAGTGACACTGGAACTGGAACCATAGTCTACATTGGACCATGAGGTCCCCTGCCACTTTAATGTGGGTCCTTGGCTCTTGCTAGGTGGGTGGAGCCAGAGCAATGGATGTAAATTTGACCTTAGTACAGTAAGCTACTTTCTATACCCCCTCGCATACCCCTCTCTATCGTCAATGCAGACAAGCAAGAGGCATCATCACAGCTCAGTATCACATTCCAGCCTGGCAAAAACACTCCAGGTGCAAAGCAGGGTCACTTTAAGAGAAGAATTCTGAGGGCCAGAGAGGTCTGGAGGGTTGCATTTTAGTCTGAGGTTCCCCACCCTGGCTTAGTGTTAAATCTAAAATCAGGCATATCTCTCCCAGGCAAGCAGCAAGTGGTAAGTCATAGAAGAAACAGAACACAGGCTTGTGAGTTTGGGGTAAGACAAACCATGAGGCCAGGTTCATACATAACTAAGACAGCCATGGCTTGGCCCCTGTTAGTTCAGCTGCATTTTGCCCATTAATCGTAAATAATAATAATAATAATAATAATTAATAATTTATTATTTGTACCCCGCCCATCTGGCTGGGTCCCCCCAGCCACTCTGGGCGGCTTCCAACAGATATTAAAATACATTAAAACAGGCATGTCCAGCAGGTAGATCGTGATCTACTGGTAGATCACTGGACGTCTCTGGTAGATCACTGGCTCCCCCCAAAGAAACTCAGCCACTTTGGCTCCCCTAAAAAAAGCTCTACATCTTTGCCCTGAAGCCCCCAAAACAGGGCTTTCCTTCCTAAAAAAGCTGTACTTTGACCCGAACCCCCAAAACATGGATGGCTTTCCTTCCTAAAAAAAAGCTCAACAACCTCAACCTGAACCCCCCCAAAAGGGGGTAGATCACTGCCAGTTTTTAACTCTGTGAGTAGATTGCAGTCTCTTGGAAGTTGGCCACCCCTGGATTAAAATATCACAGGTTAAAAACTTCCCTAAACAGGGCTGCCTTCAGGTATTTTCTGAATGTCAGATAGTTGTTTATCTCTTTGTCCTCTGCTGGGAAGGCGTTCCACAGGGCGGGCGCCACTACCGAGAATGGGAATGTTGAATGAAGAGTTTTAGTTTTGCTCTAGTCTAACTGGACAAGAGAGGGCACTGTTTGCCTCTGCCTCCTCACAAGCAGCTGCCTTGAAATACAAGTTTAGGAGTGCTTTGGAATAAGCCCGTCTGGGAGCATAAATAGTATCTGATATTTAAGTGAATCCAAAACAGTTGTGGGAGTTTTCAGTATCCCCTCCTGCTAAATTCAGTGGCAGCTTTGTGGTGAACAGCTGCATTAGGTTTACAAAGTCTCCTCCTCTTCAGATCTCATGTGCAGTAACAACCAGGAATGTGTTTGCATGGAATTATTTTTGTCCCCTTCCTGGGTGAAGTGGCTGAGCAGCTCAGCATTCCTCTCCCCCACCCCTTGTCCTATCCCTGTGGTGACAAAATGCCCCTTCCCTCTTAAGGGTTATGGATACAAGAAGTGTGAAGGTCTTTCCATTCTTCTGTTTCTGGACTTCAGCTTCTTCCTATGGAATATGTGTGAATGTACTCTTTTTCATGCCAGACTAATACCGGTAAATATGGTGGCAGCTCCTATGCTAACAGCTGCAATAAGTAAACTGGTGGCCACATGCTGTAGCTTTCTGCAGTGACTAGTGAGTTTTCCCCAGCTGTGCCCTCGCTGTGCTGAGAGTAGAGGCAAGAGTAGAGGCAGTGCTCCATAAACAACAGAAAAAACAAAGAAATTAATTATTGTGTGTGTGTGTGTGTGTGTGTGTGTGTACACCTGTCTATAATCATTCCTTATGCAAGACTTCCTGCTTTGTCTGAAAAAATGACAATCACTTAATATGAATACATTATCCTTTACACCCTTTAATTATCATGTAATCTAGCCTTCCCCAACATGGTTCCCTTCAGCTGAAAAAAAAGAAAAAATGCTTAGTTCCTCCTCCCTTCCCTAGCCCCATTTTGCCTGATGATGACAGGGATGGGGAAGTGTGGCCCTCCAGGTGTTGCCAGCTCCTCTGGTGTTATCATTAGGGTCCAGAGAGTTGTACTACCCAAGAAAATGTGCAGTACTGCACTTGAAACCCAGTCTTGCTAATGTCAAAAGCTATTGACCCTAAAAAGTTTTATTTTCCTGCTGTTTGCTCATGAGAGGCTGATAGAGGATGGACAGAGCACTCCCATTTATCCAACTTACATATGTAATAAAACAGACTGGTCAAAATAAATAAATTGCAGGCTGGAAATGCAGCCAGCTGGCAAATATGAATAGGTTACTATTTTTTAAGTTGTGCAGCAACATCCATGTTAAAAATACCTCTGGAGGTACATTCACTTTTTATAATAAAAAATGAGGGAGTTAAGTACTCCTGCTCTACTTAATCTAAGCTTTTCCTTAAGGCTAAGGGGGTGGGAAGGATCTGCAGCAGCCAGCCACCACTCTTGCTGTGGCCAGCAAAGTGCTGCCCAAAGGTTTTGATTTGAAATAGGGGTGTGCCCTCTCTAAATTTGTCACTCTTTAGGTTATTGAGAGATGGAGCTCCATGGTGCAGCCTCTGTAATGCTGCCCTGCCTCTTCCCTTCTACTCTGTTAACTAACAGCTAATAACAATGGAGCCTGGAAATATTGTTTATTTGCCCCAGGCCAATGACTAATTCTGAACATGCTACATGTCAAGGGACACATTCCTTTCCTTGTCCACCTGGGGGAGATCATGGCAATGAAGAGGTGGAAGAACATGTTCTGCTTTCTAATATGAAATTATCCCAACTTTCTTGACAATAGCTTTATAGGAAGAACTGGGAAATGCTATGAACAAATATTTGAGGTATATGCAGGCATGGTCAAAGAAAGGAGCAGGAGCTTGGCATAAATAGGAAACAATTTTCCTTGGACCACCTTCCTGAGGGTGAGAAGTGGCTCTTAAAACATACAGAAAGACTAGAGGGAGACACCTGACCTCTGATCTGAAGCTGGGTAAAGGTGAAATCAGAGCCGGCCTGACCTACTTGTTGATTCATAAGACCTCTTAAAACCTCTCCACATTTTTATAACCAGTTTCAAATTGTGCAAAGTGCCCTTTAGCTTGTCTTCTGGCGTGTGTGCACAAATCACATTCTGCTCTGGTTGTGTGGAGCCAAGTTAAGTGAAAGGAAGTGAAAGGCATTAATGTAGTCTTAAGTTAATCAAGGAGATAACATAAGCAGCTGGGTTGAGTCATGGTGCAGTTGAAAGTACCTTAGAGTAGTTCTGCATTTTAAAATGCCCCATTAGGCACACTGTTTTTAGAACAGCAATTCAAACATCCATTCTTTTTCTCCTTTCCCCCTTTTTCAATTCATAAACTTTAATCATCTAGAAAATAATTGCCTAGCAGGACTCGTGTTTGTGTCACATTTTGTCCACATTCTTCAGGAAAGGAAAACTCAGTACTGTAGAGTACAGTACCAGTATATAAAATTTTAAACCTCTAAGCTATTGTCAACTTTTGGCTGTCACTAGTTCTGCATTTTCTTGAAGGATGGAAATAATAAAGCTTTCCATGTGTTCAGAGGATTGTCATCTTGGTCCCAGATTCAGAGGGTGGAAAATATCAATAACCTCTACTCTGCACTGATAAATCCCATTGGCCTGCTGATAAAATCTCTTGAAATGGATGGCTTTGAAAGGAAGATACCTCAAACACAGTGGAAAATTCAGTAGTTCAATATCAAACTTTCAGAATCCCAACTTTGTAAATATGGTAATTTAGGTAGTCTGAATACCTTGTTCAGGATAAATCATTGGTGCTCAGAGATAAAGCAGTTAAATATATTGTGATGTGCTTGTTTTTGATCCAAGAAGATGATTTTCCCTCTGGATTTCATTCCTCACATGTTGTTTAGTACCTATCTTAGTTTGATAGCCTTGCTACCATCATATGGCTCTTTTCTTGAATTACTCTAGAACTGCTACTACAATTTTAGTTTAGCAAGAACTCCTCAGAGAATGCATTCTTTGCCTGAAGTTAAATCCAGGAATAGTGCGACAGCTCATATTGTTCAAGTAAACTGCAAAACCCTTACCCAGCTTCCCCAGCTCCTCATATGGCTGTAAGAAGGTATAAACTCTGTTTTCTTGTAATGCATATCAACAAAGAGTGGTACAGATTCTGTTTGCTTGCAGTTTGAGTGTTTAACCTGTTGGGATATTTTTGCCCTTCCTGCATATCTCTGTGAGCAAGTAAACTATGAGAAGGATTGGTTTTGAGATAATGGCCTTTATGTTAGTGGGATCACAAAGCCATTTTGCCTGACACATTGTGCGTGGATTATCATGGCTTCTATTTTAGGGCCTAAGATTGCTTGCTTTTTATTTAATTGCAGATGCTGCAAATTGAGGACCATGGCAGAAGCTGTCCCTTCCAATGACTATCAAACACTCATTATCTACTATTCTCTTAGAATGGCTGGACTGCCAATGAAGAAACTCAGACTAAACTGTTCCTGTTTGGGTAGGCTAAACTAAACAAGCCCTGAAAATTAAAAGTCTTAATTTTAAATGTGGCAGTTAACAATCTAGTTGTGTATGGTATGTTAATTAATAGGCATTGTGAACCAGGAACAACTCTTTCAGAAGCCTAGAGAAAGAAACTGGCTTTTTGCAAAAGCAAGGTGACAGGTGGGAGGAGTTCCTAATCACTGGAAATAGCTAAAAAAAAACCTCCAGATGAGGATTTAGGAGGAATAGGGGGAGGGGGGGCACTTAGCACACAATCAAAACTGGTGATGATGATGAGCTGACCTAATTATTTTTACTGTGATGAGTTTGCTTGTTTTTCAAAACAAATCATCAGATCAGACGACTGGTCTACTTGCATCCCTTCATGCCCATGTGGGTGTTGATCACCTCTGCCATCAGTGCCTAACTTTTGAAGAATGCCCCCATAGTAAAATGCTTCCTGTCCATTGGAAATGGCACTGACTTTTAAAGGGCAGGTTGAAATTATAAAGTGGCACAATCCATGCCTGTGATGTTGCTGCCAGATCTATCGTCTTTGCCATCCGCCTTTAGATGCTTGCATCCCTGAAAGAGACTCAGGAGTAGGATAAAAGAGCACAACATATACAAGTCAACCAGTCGTATTCTGCCTGTGCTCTCTTGCTTTGTCAGGGCTGACACCTGTTAACGTTTCATGGCATGCCAAGGAATTATCTGGAAGTCGTTGGGACACAGTGACATCATTATCTGGATGCTCCCCAGCTGACATAGGCAGAGAGCTGACACAGGACGGGTGGAGTTATTTCCCATTAATCTGTGTGACAGGGTAACCCTGGCCATTCCAGTCCATTCCCTGGCATGCATAAAGAGTTACTTTAGTTGTCCCTTTTCACATCAGTGGTGAAGCCTTGCTAAAGCTGATGCCATGAAAAGGTGCTTTCTTTGAGAAATGGCGGCCTTTAATTTTCATTTTGCAACATTTCTGAATGAATTTTGGCAAATACACAATTTGGCCACTGATAGTTCCTTTTCTCTATCAGGGTTACTTCAATAGAAGGGGCATGTTTAGTTGCTGAATAAAGATTAGAGGTTTATTTGGAGAATTTAAATATTCACAAGCTGCGTTGTCAAGTTTAAGCCCCATAATACTTCCCTGTTACATTTGTAGATTTTTTTCTGTTGGCATGGTAATTCTAGATCCTGAGGAAATGGTTACTTTTATTTCTGTTGAATAGTTAAATTTATCCCCCCTTTTGACAGTGTTTCTGCAAAAAGAAATTGGCTGTAAAGAATTTAAAAGCAGCAATTATTAAAAGAATCCTAGGTAATATGTTGTTGCCTCATTGATCTCTAATTCAAGAAAGACCACTTACTCTGAAAATTGGTAAAGGCTAGTGGGATCAGTGTTGCTATTAGGACATTTTAGAGTTTGGACTGCCCCCACTTTTATTTTAAAGAGTTAACATGTATTGCTTTGTTTAAATTCAAAACGTGGCAAGCAGGCCCTGCTGCATTTGGAGGACCCTCTTGTTCATTCTTCTGAGTTGGGCCCTGGACAGACCTTTGCCCCAAAGTCCTGCTTTGTCTGGCCCGCAGGGTGGAATCCTGTAGCCCTCTTTCAAATGTTTCCAGGACTGGCACTTTGGGGATTGGTGTTGTGGAGCCTTAGCAGAGAGAGGAGGGCTGCCAACCCACGGTGCCTCCTGACCCTCCTGTTCCTCCTTGTTGTAAGTGCTTCTTGCCTTCCCCTGAGTGAGCAGGCAGGGAGTCACAGAAGCAAGCAGCACTAACGGCCAGAGAAAATGGGCCAACCAGTGAGCAACAGAGGTGAGAAGGTGGTAAGCCCACCAAGGGCATCTTGCCCAAGCACACTCCAGAGCCTGGATCTGGCACTCTGCTTGGTACTTAAATGGGTTGTCATTCAAGCTTCCAGCCCATTGTATCTTGACAGCCTGTAGTATGTTTAGCTGTTTGTTTGGGAAAGGGAAATTGTGATGTGGGGGAGGGACAAAAAGCAGCATGTTTAGAAATGCCTCCGGACAGGGACAGTTTAGCAGCCCCAGTTATTGTTCAGCTACAAGTCAGACATACAGTACCGTGTTTCCCCTATTTTAAGACACCGTCTTATATATTTTTTCCCTCAAGAAAATGCACTATGGCTTATTTTGAGGGGATGTCTTATTTTTATTACGTAAGCCCAGCCCTGCGTTTTCCTTGGCGCCCTCCAGAACTGCGCCTATCACTATGGCTTATTTTCGGGGTATGGCTTATATTTTGCAAATGCGAAAAAATCATGCTATGGCTTATTTTATGACTACGTCTTAAAATAGGGGAAACAGGGTAGAATGGCAACTTGGCTCCCAGACCTCTTAACACTGTCACTGTTGGGGAATGCTAAAAGTGAGAGGAGAGACAAACCATAGAGAAGGAAGCTAGAGCAATCTAAGATGAACATGAAAAAAATGAGAGGTGTTTTCCTGTTGTTCCACGTCTTTATAAATTACTTGGATGAAGGAGTTGAGATGCTCATCAGACTTACAGATGGCACTAAACTGGGAAGGGTAGCTATTGCTGCAGAAGACAGAATTGGGATTCAATATGACCTTAACGGATTGGAGCACTGGACCTAGATTAACAAAATGAATTTTAATAAGGACAAAATGTAAGGTTCTGTACTTATCCAGGAAGAACCTGCTGCACATATATAAGATGAGGGACATCTGGCTTGCCAGGCGTACATATGAAAAGGATCTAGGGGTCTTAGCAGACCACAAGCATAACATGAATCAACAGTATAATGCAAAAGCAAATGTATTCACTACTGGTATAGAATTAAACCTGTTTTACATGTAGAAGGCAACTATCCATCAGCTATCATAGAACTGAACTGCTTTACTTCTTACTAGGTCCAAATAAGGAAAATTAACTATGAACCCCCAAATTTTGGATCCTTTCCAAACCGGTGCCAAAGCTTGGCAGATTTCTTTGCAGCAAAAATGTTTGACACCGGTTTGGAGGTGTTATAAGAATTTAAGGTCTCAAATATATAAATTAAATGTTCATAAATGTACAAGGCAAACCAATGTACATGGGGCGGAGCTGCACCGCCTTGCCAGCGGCCTTCCCCCTTTGTTTTGACAGCTCGGGGGAGGCTTGGGAGTTGCCCCCTGCTCTCGGGCTGCTTCCGGGGGGGAGGGGAGAGCCTCCCCCAAGCTGTCAAAAGGAAGAGAGAAGGGAGGAAGGCTGCTGGCAAAGCAGCACAGCTCCCTCCCCCCACCCACCCACCCAGGAAGCAGCCTGCCATGGGCGACTCGCTCCACCCCACATGGGCAGCTCGCTTCTCAATATTCTGTGGTTGGAATCTGTTATTTTCTCCTTCCAATAGGGAACCCACTTAAGGACTCTGTATGGGCTCTTGGATACCCCATAAGGAGCAGGTTTTTTCTACATCGGAGGGGATCCCATATTTTGGGGTTCAGAGTTAATGTTAAGTACGGACCCCATGTTTGATGTATCAGTTGCTCAGTTGGTTGGGTGCTGCAAAGTGTGGGGGTCTCACCGCAAAATGTTGCAAAACAACAACAGTTTGGCACAGGTTTGGAGAGGATCCCAAATGTTGGGGTTTGTAGTTAATGGGCCCATCTGAATCTGTTGGTGTGTTAAATAGTTGCAAGGTTTTGATCTAGTGCAGAGCTAGCTGCTCATCAAGCCGATGAAGGGCATGGTCTTTTTAAGTTGAATCTGTGGCTTTTCTTAGATAGAAGTTGACCCGATCAAAGAGAGGTCAGCAATAGCTGTCTGTATTCACTTGGAATTCCTTTAGTGCTACCAGAGCAGCTATGTGGAGCCCTCCAAAGTAATTAACACCCAAGTCCATGAACATGTCACACAGGGAGAGGCTTAGATGTCTGGGAAGACCACAGGGACTTCCAGAGACATTCTGTGTTTTGTCTTTAAGGCAGGTGTGTGCTTTGGCACCTTTCTTTATACACAGTCAGATATCACCAAATATCCTTGGTGGTTGGAATGTCCCCTGAAATCTAACCTGCAAAGCAACCCTCCTTTGCTTGCTTAGTGCATTCAGGCCATACATTTAAAGTGCATGGCTTCCCCTAAGGATCCTTGGAATGCTGGCTGGGAATGGAAAGTCCCTGTGAGGGATAAACTACACTTTCCAGTATTCGGGGGGGGGGGGCAGGCATGACTGTTGAAGCAGTAGACCCAGTTGGATGCTGTTAATGCAGCTTTTATGGATTCTTGGTTGATCTTATCCTTGCATGTTGCACTCTGCCTTGGTATATTTTTATGAAAGTGTGGCTTATAGATTCATAAATAAATAAATTGTTGCTGTTGTTTAGTCGTGTCCGACTCTTCGTGACCCCATGGACCAGAGCACGCCAGGCACTCCTGTCTTCCACTGCCTCCCGCAGTTTGGGCAGACTCATGTTGGTAGCTTCGAGAACACTGTCCCACCATCTCGTCCTCTGTCGTCCCTGTATTCCGCTCTGGTCAGACCCCACTGGGCACCACAGTTCAAGAAGGATATTGACAAGCTGGAACGTGTCCAGAGGAGGGCAACCAAAATGGTCAAAGGCCTGGAAACGATGCCTTATGAGGAACGGCTTAGGGAGCTGGGTATGTTTAGCCTGGAGAAGAGACGGTTAAGGGGTGATATGATAGCCATGTTCAAATATATAAAAGGATGTCATATAGAGGAGGGAGAAAGGTTGTTTTCTGCTGCTCCAGAGAAGCGGACACAGAGCAATGGATTCAAACTACAAGAAAGAAGATTCCACCTAAACATTAGGAAGAATTTCTTGACAGTAAGAGCTGTTCGACAATGGAATTTGCTGCCAAGGAGTGTGGTGGAGTCTCCTTCTTTGGAGGTCTTTAAGCAGAGGCTTGACAGCCACCTGTCAGGAATGCTTTGATGGTGTTTCCTGCTTGGCAGGGGGTTGGACTGGATGGCCCTTGTGGTCTCTTCCAACTCTATGATTCTGTGATTCTGTGATTCTGTCCCCTTCTCCTTGTGCCCTCCATCTTTCCCACCATCAGGGTCTTTTCCAGTGAGTCTTCTCTTCTCATGTGGTGGCCAAAGTATTGGAGCCTCAGCTTCAGGATCTGTCCTTCCAGTGAGCACTGATTTCCTCCAGCACCATAATTCAAAAGCATCAATTCTTCGGAGATCACCCTTCTTGATGGTCCAGCTCTCACTTCCATACATCACTACTGGGAAAACCATAGCTTTAACTAAATATTTAAACTTTAAATAAATAAATACTGTGCTTTAAATGCATGGTGTAGATGTGACCTCAGTTTACCACCCTGCTCTTTGCCACAGTTTTGTAACTGCCAGTCGAGACAAATCAGATTGCAAGAGCCTCCTTCAAAGCCTCTCTAAGAAATTCCACTTGGAAATGCTTGTAATTTGCCAGGCAGCATTCAAGAGCAATGTTGTGACAATTTCTGAGGGAGTTTGCCTGCTTTTTCAATGCAAAACCCTCTCCTGTTTGCATAAAGTAGGATGTGCTAATCTTTTTGTTATCTGTCGCTCCCCCCCCACCGCCTTTTGCCCCCTACAGCTGTGATTGACTTTCTGTTGTGTTTACCTTGTACTAGATAAAAGCTTGAACAATGAGTCACTTCAGGCAGCAGAAGTAGTTAGTTAAGAAGTTCATTGGGAAAGAAAGAAAAAACTTCTGGCTGCTTTTGTTCAAAGTACAGTGGTACCTCGGGTTACATACGCTTTAGGTTACAGACGCTTCAGTTTACAGACTCTGCTAACCCAGAAATATTAGCTTGGGTTAAGAACTTTGCCCATGATGAGAACAGAAATCATGCGGCGGCAGTGGGAGGCCCCATTAGCTAATGTGGTGCTTCAGGTTAAGAACGTTTTCAGGTTAAGAACGGACCTCCGGAATGAATTAAGTACGTAACCAGAGGTACCACTGTATTATAAATTCTGACCATGCATGATTTCAGACTGAGAAAGATAAGCCCCCCCAGATACAATGTTGCTGGTGATTATTTTTGAACATGAAGTCACCTACAGTCCTCATGTTTTGGTTGCCATTTTCTCTCTCTCTTTTTTTTTTTTTAAATAAACTTTATTGATTAAAATCAGTCAATACAAACATCCAAACAAACAATCCATAACAGACATACAAGCATACAAATCTTCAAACAATGAAAAAAAGAAAAAGGCATTAAGAAAAAGGAAAGAAAAAAAAACCAGAAACAATAAAACTCTTCCAACCTAACTGGTATTGCGATGTTTTTTTACCCATGATTGTTTATATACCTCATCCAATTTATTTTTCCAATTGCTTATTCTTGCTATAGCCCTTTTTATGTTACATTAGAAGATTGGCTCTCTCTACCATCTTTCCGGTATATTCTTTAAATTTTCCCCAGTCTTTCTCTAATCTTTGAGTTGAAACCCCCCTAGCTTCTCCAATCTTCATTGCCATTTTTTGGTATGTTATTACTTTCATTTGCCATTCTTCTATGCTCGGCACTATGTTACTTTTCCAATTTTTAGCAATTAGAAGTCTCGCTGCCGTCATTGCATACATTATTATGCACCTGTCTTCTTCCTTGATTTCATTTTCCAACATCCCTAGCAGAAATATCTCCGGATTTTTTTTGAAGGAGTATTTTACAATTTTTTTATTTTCATTATATATTTTTCCCCAAAAACTTTTGATTATTCTGCAATTCCACCAAATATGGATGAATGTGCCTGGTTCTTCATTGCACCTCCAACAAGTGTTGTCGCTTCCTTTAAACATTTTTGCAATTCTGGTTGGAGTCAAGTACCACCTGTAATGCATTTTGTAGATGTTTTCCTTTAAATCATAATTTGGGGTAAACTTAATATCTTTTAGCCAAAGGTTTTCCCATTTCTCCTGACTTATTACTATCCCCAATTCTTGATTCCACTTATTCATTATCTTATTAACATACTCTTGGTCTACTTTCACATCTAATAATACATCATACAATTTTCCTATGTATTTCCCATCTCCTTCTATTAGAATCTCCTCCAACTTTGTTTTCTTTTTGTCAAAACCGATTATTTTATCTTTTTGAAATCTTTCTCTAATTTGAAAATATTGTAACCAAACTTTTATAAATTGTTTAATTTCGTTATATTCCTTCAATTTGAAACTACCCTCTGATTCTTCTAATAATATTCTATAAGTCGGCCAAAATCCCTCCAGATTGGTTCTTTTGACCGCCACTATCTCCAAAGGGGAGATCCATCCTGGTACCTTTGGCTCCAATCTTTCTTTATATTTCATCCATAAGTTGTACAAAGATCTCCTTACTAAATTATTTGTGAAACTGCTATGCAATTTCCCATCCATTAAATATTTGTGCCAACCAAAACCCATTCCTACACTTTCTATGTCCAAAACTTCATCATCTTTCAACTCCATCCATTCTTTTAGCCAGACTAGGCCTGCGGCATCATGGTATTTCTCCATGTCTGGTAGTCCGAAACCTCCTTTCTCTTTCCTCTCTATCAATATTTCATATTTTATTCTGGGCTTTCTTCCACTCCACACAAACTTTGACAGATCCTTTCTCCACTCCCGAAAGCACCTTGCCTTGCATAATATAGGTAAACACTGGAACAAAAAAATCATTTGCGGTAATATACACATCTTCACTATTGATATTCTTCCCATCATAGACAGGTTCAGTTTGGTCCAATTTGCTAATTTCACTTTTATCTCTTTCCATTTTTTTCATAATTCTCTTGATACAGATCTAAATTATTTGTTGTCATATTTATCCCTAGATATTTTATTTTCTTTTTAATTTCTATCCCTGTCTTCTCTTGCAATTTTTGTTTTTGCTCTGGTTCCAAATTCTTTACTAACATACAGTGGTACCCCGCAAGACGAATGCCTCTCAAGACGAAAAACTCGCTAGACGACAGAGTTTTTCATTTTTGAAGTCGCTCCGCATGACGAATTTCCCTATGGGCTTGCTTCGCAAGACGAAAACGTCTTGCGAGTTCCCAATGCATTCCTATGGGAAACCGCACTTCAATGCATTTCTATGGGAAACAGCGCCATCTAGTGGTTCGCAGCACCGTGCTTCGCAAGACGAAAAAACTCGCAAGACGACAAGACTCGCAGAACGAATTAATTTCGTCTTGCGGGGCACCACTGTATTTGTTTTCTTATAATTAATTTTAAATCCTGCCAATCTGCCATAATTATTCATTATCTCTAATGTTTTCGGGATACTGTTTAAGGGGTCCTCCGTTGTTATGATGACATCGTCAGCAAATGCCCTAACCTTATAATGTTTTTTACCCACCACTATTCCCTTGATATCTTTGTTTTCTCTAATTTTCCTAAGTAAAATCTCTAAGGTTATTATGAACAACGTTGGTGAAAGGGGGCACCCTTGTCTTGTGCCTTTAGATATTTCTATATTTTTTGTCATTTTCCCATTTATAATCAATTTTGCTTTCTGACTTTGGTATATCGCACTAATTGCTTTACATATTTGTTCTCCTATCCCTAATTCCTGAAGCAATTTCATCATAAATTTCCAAGAAACGTTGTCGAACGCTTTTTCCGCGTCGACTGCCATGATTACCCCTTCTTTCCCTCTATCATTTTCTAAATTTTCCAAAATATTTAAGATATTCCTTATATTATCTTTGATTTGTCTGCCTTTCATAAAGCCAGCTTGATTTTTGTGAATTATTAATTTTAATATGTTATTTATTCTTTTTGCTATAATTGCAGCAAATATTTTGTAATCACAATTTAATAAACTAATAGGTCTATAATTACCTAATTCCTCCTTCTCCGTATTCGTCTTCGGTATCAGGGTAATCATCGCTTCTCCCCAGGATTGAGGTATAACCCCTTTCTTTAAAATATTATTCATTAATTGGAGTAGTAGTGGTGTCAAGGTTCCTTCTAAATGTTTATAGTATTCATTTGGTATCCCATCAGGGCCTGGTGACTTCCCTTTTTTTAATTTACCTATAATTTCTTTTATTTCTTCCATCGTGATCTCCTTATTTAAATATTTCACTTCTTCTGCCATTAATTTTGGTAATTTACAATCTTTTATATAGCTCTCTATTTCCTTCTCATCCTCGTTATTTCTTTTGTACAAGATTGTATAATAATTTTCAAATGCTTTTAATATTTCTGATGGTTTATTTATAATCTGATCATTTAATCTAATTCTATTGATTATTCTTTCATTCTTTTTCTTTTTAACCTGCCACGCTAGCAGTTTTCCTGGTTTGTTGGCCCACTCAAAATTTTTATACTTCCAATACTGTAATTTTTGTTCTATTTCATTATCAATTAAATTTTCATATTCAGTTCTTAAAATTTTTAACTCCTGATTTAACTTACTATTTTTGGTTCTATACATAAGTTTCTCTTTTCTTCTTATTTCATCTAGCAAATCTTGTTTTCTTTGTTCTCTCTTTTTTTTCTTATTGGCTCCTTGCTGAATAAAGTATCCCCTGATTACTGCTTTCCCCGCATCCCACACTGTTCCAATATCTGTTTCCCCATTCATATTCAAATCCATATAATTTTCCATTACTTTTTGAGCTCCTTCAATTATTTTTTCATCATTCAATAAAAATACATTCAGTCTCCAATTCATATTATTTTTCTCCTTCTCTTTAATTATCACTGACACTGCACTATGATCTGATATACTTCTGGGCTTGATATCCACTGAATCTATTCTATTAATTAATTCTTTTGTCGCCCAAATCCCATCAATTCTACTTGCAGATTGGTGTACTTCCGAATAGTATGTATAATCTTTTTGAATCGGATATCTGTGTCTCCACATATCATTTAATTCAAGATTGTCTACCATATCAAAGAAGCTGTTGGGTAATTTATTTTGTCTTCCTTTTTTCTTTTTACTTAACCTGTCAAGTTCCGGGTTTGTGACCCCGTTTAAGTCACCCAGCACAATAATTTGCATGTTTAGATTTTCTAGCAATTTGCTTTCTAGATTTTTGAAAAAATCTGTCTTACTTCCATTTGGAGCGTAGATTCCGGCTATCATTATTTGTTCTCCTTCTACCATTAATTTTACAATCACCACCCTTCCTTCCTTATCTTTCCAAATCAGCTCTGGTTCCCATTTCCTTTTCACATATAGCACTACTCCTCTCTTTTTTTTCTCATTTGCTGTTATAAATTCCATCCCCAGTTTTTCATTAATTAATACCTTTTCATGTTTTTTATTTACATGAGTTTCCTGCAAACAGATCACATCCCAATTTGATTTTTTAAGGATGTGACCAGTTCTATTTCTTTTTTTTCTTATCATTCAAGCCATTAATGTTCCAAGATATTATTTTAAGATTCATCTAATTTATTAATATATAAGCCTTAATTTAAAAGTGAAAAGTCTGAGTCCTCTTGGAAGGAAGTGTGTTGCTTAAGTGTCTTTCTCTTCCTCTCTCTCCTCTACTTCGCTCTCCGATGCCTCGCCCTCTTCTTCATCCGTCTGAGATCCTGTCACGTTGTCTTCTTCTTCTTCTCTTACTTCCTCTTCTTGTTCTTGAATCATTCTTTTCTTTTCTTTGACTTTTTTACCTCCAAGCTCTTGCCGGTATTTTCTCCAAAACATATCTGCGTCTGGCACATTTCTGAATTTCCTTTTCACACCTCGGTAGAAAAAAGAGAGTCCCTCTGGGAATTCCCATCGAAAGGGAATCTTCCTTTCTGACAGTGGTTTCGTTAGAAATCTATATTTCTGCCTTTTCTGGACCAGTCTTGGAGGAACCTCCTTCATTATTGCTATCTCCACTCCTCCTATTCTTAGCTTGCTTTTGCTTTTTCGTTGCAGAACTCTGTTTTTCATCCATGTTGTATTAAAAGTTACTAGGCAGTCTCCCGGCCAATTGTTTAATCTTGCTTTCCTTGAGTTCACTCTAAAGGCATTTTCTATACGTTCTTCTATCTCACGTTCTCCAATCTCAAGCCATTTTGCCAGTTCTTCCGTTATCATTTTAATCGTATCTTCGTTGTCTCTCTCTGGGATGTTTCTAAATCTCAATGTTTTTTCACGTAACTGCATTTGTAACATGGCTAGAGCATCACCTTCTGCCTCTTGTATTGCCCTGCAAGCCTGTAGTTCTTCTCTTATTTTAGTCATTTCTGTTCTCCCTTCTCTTTTTTCTTTATTTAGTTTTTTCATACTATTTTCCACTGTTGCTTTAATTTCCTTATTTTCCCCTCTTATTTCTTCCAGGCATTTCTTTATTCCTTCCTTGTCTTTGTCATTAGTCTCTATTTTCTCCTCTATTTTTTCCACCTTTTTCTCCAAACTGTTTATTCTCTCATTCATTTCTTTTTTGATTTCGGCGAGATCCTTTCTGACTTCCCCCATGTCTTCCTTCAACGACAGGATAAGATCTTTCAGATCCATCTCCTGTCCAGTCACAGACCTTGAGCTTCCCGCTGATGAGCTTCCCGCCAATGGGCTTCCCGCTACTGAATTTCTTCTTGGAAGTAAGGATGAGCTGGCTAGAGTTGAGGGTTTCTTTGATTTGTCTCCCATCTTCCGTCGTTTTCCCTCACCCTGTCGCAGCGCTCCTTTCATCCACACAATATTGCAGTTTTATTCTTTTTTTACTTCCTTTGGAATGCTTTTCTTATTTCCCCCACTAGCGGCCGCTATAGTCCCTTTTCGGCACTCGATTTATCTTGCCTTTAATCCGCCCACAGCTTGCTCTCTGTTCCTCTACTTCCTCCTTCTCCTTAGTCTTTTACTTAGTCATGCAGGGTGTCCTCCATCTTAATTCCTCCTCATGCTACTTCGCTTCAAAAAGTAAGTAATTTCTTCTTTATTTTATTTATTTTAGTATCTTGTCCGGTTTTCTCTCAATCTCTTTTCTGTAGTCTTTTTTTGGGGCTTAGCTTAGTGTATACGCGTAGGTTTTGTCGCAATACCGTGGCTCCCCCTGTCTCTTTTTTCCTTTTATATTATATTGTTATTGTTTATTGGCGACGTTGCTGTGCTTGTGCTTTCTAATGTTGGTTTTAAAATAGTCTTCCCCCCCGTTCTCCGTCTAATTCCATTCAGTTCTTATGTAGCTTTCTGGTTTACAGCTTCTATAATTACGGGGGCGGCGTTTATTTTCCCTTTAAATCAATCCCAAACGTCCCGTTTATAAAATTCAGGGAAAAAGGACAGGGAAAATTTTACCGTCTCTGTTGCGTCGGTTTTTGGAAGCCTTCTGCTGAGGAAATTTGATTTCGCTGCGTCTCAGTGCCCTAGGAGACCTCTCCTCCCGTTCTGTTGCCAGAATAGCAAGGAATACGAGGTTCCCTTTCAGACACCACCGACTTCTCGGACCGGGATCGCTTCCCGGGCCTTTTCTGAGGGGGTACTTGGCTTTAGTTCCCCCCCCGGTTCCTTAGCGGACGCCCCGTGAAGGCAGGTTCACTCAAGGCACACCCGACCACAACCAGCGGTAAAACCGGAAGTCTCTGGTTGCCATTTTCTCATGATACCATACCCCCAACATTCCTCAGATGAAAATTTCTTTTCCCCCTGACCCTCCTTGATCCCCCCACATTTTTTGCCATCCCCCTGCAGAGCATTTCCTACCCCTTGCATGCTCTCCAGCAGCCACTGTGAGTTGCCCAAGGGAGGAGGCCGGCGGTGGCAGAGGCAGTGGGGTGCTCCCTCCCTCGCAGCCGCTGTCGCTCAGGACAATCGCTGGCTCATGTTCCTCCCTAAGCTTGGCGGCACTGGTGGGGAAAATCCAGGATCAAATCAGAAGCCGGGGTGTCTTCCATAATTCTGGGTCTGTCCCTGGGAAATTGGGACACTTGGTGGGTATGTGGTACTGGAACATGTTCTGGTTTAACTAAAAGTTTATTGCACTTAATGAGGCTTCCATATTTGTATATTACATACAGGATGTTTGATTAACATAACATGCTCCAAAACCCGGCTAGAATTCTACTAGCCAAGCACTGGAAAGAGAAATACATTCCTACCAGAGAAGAGTGGCTCCGCAAGGTGTGCGAATATCTTGAGTTAGCTAAATTAACAGATATAATAAGGCACAAACCCAAAGCACTAGTGAAAAAAGAATGGGAATGCCTGAACGAGTATTTTAGAAAGCAAAGGATAAAATTGAACATCTGGTTGAGTCTAGAGTGAAGAGGATTGGAAAGGATATTGAGGAGGACAAGAAGACTTAAATGGAATTAATTAAGATCATTCGAAAATAGAGGAAATTACAAAAATGGATTAAAGTAGAGGATTGAAAGTGAGTGTTGTGTGGTAGGTGGAAGTCATCATAATTTCTATTATCTATTTTCTTTTGTTTAGGTATAAGATTTGTAGACAGTAACAATGCAAAAAAAGCATAGTAATGCTGAGTAATGTGGACAACGTATTTACAGACTTAATTCTTAGGCCCTTGCATTGTAATTTAATTTATATATCTACTTTCTTCTTTTTATGTTCTTTATCTTCCTTTTCTTTTTTCTTCTTTTTTTGGAAAATGGAATGTTGGAATTTTTTGTTGTGTTATTGCAGGGGTGTCAAACTCAAATTCATCGGGGGCCGCATCAGCAGTTTGGTCACCCTCAAAGGGCCGGTGACCCTCAAAGGGCCGCCCTTCCCCTCTCCACTGTGTGGAAAAATTTTTTTTTCTGGTTTTCCTCCTCTAAAAGGCTGGGAGGGAGGGAGGGAAGAGAGAGAGAAGGAAGGAAGGAAAGAAGGAAAAAAGAAGGGGTGAGAAAGAGAGATGGATGGATGGATGGAAGGAAGGAAGGAAGGAAAGAAAGAAAGAAAAATAAAGGGAGAGAGAGAGAGAGAGAAGGGAGGGAGGGAGGGAGGAGGAAGGAAAGAAGGAAGGAAGGAAAGAAAGAAAGGAATGAGAGAGGGGGGAAGGAAGGGGTGAGAGAGAGTGAAAGAAAGAGGGAGAGGGAAGGAACGAAGGGGTGAAAGATAGAGAGAGGAGAGAGGGGAGGGAGGAAGGAGGGAGGGAGGGGTAAAAGGGAATGAGACAGAGAGAGAGAGAAGGAAGGAAGGAAGGAGTGAAAGAGAGAGAGGAGAGAGGGAAGATGCTGCTTGCTTCTCCACCCCCCCACCCGAAAAAGAAGGCTTTTGCGAGGGGGGGGAGGAGCAAGAAACGTCTCCGCTGTAGCGGAGGAGATGCTGCTCATTCTCCCCCCCCCTCCACCGCTGCCTGCTGTTCGCAGGGATTGGCGCAGCGCGGGGTGGTGGTGGGATCAGCAGGCTGGTGCGGGGGGCTTCCCTGACGCGGCAGAAAGCCGCGCGGGGCACCCCCGAGGCGGCAAAAAGCCGCGCTGGGCCAAAACGGCCGGGGGAAAAAAACCTTGCCGGGTTCCCCCGGCAAGGCAAAAATGGTGCGGGGGGCTTCCGCGAGGCGGCAGAAAGCCGCGCGGAGCACCCCCGACGCGGCAAAAAGCCGCCCTGGGCCAAAACGGCCCGAAGAAAAAAAGCCTTGCCGGGTTCCCCCGGCAAGGCAAAAATGGTGCGGGGGGCTTCCGCGAGGCGGCAGAAAGCCGCGCGGAGCACCCCCGACGCGGCAAAAAGCCGCGCTGGGCCAAATCGGCCCGAAGAAAAAAAGCCTTGCCGGGTTCACCGGGCAAGGAAAAAATGGTTCGGGGGGCTTCCGCGAGGCGGCAGAAAGCCGCGCGGGGCACCCCCGACGCGGCAAAAAGCCGCGCTGGGCCAAAACGGCCCGAAGAAAAAAAGCCTTGCCGGGTTCCCCCGGCAAGGCAAAAATGGTGCGGGGGGCTTCCGCGAGGCGGCAGAAAGCCGCGCGGAGCACCCCCGACGCGGCAAAAAGCCGCGCTGGGCCAAATCGGCCCGAAGAAAAAAAGCCTTGCCGGGTTCACCGGGCAAGGAAAAAATGGTTCGGGGGGCTTCCGTGAGGCGGCAGAAAGCCGCGCGGGGCACCCCCGACGCGGCAAAAAGCCGCCCTGGGCCAAAACGGCCCGAAGAAAAAAAGCCTTGCCAGGTTCACCGGGCAAGGAAAAAATGGTTCGGGGGGCTTCCCCGACGCGGCAGAAAGCCGCGCGGGGCACCCCCGAGGCGGCAAAAAGCCGCGCTGGGCCAAAACGCCCGGGGAAAAAAAACCTCTGCTCCCTTCTTCTCGCGCGCGCTGACCTTCGCCGCCCACCGCCAATCAGCGCACGCTCGCGGGCCACATGACGAGGTCTCGCGGGCCGCATTTGGCCCGCGGGCCTTGTCCTTGACACCTGTGTGTTATTGTGTAATTTTTAAAGATAAATAAAGTTTATTATTTTTTTAAAAAAACGTGCTCCAAAACTCATTGACGGCTTACAGAAATGAGCAGCTCATAAAAGGAGGTCATGTTAATAATAATAATAATAATTTATTATTTATAATTATATAATTATAATTTATTATCTGGGCGGCTCCCAAATGAATGTTAAAACAATACAGCAGTTTAACATACAGTTTAACATTTGCTCTCACCGTGGCCAAAAGGGGGACCTGAGCCCAGCAGAGGAGGTAGAACACAGCCATTGTGGCTCATAGCCAGCGATGGCCTTTTCTCCCATGAATTTGTCTCCTCCTCTTTTGGAGCCATCCTCAGCTGATAGCCATCACCACTTCCTGGGTTAGCAGCCACCATAGCTCAACCACTTGCTGCGTGAAAAAGGACCTCTGTCTGCCCCAAACCTTCCCGCATTCAGCTTTGCTGGATGTCCTTGAGTTCTAGTGTTATGAGACGGGGAGAAAAGGTTTCTGTCCATTTTCTCCACATTTTGCATAGTTCTATACACCTAAATCATGTTGTCTTCTCGTTGCCTTTTCTCTAGATTTAAGCCCCCCAAATGTTGTAGCCTTTCCTCCAGGGGGAGTTTGGTATAAAAAGCAATAAACAGACTACAGCCAGGCCTTGGCTACTGGCAGTTTCTGGAACGTCCAGGCCTCCTATTTACAGTGCCCCCCACCCCACCCCCGTCTGTGAATCCACAGGCACGGATGATTTGGCCATGACTTCACCAGATGACGCTGCTTCAATACTGGTGGTTCTGCATGTTTACAGGTCTCACCTGTGGGATGTGACTGACAGGTTCTTACACTCTCTCACACACCTTGCTGTGCCAAACAGCATGAGGTAATTGCATGGGAGGAATTCACACTTCTTCCCAAGCACCTGGTGGGATCGGGTGTAGGTCTTTGGACGTTTAGTTTGTATGATACAATGAAGGCCATTCTGCTGGAAGTGGAGCAGCGCCAATAGAGCAGCCACAGCCAACCCATGGTGTGTGTGTGTGTGTGGCGGGGGGGGGGGAATTACCCTTTGAAATATTTTGCCCCTTTTCCAATTTTCCATAATTATTCTTTTTTAGAAAGCCTGCTTATTGGCAGTGAAGAATAATGGTGCAAAACGTATTCTGTTTCTGAGCAATGAGGTAAACATGCTCTTATTTTCCACATGTTATAAGAATTCTAAGGTCCCAAATATAAAATAAACATTCATAAATGTACAAGGCAAACACATACATAAGTATATAAACCACATGTCTGAAATAGTACAGGAGAGCAATCCTGAAGCCATTTTTGACTCTCCCAAATTGACCTCAAATGTTTCTCTGCAAGGAGGAAAGAAATGGGAAAGCCTCTCCATTGTCTTGTGCTTACCTGTCTTTAGGGTGTATTTGTGTATGAATAGGGTGAACCTGTGACCTGGATTCAGGAACTACCCAGTAAGTATTTAGCTTCTCAAAAGGAATGGCCAGGCAGCCCAGGTGGAGCAATCAGTGACCATTGTCAGGTATCCTGACAAAACAGGATTTCTGTTGTAGACTGCCTCCTGTGATGTATGTATGATGTTTTGGGGAGTGGTCTTGAGCTACAGGGTGGGCAATTTCAAAAGTCTATATAAGGGCTTGCACACCATTGTTCAGGGTTCCTCTCCTTCCTCCCTGTATGGGGTAAGCAGGGAACCCTGTTGCAACAGTTTAATAAAGATCAGGCTTATTAGCTGCTTTGCTTCTCAATATTCTCTGGTTGGCCTCTGTTATTTTCTCCTACCGATAGGGAAACAACATACAGGCTCTTGGATATCCCATAAGGGAAAAGGAGCTTTTTTTCTATAACATACTCTTCTTCCCAATGAGTGCAAAGACACTATGATAGACTCATAGAACTGTGGAATTGGAAGGGACCCCAGGGGTCATCCTTGTGATGCAGGAATCTCAGGTGGCCATCCAGGCTCCTCTTTAAAACATCCAAGGAAGGAGAGCGTTTCACTGTCAAACAGCTCTTACTGTCAGAAAGTTATTCCTGGTGTTTACGGTAGTCAGAATTTCCTTTCTTGTAACGAATCCATTGGTTCCTGGCCTCCCGAGCAGCAGAAAACAAGCTTGCTCCCTCCCCCATGTGGCAGCCCTTTGAAGATGGCTATCCTATCTCCTCTCAGTCTCCTCTTATCCAGGCTAAACATACCCAGCTCTCTCAACCATTCCTCATAAGACTTGGTTTCCAGAATTATTATAATCCATTCTAATCGACATTGAGGGTCATTTGACTGAAAGGTTGGATATAAATCCTCTAGATAAATAATGAGAGCCCAGCACAGTGTACAGTTAAATGAATAAAAGTTCAGCAATAACAAAGGAAGAACCATCACCTCCTTTCTTGAAATGTCTGTCCTTGTCAGACTTCCAGACTCCATCTCAAGTCTGCAGAGTTACTGGCCTCGTGTGTGGTCCTGAGCGAATGGCTATGACTTCACCTCAGCTTCTCCCAGTTTATAAAATAACCATCAATAATAACCATCAAGGTGAGAACCATGATCACACAGCAACAGGGCTGATAATTGTCTTACACATCGTAGGCACATCCCAAAATGAACAAATATTGGGGGAAAGTTCAACTTCCATTTGAACTCCCAATAGTTGTGTTGAGTTTTTCTAGAAACAAAGTTTAGAACTGGATTAATAGCCAGAAGGGAAGCTCTTCTAAATGGAGAAAGAAGGGACTGTATTTTTGGACAGCTGGCTGAGAAGGTTATGGAATATTGGCTTGTTGACTTCAGTGACATTTTTAGTCTGGCGCATAAGGAGAAATAAAAGCAAATGTTGGATGAATTACGTTAACTATCAGAATCCCTCTTACAACTAATGTCCAATCAGATATTCTGGAAATGTTAAATCCAGTGGGAAATAGTGGTGATGATAATAAATTGTTTGATTGCCTCCTTTAGCAAGATCCCCCCCCCCATTTTTACAATCTCATGGATCAGTGCTACTGAAAAAATATTAAAACAAATTAACATTCCCCCCCCAAAAAAATAATGCATCAAGACTGCAATCCTATGCATTGCTTAAAGGTAAAGGTACCCCTGACCATTAGGTCCAGTCATGGACAACTCTGGGGTTGCAGCACTCATCTCGCTCTATAAGCCGAGGGGGCCAAGGTTGTCCGCAGACAGTTTTTCCAGGTCATGTGGCCAGCATGACTAAGCCACTTCTGGCGAACCAGAGCAGTGCATGGAAACGTCGTTTACTTTCCCACTGGAGTGGTACCTGTTTATCTACTTGCACTTTGACGTGCTTTCGAACTGCTAGGTTGGCAGGAGCTGGGACCTAACAACGGGAGCTCACCCCGTCGCGGGGATTCGAGCCGCCAGCCTTCTGATCGGCAAGCCCTAGGCTCTGTGGTTTAGACCACAGCGCCACCCGCGTCCCCCTATGAGTAAATTGCATTCTTCCTGGGACTGTCTGCTGCTTTTGAGTGTACATAAATAGGATTGCATAGCAAATCATGCTGGCAGTCATTTCTGACTCTCAGGCATATACCTGAATGATATGCATATTTCTGAAACAGCTGTTTGTCACAATCCCACTTTGAAGTCCTCAGAAATGTAGCACATGGAGAGAGGTTGGAACTTGTAGCTTTCCGAGCTGGCACATCCAACTGCTCACATTCTGCAACAGACCTGAGGCACAGCAGCTGCACTGGGCTCTTCTCTTTCTCTGCCCTTGCGTGGTGAAGAGACCTGTACATCCCAAAGGGGAAAGGTCTAAAGAGCTTCTCTAAGGAGGAAAGGACCAAGGCCCAACCCGACCACAGTTGGCGCAGGGAGGTGTGATGAAAGATGAGATGGGAACAGCCACAGAGACCTAAGTGGGGTTGTCATGTGTCCTCTTTTCCCATGACGCATCCTCTTTTTCGGGGGTAAAATCTCTGTCTGGGTGGATTATTTAAATTTGCCTAAATATCTTTGGCCATACTTTCTGAATGAGACATAGCCATAACGGGTGGCTGAAGACTTGCTTTCCTCTTCTCTTCTCCTGCCCCCCTCAGCAATATAGCACAGCTTCTATAGACTACGTATAGTAGAGGTATTTAAATAATAATAATAATAATAATAATAATAATAATTTATTATTTATACCCCACCCATCTGGCTGGGTTTCCCCAGTTGGCATTAGGGAGCACCCATACTTCTCTCGCTTGTACGTCAGCCATGGTGGGCGTCAGCACAGACCCCATAACCCTTTGCATTGCTGTAGCTGAAGTCAGTCGGGGCCTGGCTCTCCCAGGCCAGGTGGGGAAAAGCCTGCGAGGCAGGGAGGAGGTCTTCCAAGACTAACAGCCAAGGTGCTTTCTGTGCCGCTACATGGAAGCTTTGTTGGGGAGGAGGGACAAAGTTGTCGTCTAAAGTGTCCCAGGCTGCAGCAGGCTGTGCCTAAGCCAAAAGTCTGATACTCAAGGCTCAAGTACCCAAGGCTGCCCAGAGGTGGCAGTGTAACCCTGTGTGCCGGACTCTTGAGCAGGCGGCCAGAGCGCTATTGCTGGAAGGCTGTGCATATATGAGAAAGAGTTTATAGCAAGCGCCTGCCTAGAGCTGGCCTGTCCCTTGCAGCTGGCCAGGCTTTTTGAAGCTTTCTCACAGGGTCCCTCCCCAAGTCTCCAAGCCGATCCAAGTTAAATAGCTCTTTGTTGAGGGGGTGGGAGGGACAGGCTCCTATATGTCAGGGAGGGGTGGGAGGGCTATGATTGCTGAGTAACTGGCACTTTGTGCATGCTCAGAGGTACAGTGGTACCTCGGGTTACAGACACTTCAGGTTACAGATGCTTCAGGTTAGACTCCGCTACCCCAGAAATATTACCTCAGGTTAAGAACTTACCTCAGGATAAGAACAGAAATCACGTGGCGGCAGCAGGAGCCCCCATTAGCTAAAGTGGTACCTCAGGTTAAGAACAGTTTCAGGTTAAGAACGGACCTCCAGAACGAATTAAGTTCTTAACCCGAGGTACCACTGTACTCTTATTACTGTACAGATTTGAAAGCAGCATCCTGCCAGTGGACAGGGGTGTTCTGGAGATGAATCGCTGTGGCCAAGGCCGGCTCTAGCATTAGGCAGAGTGAGGCAATGCTGCTTGGCAGCAGATGCTGGAGGGCAGCAGTGGCAGCCCCCCCCCCCCGGCATATTCTTGAGCCTGCTGATCCCCGCTGCTAGAGATCAGAGCTGTGAGAGCTGCAAACCCTCGAGCAGTAGAGGATCCCATCACACTGCTAGGGAGGGTTGATCAGCAAGTCCTAGGCTCTGTGGTTTAACCCACAGCGCCACCTGGGTCCCAGCGATATCTTAAGTTGTATCAAAAGTATAGAGAACAGACAGAGACAAACAACTTTCAAAATAAACAGTACATTTTTTATTAATAATAATTAAATTTATATACCACCTTTGGGACGTGGGTGGTGCTGTGGGTTAAACCACAGAGCCTAGGATTTGCCGATCAGAAGGTCGGAGGTTCGAATCCCCGTGATGGGGTGAGCTCCCGTTGCTCGGTCCCAGCTCCTGCCAACCTAGCAGTTTGAAAGCACATCAAAGTGCAAGTAGATAAATAGGTACCACTCCGGCGGGAAGGTAAACGGCATTTCCGTGTGCTGCTCTGGTTCGCCAGAAGTGGCTTAGTCATGCTGGCCACATGACCCGGAAGCTGTACACCGGCTCCCTCGGCCAATAATGCGAGATGAGCGCCGCAACCCCAGAGTTGGTCACGACTGGACCTAATGGTCAGGGGTCCCTTTACCTTTATACCACCTTCATCTAAGGATCTCAGAGCAGTTTACAACATCCTGACTTGTTTGCAGGGAGATTGGCACACACACCATCTGTTTAAAGCATTTTTGACTGTTAAAATGGTGTAAGAGTGCTTTAATCACATGGTGTGCATGTTTGCTCTTTATTGAGCATTCATTCTGCTTTATTTGTAGGTTGGTCAGACAATCATGCAACTGTTGTCTCACATGCCAATGCATTTTCCCATCACTTTGCTTTGTGGGGTTGTTAATGCAGGAGCACCATGTGCACGTCAATTATGCAACTTGAATTTTCCGAAACATGACTGAATCTCACCCAAGAGTGCAAGTGTCTCTGGAAGCATCCTAAGAATCAGCTGCCAGCAATGTCTGCTTCTGCCCATGGGTTGGGGGCGGACGGGCGCTGCATTGCCTTTCATCTCTGGAAGCAAAATGTCTTGGGCTGGCCCTGGCTGTGCCATCAGCCGGAGGTGGTTCCATGGCAGCACTTGCCCCTGGGATAGGCATATGGCTGGCTGGGCGGGAAGAGGGAGAAGAGGCTCCTTGGCCATGCCAGGACTATTCAAAAAGTGGGTGAGGAACTTGTGGCCTTTTGGATGCTATAGGACAGACTTCCTCAACCTCGGCCCTCCAGATGTTTTAGGCCTACAACTCCCATGACCCCTAGCTAGCAGGACCAGTGGTCAGGGATGATGGGAATTGTAGTCTCAAAACATCTGGAGGGCCAAGGTTGAGGAAGCCTGCTATAGGACTCCAACTTCCATCATCTCTGTCTGGGCTCGGGATGATGGAAGTTGGAGTCCCACAGCACCCAAAAGACCCCAGGTTTCCCCACTCATTCTACAGTGAATGCAAGGTGAAAGGGGTGGGGTGGTAGTGGTGGAGGTCTGAGCAGCCTGGTTGTTAAGGGTCCCATGATAAAGGATGCAAAGACTGGCAATGTCTGGAGGAAAAAGAGAGAAGGAAAGTGTGCACAAACTTTGCCTCTTAGCATCGGCAGGAGGTTTGCTCCCCTCCCCATCCTTAGCCCCACCACTGCCTTTAATCTAGCTGCCTATTACAGCTCTGGTGACTTAAGGCCAGGATTGTGGCTCCATGCAAAGGGCAAGGATGTTTGCCTTCTGAATCAGGGATACAAACTTTGCCAGCGCATATATTTGGAGAGGGGGGGGGAAGGGTGTCACGCAGCCAGTGGTAGATCTATGACACAGCATTTTTCTGCATGTCCACAGAGAATTCCCACAGTGACCTCACTAACTGGACAGCTCAGTGTGTAGGTGGTTCTAGCTACCCACAGAAAAGCGTCTGGCTCGGACCTGTGGGAAGATCCCAAGCTCTTCCTTTTCAGAGCCAAGCAGCTCATTGGCAGGGGAATTGACTAACTCCAAGACCGTGGGCTGGGGCTGCTTCTTTGCCCACTGGTTAAGAAGGCATCTATGATTTCAAAACATCATGGCTGTTCAGGATCAAATGGGTTTCACTGCGCTGCTTCTGCTCTGCCTGAGCTAAGAGAGCAATCCAAAATCAGGACAGGAACCCTGAACAGGGGCTGGGGGAATCCTGTATACAAATAGCAAACTCATTTTCTGAATGTGGATTCTTAATACGTAGCAAAAACAGCACCGTCCATGAACACAGGGAGAGGCTCAGGCTCAGGAAAAACCCAGCTTTGGCCCCAGTTCTGTGCCCTGGCTGTCTCACTTGGCTGGGGATGTAAAATATGTAATTATGTTGGGGTCCAGAAAACACAGAACAAGGGCTGGCATGAAACGTAACTTTAAATCCCCAGAGATAGTTTGCACAGTTGTCCCAGGCCTGACTCTGCTCCAGCAGCTTCCACGTGGCCTTAGAGCATATCTGCAAGTTACCATCCTAGCAATTATGTGATATCAGGTGCTACCAGAAAGTGCAGGCATTTCCACTAATTCACATCAAGTCCCTGAGGACGCATTGGCAAGTTTCTGTTATATAATTGGGCAACCTGTGAACTACTTTGTGTTGGCTCTCAGATCCCAGAATGTGTCCTCTGGTGCGCAGTGACCCACATGCATCGCATTTCCATGTCCAGACCATCATAGGCCTCTGTCCTCAACCCTGACCTTCTTCAACATTTATCTCAATGACTTACATGGGCAGAGAGATTGCTTACAAATGGGTGAAGGATAGCTAACACCTCAGAAGACAAAACTAAAATGATGCTGAAACTTGGCAAAATGAAATGTGACAGGAAACAAATGCAACTTTGCACATTTTGGAGCAGGGTGGAAAATTAAATATTAGTAGTATAACATTGAAGCAATGCATGTGAAAATGATCTTGGGATTGTTGACCCACAAGCTGAGCATGAGTCAGCAGTGTGAAAAGGCAACAGAAGAGGTTAATGCAAATTTTAGGATGAATTGATAGAATTTAGTTTCCAAGTCACTGCTCCCGTTGGACTTCACTATACATTTAAACCACTTTAGATAGCCATGGCTTCTCCTGGGAAGTGTAGTTTGTTAAGGTGCTGAGAGTTGTTTGGAGGCCCCATTCCCCTCACAGAGCTACAACTCCCAAAATGGTTTAAGACTCAATCCCCCTCCCCAAGGAACTCAGAGAATTGTAGCTCTGTGAGGGGAATAGGGGTCTCCTTAACAAAGTAGTTTCCTGGATTTGGCCAGGGGAAACATGACTGTTTCAATTGGTGTGAGTAACAGGAAGGGAGATACCCAGGAGCTTTTGGAAGTGGCTGAGACAGGGCAATGTGGGCCTAGATAGCATGTCTGCAGGGAGATAGCGGCCACTGTGGTTTGTTCAAACCAGAGTCAAGCAGTGACTCCACTAACCACCTCTTCATTGCCTTTTCTCAGAACTGAAAAATCCTAAATGCTGCAACTTTTCCTCATAAGGGAATTGCTCCATCCCTTTGATCATTTTGCTTGCCCTGTTCTGAACCTTTTCCAACTCTGCAATATTCTTTTTGAGGTGAGGCAACCAGAACTGTATAGAGTATTCCACATGACTGCCTGCCTGCCTGCCTTCCTACTTACAGCCATCCCAGCGGGTGGCACCTTGGTCTCTGTGCTGCCCTCCTAGAACTGAGCAGGGAAGAAGATGGGGACAAAACAGTCACAGCTAGACTGATGACTGGGAGCGGCCGCCGAGACCACATAACACCGGTCCCGAAAGACCTACATTGGCTCCCAGTACGTTTCTGAGCACAATTCAAAGTGTTGGTGCTGACCTTTAAAGCTCTAAACGGCCTCAAAGGCCCAGTAGACCTGAAGGAGCGTCTCCACCCCCATCATTCTGCCCAGACACTGAGGTCCAGCGCAGAGGGCCTTCTGGCAGTTCCCTCGCTGCGAGAAGCCAAGTTACAGGGAACCAGGCAGAGGGCCTTCTTGGTAGTGGCACCCGCCCTGTGGAATGTCCTCCCACCAGATGTCAAAGAGAAAAACAACTACCAGACTCAGTGGTGGAGCTTCATTCTCCGGTACAGGGGGCGGGGCGGGGCTGGCACGCGTCCCGGGGGCAAGGGCATGCCGCCCAAAGGAGCGGGGCACGCATTCTGGGGGCGGGGCACACAGCCTGTGGGGGCGGGGCGCCCAGCATGGCCGGGGGGGCAGCCACGATGGAACCACCCCCCCCCCCGGGATTGCGGCAATGGGAGCGGTGCGCTCCCATCGCCCCCACCTTCCTCCGCCCCTGGCCAGACTTTTAGAAGGCAGCTGAAGGCAGCCCTGTTTAGGGAAGCTTTTAATGTTTAACAGACTATTGTATTTTAATATTTTGTTGGAAGCCGCCCAGAGTGGCTGGGGAAACCCAGCCAGATGGGCGGGGCATAAATTATTATTATTATTATTATTATTATTATTATTATTATTATTATTTTCAGTTAGCTCTATTTGTCATAGGCTCTACCTCTGCCTGTCCTTGGCTCTGGCTCCACCCAGCCTGGGCCTCCCAGCTTTCTGCCCTAAGGGCACCAGGCAGCATGACTTATTAAGCAAGAGAAGGAGAGGAACACCCCGCCCTCCCCAGACTTCTTGCTCTCTTACCACTTTCTGCACATTCCTATGTGGTGTTGCAGGGCACTCAGCACCTCTTTTTAAAATGGGAACATTGTCTGAAGATATGTTTTCTAGTCCGCTGGGTGGGCACGTTTGCTACATCTGCTGGCTCTTTATGAGGCCAAGGGAAGCCACTGTTTCCAGCCAGGGCCCTGACAGGCTGGATTTATGCTCCTTGTTGTGCCTGGGGAAGTGCAAACCAGATGATGAGCTGGCAGCCTGTTTGCCTTTTGCCGCATCCAGTTCTCTGCGCCCCTTTAGCAGAAGACTGTCCTTCCTGGGTGTTTTTGCAGAAATGGCTGTGAGGGGATGGAGAAGCAGGAACCTCAGACATCACACACGCACACACACACACATGAACATGAGGGGTTCTTTATTAACACAAAAATCTCAGGAACCAGGAGGGTGGGAGAATGCATCTCTTTGGAACACATCCTCACCACCTCCCGCTGAACAACCATAGCAAAACCAGGTGCTGGAGGAAGCAGCTTGGGCCAATAGGGAAGCAGCAAATAAATCTTCTCCTCTGGGGGATGGAAAATTGCACTCTCTTTTCCAAAAAATGCAGTCCTCCCTCTCACACACAAACTGCTCTTTCCTGACTCCACTTCCATAGCTGCCAATTCTCCCCATGGGTTGGCAGGAGACACTGAATGCAGGGCTTGCACAGCATGGATGCTGTGTGCCACCAGACCAAAAACAACAACAATCCAGTGTCTTGTTCCTCCTAAGCAAAACTGTCCCCTCGAGTCTTACATTGGACTAAACTGTGTGCCGGTATTTAGCTGGCTTCTATGAAGCCAGAGGACGAGAGAAATCCTTCCACGTGTTAGGCGGAGCCCCAATCTGGAGCGTTGCTGGGAGCAACAGGAAGATGGCTGTGGCAGACATCTGGATGCAGTGCCTATGGCAAAAACTTGGTAAACAAATGTTCTTGGGTAATTCCTGGAGTAATGTAGACTATCAAAATCTGGAATCACCTGGATTCTGGAGATGGATTCTTAAACTGAGGACCAGATGAATTTATCAGAACTCCTGAAGGAAGGAAAAATCCAGAATGTGTTTGGAAGGACGATGAGGCTCCCGCCATTGTCCTCTCTAGGGACTCCTCCAGATGACCTGCTTATTGCACATTCATCCTGTTTTGCTTGCACAAAGCTTACACGGAAGTTAGATTATATCTGGTCTTTATTGAGCATCTATCCTGATTTGCTTGTGGGATGTTTATATTCACACTTTGCAAGCCACAGAACATCTGGGTTTTTAAAAAGTGGATTTGTTGCACTAGGGTGAATGTGCTTTAATCCGCTTTAATTGAGGAAACCTACTGTACATTTCCCAGTATGCTCTTGAATCTCCTGCAAAATACTGGCAGTCTGGTGGTGCCCTTTGATTGGACTGCTGCAGCCTGTATTCAACAGGTAGAGCTGGCTCCAGGTTTTGCAGGTTTCAGGCAAGAAGCTACGCATTGCCCTCCTAGTTACATTGCACCCCGTGGCAAATGAAAGCCATGCCCTTGCCAATGCACAATTGCCAGGGAATAATAATAATAATAATAATAATAATAATAATAATTTATTATTTATGCCCCACCCATCTGGCTGGGTTTCAACCAGCCTCAAAATAGCAGCAGCAGGAGTGTTGGATTAGCTCTGCCCCAGCACACACAACATGCTGAGCTCCCATGCCTTGCCTTTCCTCCTACTGGCAAGCAGAAGCCACCCTTGGCATTGGGAAGCCAGGATTGCAACACTGCTCTGTCACCCTGCCAACTTGCAGATAGCACATCTGTAGTTAGGCTAGCCTTCATCAACCCGGTGCCTTCCAGAAGTTTTGGCTACAACTCCCATAAGCCAGGACTGATAGGGTTTGTAGCCCAAAACATCTGGAAGGCACCAAGGTGAGTGGCAGCTGGGTTAGCCCATTGGCCTCCTGAAATGCCAAAGTCTTTAGGTGGCATCAAGACACCTATGGCATCCAGAGTAGGAATGAAGTTTGTTGCTAGCCTAAGAAACTTATCTGAGCTCTTTGGAAGTAAGGAACTTTGGAACATGATAAACATGTTAAATAATTTTCATTTTTGTTTTGCAAAATGCCTCGGTAAGGATCAAAGGAGAAGAAAACAAGATCAGCCACACTGCCATCTTCAGATTCCCCCCCCCACTGCAAGTTGAAGGATGAGCGACATCAAAGCTCCTGCAGCCAAACTGAACAGTTAAAACCAATTAAATAGATCTGTATTTACTTAACGCCAAATATAGAAGATTTATATGCAAACAATTACCTATCCCTTATAAACAGGATATCTTTAGACTTTAAAAAACAACAACTGAGTTTATAAATATATCTTGGAGCAGAATGATTGCAGCGTTAAAAATGTTCTCCCAAGATCACTGATTATGTTTGAAGAACTGGCAACTTTAAAACCCGGCAAAAGCTGTTAGTGAACTTTGGCTGGGAAAGGAAATGTGCAAAGGTCCCATTCCCAAGACTGCAAAGAACATACAAAAGGGACCTTTAATTCTTCACCCCAATATTATGTTATATTATTGTGCCTCCTGCCTGCAAGTTGTTTTCCCAAATAGTGCAGTATAAGTATGAACCAACCTTTGTCAACCTGGCACTTTTCTTGAATGTAATCTTCTTTTGGCTACACATTGTGGCATAGTGTTTCTTTTATATTTCTTTTATATTTTGTATTTGTTAACATACTAATTTTAAAAAGTTTGAAATAATAATAATTTATTATTTATATCCCGCCCATCTGGCTGGGTTTCCTCAGCCACTCTTGGCATTGGGAAACAAAATCCAAACCCAAGTGGGGCTAATGGGCTGAAGTCATGCAGATTTTAAATCAGAATCAGTCTTTGATTTTAATCTGGCTTTCTGGTTGTTTTTCAAAGAGATGTTATCCTGCACCACCGCTCATTTTCATTGGCTGAAATGACCATGCCAGCATGTTGACTTGATTATTTGCAAATAGTGTGTGTGTGTGTGTGTGTGTGTGTGTGTGTGTGTGTGTGTGTGTGTTCTGCATGTTATGCTAACTATGGGCAAATACAAAAATCACACTCTGTCCCAAGAACCACAGTCAGTTTATCCTGGAACATGATACAATATGGATGACACGTATTATTATCATCTCTCTTTTGTCACACTAGCTTCTGTTGCAGGGAAAGTATGCAAGAACTGTAGCCCTGCAGATGTTGTTGGACTCCATGTGCCTTCACCCCCCAGCTAGCATGACCAATGGTAAGGGATGATGGGAATTCCTGGATTCAGCCTGTCATCAGGCAGAATGGGACTGAAGAAGAGCGTTTGAGGAGCTAAGCATGGAGGTTTCTTTTTTATTCTGCCTGATGAAAAGTCTTGAGTAATGTACAACATTACATGCTCCTTCCCCAGCGCAAGCTGGCCTGATAACACGATTGCACATTCTTTAATCTACAGTAAAGTCTGCAATGCAATTAAAGAGGAGCCAGAGGATGATTAAGAGCAGGAAACCACAATCTCCATGGATGACTTGTCACATTAGTTGTTCCTGGGACATTTGCTCCTGAAATTTTAGGCAAAGCTGATAAATTCTTCATACTTTCTCATTCCCACCCCTAATATCCTCTGTCCTGACAGTAACTTTTTAAAAAACATTTTGTTGTTAACTGCTTTGAGAGATGCCTGTATTGGAAAAGCAATGTATAAATGTTTGTTTGGAAATGTCTGTTTGCTGCACATCTTTACTCAAAACAGGGCCAGGGCCAGGGGAATGTTCAAGTTTAAAGCATGCCATACCACATGACACACACAGCTGCATGCAACACACACACAAGGACTCCAAGTCCCAGCCCAAAACGTCAGAGCACATGCGGGAAAAGTTAGCCTTGCCTGGAGATGCAATAGACACCAGATTCTGCTGGCAAGGCTGCAGAGGTTTTGAGCCAAGTAAACAGAAACAAAGCCAGGCAGTCGAGGATTGGGGTGGGGGTGGGGGGGTGGGGAGAGAAAATCTGGCCAGGACCTTTCCAAGATTTGCACAAAGGAATCCAACCCGGAAATCTTACACAAGAACAAAACAACATCATTAGGAAAGTAACTACTCCTGATGAAATGCCATTAGAAAACAACAGCTTAAGCCGCCCCTGGGCATCTCAAGACAATGGAGGCCCCAGAGGTGGAGCCCATTTTGAAAGGCAAAACCAGGAAGCTTGATGGGTTCCAAATATTTTGGTCAGCTAGGAAGGTGAAAGGCTACTTTGTGGATGCTCTCAAGATGTCCTTGGCAAAACTATTTAATCCAATGCTGCTTGCAAACTGTTCCTTCTCCTGGGATAGCAGTCGGAAGTGGCCTGGTTGAAAGGCATTGATTTGGAATGCCTAAAATTAAATCCTGGCCAATCCATTTATCATGGATATCTGAAGAAGTGTGCATGCACACGGAAGCTTGTTGTTGTTGTTGTTCAGTCGTTCAGTCGTGTCCGACTCTTCGTGACCCCATGGACCAGAGCACGCCAGGCACGCCTATCCTTCACTGCCTCTCGCAGTTTGGCCAAACTCATGTTAGTAGCTTCGAGAACACTGTCCAACCATCTCATCTCATCTTCTGTCGTCCCCTTCTCCTTGTGCCCTCAATCCTTCCCAACATCAGGGTCTTTTCTAGGGAGTCTTCTCTTCTCATGAGGTGGCCAAAGTACTGGAGCCTCAACTTCAGGATCTGTCCTTCTAATGAGCACTCAGGGTTGATTTCTTTAAGAATGGATAGGTTTGATCTTCTTGCAGTCCATGGGACTCTCAAGAGTCTCCTCCAGCACCATAATTCAAAAGCATCAATTCTTCGGCGATCAGCCTTCTTTATGGTCCAGCTCTCACTTCCGTACACGGAAGCTTAGTTAGTCTCTAAGGTGCTACTGAAAGGATTTTTTTATTTTTTGTTTCCATTGATCATGGTTTTCCTGGGTAGTCTTGGAGAAGTCGCTCATTTTCCGTTCACTAGTTTATAAATTGGGAATAACATGCAAAGGTTCCTTGGAAGTAAGCACTACTGTTCTCAATGGGGCTGACCTAGTATGTGTCTTCTTATCATCTTCATCACTGCATCTGTAGGGCAATTTTTATGGGCAAGCCTGAATTATTTCTTTTATTTAAAGTATTGTTATCACGCTCTTCCTCCAAGGAGTTCAGGGCTGTATGCTTAGTTTCTCCCTCCTAAGTTTATCCTCACAACAATCCTGCAAGGTAGGGCTAGGCTGCTCAGTGAGCTTCATGGTGGAGTGCAGATTTGAGCACAGATGTATATTCTGAACAAGGGGCAAAGACCCTTTTCCAGCCTGAGTGGCACATTCCTTGCAGCCGTCTGTGGCACCATTTGCATAACAAAGACTATCACAGAGATATCAAAAATTTCAAAAGTAGGGCATCCATGGTTTGGCTTTTGAAAAACTGTGGGTCTGCAGTACTTACCTAATTGGGAATCACTGCTGTAAGGGAATCCCTTGCACTTAGTATTGTTTGATCCCTGGCATCTCCAGGTAGGCCTAAGAGGAGAGACCCCCACCTGAAGCCCTGGAGAGCACTTATCCTCATAGGAGCATCAATGCATTGCGGTCAGGAAAGGGCTTGTTTGGTTCTTTCCTTGAAGAGCTCTGGTGATGTTCAAAGTTCCACAGCTGCAGCTTTGATGGGGAGAGGGGGACCCCTGCTTGCCCACTGCTGTCCCACTGCTGGGAGTGGGGCTGGCGATAGGGGGTTGGAGGACTATGACAATGAATTCAAACACGCCCGACCACTAGGGGGCAACATTGTTCCAAGGGGCAAAGTTCACCCCTGAAGCAACATTCCTTATGGATGCTTCAAATATGCATGCTAAAACTTCTCCTGACACAACATTATGTAAAGACATGGATCCAGAGCCGTCTTTCCCATTGGGCTTACTGGCACGTTGCGCCAGGGCACCAGCCTCTCAGGGGTGCCCCAGCAAGTAGGGGAGCTGCACGGCTTTGCCAGTGGCCTCCCCTTTCCCTCCTGCACGCCCGCCAGCTGCGCCCCTTCAACTATATGGCTGGCGGGAGTGCAGCTTCCTTCCCAAGCCCCTGCGGGAGGAGAGCGATCCCCACAGAGGCTTGGGAAAAGGTCGACAACTCTGGGAAACGGGGGGGGGGGGGATCTTTGCACCACGGCACCGGATATGCTTAAGACGGCCCTGCATGGATCCATCCCCAAAGTGAAAATATGTCCCCTGAAACCTTAAAACTCAAAACCGCAGGTCTGACATTCAGAGGATGAACTCTTGGGTTATGCCAAACACGAGTTAGAAAACTGAGCTGATTCGGATGGAGCAAAAATTCCCTCTCCCTTAAGAATTATTCTGTACAGTACTGAGAAAGTATGAGCACAGGCAAGTGTAGGCATTGGGAAAGGGCCATGGCTCAGTAGCAGTGCACTTGCCTGGCAAGCAGAAGGTCCAGGTTCAACCCCTGAATCATTTTATTGCGTGAATGTAGGCAATAGCAACACCATCACCTAAAGAAACACCACCCACCCTGTTGTACACACACAAATGCAGCAAACCACACACAGCTCCAGGCCAATTCCTGGAGACGGAATGTCGTGCCCTTGACGGAATCGCAGGAAACACCTTGTCCCTGGAAAGCCATGGCAGCGTGCCTGGCGCAGGGGCCTCTTCCTTCTCCTGCATTGTTTACAACACACCAAGCCGGATTTTATTTTCTGCCTTGTGGTTGTGACCTGTGTGATGCAAGCAGAGGGGAAAGAGCCTCATCAATGGAGGGGCTTCCAAGAACTAAGGCAGTAAACCTATGCCTGGGAGCAGGCCCCATTGAATGTGGTGGGGCTTAGGATTGAGCTTCGGGTCCCACTGCAAGCAATGGGTCTGGTTTCATTCATTTCAGAGGGACTTGCAACAGAATCCTACACACGGTTACTGAGCCAAGTCCCACTGTGTTCAGTGGAGCATAAAGGGGAGTGCACCCTAAACATACAATTTGATCTCAGTCGGGCTTATTTCTAAGAAAATATGCATAGAGTTGTTCTGAAAGTATGGTTCAGTGCAATTCAGTTGGCCCGAGAGTTCGATCTTGGTAAATCTTGGTAAATTCTACCAAGCCTAACAAAGTTGCTGCCATCTAGCAAATGTCTCCAGCAATGGAATAAGGCATTTGCAACCAATCAGGGATCCTAGTGGTTGTATACTGTGTTCACTCGACTTCCTGCTGTTCCTGTGGCACCCTAGAATCACGTGGTCTCTTGCTGCCTCTGCTTGCCACTTATAAGGGACCATTATGTCCAGTCGCAGACGACTCTGGGGTTGCGGCGCTCATCTCGCTTTACTGGCCGAGGGAGCCAGCGTACAGCTGGTCATGTGGCCAGCATGACTAAGCCGCTTCTGGCGAACCAGAGCAGCGCACTGAAACGCCGTTTACCTTCCCGCCGGAGCAGTACCTATTTATCTATTTGCACTTTGACGTGCTTTCGAACTGCTAGGTTGGCAGGAGCAGGGACCGAGCAATGGGAGCTCACCACATCACGGGGATTTGAACCACCGACCTTCTGATCGGCAAGCCCTAGGCTCAGTGGTTTAGACCACAGCGCCACTTGCGTCCCTTCTTTTGCCACTTATAGAAAATCATAATTTGTAAACTGGGAACGGCAGAAGTTTCACATTTGTCCTCTGGACCTAACAGGACGTGGTTTTTTTGTTTTTAAAGCACTTTGTAGTTGAAAGGGTGCACTATCCTGTGGGGGGGGGGAGCACTGTTTAAATCCTATTGGTTTCAATGGGAGAGATTTAAGCACATTAATCATTGCTACCATTGAAAGCAACGGGATTGACTGTTAGCTGGGTTGTGGGCTCTTAACATGCAAATGATTCCTGGAAGTGCTAAAGGAATAATGAGGCCTTTCCAGCTGATCATTTAACCAATGCAAATGATGACAATCAAACCGCAAAGCAACCAGCTGGATAACCAATTGCAAAACGTGTATAAGCTAACTTTTCAAACATTTCCTCGACTAAGGATCAAGGGTGGAAGAGAGAATCACATACACACTTTCAGCACCAAATGTTAAGTAAAAACCTTCCTTCTGAAGCTGCAGAGGCAATAAGCTTCCCTTTGAACAGTTTGTCCGCACAAATGCCAAAGGAAGCTAGCTAAGCTGTGAGGTCTTCATCACCACCTTACTAACTCTGCCAACTGGGCCTCCATTGTATGGTTGGGACTTTGAAATGCTAATAAATTTGCCTCACAATATCACCACCAGCCCTGGTTTTCCTTCCTTGCTTTTATCATCCTGTTGTTGTCTGGGAAAGCCTGTGTTTTTAGAAGCTCTCCTCTACATCTTTTTTTCCAACAAACAACTTGTTCTTTTTAAAAATAAATAAAGTTCATCACATTTTTTATTTTTAAAAACCATCTCGGTTTACCAGCAGGGATTCATTTCTGCAATAACAAGTGCTAGACCTCAAATTTGCCTGCAGGGAAATACCGACCCTCTGTGTATTTATTCACACCCCAGTTTTCCTCCAGGGAGCTGGAGGAATTCTCTCCCTCATTTTATCCTCACAACAACCCTGTGATGTAGGTTAGGTGGAGAGTGACTGGCTCAAGGTCACCCAGTGAGCTTCATGGCAGAGCAGGGATTCGAACATTGGTCTCTCAGGTCCTAGTGCATCACTCTAACCACTTGCTTTTGCTGGAACAGACTAACACAGCTACCCTTCTGGAAATTGTCACTAAGGTTCCTCGTTGTTTAGGAAAAGGCATTCTCAATATGCTCAGAGGCATTCTTATTTCTTCACATTTTCCTAATTCAGACCCAAGTTCTGATGGAGACAAAAGCTCTGATTGCAAACAGCACCAGCTGGATTTGCCAACAAAGGCTAAAACTTTTCTTGGGGTTAGCAAAAGCCAATGGTTATTTCAGTGAAGCTACCGCTATGTTTAGGATTTTGCCATTGAGTGAGGAGGATTAGATCAGAAAGAATCACAAGAAAAAAGAAAAAGAAAAAAATGAGATTAACTTTGCCGGTCCGGAACATGTTTTCTCAGAAGGAAACCCCAATGAGTTCAGTGCCACTTACTTTCAAATAAACTTAGGGAAGCAATGTTATTCTGTGCCCCATGTGCCACAGTGTTAGACAGCTGTGCAAAGGCAAATTCCAAGCTACAGATCATTAGGAAAGGAAATTTAAAAATTAAAATTGCAGATGTCATAATGCTGTTATGGTACATAATGCTGTGGCTGCATTTGGAAGTGCCAGACTTACAAGTCTACACATTTTGCCCTAGTGGCGTCTTGGAAACCAGTCTGCCTGTGTGCTTGCTTCCCTGCTCCCTAAAATGTCTGATCAACCTTCACGTTTATAGATAAATAGTTTTTTACAAAGCCTTTGGTGCTTTCTCCTCCAAAGGAGATGGAGCTTCTAAATATGGGCACAGAAGAAAGCATACAGGCAGAAAGTGCTAGCTCCAAATCAGCACATTGATTTTTTTTAAAAAAAACGCTTCTCCCTAAAAACCTCTTAGCAATTCTGCCAAAGCTGGCAGATAGGAGTCCAGCCTCCACTCTGACAGGCAACCGACACATTCCAGATCCTTGGAACAAAGCCAGTCAGTCGCCCAAAAGTGCCCGTTTTGTCCCCATCAACTATCATACCTAGGGGACTACTAAAGTTCCCATCAGACCTGGCATAGCTCAGCAATGTGGTGCCTCTTCTGGAAGGAAGGAAGGAAGGAAGGAAGGACGGACAATGTGTCCCCTAGCATCACTTAGGAGAGTCCTCTTTCCTGCCTCTGCTCCTCTCAGCAATCCCTCCTCTGATCTTGATGCCCAAATCCAGCTTCCAGGTCCAGCTCTCCTGTTCCTCCCCAGTCTGCAACACACATAAAAGAAAGGCCAGTGGAAAGCATCAGAGTGTCTCTTGTCACAGCGCCTCTGGTCTCCAGGGCGGAAGGGATGTTGATTTAGCAGCAGCAGTTTAGGGGCAAAAGCCAAGGGGACAGCCTGGGTTTGGCTGCTCTGCAAGGAGATGGTGGATGGCTGCCCAGCAGCGGATGCTGCCAGAGTGCTGAAGGAGCCAGGGTGATGGCAGAAAGGGCCAGCTGGTTTATCTAATGCCAACTTTCCTGCAAAAGCAGACACATGACAGCTGAATCTCCCCCACCCACCCACAGATCCTCGTCCCCTCCCCTCCTCTTCCTTGGCAATTTGCTTAGCCTTTTCTGGAGAGACCACACGGAGCCAAAAATCTGGATATGAACCCTGCACAACATTAATAGGATCTGCCAACATGCAAGGCTCGCTTTGCAGGCCATTTCACATTGTGCATGATTGTGGTGCGTGAGACCCAACAAGACAGGCCTGCACCAAATTGCCTTGCACACAAGAATGAGGTGTTCGAAGCAACACCTGACCAGACAACCATTTTAACATTTGGTAGAACTATTCCTGGATCGTACTACTTCAGACTGCAAGCAGGGGGTGGGGTGACATCCCTGATTGCTTTGCTCCCCTGTACAAAGAACTCCCAATTATAAAACTGTTGACTGGCATCTGTCCATCTTGAGAGACCATGGAAGAGGGTGCCTTGGGAGTGAAGACAAATAGTTGCAGCGCTTACTGTAACTGCTGCCTCCCACATTGTTTTTGCTGTGTTAGCAGCCCTGAAGTGACCTCCCCAGGGCACAAGCCTGGGCAGTGTATATGGAGGTCCTGGGGTGCCCAGATGGCAAGACCCCCCTCTCAGCCTTGCTGATGTGGTCCAAAGGAAAGCAGAGCAAGATGTTTGGCACCAGCTTTGTTGCAGGAGTTGCCAGAAGGAGGCGTACAAGTTGCCATCCCGCCATCTTAGGGACTTCAGATTTTTATAGGGTCTATTCCTTAGCCTTTCTTCTCCCGAAGATGCCCTGCAGGCCAGCAAGTATGGATTTTTCCTCAGGGTTTACTCCTGAAGCCTTTCTCACAAATGAGTATGGCTACAAGGCAGTGGAGCTTTAGGATCAGAGTTTATCTTCTTCTATAGAACTATAAAGTGTAGGGGGCACAGAAGTGTGTGCACTGGCCTTTCCCCACTCCAAACATGCTTAGAAGCCAAATGGCAACTGGGAAGCCTGCTCAGACCAGGGCTTATGATGTGCAGGGAGGTTTCTAAGCAGAACAACTTACTGGCCAAACACGTTCACAATCCCTCTTCACACCTTCACACTAATAAGAAGAGCCTGCTGGATCAGGCCTATGCCCCATCTAACCCAGCAACCTCTTCTCACAGTGGCCCACCAGATGCCTATTATGAGAAGCCCACCAGCACAGGCATAGGCAAATTCAGCCCTCCAGATGTTTTGGGACTACAATTCCCATCATCCCTGACCACTGGTCCTGTTAGCTAGGGATGATGGGAGTTGTAGTCCCAAAACATCTGGAGGGCCGAGTTTGCCTATGCCTGCACCAGCAGGATCCAAGCACCAGAGCCCTCTCCCTTCCCATGGTTTCCAGCAACCAGAATTCAGAAGCATTGCTGTCTCCAGCTGTGGAGGCAGAGCAGAACCACCCTGGCTAGGAGCCATGGATAGCCATCTCCTCCATGAATGGTTCTAAGACTCTTTTAAAGTCATTCAAGTTGGTAGCCATCATCACGGCCTCCTGAGTGAGGGAGTTCCACAGTTTAACTATGTGCTTTATTTTATCTCACCTGAAGCTCCATTGTGTGGGATGTAAACACTAGAGCAGTCAAGTACAACAATGCTAGAGCAGATAGTGGAGATTGCCTCAGTCCTCCAGCCACAACTTCCTGGTTAAATGGATTGAGGCAATTTCCTCTTGCAACTAGATGTGGGAGTGGCTTCACCTGGGAAGGTATGAACAAAGAACCTCACAGGTCAGCGGCCATTCCATTCCTTTCCACTCTCTCACTCGAACTGTGAGGATGCTCAGTTGGCTTCCAGCCAACTGGGGCCTAGCTGACTTCTCTCCCACATGGGGAGATTCCAATTGTAAATATCTTTACTAAGAATAAGCCTGCCTTCTTTGGGATTTGTCTTGAGCTGGATACATGTGAGTAAACATTTTATATCTTTTTATAGAAGACGTGTGTTGTGTCTTATTTGAAGAGGGACAAAGGGGAAATATAGTGACAAACCAGGAAACTAGATTAAGTTGATTCTAGCGAATCAAAGCAACTTCCGCTGTGTGTATTTTAAAAGGGAATGTTACTCTGCTAGTTGAACTTGTTAGCACAAGTTAGGATGAGATATATTAAATTATAAATCTCCATCCACGTTCAAAAACATTCCCACAAAGGGTTATGTATGCCCAGCGCTACGTATTTTGTGTATTTTTGAAGGATTGCGTTGGATTGCATTTTTGAGTTGAGTAGGATTTTTCTGAGAGCATTTCCTGGTGAGACCGCATGGTCCTTTTGTCCTATTGTCTAGAGAAAGGGGATTAAGCTACCCCTCCCCTCCCTCAGAGCTCACAAAAGACCCAAAGGCAGTGAAGATTTATTTTGAGGCTTTTGCTTTTTGCATTTTGAGAATTTTGAGATTTGATTTTGAATTTTGACAAATTTTTGAATTTTGAAATTTTTTCAAATTTTGGATTTTAAGATGGCTAGTGCCAGTTTTTATAGTGAAGCAAAGCCAGGCTTAATGCTGCTAGATGAGGACAATTTTGTGCACTGGAAAACGCGCTTAATAGCATATTTAGAAGCAAGGGATGTTTTGGATGCGATTGAGATGCCAAAGCCCGAAGGTACAAGTGATGAAGCCTTAGCCAAGATTAAAGTCTGGAAAAGGCAGAACAGCGAGGCCAAGCACATAATTTTGAGTGGACTTCGCAATAAGCATCTATCGTTAATAAATAGCAAAGATGATGCATCTCAGATCTTAAAAGATATTGAGCGCATGTATGGAGAATCAACAAAGAACTCCTACAGAACATTGATGGGCAAATTAACTAGACTGAGAATGAATTCAAAAGAAGAATTCACAGAGCATATTGATAAATTCACAGAAATTATTCAAAAGCTTGAACTTACTCCACAATCTTTTGATGAAGTAACAAAGGTATCATTTCTGTTAGCCTCATTAGGGCCACATTTTGATGCATTTGTCAGTTTGATGGATCATAAAGAGAATCTAACTTTTAAGGAACTGACTAGTGAATTAAGAGAGGAATGCAGAAAGAGATCTGATTCCCCAGAAAGGAGCACTAGAAATAAAGGCAGCAATTATGTTTTTAAACAGCCTGCACAGTCCAGAGATGGACACAAGAACGTCACATGTCACAATTGTAATAAAATCGGCCATATAGCCAGAAATTGTAGAGCGCCTAAAGCTAAAGAGAAAGATTCCCAAGCCTTTCAGCGTAAAGGAGAAAGAAAAGGGAAATTTGAGTGCAACATGCTGTTGAAAGAAAGGAGTTTAGCTGTCCAGAGCCAAGAAAACACACACAATAAGTGGTTGTTGGACAGTGGATGCAGTTCGCACTATACGTTTAAAAGAGACTGTTTTAATGAATTAAATGATAAAGAGACTGAAATTGAGGTTGCAAATGGAAATATTTTAAAGTCCAAAGGTGAAGGTTCAATGCATTTGGAATTCAATGTAAACAATGAATCTTTTAGGACCAGAATGTCCAATGTTGTGTATGTACCAGAACTGAGCTGCAATTTACTCAGTGTCTCTACTTTGGACAAGAAAGGTTTCAAGATCACATTTGAGAATGGACAGTGCTGTGTAACTAAAGATGGTGAAGTGTACATTGAAGCAAAATTAATAAATGGTGTTTATGAGGTTAATCTTTCAGAGAACCAGTCTGCAAAAGTGGCACGCTCCAGCCAGAAGGAAGACGCAGATTTGACGCTGTGGCATAGAAGACTTGCACACAGAGATACCACCATCATTAAGAGTCTACAGGAAAGTGATCTTGTCACAGGTTTGCAGGTAAAAGGGAGCAGCAACCAGACTCCAATAAATGCATAACTTGTGTTACTGAAAAGGCAGTAAAACCTTCTTTTACACGTTGCACAGAACAAAGGAGTACAAAAGTTCTGGATATTGTGCATTCAGATTTGTGTGGGCCACTCAGTGTTCCATCACTTGGACACAACAAGTATATTTTAATTTTTATTGATGATTTTTCGAGATATTGTGTGGCATATTTCATCAAAGATAAAAGTGAGACAGTAGAGATGTTCAAGAATTACATTGCCATGGTTAGGAACAAGTTCCAAAGAGCTCCAGGTGTCTTAATGTCTGACAATGGAGGAGAATACTGCTCACATGAGATGAAAGCCCTTATGGCAAAGGAAGGAATTACACATGTAACCACAGTTCCTTACACGCCACAACAGAACTCCATAGCTGAAAGGAAGTTCAGATCCATTATGGAAATGACAAGGTGTATGCTGAAGGAAGCATCCCTGCCTAAGAAGATGTGGGGAGATGCTGCTTACACAGCTGTCTATCTCCAGAACAGGTTGCCAACAAAGGCAACACAGCGCACACCATTTGAACTTTGGCATGGAAAGGTGCCTAGTCTGTCGCACATACGTGTATTTGGCAGTATATGTTACTACCACGTGCCCAAGGAACAGAGGCACAAGCTTGACTCCAGAGCACAAGCAGGTATCTTAGTGGGATATGCTGCTGGAGGCAAAGGATACAGAGTAATGGACTTACAGACAGGCAAAGTGAGTGCGCACCATGCAATTTATTTTGATGAACATGCAAAAGCAGACACAAAGAACACTGTTATTGGCTGTTCCAAGGAGTCAGAATGGACTCAAGAACTCATAAACTTTCCTTCTGAAACCCCACATGGTACTAATCTGCCTTCTAGTGTCATAGCACCCCCTACAGGCGACGCACCAGAAGACGCAGATGACCAGACCCCTGACGGCTCCAGAGACGAAGAGGAGGACTCAGATGAGGACATGCCACCGTTGAAGGGAGTGAGGAAGCTGATGCGGTTCAGGAACCAGAACCAGAGGTCAGACGCTCATCCAGAACCAACAGAGGTGTCCCACCAGTAAGACTGTCCTACCTTGCAGGGTCGGTGTCTCTACAGGAACCTTCCACATGGAAGAGATTCAGAAAATGCCACCTGCGCAAGCCAGTCTCTGGAAGAAGGCCGCTCAGGAGGAGATGGATGCACTGCATCAGAACCAGACGTGGACCCTGACAGAGCTCCCTCCTGGTAAGAAGGCCATTGGGTGCAAGTGGGTGTTCAAGGTTAAGAAGGGTCAGAAGGGGAAGTGGAACGCTACAAAGCAAGGCTAGTAGCACAAGGTTTTTCACAACGTTTTGGTGAAGATTACGACGAAGTTTTCGCACCAACCGTGAGATATAGTACCGTCCGAATGCTTTTGAGCATTGCAGCCTCTAAACAATTGGACGTGAAGCACGTTGACATATGCACTGCGTTTTTACATGGAGAATTTCAGAAGAAATATATATGAAACAACCTAAAGGTTTCACAAAACCAAATGAGGCGCATCTAGTATGTCGACTCCAGAAAGGAATCTATGGGCTTAAACAAGCGGCTAGAGCCTGGAATCAGAAATTGCACAGCATGCTTGTGCAACTTGGGTACAAGCAAGGAAGCGCAGACAAGTGCTTGTACAGCAAGTCAAGTAATGGACAATATTCATACATATTGGCTTTTGTCGATGACTTGATTATTGCTACTGCAAATAATAGAGACTATACACAAATAGTAAAACACCTCAGCAAGGAGGTACAAGTAAAAGAACTTGGAGATGTCAAGTACTACCTAGGAATTCAAGTGGAAAGAGAAGAAGACGGCTCATTTATTCTCAGCCAGAAGCAAAAGATTCATGAACTGATTGAGTATTTGCAGATGCAAGACGCACACCCGGTTGCAACGCCCATGGCTACAGACTTCTTGAAGAATCAGCAGGATTCGAAGCTGTTGCCAGATAACAGTCAATATAGGTCGGTAATTGGTAAACTTTTGTATATGGTTACCACATGTAGACCTGACTTAGCTAATGCTGTGGGGATTCTGAGTAGAAAAGTGAATTCTCCCACTGAGCATGATTTAGCGGGGCTGAAAAGGGTGGTTAGATACCTGAAAGGTACAATAAATTGTAAATTAAAGTTGCCAGCTGTCAGAGACCCTAAGTTGGTTGGGTACACTGATGCAGATTGGGCCGGGGATAATGCTGACTATAAATCCACAAGCGGTCATGTTTTTATGTTTGGGGATGGACCTGTTGTGTGGGGCAGCTATAAACAGAGTTGTGTAGCTTTGTCTTCAACAGAGTCCGAATATGTTGCTGCAACGGAAGCATGCAGAGAAATTGCCTGGCTTGATGAACTCATCAAAGACTTTGGACTGGTGAGAAGGGAACCTGTCAGCCTGCTAGAGGACAATCAAAGTTGCCTGAAGCTGACGCAGAGTGAAAAGTTCCTAGCCAGAACCAAACACATTGGTGTCAGGTACCACTATATACGCCAGATGGTGCAAGATGGACTTGTGGAACTGTCTTATTGCTGCACCAAAGAGATGACTGCCGACATCTTGACAAAACCCTTGCCAAAAGAGAGTTTCCAGAATCTACGTGTCAAGCTGGGACTCTGGGTGGTTGAATAAAGTTGTTTATGTTTTGTATGTTGTATTTGCCTGAGAAGGGGTTTGTGGGATGTAAACACTAGAGCAGTCAAGTACAACAATGCTAGAGCAGATAGTGGAGATTGCCTCAGTCCTCCAGCCACAACTTCCTGGTTAAATGGATTGAGGCAATTTCCTCTTGCAACTAGATGTGGGAGTGGCTTCACCTGGGAAGGTATGAACAAAGAACCTCACAGGTCAGCGGCCATTCCATTCCTTTCCACTCTCTCACTCGAACTGTGAGGATGCTCAGTTGGCTTCCAGCCAACTGGGGCCTAGCTGACTTCTCTCCCACATGGGGAGATTCCAATTGTAAATATCTTTACTAAGAATAAGCCTGCCTTCTTTGGGATTTGTCTTGAGCTGGATACATGTGAGTAAACATTTTATATCTTTTTATAGAAGACGTGTGTTGTGTCTTATTTGAAGAGGGACAAAGGGGAAATATAGTGACAAACCAGGAAACTAGATTAAGTTGATTCTAGCGAATCAAAGCAACTTCCGCTGTGTGTATTTTAAAAGGGAATGTTACTCTGCTAGTTGAACTTGTTAGCACAAGTTAGGATGAGATATATTAAATTATAAATCTCCATCCACGTTCAAAAACATTCCCACACATTGGATGTCCACAAGTTCTAGTGTGATGAAAGGGGGGGGGGGCTTTATCCGATTTCTCCATGCGGTGCATAATTTCATCAACTTCTATCATGTCGTCTCTTACTCATCTTTTCTTTAAACTAAAAATTTCCAAACACTGCATTCTTTCTTCCTAGGGGAGTTGCTCCACCCACTTGGTCATCTTGGTTGCCCTGAGCAATGGTCTCCCGTCAGGAGAGGGGAGGTCAGGGCTTGGGTGTGCCGCCCTGCGGCCCTCTTCATGTCTTCACAGTGAACACCTAAAGAGGGTTTAGATGTCGGGGGAAGAATTCGATCCCAGCTTTTCCCTAACATGCTAATTTTCCAATTTTAGATAGTTGGGCTGGGGGCATATAATCTTACAACCCCTTTTTACCTGCAGCCTGAAACGGCACAGTTCCATAATTTTCATTTTATTTAAACCACTTTTATTCCTCTATTCAGCCAAAAAGGGGTCCCAGGGCAGCTTGTAACTGTCAGCCATAAGACAGTCCTTGCCTTCAGGCCTGAAAGCTAAAGGACATGGCACAAAAGGAAAAGGGGTTGGGGTGGGGTGGGGTGGAAAGCAAATTACCAGCTGGTAATGACCAGCTGGAACAGAAAGATTTCAATGAGAAAAGAAGCCAAAAGCTGCTAGTCTTTCAGCAGAGCGGATGGAGAGTCCTTGCAGCCCTGTCTCCTCCGCTCCCTCCTCTGTCTGCTGGAATAACTGCTGCTGACAGGTGAGGGTGGAGGTGGTCTCCCAGCAGAGCAGCCCCAGAGGCCTGTAGCCCCATCTCCCTCCCTGAAGGAGGGAGCCTGAAGGAATAGCTGTTGCAGCCTGAAGGAATAGCTGTTGAAGATGACGGTTGAGGGAGAAGTACAAAGATTAACAGTTTTCAGTGATGTCATAATATGCGATGTCATAATATGTGACATCATCATAATGGAATGGGCATGAGCAGAGTACCTTTCCTTCACTGTTGAATAACCACATATCTGGGGCTGAAGGGAAGCGGGTTTGATCTCCAGACATATTTTATTTGCTTTTAAACTTGAAGATCTCTCTGCCTGCCTGCCTGCCTGCCTGCCTGCCTGCCTGCCTCTCTCTCTCTCTCTCTCTCTCTCTCTCTCTCTCTCACACACACACACACACACACACACACATTTTCTTTTCACAAAAGAAAACCTGTTGCCTGAAGTAAGCACCTCACTAGGCAGAGCTGCAGCACTCATCGGAAACAAAGCCCCGACACTTTTGCAGGTGAAAACAGTATTTTTTTAAAAAAAAAATAATTATAGTCTTTTCATAAAATAATAAAACAGCAGCAGAAAACAACAATATACGGCCACATATGGAGTCAATCCTCTGTAGGTACACAGATTTGGCCTCTTGCTGTACTACCATTGTGTACTACTCCATGCTAAACCGAATGTGGCTGAGCCAGTGGCCCTCCAGATATTGTGGGTAAAAACAGAATTGAAATCAGGATTGCGTCTAATCTCCCCAATACCATCATGTGCCCAGATCATCATAAATGCCCAATAAAAAGGACATCTGGAGGGGCTTTTAGATGACCTCCAGAAGCAACATGTCTCTGAATACCAGCCACTGGGGAACAACAGTGGGAGGAGAAGGCTGGGGCCCTAACTTGTTTAATCCATTAAACAAAATGTTCTGCTTTGGGGCTTTCCAAGAGCACCAGATTGTGGAAAACGTGGACCTTCTGTCTTTGCTGGACTGAAGGCCGAATGCAGAAGGGTGCTTCTTATGTTCTTATGCCAGTTAGTTACCGGTAGTTAGTTAGTTAGTTTATAAATATATGTAATAAACAGATCCCAGTTCCACATACCTTTTACCCTGAGGAGAGGAAAGCAATTTAGATCAGTCTTAGGAGTTGGGCAATTTAGAAGACAAATTGTCTGCAAAGGAGATTAAGCATCCCCACACCTCTCTTCTGCCATGGCTCCATTTCCGTTTGGGGCATCTAAGCAGCAAGGCTACAAGGCTATCAGTCACCCAATGAAACTGCAATGAACAGACTGACAACCTCCCAGGTGAATCCATTTTCAGTTTCTCAAGTCCTGGGAAAGGATTGAAAGCCCCTACCATGAGGAGACACGGGTGGTGCTGTGGGTCAAACCACAGAGCCTAGGGCTTGCTGATCAGAAGGTCGGCGGTTCGAATCCCTGCGATGGGCTGAGCTCCCGTTGCTCAGTCCCTGCTCCTGCCAACCTAGCAGTTCAAAAGCACATCAAAGTGCAAGTAGATAAATAGGCACCGCTCTGGCGGAAAGGTAAACGGTGTTTCCGTGCACTGCTCTGGTTCGCCAGAAGCGGCTTAGTCATGCTGGCCACATGACCTGGAAGCTGTACGCCAGCTCCTTTGGCCAATAATGCGAGATGAGCGCCGCAACCCCAGAGTTGGTCACGACTAGACCTAATGGTCAGGGGTCCCTTTACCTTTACCTACCATGAGAGTCCTGAACTTAGCATTATTGGTGGTTAACCTGTGGCCAGCCAGATGTTGCTGAACTACAACTCCCATCAGCCCCATCCAGTGTAGCCAATGGTCAGGGAGGATGACAGCTGTCGTTCAGGAACATCTGGAGGGCCACAGGTTTCCCACCCCCCTGGTGTAGACACCGGACAACAAATTACTAGGCTGAAGACAAGAAATGTGCCCCTCTAGTCTGCAGGAAGCATTATATCTGCTGGAAGTGCATTCCAGACAGTGATGATGATTCAATACTCCGAATAACCGTGAAGCTGAACCCTAGATATAAAAGGTCTCGCCTCCAGACCATATATTGGTACTTGCATGATATATCAGCTGCTTCTGCCTCCCCTTCTCCAAATGTCAGCAGTTGCTCCCTTAGCATTCAGACTTCCTGGAAGAAAAAATGTTTCTTGTGATGCTGTTGATGTTGATGGACTCTTAACTCCCATTGAAGCAAGTGAGCCAAGCTGGAACCTGCAGGGGAAGACAAGGAAAACAAAAGCATCACCTTCTCCTCCTCAAATCTACACATCGCTTAAGATCTTCATCAGAGGTCCTTCTACACTCAGATACTACACTCAGACTCCCAGATACTGAGGGCAGGCTATCAGAGAGAGGGCCTTCACAGTGTGGGCACCCAAATTGTTCAACTATTTCCCTAGGCAACTATCTTTTAACTGTCAGGCAAAGATGTCCTGCCCCCCCGACTTTTGATGACATTTTATTCTGTGAACTGTCCTGATTTCTTTTGCTGAAGGGTGGTATATTATTATTATTATTATTATTATTATTATTATTATTATTATCATTATATTTTACCTTGTATGACAATAGCTCAGTTGTGGAGCACATGCTTGCCATGCAAAATGTCCCAAATTCAATCCCTGGAATCTCCTGTTTAAAAGGAGCAGAGGGAAAGGAATGGAGCAGCTGGCAGCTCCTCCTGCTCCCACCACTGGAGGGAGGCTGCTTCAACCTTCCTTCCCCTGGAATTGAGGAGGATTAGCAGATTAGCAGAAGGAGCTGGCCACTGGAGCCACACTGGGCTCCATGCTTCGCCTCCTCACTTATGGGACTGTGAGGGGGCACAACCCCTACCCCCCAGATATTGAGGGGGCCCAAAGGGGCTCTGACCCTAGAGCTGACACCCCTACCCATAACTCTTCACCAGCCTGACTCATCTCTGCCTCTCCAGCCTTTGCTTCTGCCTCTGATTCTGGACTCGCTCTGCCACAGACTCTCCCTGCTCACTAAGCCCTGTTACCTCCTCAGCTTCCAACACCACCTTTTCTCCCTCTTCATTGTTGTCCCACCATCACTCCCCAGGCTCTGAGACTTCTTCCTTTAGTGGTGATTCCCTAGGGGATTCCTCCTACTGTCCAGCCAGTTTGTGGCAATTTGATACTAATGGAGTTCCCCCTGCCACAAATAAAATAGTTAAAAATTTTCCTTCATATGTGTGTCCAGCTCTGCTGTGATGCCAGGCAGACTCCATGATCCCACAGCTATTTTGTGCCCAGTGGCTGTATCTGTGCACTGCTTCCAAGTGAGGTATGTTGGAAGGTGCACCATGGCTGCCCGGCCTGCTCTTCTGACTCAGCAGCTGAGATGTGATTAACATTCATTCCGTCTTTCCAGGAGACTTGGAAAATCTGACTCTGGTTTCCTGTGTAACACTCCTGGACGGGCAAGAAGAACAGGACATTCTCTCTCTCTCTCTCTCTCTCTCTCTCTCTCTCTCTCTCTCTCTCTCCCCTCCCTCCCTCCCTCCCCCCTCCCCCCCTCTCTCTCACACACACAAACACACACACACACACACACACACAGAGAGAGAGAGAGAGAGAGAGAGAGAGAGAGAGAGAGAGAGAGAGAGAGAGAGAGCTGTATAGTTCAGAGCCTTCTATAGTTGGAACACAAAAAGTTGGAATTCTACACTGGGGGAACCAAATCCTGCCATTAGATGAATAACAAGTGAAATGTAAAATAAAACATTGCAGTGCATATGCTCCTGTTCAGAGGTACTGTACATACATACATGCATCCATTCTCCCAGGATACCCCCCCCCCGCCCCATTTTCTGCACTCACCCACAAACAGCATCCCTGGCTACTGAGTAAACTCTGGTCACAGTTAAAGCACTTTTACAGCACTTTACCGTTCAAGCAGTTTCTTAAGGGTGCTGGAAGTTGTAGGTTTATGAGATCAACACCCGTAGCAAACTACAGTTCCTAGAATTCACTGGGGTAAGCCATGACAGTTATAGTGGTATCAGAGTGCTTTTAATGCATAATGTGGCTGTGACTGTGGTTGTTTTGAGAGGGGGTTCCCCCTAGGGTTTTCTTCCTTTGCACCTCTGCACACTTTGGGTGTGCACACTTGCCTCTTGAGTGTGTGGAGGGGGCCGTTTTGATGACATAAAAATCTACACTCACATCTGAACTTCAGACATAGAAGGAATGGTGAGAGATGTTTCAAATATACATGTGTTTCCTAATCTGCATGGTTTATCTGCTTCTGAGATTTGTTTGGAATAATGGTGGGAGGAGGGAAGGGGGAAAGGATCTAGAAAATGTAGCCAGCAGGAACTGGGAGCAATGAGGGTGGGGATGGCTAAAGTGTGCAAGACAGGAGGACAAAAAGCAGTGCACAGAACGAGCACTTTCACCCCTTGAGAAATGGAAGCCCTTGCCCCCTCTCCAGCTGCCTCCACCCTGCCACCTCTGCATCCCTGGGACTGGGCTGTTGCTTGCTGGGTCCTGCAAAGACTGGGAGTGTGGCCGTGACACAAATGTGCATAACATGTTATCTGCTAATTTATATGTGTATACATTTAAGCCAGCTTCCAGGGGGGAAACTGCCCTGTAAGCAAAACCTTTTTAAAGAAAGTTTTTAAAATGGAAGGAAGCAGCAGGAGATCCGGGCACCAGTGCAAAAGACCCTCACAATAACCTGGCCATAGTGGGTGTCTCCGGCATTTATTTTTTAGATGTCACAATTAAAAGGGCACTCATCGCACCAGCTCCCTGAATGAAAGTATTCCAATTTGCTGCTTTGCAGAAGGTTCTGGAGTACATTTGCTGTATCCATGTTCCATCCTACCTCAGGCAGCAAAAATTCTACCATTGGCCCCAGTGGTGCCCATAGGGGCTGGCAGGACAGGCAAACCGTAGGTGGAGCCAGAGCCAAGGACAGGCAAAGCCAAATCATTCTAGTTCTGCCCCCATCCTCCTCCCTGCTCATGTCTGCAAGGGCATTTAGTTCAGATACCTGTATCTCGGGGGTGGACTAGATGACCCACAGGGTCCCTTCCAGCTCTACAATTCTATGATCCTATGAATGCAGAGGTAACTAAGGGGCCAGCTGTAAGAAAGAAAGCAGTTGAGGGATGGCTGAGGCTGAAGTTGGTGGGGCAGTGTCTCATTCAACCTAATGGTTGGGGCAGCCTCTACTGTTTGGTCTTTCTCAGAGACTCCTGGTGTCCCACACTCACAAATCAACCGGTCAATGCAGTGGTCCTGCATGTGGCTTCCACTCCTGCCTTCCCACTTCTGGCTTTAGGAAGTCAGATTGCTCTTCTGTAAGTGACACACATCTCTTTGAAACCTTGGACATCTCATGCAATTGTCACCCACATAACCCTGAGCACACCCTTCACAGGCTCTGAGGATGTTATCAGGCTGCTTGTCCATATATAGTTGCACTCAGCTTCTCCTCATGAGGGATTGGGAGTCCTGGCTTAAAGCCCAGCCTCAGGGTTGCAATCCTAATTTGGGCATCCCACAGCACCATTCCCTGCCTCCGGGACCATTTCCTCACAAAGCAGAGCCTGTCCAGGGATTATAATATTCCACCAGGTGGGCCACCCGACCCACATCAACCTCGGCTCCCACTGGCAAACGTCTTGCAAGCGGGGCCCACCCAAGGAATGTTGCTGCCTGAGGCAAAAGACAAGATGGTGACCACCTCCTCCACATTGCCTGTGCGAGTGTCTAGAGGTGGTTGGAGGGTGGATGGTGGCTAACGGATTGTAGCTGAATCCCGACAAGACAGAAGTATTATTTCTGGGGGATAGAGGGCGGGCAGGTGTGAGGTACTCTCTGGTCCTGAATGGGGTAACTGTGCCCCTGAAGGACCAGGTGTGTAACGTGGGAGTCATTTTGGACTCACAGCTGTCCATGGAGACACAGGTTAATTCTGTGTCCAGGGCAGCTGTCTATCAGCTCCACCTGCTACACCGACTAAGACCCTACCTGCCCGCAGACTGTCTTGCCAGAGTGGTCCATGCTCTGGTTATCTCCCACTTTGACTACTGCAACGTGCTCTACGTGGGGCTACCTTTGAAACTACAACTCATGCATCTCCTTGGAGGGATGCACAAGCTCTGGATTTGGGAATCCAACAAGGGATGGAGGAGTCCCTGCTTTGAATGTGACACAAAACACAGACACAGAAAGTCTGAGTTCACTCATATTTCCTGTTTCCCCACCAAAGACCCTCAGTGTTAAAGATCCCATGCAGGCGAGTGGAGAGCAATGTGTGTCTGTGCACAGAACGTATTGTGCTTGCATACACACACACCCTTGTAGACCAAGAATAGGGAACTTGTAACCCTCCAGTTGCTGCTGACTATTGACCAAGCTGGCTGGGGCTGCTGGGAGTCTGGAGGGCCACAGCTTTCACAGTGTTTCTCAAACCTGAGCCCTCAGGTGTTGTTGGACTACAACTCCCATAATCCCTGACCACAGGTCCTGCTAGCTAGGGATGTTGGGAGTTGTAGTCCAACAATAGCTGGGGGCTCAGGTTTGAGAAACATTACAGTAGATACTAGCCCCCCCCCAAACACACACACTGCCTTTAAATGGGCATCTTTTCCCTAGTTAATTGTAAAAGGCAGCAGGTCTGTGCCTCCCTTCTGGCTCACTCTCATACTCAATGGCTTCCAGCCACAGCTTGGACAGTTTGAGATAACCCATGGAGCCAAAACAGCTCGAGCTGCTCAGTTTCCTTCCTTGGCCAAGCAGATACTGCAGTTTCTTAAGCTTACTCCATCCATCTCTTTGTCAGCTACTGCTGGGCCTGACTTATAGGCCGTTTCTCCTCCACTTCCTATGTTCACAGAAACCTGGGCAGAGTTAGAAATAAAACCCTGGAGTTTTGCAAACTTTGGACCCTCCATTTTCTCTCACCCAATTTCCTGCACATTTCTGCGGACAGCACCCTAAAGCAAGGCTGTGTGTAAAGCACAAAACAGCAGCAGCAGCAGATTTCTGTGAACAGGAAGCTGATGGCCAGGAAACCACCATGCTGTGACCAGGGGGAAAGGTGCAAAAACTTAGAAACATTTTGCCTAATTCAATATGCTAGTGTGATTCAGGTTTTCAAAGAACTGAAACTTTGGAGCAAGGAATGTGGTGAATGAAGAAAGGGAGGGGAAATGGAGGTCCCCCCCCCCAGTATTTTTACCATGACTGAGGGCTAGCAATTTGATTTATAAAGGAGGAACAATTTTAATTCCCAGAAAACCAAAACCCACACAATATTTCTAGATTCTGCCATTTTGGCATGACAGGCAGGTACTGGAAACCACTACTAATGGTGCAGATTCATACCTAACACCACCATCCTGCCAGCTAATCTGCAACCCTAACAATTGCCTCACTCCATTATTAAGATCTCCATTGACTAGGTTGCAGCTTTCAATTCCAAGGACCCCAGCTGCTTCTTGATGACTGTCATCTTACAACACCCTCATGGCTGTCCCTTCAGAACATGCTGTGTCCATTCTGGCCCTTGAGGACTGAAGGGCTGCAGCTTGGCTGCTTCTCTCCATCTCCGCTCCCATGCTGACACCAGGAGGACTTGGCAGGCTCCCCCTTGGCTCCTGCTCACAAGACGATTTATGCCTCTGCTAAGTTCTGACATGTAGCCCAGGCGCCTTCATTTTGTCATGGGCCCCGGGTTCAGCCAGCATGTCTAAGGAGATGAATAGGGGCTAAAGGAGGTTTGGCCAGCGCCTGCCCTCAAGCCCTTTCCCTGGTGATTTATGCCTTTGCAGTCAGGCTGGCTTCAGCCTAGGGCAATAGGAAACGTCCCCTTGGCTCCAAGCAATCCCACACAATATGTGCCTAGGAATGTTATTAAACCGTGTCCCACCGTGTCCCCTTCCCCATAATTAAGAATGGATGCCCTCAAGAGGTGTTCACCTTAACTATAAAAGCCCTTAACTGCCTACATACAGGCGAGTTGAATAAGTGCTGTCTGCAAATAGGGAAACAAAAACAAACCCAGCCGTCCGAAACCGAGATGCTTGTTCAGCAGGCGAAGGGAACCTGTGGCCCTCCAGATGTTGTTGGGCTCCCATCTCCATCAATCCCAGCCAGCATGTCCAATGGTCAAGGATTATGGCAGATGTAGTTCAACAATATATGGAAAGCCACAGGTTTGCTGTGCCTGTTTTAGACTGAGGTTCAGCCAGCATGGTAAGTGAAATTGGTGCCCACCAGGAAACAATATTTTTCTTTAAAGGTCACTTATTTATAGAATTTCCTCCTAAGGGAAGCCCATTGGGCATTGTCCCTTTTTGGATAAACCTTACCTGCTCTCAGAGTGATGTCATCTCATAAAAGAGATATAAGCTACCATTCTCTGTGCAATGCGCTGACAGCTGAAGGTGCTGAATGCTGCAGGCAAGGGCTAAAATATTAAGTATACACTCCTAGGTATGTTTAGACAGATGTGGGTCCCACTGTGTTCAGTGGGACTGACTCCCCAGGTAAGGTGCCTAGGAGTGCAACCTAAGGCACAGCCTAGGAAACAAAAGCTGACCAGGGAGGCCTGGCCCTGCCTCCTGAGGTGAGGTGAAGTGCAAGATGGTGCTCCTCCCCATTCCATTTACAAAATGGACCAGTCTGGCAAATGAATCTTACTTCAGACCTGCTGATGGGGCAGTGTCCTTCTTTCTGCCTGAGGGCAGCAGCCACCTAAGCAGCAGCCACCTAAGGTAGCCCCCTCCCTCTGCCTAACGGCAGGGCTGGCCCTGAGGCCAGTCAAGGAGAGCATGGCAGATGTACTTTTTGCTCGCTATACTTGGCCCTGTCTTAGATTGGGTCAACAAGTGTGGCAGACCAGGGAGGTGGTAGGATGGATTATACCACTTCAGTGCCGGATTACCAAATAGGCAGAATAGGCACCAGCCTATGGGCCCCACACCTTTTAGGGGCCCCACAGCAACGGATCAAAATAATATTGATTTGATCTTGAAAGAAAATTACAGTCAAGCTTTCTTGGTTCAATGTTATCCCACTAGATTGGGGGGCCCCAAGATTTTGACTGCCTAGGGGCCTCCACAGAGTTTAATCTGGCACTGCGCCACTTTAGGTGGCGCAGGAGACACAGGAAGAAACCATAAGCATGCACATGGCTCCCATTTTATGGGCATTTGCTGCTAGATTAAAGAACGCACAGTGGGATGTCAGACCAGTTTGTGCTGGTGAAGGAGCATGTAATGCTTTAAATTACACAAGACCTACTTTCTTAGTTGCTCCCTACTCCTTCCCCAGTTCTAGTCTACCTGATGAAGATGGGTTTAAGACAGGGATGGGGAACCTGCGGCCCTCCAGATGCTGCTGAATTACAACTCTCATCTTGGCCATGCTAGATGATGTGCATCAACTACATCTGGAAGGCCACAGTTTCCCCATTCTTCCCCTACAGCTTCACATAAACCACCTGCCTCTTCTCTCCTTGACCTTTGTTTTCTTGAATCTGGGAGGCTCAAGGTGCCAGTTGTTTATGAAACCCCAGTCTGGTATGACCCCCTTATTTTGACCAGGAGAGGGAGGGAGGGTAGATTCCTCTTTAGCCCCCACCCCAGGTACTGAATTTCCTATTTTCATTGTTTGTTCATTCAGTCTGTCTACTTGGCATCAGGCCACCAGCCGAGCAAAGGAACCTCACTGTGATGTTCTAGCAAAGGGGAAACTTGTTAATCACTCCCTTGCTGTGAAACATTTGGCCCTAGTTTCTGGTGTGAATATGTGACATTTGTAATGGGCAGGGCTTTGATGTTGAGCAGATGTAAAGAAGAGCTGGTCCTTGCCAAGCAGCCACCATTCTCTAGTCTGAAACTTCCATCAGCGCACGTATGGGCAGAGGGCAGCTGGAGCTGCTGTCCCATCTTGTATCTTTCTGGCTGGAGGCAGGAGGCCAGAGCTTTACAAGCAAGCAGGCCTGTTTATCTTCTGTAATTTTGCAAAGTTACTTGCTTTGGAATTTGGATTCCTGGATCCACCTTCCTAGATGGGAAAAATAGTGTTGTCCAAATTGGATAACTGGACAGAGCTGTCAACACAGACCACCACAACCAGACATCGCGGCCAACATTAGAGCTGATTCCTAGGTTACTTTTTTGTTAGCTTCACACTTCACACAACTACCACACTTTTAGAAGACATCTGAAGGCAGCCCTGTTTAGGGAAGCTTTTAATATCTGAAGGACTATTGTATTTTAATATTTTGTTGGAAGCTGCCCAGAGTGGCTGGGGAAACCCAGCTAGATGGGTGGGGTATAAATATGTTATTATTATTATTATTATTATTATTATTATTATTATTACAAAAATGCTAAGAGTGGAGTCTTGTGCCTGTTTACTTGGAAGCAACTCCATGGGGCTTACTCCCAGCTAAGCACGCATAGGAGACTGCAGCCTTGGATGCAATCCGGTACTTGAGGGACATTGACTAAGGAGCTATAGGATATAGCAGAAGCCCTGTGACACTGGTGGAGCATTTAATAGGACACCATAAAAGGGACGTTGCCACAATTGCTTGGATATTCTGGCAGGATGTGCCACTGGAACAGCTCCTGCACTGGCAAGAATCTGCTGGCAGAAAGGCTAAAAATGGGTCAGAATCGTGGATGGGAAGGGGGCAGACCAGGAGACGAGCACACATATGCCATATCATACTACAGAAGAGGACAGACTTCCAACTTGTGGGACTTACCCCAAGAACCACCAACTAGAACAACGTACAAAACTGATAAATGTAGAATTGAAGGGCACGGTGACACCTCAGAGCTGCTGCTGTGCCCAGGAATGTGTTCAATGTGCCAGAACTGAGCTGCATTCACATTCCTTCTACATAAAAACCCGTTCCTGGTTGCCCCAGACTTTAGCGAACTTTAAATGTGTGGTGTCTACGCAGTCTCAGAGAAGAAAGTGCTATTCAGCTGAGTGGGGCTTAAATTACTCCCAGTTAACATAGCTTGTACTTTGGCTCTGATACAACCAAACTCAAACCTACCAACAGATCCTGTCTGCCAATCCTCATAGGGATCTGTGCCCTGGTCTCTCAGTGACAGAAATGGGAAGACTCATCAATCAATCAGCAGTACCTTTTAGGGACTCAAAAGAGCTTGATAAGATCCCAGAAACAGGTTTAAAGGTTTCTTCCTATGGTCCCCTTAACTGGCTTATGTTAATCAGCAGGTTCCACCCACAGCACTTCAGTGGGTTGGGAATGGGCGGGGTATAATAATAATTTTATTATTATTATTACTATTCCTCCCACGCTGCATATATAGCTTGGCCACTGTGCTAACGGTTCCTCAAAGAGCCTTCCCGTCTTTTAACCCAGATGGAAACATTGTAACTTCATAGACATTTGGGTATGGAGCACCCCATCCTGTCTTCTTCAGCCCTGATGCGAAAAACATCTGCAGCAGGGAAATCCAGCCGCGTTTTGTCATGGGGTGTTTTTGGGGGGTGAGGGAAGGAATGAGTGTTTTCTGCTGAAGCTGTAAGAAAAGAATGAGATCTTGCATTTGTCATATGGAGCCAGTGCCTCATCCAGATGTGTAGGAGGGAAGGAGCCCCGTGTCTCTCTGCACGTGCTCAGTACAGAGGGCAGCCCAGCTCCTCTGCTCAGCAGGCAAGAGTCTTGCCCTTGTGCTGCTTCTATACCGCATAGCCAGAGACAAAGGGAGAGGGCCAACTTGGAAGAAGCAGCAGCAGCCAGCTAGGGGCTCCAGCAAGCAGCAGGCAGCCCACTTCCGTCAGCTAGGTCAGGCAGGACATCCTGGGAGAGAGCGCAGTTCCGGTACCCCAGCTTCCGTTCCCATAAGGTCCCATGGGGACAAGGGATTTATGGCTCCCAGCTGGGGAGCATGTGCTGACTTGCCTGATTGCTCACACATTTCTTGCTTCCTTTTGAGGGATACAATCAATTAACTCTTTGTTATTTCCTTGCTTTGGGGAAGGGGCTGCCTCAGGGAGAGCTTATGCACAAACAGGTGCAGAGCAGCCTTTGGATGGCTGGTTTGGGGTTTAGCAGGAGGCTGGGCTGAGCGCTGGAACCTGCTTCCCGTGACAGGATTGATGCAGCCCTGGGGCAAATGCCTCCAGTTAGGCCTGAGGAATCCTCCTTCAGCAAACAGTGAATGATGGACTGAACCAGGATAGAAAAGTGGAACTGCTTGGAAATGTGGGGTGTATGGGATATTAGGAGAGGGATAGTACCTCTGGTGCGGGACACATCATGCTCCTTCTGAGTTAGTTTGTCCGCTTTTGGTCCCCACCCTGCACTCAGCTCTCACCTGTGGTGCCTAGAAGCTGTCGGCATGTGACAGCAGCCACACCCCGGGAACGGCTTCGATTGGCCGGCTAAACCAGGTGAGGGGAGCCAATGGGTCTCAGACCCGATTTAGGGACTTCCCCTGCATGTGAAAACAGGCTCTGGTGGATTGAATGGATGAGACCGATAGTGGGTCCAATGGTCAAGAAGGCAGTTTCTACAAGTGCTGAAGAGGGGAGTGAGGGGCAGATGGGGTTTGTCAAACCTGGGAAGGGAGCCCATCTAGGAGAAGGAAAACTCTGACCCTAAACCTCTGCTGCCTTGTGAGATATCTTCAGGAGGAGAAGAGGCTATGGAGTAAATAAACCCTACACAGATCAGGAGGGGTGTCCTTGGATGGCCTTTTGTATGCCTCCTTCCAGCAACTCCTGCAGCCCAGCTGGTGCCAGATGACTTGCTCTGCTTTCCTTTGGACCACATCAGTGAGACTGAGAGGAGGGTCTTGTTGTCTGAGCAGCCCAGGACCTCCACACACGCTGTCCAGGCTTGTGCCCCAGGGAGGTCACTTCAGGGCTGCTAACACAGCGGTTAGAATTTGCCCCCAGAGGCACACTCCATTGTCTCTTGAGACAGATGGATGCCAACAGACAACAGCTTGGAACTGTTTGCTGCCTCTTGGCAAGAATCACATAAGACCTTGGCATCTTGGGGTTAAAGAAACATCATGGCTAATAAGATGCTTAAGAATGTGGAATCACATTCATGACATTATTGGAAATGCTGGATTACAGAAATGCCAAAATGTCTCTAAGCGACCAAGATCTTAATAAACAAATGCTGGAAAAGTAGAATTCCCAAGTTACAATTCTATCATTAGATTATAGACACCCATAAGGATAGGAAAATTCTGTTTTAGCCCCTGATAAAATAGGGGTGGTGAACTTCAAGCTTGAGAGCTGAACGTGGCCCTCCAGTCCTTTCTATCAGGCCCTTAGGACTCTCCCCAGGCCCAGATGCACATGCTGCCCAGGGCGGGCATGATCCTGAAGGGGGTGGGGCGCAGAGGGTGCCCTCCAATGCGCCACAGTTCAGGATAGGAGAGAGGCAGGGAAGCTGCTGCTCACTCTCCTGCTCTCTGCAGCCGGGTCAGACATAACCCAGCAACGGAGCTGCTGCAGCCGGGTGCACCTCACCACGGCTGAGGAGGGCTGCTGCCGCAGGGCACAAGGTGTGCCCTGCCATTTTGTCACCCCCCTCAGTCATGACACCCGGGGTGGGTTGCACCCACCGCACCCCCCTTCCTACGCCTCTGCCCAGGCCACACACCTCACACTCTCTCCTCAAGTGCATTGGGCTGGAATGTGTTCCTGAACTCTGACAATGCCCCTTGCTTGTCCTTGTGGAGGACTAAGATGTGCATAGACATCACTGACTCTTCTATGGCTGGAAGGTAATAAGAGTCATATACAGTGGTACCTCGGTTTTTGAACGTCTCCGTTTTCAAACAGTTCGGTTTTTGAACGCCGTAAACCCGGAAGTAAATGCTTCAGTTTTCGAACAAGCCTCGGACGTTGAACATGCTACGTGGCTTCTGTATTGAGTTTTCCGGATTGAGGCTTCTGTATTGAGTTTTCAGTTATCAAACATTTCGGAACACGAATGGTCTTCCGGAACGGATTACATTCGAAAACGGAGGTACCACTGTAGTTGTCTGACTGGTTTTTTGCCTCTGGCTCAATCTACCCTGGAATGTGATCCACATAAGGTTGCCTATGAGGGAATATGTCTCTCAAGCAAAACAAAACAAAAAGTATAAAAGCTATTAAAGTTGTACAGAGAATGGTTTTTTAATTTCTTCTTTTCTTGCTGCTGGCTCTCCAACTCTTCCTCACATGCTCCCTCCCAGTTCTGGCTGGATAACCCATGAACTTTATTAAAAAATGCTAGGTATGCAAGGAAACAGAAATCGGGATAATGGAACTTCTCTTTGGTAGCCAGGTGGACTGGAGGAAACAGGCTGAGATAAGTGCCTCTCATGGGCTGTTGCCAACTCTCCATTGCAAACTGTTTATTTTAACATGTTGGCAAGAGGCAACACCAACCCAAGTGGCCAGCATTGTGTTAATGGCATTACTGTATTTGTTTTTGTGATCCTTCACATTGTTATAACAACATTAATGCATTGCCCAGTCAACAAATGGTGTGATTCTAATAGCATCAGTGTCTGCAAATTTATATGACTGGGATATTTATGCATGCAATTGTGCACCAGAAACAGGTTGCAAGTGCAATAAAAGACAAGGTGTTGGAAAGCTGAACAAATTGGCTACATGGGATACCCCTTACCATTACCACCACAGCAGCAACCAGCAGGATATAGAATTCAGGAGTATTTCCAAATCTGAGCTGAAAATTCAATTTAAAAAAATTAAAACTGATTTTAGTTTTGAAGGGTGCTTTTGAAGGGTAGGTTTTGAGTCTCCTTGGTGACAATATTATCTCTTTATACATTTTTATACTGTTTTTCAAATTGGCTTTACTTTTGTTTTAAAGGATATTGTTTTATATTGTACATAGTGTGCACCACTTAGATATTTGTGAAATATTAAGCGGCTTAGAAATGCTTTTAAATAAATTGCAGTAACTTGCCCAAATGGTCATTTTTATACCACCCACAGCAAACACAAAACCCAAGCAGCATCCAGCATTGAGAACATTGTGGTGGTGGTGGTGGTGGTGGTGGTGGGGAGTATCAAATTAGGTGATGTTGTGGAGGTAAAAGGGAGAAGAGACACTAGTCTTGTCCCACTGGTCCAGTTCTGGCACTAAAAAGGTAAAGGTAAAGGGACCCCTGACCATCAGGTCCAGTCGTGTCCGACTCTGGGGTTGTGCGCTCATCTCGCTCTATAGGCCGAGGGAGCCGGCGTACAGCTTCCAGGTCATGTGGCCAGCATGACAAAGCTGCTTCTGGCGAACCAGAGCAGCGCACGGAAACGCCGTTTACCTTCCCACCGGAGCGGTACCTATTTATCTACTTGCACTTTGACGTGCTTTCGAACTGCTAGGTGGGCAGGAGCTGGGACCGAACAACGGGAGCTCACCCCGTCGCAGGGATTCGAACCGCCAACCTTCTGATCAGCAAGCCCTAGACTCTGTGGTTTAACCCACAGCGCCACCCGTGTCCCTGATGTTCTGGCACTAGGCAATGCTATTTCTCCCCAGGAATGGAAAGAAGAGGCAATGGTAGGGAGGGTGGTGGAGCAGTGGAATCCCCCAGCCCCCAAAATAACAACACCTGATAGCATCATGCCATTAGTAGGGCCTACTACCAAATGTTAACCCTCTGCTTTGATCTAGGAAAAGAGCTCTTGTAAAAGCATACCTTGGTCTCCCCCTCTCTGTTTTATCCTCACAACAGCTAGGCTGAGGTGCAAGGCCACTGTTAGCTTCATGGCCAATTTAGGGCTTAGAATCCTGGTCTGCCTGAACCTGATGCAGCCCTCTAACCACTACACCGCACTGGCTAGAAAGCAACAGTGAAAGTTCCCAAATGGGGAAAAAATATTCTTTTACTAATGAATTTCCGGTGTTGCATGGGAGGTGGGGTGGTTGGGCAGGGAACGTGGATAATATGGAAGCTCTCACTGAGCCAAGAGATGTGTAATGACATCCTCTGGCCTTGGGAAGCAAAGTAATTGCTGGCCAGAGTTGGACGGACACCTGGAACATGTCAGTGTCCTGCTTCCCAGACCATCCTGAGCTCTGACCCAGAGAGAGGTCCTTTCAGAGCTTGCGAGCGAAGGCCTTTCAACTCTCCTAGCCATCCTAAACGATGGCCCCTCAAATCCATTAAACCACACTGACTCTAAAGCTCCTGAGCAGGCTACGTTATTTGTGACCCGCCAACCAATAATCGGATCACTGGCCACTGGCCTACCAGAGGCATGATTGCCACACCCACCCTGTTTTTGTGATCCTGGGCAGAGCACACCAGCCTTGTAAATAAAACATCAAAAGTTATTAGCTTTCTTTTATTTTTCCCTAATCTGCTGGGGGCTGGCAAGTGAGGGACAGAAGGCTGCATTTCTCTGCTGGATGCAGAGGAGGGGGCATCCCTCTTGGTTTCTACGGTCAGCGCAGGGTGGAACAGAGTGCTCTGTGCCTCCTCCAGCAGCAATCTTGCTTGTCTGTATTTCAGGATAGCTCTTAAATACAAAGTTGCCATATACAGGATGGTCCACATCAGCAAGGCGAGAGTGGGGGGTTCTTGTCATCTGGGCAGCTCAGGACCTCCATACACACTGCCCAGGCATGCGCCCCAGAGAGGTCACCTTGGTGTTGCTAACGCAGTGAAAACAATGCAGGAGACAGCAGTTGCTGGTCCCTGGGGCCATCGTGAGTGCTGTGATTCTCCAGAGACACACTCCTTTGCCCCCCAAGACAAACAGATGCAAACACCATGCATGGCTTGGAGGACGGCAGTTGGCTTAGCAGGCCTGTGTTCTGCTCCAGGATCACCACAGCAAGAGAACATAGGACGATGTCAAGCAGCTTGGTCAGTAGTTATCTGGGTCTTCCTCCCCCCTCCCCTTTTTGAAGATGGGGACACCATTTGCCCACCTCCAGTCTGCAGGGACCTCACCTGTTCTCCAAGAATTCTCAAAGATCATAGACAAAGGCTGTGAGATGACATCCGCAAGCTCCTTTAGTATCCTTGGATGCAGCTCATCAGGCCCTGGAGATTTGAATTCCCTTACTACCTCTTTTCCTATCATGGGCTGCAGCTCCCATAATTTGTTCTGTTATCACCAGGTTGGACATCACTTTCCTTGTGGGTGAAGACAGAGTCAAAGTAGGTGTTGAGTAGTTCCACCTTCTCTCTGTCACCCAATAGCATTGCTCTGTCTTCTCAGTGAAGCAGCCCTACCACTAGCTTGTTCTTTCTCCTACTTCAGACACAGCCAAAGAAACCATTTTTATTATTTCTAACCTCTCTTGCAAGCCTGAGCTCATTCTGAGCTTTAGCCAGCCTGACTTTCCCCCTGCAACTGTTGGCTACTCATGTATAATCCTTTGTGATTTCCCCTTTCTTCCATTTCTTATACATGCCCTTCTTAACTCTCAGCTCATCTGGAAGCTCCTTATGCAGCCACACTGGTTTCCTTAGATGCCTCCCACTTTTCTTTCTTGTTGGTATTGTGTGCATTTGGTCCTTCAATATTTCTCCTTTTGGAATCTCCCATCCTTCTTGGACTCCCTTCTCATTGAGTATTTCTAACCACAAGATCACACCCAGTAGCTCCTTCAGCTTTTTGAAATTGGCCTTCTTAAAGTCCAAAGTGTGTGTCTGACTACGCTCACAATTTCCCCTTACCTCTGTATCCTGAAACCCAGGAGAACATGATCACTTCCTCCCAAGTTTCTGAGTACCGGTAATTTCACTTTGTCCATCAGTTCCTCCCTATTGGTGAGGACCAGGTCCCAGTCATGAGTTTATAGTGGGCTTGGAGTCCACCATGCCTGCATTGTGCCCTGCCGGGTGTGCAACAGTCAGCATCCAGACAGGCAGGAGAAAACAGGAACTTTACCAAGCCCTAAAAACAGGCTGCTCCACATGTCATGTGAGCTTTATTCAGACTGGTGGGTCAGAAAGGGTGAAGACCTAGCCTCCCTCTCTCTCAGTCCTGCTTTTTCCCAAGCCTCAGTCGTCAGGTCCCCACCCAGACTGAGTCAACAGCATGTGTTTGAAATGTCACATGGAAACCGCGTCTGCCTCCCAAGTCCAGGAGGGCTGTTGCCTTGGATTTGGTCCTTCTCTCCTTCTCTCTCTGCTCATTTCTCTCTGTGTTACTGTGATGTGTTAGGAATGTTATAAAAGATGACACTGGGTCTCTGTGAGACTGTCACTTGAGGGGAGACCCTGCCTTGTGTCTCACCAAGGGTCCATCCAGATGGCTTTAATTTCAGTGATCCGGGGAATGATGTTTTATGGCATGACACTGTTTTATGTTATGTCATAAAAACAGGAATTGAACAGCTGTTTTTGAAATTCTTCGTGAGATGATGGAATGCATATGATTCAATGCTGGACCTGATAGTTCTTTGACTGGGATATCTGAAAAGCTCCTTGAGGATGTAAGATGGGTGTGCTTTTTAAAGCAAACCTCTAAAGGATATATACATTACAAGCAAGTTTAAAAGGCATTCCCTGTCCCCAGAAAACCCTGGGAACTATAGTCCGGAAGTTGAGTGGTAGTGGTTAGTGGTTCCCAACAGAGCCAGTTTTAAAAATGACTTTATTTTTCAGTTTCATAAAAAAAAATATAACAAACAATCCTGGTATATCCCTATCCCCCAAGAAACATTCCCTGCATATGCAATGTATACAATCAAAAATTAAGCAGATTTGTATAATAGTTTAAAGTTGAATGCACCAGTTAAGTGTCTCCATCCTAACAGATTGTCTGAGATACAGGTAGGTAGCCGTGTTGGTCTGCCATAGTAAAAATAAATAAATAAATAAATCCTTCCAGTAGCACCTTAGAGACCAACTAAGTTTGTTCTTGGTATGAGCTTCCGTGTGCATGCACACTTCTTCAGATACCTTCAGATTGTCTGAGAGTGAGCCATGAGTTGGTGGTGATGAGACAGCATTGTCCTTTCCTTTGTATTGAATAGAAAAATGTGCTTTATTTGGTCTTTGTGTTTCTTAGTGCTCCAAGACGCTTTGTTGGTTTCTCCACAAGAGCTCTATGCCATAGAACTTCTGGAGCATCTGCTTTCCAATATTGTGTTAATCAGTGTCTAGTTGTACACGTAGAAAAGATTAGTTCTTATGGCCATCTAACAACAGATTTAGTAAAGCTAGGCACTGATCAGGTTGTATCATCTGTTCTGTAATAGACAAAACATCTTCAGATACCATTTCCCAAAATAACTGTACTCTGCATGAGCATTATCAATACAAATGAAAGCTGTGTGCAGGAGAACTTCCAGGTGCAGGGCTTGCATCAGCACCCAGCATCCTTGGGCAGCTGCCAAAGCCTCAGGATGTTGGCGCTTTGCCCGGGCCTCACTTTATTTACTGCACTCTGAATGATGCCAGGCTGATGAAGCTACCCTCCCTATTAATTACCCACAATGCCCTTGACCTGGCATCATTCTGGGGCATTGTAGTAAATTAAAGGGGGTGTTGCCAGCACAGCCAGAAAAGCCCTGCAAGGCCCCCTAGTAGAGGGGCCCACCAGAGGATGCATTGTCTAGGGGCCCCTCAAGCCTGAAGTTGGCCGTGGGCCACAAGACACAAGTATTGCAAGGAGTTCTATGTGCCTGGGTGCAAAACGGTGTGGCTGGAGGTTTGATGTGGACAGACTACCACCAGTGCATAAAAGCTGGCGCTGATTGCCCATGTGTTACCAGGCCAGGTTCAAAGTTCTTGAATTAATTTGCAATGCTCTTAAAGACTTAGGTCCAGGGTATCTTCTTCTTCTTCTTCTTCTTCTTCTTCTTCTTCTTCTTCTTCTTCTTCTCCTTCTGCGATCACTCGTAGCTGAGTAAGATTGTCTTCCATAAACACGGTTTTAACAATGAGTCCGTAAGTGACTGTAGAGGCCAATTCTGGATCCACACGTCCTAACCACCTGGCTCCTTATATCCCACCCCAGTCACTGATCTCTCTTGGTGGTACCCTGAGGCTCAGGTCCATGGTTTATAACTGCCAGAAGCCATGCATGTAGTGGGCCCCAGTCTGTGGATCTGCCTCCCAGCTGAGATTAGACAGGCCCCCTCCTTGCTGAACTTCAGGCACCTGACACAGAAGTTCTTGTTGTAGCTTGCATTTCAAGGCATTGTTTGGTTTTATAGTAATTCTTTATTTTGTTGTTTCATTTGTACTATCATTTATTTTTAAGCACACCACTTAGAAAAGCCAATGATAAAGTGTTATTCTGTACTGAACAAATAAATTTGGTCTTAAACGAATAAATTAACCATGTATGACACCTTGTGTTTTTAAATGCATTGCTCCTAGACTTAAGTACTGGGCAAATGAGCCATTCAAATTCAAATCAACCAGGGAACAAACAGAACAGCCCTTTTAGCGGGAGTGTAATGATGACTCCAACAATCAAGAGCTTCTGTCCCCAGGACATCAAAATTTAAGGAAGCCCCTGCAAGGAAATTTAAGGAAGCCTCTGGACACTGGCCAGACAAAGAATGGAAGCAGGAATACACATTTGCCAAGTACTGCGTCAAATGTTTTTTACATGTGCTAGAAATAATGGTTTCAGCTGCAAAGAAGCAACAGGAGCTTCAGGGAATGGATATCAGCCCGGGAAGATTTGAAGTGAGCTGGGAATGAAAGACATCAGGGTGTTAATAGTTGCAGTCCTGGCCACTTTGTTTGACTTGCTTATGTTCCACCTCCATAAAATTCCCTGTGTGCTGCCAGCTGGATGCAGCATGCCTTGCCTGCCTTGCTGTATAAAATTGCTGCAAGTGCAGCCCTCCCCACAGCTGCAGGCCCTTCGTCAAGGACTGGTTGCATTTTGCACAGGGTGGAATGCAGTTCTTGCATTTGTACATGAGAAATGAGGATAATGCACAATTTCATGGATTAATCACTTAGATTATTTGATTATTAGTGGGTCTGCAACTGAAAAAAATATTTTCAATACAAGCCGTTGCAAAAGTTATAGGTGGCAGGCACCAGTCCTTCTCCTAGGAAGGAATGAGACCTGGGACTCAGCTAGATTGGTAAAAAAAAAGTGTTTCATATGTGATTTATATTAAAGATTCTGAGTGGGGCATAAGTTCCATTGGGCCCAGTGGGACTTCTTAGTAATTGTTTGTGACAATTTTTCCATGTTCAGAGGACAGCTAATTTCTGCTTCATAGAAATCAGGCTCAGATTTGTCCTCTGAACAGAGAAACATTGTCACACGTTCCTTGGGTCATATTGGGGAGAAATAGTGGTGATCCTGATGTTGCTGGATTCCTGCATTGCAGGGGGTTGGACTAGATGAACCTTTGGGTCCCTTCCAACTCTACAATTGTATGCTTCTATAACTCCCACCAGCCCCCATCCAGCAAGGCCAGTAGGCAGGAAGCTCTGGAGGGCACCAGGTGCAGGAAGGCTGGGAATGCAGAAGGTACAACTGCAGGAGATTAGGAAGGGATAAAGGGACCTCCCTCTTCACAATGGCCTTTTAATTTAGGGTTACCAGACGTCCCCGGGAAACGTGACAGCAGCCAGCCTGGTAGCACAGTTGGCTCTGGCTGACTTCAGGAGCTGCTTGCTGCCATGGCGCCCGCCATTTCCCCCCATATGATGTGAGGTAGGTGGAGCTAAATTGCAGGTATACAGTATGGTTAGAACACAATATTGAAATGGCACTGGCAAGATTCTGTCTGTTGCCACATGCAAGAAGCAGCACCTTTATGCTTGAGACTGAAAAAGGGTTCCCCACTCTGGCAACAGAAACTTATTTTTCTGTCGAAATAAATAAATTAAAAATTAAAAAATTGTCCAGTAGCACCTTAGAGACCAACTAAGTTTGTTCTGGGTATAAGCTTTCGTGTGCATGCACACTTCTTCAGATACACTGAAACAGAAGTCACCAGACCCTTATATATAGTGGGAGGGTGGGGTGGGGTTTTATTTTTCTGTGTTGATCCCATAAGCCCAACCGAAGAAACTAAGTGTGCATGCACACGAAAGCTCATACCAAGAACAAACTTAGTTGGTCTCTAAGGTGCTACTGGAAGGGGGAAAAAATTATTTTGTTTTGACGAAGAAACTAAGAACACTTTGCCTTCCTTGTAGGAAAAGTAAGAAAGATGTGTGCTCACCTTTCATAGTAACTTAAAAGCTGCCTTATGGACAGTTTGCCTACTTCAATACTGCCTGCACTGACTGGCAGCAGCTCTCCAGGATTTCAGGCAGAGAACATTCCCCGCCGTGCCTGGGGGTGCTAGGGATTGCATGTGGGACCTTATGCATGTAAACGATGGCTGAGTGGGAAGGAAGCGGGTGGTCGGGCGCAGCCGTAGTATCCTCCTGTCACCGTTTTAGGATCCTGCTTTGAATGGCTATAAAAGCATCACGGCTCATTTGTACAGTATCTGTGAAAGGGTGGGACTTGCTTTCAAGCTCCCCCCTCCTTCTGATTCCCAGAGGGTGGGGTGGGGTGGGAGGTATGCAGATGCTCTGGTGGTCAGCGAGGTCTGGGAAAGATGCCCGGTGACACGTGCAGCGCATTAGCTCTGGCAAAGGCAGCAGCTGCAGAGGACGATCCCCCGGACGCCTTAGGGGTGGAAATGGCGCTTGGCCATCTGATTGGAAGAGGTGCCTGTTCTCCCTCCCTCCTCTCCCTGCGAGGTGACTCATCACAGAATCCCATCCTCAGCTCCTGTGCAGGATCCAGGAGAGGCCCTTCGTGGGGGAAGAGAGAGCGAAAGGCGGGGGGGGGGTGTCCTAGGAGATGACGAGGGGAAGTGTAAACAAACACACCAGTAACCATGATGACTTCAGGCTGGGAGAGTGGGAATTGAGAAGGGGTCGACACCAGGGCGGGTGCTTCCCCCACCCGCCCTCCTCTTCTCTCTGTCCTTTGGAAAACAGGAGCAGCAACAGCAGTAACGGTGATCGCTGGGCAGGGAATAGAAAATGGCATGGTGGCACCAGGGCAGATCTGGTCACCTGGCAGGAGAACTGGGCCAGGTTAGGGACCCACAAAGCAACAAGCAGCCTAGGAGACACATAGGGTAGCTCAGGCTTGGGCAGAAGGCAGGTAGGAATCTCCTGGTAGGTCTCTGAGTGATTTGTGGCAGATAAGCAAGGGAGGGGTCAGAGCTCAGTGGGAGCGCATCAGCTTTTGTTAAATTCTCCAGTGAAATCCCATCTGGGCAATGCATCAAAGCAAAAGATCCGGGGCTGGCACTGCTGAGATGCATGGAATAACAACAGGAGAGAGTGTTTTTGAGCATGCATAAAGTGCCTTTTGGTCTGCACTGAGCTACTGTTATATTACTTTTGAAAACAACAACACAAAACGTATAATTGACATGCTTTTAAGACTGGGCTCTGGTGCTTCCCGTCGAAGAGTTGAGCCTGCATCTCTTTTGTTAGAATGTAATGATTCCAAGCCGCAGTGGTACAGCTTCATCTCTGCAACTTTGCCAGGTCTAGTAGAAGGGGACCCTGTCCACTTGGGGCCCAAACAACATGCTTTTCTCATGAAGAAATCAAAACTAAAATGGGTGATGGGGACAGAGGTGGGCAATGCAACTGGAGACTTCAGGACTTCAGGATTTTTTAAATTTATTTTTTGTTCCCAGGATGGCACTTGTTGCAACAAATTTCATCTGAAAGCCATATTAGGGCCAACCACAATATTATGAAATAGTGTACAAGTTTTCAAGCTCTTCAGAACTCTTATTCGGGATAGGTGGTAAGCAGAGCAATAGGTCGACAGGAGAGAGAGGGAGGGGAAATGTTGGCTGATGGTAATCATCTGGAATTTTAAAAAATGCACAAGTTAACCTGGAGTTATAACAGCATCCATGACATGGGGGATCAAACCACAGAAACTGGTCTGATTGGGAGCCAGCCCTACCATTATGTAGGGAAGTAAGATAATTTCCTCAGGCGGCAGATGGTTTGGGGCAGAGAGCAGCAGCCATGTGTTAGAAGACGGAACTGTGCATGCCACACAGCCTGCCCTGCTCCTCCAGTCTAGCCTGTTGTCCTCAGCTGTGGAGGAGGAGCCGGACCCAGGGTCAGTGTTGAAAAAGCATTCAACTGCACTCCAAGGGGCTTCCTTGTGGCTGCCTCTGGACCACCTGTGTTTTGTGGGAGGGATTCAGAGCACACTGGGAAATTTAGGTTTGCGCAATGGAAATGGATTAAAGCTCTCTGTCGCCTTTGAGCAGCAAATCCACTTAAAACAACAACAGGCTTTTGTAACCACAAAGTAACCAGGGTGGGAAATGCATTAAAAAGTGTGGCGTGAATGAACGTTTAGCGTGTTTAGCATGTAGACGTGTTAGCACCCCACGAACAAACCAGGATGAATGCAGGAGGGATGTTCACTGTCAAATATTCTCTTTGCAAATGAATCAGAAGGAATGCTGAATAAAGACCAGATATAATCTAACCTCTGCATAAACTCTGTGTAAGTAAATGAGGATGAATGCATTTGGTTCTCATCTGGAGGAGAGCCAGATGTGGGATGGGGATGGGGAGGGGGGACAGAATCTTGTCTGACCCTGCTGCTTTCACTTTACCTTGAACCAGAATAGCACTATCTCATTACCTCTGAGAAGTTTATTTCCCTCCTCTTTATTTATAATGTAAAGTAAAGACACATGTAAAATAAATGATATATAAAATTATGCAGATGCTATAAATTAAGGCACATGGGCATACTTTTTGGGGTGGGGAAGGGACTGCAAGCATGACATAGATTATAATTTTAGGACTGGGAACTGGGGATAAATTTGCTGTCGTCCAGGGTCACCTGCTGCCACCCCCTTCCCTTTATTTCAGCTACGGCTGAGGATTAAACTGGGTTTGGTGGGTGGCTCATCAGAGGGAGCCATCATCCTCTGTGGCAGAGTCTAATTACAGGGCACACATCATCAAGGGGCCTGTTCCTGCTGTGTGATCTGCTCAGGGGAGGATCCAGAAAATCATCCAGATGGATATTCAGACAGCTGGCTCAAGAGCTAAGGCAACAGCCCACAATCGACTAGCCGGAGGAGAAAAAGCTGAGCAGCAAGTTGTGAGCGTTACAGATCCCTGCGTAGAAAAGAATGTGATAGCAGCCTACAAGGTTAAGAGTAAAACGTGGAACAATATAATTTTGCCTCCATCACACAAATACTAGTGATGAGCAGGAAAGAAGAGTCAGGCATATCTCTGAACAGCAGCTGCTGGGGTTTGCCAGAGGACCAGAGCACTGCTTTTTGTGGGTCCCGCCTTTGGGCTTCCCCTGGGCATCTGGCTGGTCACTGTGAGAACAGGATGCTGGACTAGATGGAGCTTTGGTCCCATCCAGCAAGTCTCTTCTTAGTTCTTTTGGGTCTTATCTCTCAGACTGCATGCCGTTTTATGAGCAGCCTTCCAAAAGCAGCTGCCCAGGATCCCAGGCTTGGGTTGCTTGGGTGGTCAAGCTGATCCTGGCCAGACAAGTTGCAGAGAGAAGATTGTTTTTTCAAGCTTGCAAATGACTGAAAGAGGCACAGTTAAAACTATTACATGGCATTTCCTGCCACTTTCTGTATTAAAATGGAGGATCTGACACATTAGTTTGAAACTCCCAACAACACAGAATCATTTGTCCAGGCTCAGACTACAGAGAGAGAAGCAACCAGAAGATTCAAACGTGGAAATTGAATGGCAGCACGAGAGCTGTTGCAATTAAAGTTCAGTGAACTCCCCTCAGCTTAATTCAGAATGGAGTTTGGTATTTCAAAAAAGATTTTGGAACTCCCTGGATCGTGCCAATGGGGGCGGGGCACTCCCATAGCCCCCACCTTCCTAAGCCCCTGGCCCCACAAAACTCTACTTTAAAACTCTGGCTTTGTCTTCTAATGGACTCAGAGTTGAGAGAGGGGCCCCTCCCACTTGCCCTCTGGCAGAGAGCCTCCTCTCTTGGGCTTTCCAAGGGCTCATCACCTTCCTTTTGTTCTCCATCATCCCATTCAATTTCCTGGCTTATCTTTTAACATTTGCTGAGTCCAGTGGTTCATTGTCTGGCACCCAGAAACTCATACCACAGGGGAGTCTGAAATTCATACCACAGGGGAGTGTGGCACCCACACACTCATAAGAAGACCTTCCCTTGTTGAAGGGCTTGTATACATCTCCCTGATCCTGATCCTGACCATGGACTAATGGTATGTTTCTGTCTATAGCTCTATTTCTACTTACCCCTGCAGTGCAATTATTTAACCACTAGATGTCCCTGTACATTGTGATGTACTATACTTGGAAAGGAGCAATGCATGGGAAAGAGCAGAAATTTATAGCTGAGGTGCTTAATCACATGTTCTTATAGATAAAAGAATTGTTGAACTGTAGGGTGGGAAGGGACCCTGAGGATCATCTAGTCCAACCCCCTGCAATGCAGGAATATGCAGTCCCATATGGGGATCGAACCTGCCACCTTGGTGTTTTCAGCACCACACTCATCTGCTGATCTCTCCAGTACATCCCATCCCCTCGTCCCAAATTAATTCATCACTTTCCTAAGCCAGTAGTGCTTTCTCAATATGTCCTAAAACTACCTGCAGAATCTGTTAGGGACAATATAGAGAGCTAAGGCCACATAAAGTAACAACAGCAACAACAATAGGTTGTAGCCACTGATTTTTTTTCTTAAAAAATATTTAGGGGTACACTCATTTTGACTCAAGAAAATCACCATTTTATAGTTCAAATCGGGGAAAATAAATACAGTAAATGGACAAAATTACAAAGATTCACAAAATGTTTAGGGGTTTGCGTACCCATGTGTACCCCCAGAAAAAAGCGCTGGTTGTAGCCAATGTGAGTCCTACGGTACTTAGAGCAGACCCCCAAAAAGTGATTACTATCTCAGGTTCATTGATTTCGATAGGCTTACATTCTGAGTAGAATGTAGTTCACTACCCTCCGAGTTGGCTAAGGTCATCCAGAAAATTCAAGGCTTGGGTGAAATTTGACATTTGGACTTCTCAGCACACAGCTTGTTTTCTTAACCACTATCCTATTGTCAGGTGCAAGTCAGCAATAAATTACACAGAGTAAGTGATGTCAGTGGCGCAAAGTTGGTGACCAGAGAGCGGGGAGGGTGTACGCGCGCCAGGTTTTTTTTTGGGGGGGACCTGCCCAGCCCTTACCACCAGCACCGTCTGAGTGATGGCACCCCCACTGGAGCAAAGAGGGGCCACACAGAGCCGTCTGCCCATTGGCGCAGGGGGGAGCCTGGCTGGCTGACACAGCCCTTAGCTGGTGGAGAGGAGCACCGGGCTGGGCCACACTGGGGATGCCTGGTTTACGCCCCCTCAAAAATTGTGTGTCTGGGACCACAGCCCCCCCCCCCGGTACCCACCACACTATGCCCCTGAGTGACATTAGCTCTTTAATAGACGAAACAGGATCTGCTCAGGAGTGCCAGGCTGAATGAGCACAGCAACTCTTCTTGGGTAGGTCTTGCTCCTATGAGGCAGTTGTGGAGACTGAATGTCCCTGCCTTCCCACAGCTGCCTGAGACTATGCTGACACACCTGTCTTTGCTCGTCCCTCTTCATACTTCTGGTTCTGGGAGAGCAGTGGGGAAGGCAGCTCATCCGGCAGGAGGGAAAAACACCCTGGCCATGAGTGCAGGGATGGGGAAGTGTGGCCCTCCAAGTGGGGCTAGACTCCAACTCCCATCATCCCATTGGCCGTGCTGGCTGGGCCTGATGGGAGCTGGAGTCCAACTATGTCTGAATGTCCACAAGTTAACCCACCTCTCCACTAGCACTGTGCCATCTTGAAAGAGCCCGAGGAGTCTCCCCAAACTCACACTCTCCTCCTTGTCCTGTAACCGCTGTTATTATTCAATGGCGCCAGCTCCATCCCCCATCAATACATTTTTTGGCAAAGGCACAGGGATAATTTTTGTGTATTTCCCCATATTGAAAAACTCAGAACAATGTACAGAGGAAATGAGAGAGGGAGGCCCTGCCCAGCTGAAGCGGTCGAACCAGGCAAACAGATGGCAGGAGGGGGCAGGGTGTTACGTGCCCTCAACACCCTGGCCTTGGCTGGTCGTTTGGGGTCAAGGAAGGGAGGTGTCCCATTAGGAGCTCAGTCCTTCCTCTTCCTAAGGGTCATGTCAGATGTTTGCTGCTCTAAGGTGAATATTACATGGGTGTGGTTTCATTCTCATCTCCCTACCTGCCCACGATGCAAATAGAAAAATTGCTGAGTGGGGACAGAGGCAGGGGGAAGCCCCATTGTGCAAGACTTTGGTCTGGACCTAAGAGCTCTACTTAGGTTCTGCAGCTCAGGCTCTATAGAGTTAGGGTTGGCGACTTTACAAATGGGTGCCATTCTTTTATCTTTAACAGCAACCTTTAGTGGGACAATTAATCAGGAAAAGCATTTTCCATATTTGCTTCCTTGCATCCTAAACACCTGCAGTTCAAGCTGCTGTTAAGGACACAGGAGCACGGCAAGCAGCTTTAAAAAGGGGAGGGGGAGTGGTAACCCTTTTAATGTGCATTTGTGCCAGAGTTGTCAGCCAAGCAGGGGGAAATGCTGTCTGGCCAACGTATTGACCTTTGGACCAGTTGTCAGAATGCACTGAGCAGAGTAGAAATCAGCTGCAACCTTTTCATGTGCTAGGACCTCGAAGACCAGCGTTCAAATCTCCACTCGAACCATGAAGCTCACTGGGTAACTTTGGGCCTGTCACTGTCTCTCAGCAGGGTTGTTGTGAGGATAAGTGTGTGCACCAGCTTGAGCTCCTTGGAGATAAAGGTGGGATATGAATGTAATATTAGCTGTGATAGCTCAGTTGGTAGAGCATGAGACTCTTAATCTCAGGGTTGTGGGTTCAAGCCCCACGTGGGGCAAAAGTTCCTGCATTGCAGGGAGTTAAGACTAGGTGACCCTTGTGGTCCCTTTGAACTCTGTAAGCCACGTGTGTGCACTAAGCAGCCAGGTTGCCAAGTTCATCTCCAACTAAAATGTGCACGACAGTTCATAGAGAGCCAGTGCAGCCTTCATCCACAGGTTCCATCATCATCATCGTTATCCTGTATCCCAGTAGTGATCTCAGTTCTCCAAGTGCCAGTCTCACCCATGCACAACCATAGAGTATCAGTCAAGGACAAAAGATCATGGGCCAGGGAGGAGGAACAACCCCTAAACAGCCTGATAACTGAACCTGCTCCATGGTCACAGGAAGCTGACGGACTGTTGGGGTGTGTAGAAGGAAAAGCAGGAAGAGGCAAAAGGGAACGGAATGGATTATCCTGAATGTGGGGAGTCCACACAGCAACATTTCGTTGCTGGACCCACTTGTGCCTTCCATCGGTTTGTATCTATCAGGGATAACCTCTGTTTCCTGGTATCTGTCATTGGTAAATCAGTATCCCTATCTTTCTTTTGGGAGACCCAGTATATATTTCTATGTATTATGTGTGTGCACAGTGTATGCCAGCTTCTTACCCGCCCCTTCCCTCCCAAATAGTTGTCAATCTATTGAGCAAATGTTGCTGAATGTGGTCAAGTAGCAGCTATTCTAGATTAAGTACAACCAGATCTGTTGTCAGATTAAACACCCTGTTAAACATTTTTATGTTTTAAAGAAGGAAATGGCTGTGGTCCGTTTACTCACACATCCTGTTTTAAAAGCCAGAGCTCGAGAGGCTATTGCACGTTATAGCAGATGGCAAGAAGTGACCTCCTGAACGTAATAATAAGAATGTTAAATTACAGAATAAAATAAATACGTTACAAAATGTTGTGTGAATAGTACTCAACCTAGGTATGCGGATAGGGATGTAATATTTATCTCTTGGCAGCATTTATCTCCTGCCCTTTAGCCAAAAGGGTTCTCAAGACTGCCTTACAAAAATCAGCACTAAGGCAGTTCCTGCCCTCAGGCTCACAATTTAGACATGACATAACAGGAAAGATGCCAAGGAGGGGAAAACAAACTCAAGCACATTCGTAAAGTTACATTTCTTAAAGGGCTTTGGGAAAGAGGCGCAAGGCTCTGGCAGGGTCCTCTTCTCAAATGCACACCCAGTGCGACCACACTGCTCGTGCGGCCCTCAATCCAAACAAAAAAGCAGCCATTTCCTTGTACGGCCCCCCAGCCAGTTTAGCCCTCCAAGGCCCAGGGCAAGTGTACCCAGCTGCCCACCTGCCTCGGCATGAGACTGCACCTCAGTGTTACCCCCTGATTGCTCTACTCAAACCTCTGCCATTGTTTAAATTTTCTGCTTTTTTACCTCTCAGTATTACTCCATCCCTGGTTTACTCACACCTCTACACTTGCTTGAAACTGCAATTTTCCTCTCAAATTCTTCCATCTTTGTTTAGTAAACTTCTGCCATTGTTTTAAACCACCACTTCCCCCTCTCAGTAACTTAATGGATTGCTGGAATGTGTTGTATGTAGGGCTGCTCTGAATATTGTTCTGAAACTTCCAGCTGGTTCACAACCCAGCAGCTGCTAGACGGTTAACTGAGATCCATTGATCATAATGTAGCTTGCCAGTACTAAAATATCTGTCCAGCAATAGACCAATTCGAATTTCCAGGCACAATTCAAAGTGTTGACCTTGACCTTTCAAATCTTCAACAGCCTGAGACCTACCAAGAGTACCTAAAAGACAGCATTTTCCCACATCAGCTTGCCCAATCTGTCAGATCAACCTCAGAAGCAATTCTTCTCTAGGCACTCACACCATCAGAGATCTGGTAGCAAAGGTCCAGAAAGAAGGTCTTTGCCATGGTCTTTCGTTGTCATTTAGCCTTGTGCCAGGTAAAGTCCTTTTTATGGACTATAGGTTTCATCTGAATTATGCTCCTGCTGTTGGTTGGAGATCTTGTGTTCATGGGAACACAAGACATATACTGATCTCAATCAGCCCAAGGCCTGGCTGAAGAGGAACTTTGTTACCTGGCATCTCAAGGTGTATAATGAATGTGCCAGGCATGCCTCCTTGAAGAGAGCATTCCACAGGTGGGAACCCACTGCAGAAAAGGCCCTTCCTCGTGTTGCCACCCTCTGGACCTCCCATGGAGGAGGCCTCAGAGGATGATCTCAGGGTCTGGGTCGGTTCATATGGGGAAAGGCGGTCGTTCAGGTATTTCTGCCGTAAGGTGGCCTGCTGCACTCAAGTGCGCAGGAGGGTGCTTTCCTATTTCCAATGCTGACATTCTAGTCAACTGCCAGTTCAGTTAGTCTTTGCATGTGAAATAGGGGGGGGGCATCTTGTCCTTTGCTTCAGGCAGCAATAATAAGTCTTAGGCTGGCCATGCCAAAGGAGCATTGCACTATGCACCCAATAACAGCCATAGTTCCATGGTAGAAGTAGAACATATATGCTTGGCCAGCAGAAGGTCCCAGGTTCAATCTCTGGCATGCCCAGGTAGGGCTGGGAGAGACTCCCTGTCTGAAACCCTGGAGAGATACTGCCAGTCCGTGTAGACAGTATTGAACTAGGTGGACCAATGGTCTGACTCCCTGTAAGACAGCTTCCTATGTTCCTAATTCTCTGGAATGGACAATTTATTTTATTTATAATTTTATTACGGTCAAAGACCAGCTTGAAAAGCACAACTGGGACAGCTTTCACAAGAATTAAAAATACATTTAAAACATTGTACAACAACAGTTTAAAGATTAAAATCTGAGATAAATGCATATACACATAAAGACCTAAAATTTGGGCTACCGTACAAATTGGCCCTGCCACCATGGAGGCCGATGTCTATATATATATGAGTAAAAAAATGTATGAAAACCACTAGTGAGTCCCTGTCAGGGAAAAAGGCAGGATACAAATAAATATAATTGTAATCATAGCAAGGATAACAACAACCATGGTTGAAACCGAGGTACGAGCCAAATTGCAGTGTTTTAACAAGACACTGAAATGCCCAGGAGTCCACACTCCTTGTTCCTATAGCAAAAATGCTCTATTAATATGGATGCTGCTGCCATGGAAGCCTGTAAGCTGCTCCTCTGGGACCACATCAGGCCCTCGATTCACGTCAACGTCTTCATTTGTTTACACATTTATGGGGTGAATCAGAGTCTGGGCTTGAGAGAAAAACTGGCAAGATAGGGGAGCTCTCTCTTGACTCACCTCTCTTTCATCCTCGGATAAATGGTCATGTAAACAAAGGCAGGGTTGTTATCTCTAGCATGCAGTGGTGTGAGCAGAGTTCAGAGCTCCATAAAGACCAGCAGCATCCTGTGAAATGAAACACGGAATCTTGGAATTCCTTCACTAGGAGACAGTAGATGTCTCAGGGGGCAACAATCCCTAGAACAACATGCCTTGGACTCTAGAGCAAGTAAAGGTGCCCTCTTAATGTCCACCAGAAAGGAGTGATATATCTCAGCACAGACGGCAGGGGAGTTGTGGGAGGGGGCCTGGTCATACACCCCATCTCTGAATGACCTGGGTTAAGGGCCCGACAAATCTGTGAAGCTGTTTCCAAGGCCAGCCTTAGCATTAGCCTACCATTAGATGCTAAGGGGCCGAGAGTGGCACCAGGTGTGAGAGGACAGAACTATGTGTGCCACATAGCCTGCCCTGTTCCCACTAAGCTAGCCTGCTGCCCTCAGTGGTGGTGCTGGATGCTGTCCATTGCGAGTCTTGAATTAGCATTCAGCTGCTCTCTGCTTGCCTTCTGTATGTGGAATGGGAGGCCTGGGGGACTCCCTCTCTTCCTTTGCCTCGTTGTACTTAGCAGAGTGTCTTGGACCAACCCTGGCGGTGCCAATGAGCACTTGTGCTAGAAATGCAAAATCTAGACGTAGCTTCAGAGCTTGAGGCTCAGGGGGCCTCAGTGGCGCAGAGGGCCTTCCATCAGTTTCGGCTAGTGGCCCAGCTGCACCCCTATCTGGACAAGGACTGCCTAACTACTGTTGTCTATGCTCTGGTAACCTCTAGGGCAAGACAGATTGAGCATATTACACTGATCCTGGCCCAACTTCACTGGCTGCCAATTAGTTTCTGGGGCCCAATAAAAGTGCTGGTTTTGACCTACAAAGCTTTAAACGTCTCAGGACCGCAATACTTCAAGGATTGCCTCTCCCCATATGAACTGACCTGGACCCTGAGATCCATCTTCTGAGGCCCTTCTTCGTGTGCCTCCTCCTTGAGAGGTCTGGAGGGTGGCAACACAAGAACGGGCCTTTTCTGCAGTGACCCCCCGTTTGTGGAATGCTCTCTCCAGGGAGGTTCAGATGGCACCTTCATTATATATCTTTAGGCGCCAGGCGAAAATGTTCAACCATCTGATGCTCTTTTAAATTTGTTGAAATATGGCAACCCTAGATTATTGGCTTGTTTCTGCTCATATTTTTATTATGTATTTTGTGTTTTTATATTGTATTTTATGTTGTGAATCGCCCTGAGATCTATGGATGAAGAGTGGTATACAAATTTAATGAAGCAGCATCAGCAGAAGAAGCTTGCAGCATAGTCAAAATAGCTACCGCCACATGGGGAGCTACTTCATGCAAACATATTGCCTCACAGAGCCTTCAATGTGTGTTTCAAAGGCATTGTTCCATCTCTCAACACGGAAGGGCCATAGTTCAGTGGTAGACCATCTGCCTTGTATGCAGAAAGCCCCAAGTTTAATCCTTGGCATCTGCAGGTAGGGAATGCCGCCTGCCTCAAGATCCTGGAGAGCTGAGGCCAGTCAGTGTAGGCAGTTTTCTATGTTCCTAATATGTGAATATGTGACATGTAAAGTTGGCTCATGTGTATGACCCTTATGTGGATGTTGGTAGCATCCAGCACTGACCTGCATATGTGGATGAACAGCCCTTCAAGCAGAACTCATGGGCACCCTAAGATGACATCACCTAACAGAGGTTAGGTCACAATGGAGCCAGTTCCCACATCTGCTACAAGTGATGAGAAAAGGAGAGGTGCAGGTGTGAGTGACACACAGCCCAGAAGCGATTTGGCCAGGCTGCTGTGCAGAGTCAGTGGCAGATGGACATGAAGGGCTTCTGCACATGACCTGCTTACTGCGCATTCATCCTGGAATTTAGACTGCATCTGGTCTTTACTGAGTGTTCATTCTGATGTGTTTGCAGGGTGGTTAGATGGCAATGAGCATTCATTTGTTTGCAGGGTGTCTACACATCTTCCTGTTAGTCATTCATTCATCCCAAACTTTCCAAGCCATTTCACCATCACTTTCCAAACTGCGAAAAGTCTGATTCTTGTTTAAAGAGGATTTGTTGTGCTAGGAGACGAAGCCCTTTAATTCACTTTAACTGCGCAAACTGAAAGTTCCAGCATATGCTTGTAACCTCCCTGCAAAATAGCAGGGAGTCAGTCTGGCAGTATCCCAAAGCCTGCTCTATGGGCTGCATACACACCATGCACTTAAAGCACATGACTTCCCCCAAAATTCCTGGGAACTGTGGTCCACCCCTCACAGTGCTACAGTTCCCAGCACCATTAACAAATGGCAGTTCCCAGGAGTCTTTGCAGGGGGATGTGCTTTAAAAGTATGGTATGTGTTGTTTGTTAGAGTCACAGGGTGTTATAGCACCTTGATTCCTGGGCCACACCTACTTTTTTGTGGGAAGACGACAATAGCCCTAGTCTAGGGTAAACTTGTTCAGAGCGGGTGCTTTCCCAGTATCAGGCACGACACTTGCATTCTTGACTCAGGGCAGGCTGTGGCGGGTTTCCTTACTTCCCCGCCATCCCCGTTGTCCCTTGGACCCCAGCCCAGTCTAACGGAAACGGGATTCTAAACATAAGACAAGATCCATTGTTTTCTTTTGCGGCTGATGCTTTCCTTTGAAGTCTCTGAAAGTTAAACACAGGCCGGCAGGCAAGTCAGTTTTGCAGGCATCCCAGCCGCTCTTCCTGATAAGGAAATATCAAGCTGCAGGAGAAGAGATGGGGGTTGGTGGATAATCAAGAGGATTGAGGCAGACAGTGAAAGGTTCTGGGCAGGCAGCGAGCTGCCAGTGTCGTCATCTGTGAAGGAAAGTTGTCTAGGCATGGATTATTTCTTTAAACTACAAGGAGGGAGTGGTTTCTCATTCTTTTGTAAGGCTTTTCCTGCCTACTGTACCTCTGTCTTGGTTCAGAGCAGTTCAGCCAGTGGCCAGAAACATTTACATTTGAACTCATTAATGGTTCCTCGTCATCCTGGGAAAAAGTGACAAGTGGGGTGCTGCAGGGATCTGTCTGGGCCTGTTGTTGTTCAACGTCTTAATAAACGACTTGGATGAAGGAATTGAGTTCATCAAGTTTTCAGATGACACTAAACTGGGAGGGGTAGCTAATGCCGCAGAATGCAGAATCAGAATTCAAAATGATCTGGGTGCAAGCGAACAAAATGAATTTCAATAGGGACAAATGTAGGGTTCTGCACTTAGGCAGGAAGAATGAGATGCACAAATATAAGATGGGGGTCACCTGGCTTACTAGCAGTACATGTGAAAAGGATCTAGGGGTCTTGGAGGACCACAAGCTTAACATGAGTCAACAGTGTGAAGCAGCAGCAAAAAAGCCAATGCAGTTCTAGGCTGCATCAACAGAAGTCTAGTGTCCAGATCAAGGAAAATGATAGTTCCACTCTATTCTGCCTTGATCAGACCACACCTGGAATACTGTGTCCAATTCTGGGCACCACAACTTAACAAGGATGTTGACAAGCTGGAAGGTGTGCTGAGGAGGGCAACAAAGATGATCAGGGGTCTAGAAGCCAAGCCTTATGAGGAATATTTGAAGGTGCTGGGTATGTTTGGCCTGGAAAAGTGCCCAAGCAACTCTGGACAGCTTCCAACACTTATAAAAACATAATAAAACTTCATACATTTAAAAGTTCCTTATACAAGGCTGCCTTCAGATGTCTTCTAAAAGTCGGGTAGTTCTTTATCTCTTTGACAACTGATGGGAGGGCGTTCCACAGGGAGGGCACCACTACTGAGAAGGCCTGGTTGCCTGTAACCTCACTTCTCACAGTGAGGGAACCCCCAGAAGGCCCTCAGAGGTGGACCTCAGCTTTTGGGCTGAATGATGGGGGTGGAGATGCTGGGTATACAGGCTGGGGCTAGTTAGTGTTATTTGTGCAGCACTTTTAATGCTAATCACAGTTTATCACGCATAGAAGAGGGTATGCTAACTAGTCTACCTGTGGTTAGCATTAGGATGGTGGGAGATGGAATGCCCATGTGAGAGAGAACCAGGTGCAACAAAGTTAACAAGTTCATGGGACATGCCATATCACCTAACCATGGTTGGGTGAGGGAGCAGTATTACATAGAATCCTAGAATGTACATCTGCAAGGGGCCAACAAGAAAACTGGAACTGTAGCTCATAAAACGGTACCAGTTGGACAACGTCATACAAACATAGGAAGCTGCCCTGTACTGGTCCACATAGCAAAATATTATCTATACTGACTGGCAGGGAACATGCCCAGTGCTGCATCCTTCTGCATGCAGAGCTGATGCTTTACTGCTGAGTTACTCTTCTTCCCAAACCAGTGGAAATGCAGCACAGCTTTGAACTGCTCTGTGAAATTCAAATGCTTGCACACTCTTTGTATATGTGTGATGGGTATGCACGCTAAGCTGTCCCCTCGCCTTTGAATCTTCTACCAACCATGGTAGCCACTGTCTTCTCAGCTTCCTAAGGGAAGCCCACTTTGGCTTTACCAACAAAGACCACTCTCCTCCCACCCCCACTTCTACTACCGGTACAGCCACGTCCTCACTCCCCTGCGCAGGGAGGAAAAGCGCATTGTGGGAAATCCAAGAGTCTGCGAGGAAACAGGCATTGTAAGGAGGAAATGACACACAGGAACTCTCTGTCTGCATTGTAGCACCTTCCAAAAGTCAATGGATTATTAGATTGGCCACCTGGCTAGGGAATTTGTTATTGCTGCTGCTGCTTTCAGGAGGTACTGTAAGTGCTCATTCTGCACAGTATTTACTGGGACTAAATGTGGCGGCATGGACTGAGGAAGCTGCTTTTCAGGTCAGACCATTGGTCCATCTTGCCCAGGATTGTCTACACTCATGGGCAGAGGCTCTCTAGGGTTAAACACCGTGGTCTTGCCCAACCCTACCTGAAGGTGCAGGAGACTGAAACTGGGACCTTCTGCATGCCAAGCAGATGATGTACCTCTGAGCTATGAACGCTCCTTTTGTTCCGAAGCAATAAGTGTCTGTCGGGAAGCATTTTGAAAGACAGAGCTGTCTTATACTATCTATTTTATTTAGCTGTATTGATTTATTTCAGCATTTATATACACACAATTAAGTATATCCCCTGGACAGCTCACCAAGTGAAAACAATAAAATACAAATACGATCAATTTACAGTGAAAACAATCAAAGCAAAAGCAGCACCAGCACAGAATTAGCACAACGCCAGTATAAAAACAATATTAAGCAGTATAACATCAATAAAAATAACACTAATCCAACAAGGGGGAAACCAAAACAGATATAAGAAGGCGGGGGTTATACACATTTAAAAATTAAAAGCACAAAGTTTCAGAAGCCTAGAATGTCTTCCCCCGGTACCGAAACACTCCCAATCTAAGTGCCAGCTGGGCCTGTCAGGTGAGAACTGGGTGCCACTACCAAAACGGCTCTGCCCATAGTGACAAAATTTGGGTTCAGCTTACTCCACTTTGGCATAGTTCTTGGGAGTTGTTGGGGTCTGGCACCTGGAGACAATGCATTCCCCTCCCCTACACACATACTATACCCCACCCCAAAAAACCAGCCTAAATCCCCCCCCCCAGAGGATAGCAAATTGGGAGAGGGCATTTCTGCTCAGCTCTAAGTTGGTTACATGAGATCCAGTATGACATGAAGGGTCCAGGGTTTAAAGCTGGCACTCTTCTGCATGCCAGGTCTATGCTCTCCCACCAAGCTTGCACCCCCTTCTATTGCTGCGCATTGTACAGGAACAGGATAACTGATCGTGGTGTGTGTATTCATCCCACAATTGCCTCTGGATCGTAAACAGGTTCTGCAGGTTTCTGTGTTGCTTCAAAAAAACCTATCAATCCTGCTAATCCAGAGGCAACAAGAGGGCAAAAGAATAATAATTGCTGGTTCTTTGTGCATCATAGGAAGTGGAGCCTCTCTCAAACCACTTCCAACTCTCTTAAAAACTATTGCTAGTTTCCAGGCACAGACCAGCAACTCTCCTTTGATTCTGTTTTCTAGAATGGATGCCAACCCTACCTGTTGAACAAAGCGAGTGTGGAGCAAGATGGCTCTTACCCTGAACTAATTCCCAGGAAAATGATTCCACTTACCCTTACTATGTCACCATGCCCTAAATATAGGGCAGTCAGCACAAGCATGGGGGCACTCCAAAACATTGCGGGCAGTGTTTTGCATAGTTTTGATCAAATAACAATTATGATTATAAATATATAAGGCACTTAACTACTAACCCATTTTAATGTGTGTGTGTGTGTGCATGTGCACGTGCGTATAACAATTTAATTCAAGATTCCTAACCTTCAGAAACAGGCATCGTAAAATCCTTTAAAAGTGTACATACCGTACCACACCATTCTGTCTACTGGGGGCTCTTGAGATAGCCCAGAACAGCAATAAAAATCATAAATAAAATCAAGTCAAGAACTGGCACACTAAAAACCTAATAAAAATAGAGTAGATGCTGGTGGACTCCAGCCCCCGTCAGCGTCATGCAGCACGGCCCATGGCTAGGAATTTTAAGAGCTGAAGTGCAACAACGTTGGCCATCCCTACATTAGGTGGTAATGCTCATCGCTATGTTGCTGCAACAAACTTCACCCATTGATTCTACTTTCTTTTCTTTTTAAAAATATTTTTTAAATTAATTTTCCAATATCCACCCAATATTACCACAGTTCTGCCAGTTATACAGATTCCAATTAATATAAAAATAATTCCAATTAATTCCAAATTTATACAATTTAATCGAAGTGGTTTCCGACGCTCCTTGATCAATGCTTTTTGTCCAGTTCTTATATTGCTGTGGTTTAAAGGTAAAGGTACCCCTGACCGTTAGGTCCAGTCGTGGACGACTCTGGGGTTGCGGCGCTCATCTCGCTCTATAGGCCGAGGGAGCAGGCGTTTGTCCGCAGACAGCTTCCGGGTCATGTGGCCAGTATGACTAAGCCACTTCCGGCGAACCAGAGCAGTGCACGGAAACGCCGTTTACCTTCCCGCCGGAGCGGTACCTATTTATCTACTTGCACTTTGATGTGCCTTTGAACTGCTAGGTGGGCAGGAGCAGGGACTGAGCAACGGGAGCTCACCCCGTTGCAGGGATTCGAACCGCCAACCTTCTGATCAGCAAGCCCTAGACTCAGTGGTTTAGACCACAGCGTCATTAACATCTAATTACATTTCAGTTGGTATTTTAATCATTAAGATAACAGCTGCATTTTTAGCAATTACTATTTGTATTAATACCTTATCGATCAAACAAACAAACAGGATCATACATGTGCAAAAGGGAGGGAGCAACTGTCTTGGGGAACCCTGAGGTTTGCAGAAGCACAAAACGTCACTAGAAAGGAAAGCCTGCTCCTGACCAAAGCCTCACGGAGAGCATGCAGAGACAGTCAACCCAGAAGCAAAATACATTACCTCTTTCTTCAGGAAACAACTACACATGATGATTCCCCCCCCCCCAAATAAAATCAACATATGTAGGCTCATCTCAGGAGCAGCTGAACCCAGGTAAAGACAACTTGTACACAAGTACAAGCGAATGTGTGAGCACCCCTTAAAAAACCTCTGAGAGGGGAAACCTCCACAGCTGCCCAGTGAGGAGAACGCTCAGAGGACAAGGGATGCTGATTGACTGGGGGAAGAAGACTGGAAACTTCACACTGCAACATTTTGTTGCAGGTTCCATTGGGATTCAGTAAATTGGTGCACAACTGGTTTTTCCATATTATAAATGAAACACTTTTAAAAGCTGCTGAATGTTCTCCTTCTCCCACTCCACCACATTCAGAGCTCAACCCAGATTTGGGGGGGGGGGTACCATTAGCAGTGAGGTTGCTGCCAAACTGATCCCCCCCCAATGGTACATCTGTCTTCACCCTAACAGACAAAGCACTTACTCTTTCATTGTGTGTACAGTTTGTACCTAATACTGGGGTTTACTTGGCAAACTGAGCTTACTTTGGCAGGCAAGTGCTCTTTGACTGGAAGGAGCAGGGCGGGGGTTTGTACAATCTGGCTAAAGCTGAAATTTGGAAGTGTTTAATATTTTGGGACGGAGATGTGTCATGTGACTGTAAAAACTTGCAAATTAATTATATTGAAATGCAGGATGGTGCATTTAGAGTTGCAGGAGCATGTGCATTTCAAAGTTAATATTTCATCAGAAAATAACCCCCCCCCCCAAAGCCTTTGGCAGGACACACTACTAGACTCCGCAGAAGTCTAGGTTCACTCATTTGGCTCTCTCACCATTACACTGTGAACCGCTTGTTCGCTTAATGCAAAACAAGTGTTATTTTCCACTGTAAAATATTGACGGAAGAATAGTAGGGTAGTAGGGAGAGTGTAGAGGGCAGTTGGATTGTGAACTCGAAAGTCAAGAGTTAAAACTCACTTCAGCTAGGAAGCCTTTCAGTGACCTGAGCCAAGCCGCTTTAGGCGGAGGAAAGGAGATTGAGGACAGGAGAAAGCAGGGGTGGGATCCTGTGAATCTTCAGATGTTGTTGGACTGCAACATAATGTTTTATATTACAAATGTTTGGGTTAACTGACGATCCATTTTTGTTGCACTACAGCCCCCTCCAGACAGCAATAATGTGGTAGCATTGGGGCAGCATCACAGAACAAATGAAAGCAGAATCAGTCCACCCCAAAAGCACTTTTATTGCATCAAGAACATGTTGCAGAATACACCCTTCAGTTACTTGTTTGATTATTATTTTCAGTGCTTGGAAAGTGCCACACCAAATAAAGGGAGCAGGCTGTGTGTGTATGGGGGGGGGGAGCTTTCAGGGCAGAGGCAGAAGAAGAGAGGGAGCAGGCAAGCTGGTTCACTGAGGCGAACTGGCCATCGCCCTACCATCCTCCTTCTGCCCCACCTCTGCCTTCCTTCTTGCTTATATCCAATCTGGGGCGGCTTTGCCAGTCATTTGCTCTGGCTCCACCTACTGTTGGCTTTCCTGCCTCTTGCCCTGCCACTCCCAGTGCTGAGCATCTTGGGATGCAGAGTACATCTCACTGAGAATCTGATGCGAGGGTGCAGATATGCTGCTTATCTCAACAGATACTCCGCTTGCATATTTGTAAATGAACCCCAACTTACACAAACTCTCACATCTCAAAAGAAGCCCAACCCTTGCGGCACTGCCCCTCGGAGCTCTCTCAAAAAAAGCGGAGATCTTGTAGCAGGGTGCTCAGTCCATCATTAGATACTGTGAGATGAGAGCTTTGCCCTTTCCATACTCTAACTCCAAATGTGTGGGACTAGTTCTGAATGGCATTCCGTATGTTTTCAAAGGGGCTTATTATTATTTTTTCTGCATGTTTTGTAAAACTGAAAGAAGTTCCTGGGACTTCCAGAAGGAGCTTGATTTCAAGGCCTGGTAAGCCCTTCCCGCTCTGGGCATTTTATGCACATTCAGAGCACATTTAAAGCATGTTGCTTCCTGCAAAGAACCCTGGGAGCCATAATTTGTTAAGGAAGCTGGAAACTGCTACTCTGCGAGGGGGAACTACAATTCCCAGTCTTCTTTAGGGAAGCTGTGCGCTTTCATGTGCCTTGAATGTATGATGTAGATCTTTCCACTAGAAAAAAGTCTGATCAAAAGAGTGAAAGGATAATTCTAGGGAGTTCTACTGAGCATATGCCGAGTGTTTTCCCTCTCATAGTCACAACAAACTTCCACATACTTCTTGGGATCTGGGGGAAACTCTTTCCATACCAGGTTTGATTTCCAGGCAGGCTTGAGCCCAGGGCCTTGTAAAGAAGTTACAAATTGCAATAAAGCCCAAGGTTTGTTTTCACAAGTGATGCTTAAATCAGTGTTCCGCAGTCCTTGCATCTGTAATTCAAACATTAAGCTTAAATTGGCTAGAGTGTACATCCAGTTTAAACATGGCCCTCTTCCAGTGTCTATAATTCATTACCAACAATTCCCCGAGTAGATTGTTGATGAGGCCTTTGTGCTTGTTCCAGAGCAATGCTAACTGTGTGCCGGTGATGGTTGAACACACCAGCCCTGATCTCTGCAAAGCCTTGGCAATCCTTACACACAGCATAGTGCCCAGGAGTCTCCACCCCACCAATATCCTTCTTATTGCTCATTCTTGAGGATCTGTGCTGATGATGCTAGCAGGAAACTCATATCTGGTCCTGCTTTCAATACTGTTTGTGCGTACAAAAGTTTTGGGGTGGTGACATTGGCTCCTTTTGAGCCGGTGCAAATTCCACATCTTTCCAAAAAGAAAGAAAAGTGGGAGGCATCTAAGGAAACCGGTGTGGCTGCATAAGGAGCTTACAGATGAGCTGAGAGTTAAGAAGGGCATATATAAGAAATGGAAGAAAGGGGAAATCACAAAGGAGGAGTAGACACGAGTAGCCAACAATGTCAGGGGGGAAGGCAGGCTGACCAAAGCTCAGAATGAGCTCAGGCTTGCAAGGGAGGTTAGAAATAATAAAGGTTTCTTTGGCCATGTCTGAAGTAAGAGGAAGAACAAGCAAGTGGTAGGTCCATTGTGTGGAGAAGACAGAGAAATGCTATTGGGTGACAGATAAAAGGCGGAACTACTCAACTGTAGGTGGAGACAAAGCCAATTACAAGTGGAGGCAACAAATTCTCCTTTGGTCCTCTCCCTCTTCCCTGCTGAGTTCTGTAACAGCAACACTGAAACTTATGGAGGAGGAAGATAACCACTAGTACCACCGCCCCATACCCTCTAACACCCCACTCATCAAAATCGGGATACTTGTTTTTGGTCTCACCCTCTCACCCATAGCTGTCAACCCTCCCTTTTTTTGCGGGAAACTCCCTTTTTCCAATGCTGTTTCCCTCTGCTATCCCGGATTGTTGATATCCCTTAAATTTCCTGGATTTCGGACTTCCGGTTGGCGTGCCGGAGATGGCGGTCGGGGGGACATGTCGCTCCTGACATTCCCCCGCCAGACCGGGCAAAGGGGTGCTCGCGCCAGCGCCGCGACCCCCAAAACCCCCGGGAAGGGCGTCCCGGGGTCTGGAGGACCCGCAAGAGCTCGGACGCCGATCCCGGTCCCAGGGAGCTCTTAGCGGAGCTCCCGGACGATCGGGCGGCGGAGCTCCAGGGTCCGTTTACAGCCCCGTCTGGCGAAGCTGCAAGATCGCCGCAGCCGAGCGCGCCGATTCCTCCCAATTCTTCAATTAGGAACTGTAAGTAATCTGCAAGAAAAAGCTTTAATTTTGAACCAATTCGGACTGGCTTGAGGGCGAAAATACGGAGGTCCGTCCCTTGCCATTGTGTAACAACGACAGGGCATTGTTGCACAGCTTGAGAAGCTTGAGAAGTAATGCTTGGAATTTGACACTTTGTTTCGGAGATTTAACCCCTGCGTCTCCCCCGGTCCTAGGGGCAGATGAAGTCAATTTAATTTGTGTGAGCAAGAGGATTATTTTGGAATTTTGGAACTTTTATAAAGTTTGAAAAAGTTTGGAAAAGTTAGTAAAAAACTGTTTGCTAAAAATGGCGGTGAAACAGGATGTGGATTTGTCAACATTGTTGGAGAAACTGAAAGAACTCAGAAAGGATTACAATGCTGGAGTGAAAGAACTGAGAGCTGAACTGGCTGCTGCTGGGAACAGCTTTGTGACAGAGATAAAGCAAAGCATAAACAATGGTCTGATTGGCCAGGATTTGCAATCAAACCCTGTGAACAGTGTACTTGTTGAGCATAAACAGAAAAAGTCTATTCAGAAGAGAATCAGCTGCAAAAGAATTATCCACCATAAGTCAAGAGCTGTCGTCATCATTAGGAAAAAGAGAAACATTAAGAGAATAGTCAACAAACTACAGCTCAACGTCAACGTCAAGCAGCAGAGAGGAAGTCGAGACAATCTGGACCAAGCATGGAATGAAAGATCGAAGACATCAATGGTTATCGTTTTGGATGCTACTCTGCAGCAAAGACAATGGGTTCCAAAGTTGGATCCTGCAGGAATAGGATGAACATTTATATGAAGTAACTGTTTCGTGGCCTACTGGTTTTTGAACTTGGATATGGCAGGAAATGATTACAGTATGATTTTTGGAAAATAATGATATAAGATTGATAGATATTATAAATGATAAGCAATTTTGATAATGAAATAGTCTGCACCGGGGACTGGGGGGGGGAATAGGGATCTGATTAAAGTAAAAGATAAGAATGTTAAAGATGTGAGTGGTTGGTAAACGATTTGAAATTAAGAAATTATGGAAATGTTAATGATGTGGAATTAGAAACCTGGAAAGAATGTATATTATGATAAATGAAAACAATGAGGGGGGGCGTGAGGAAGTCATCAGAGATTGTATAAATTGTATGTGATCTGGCCTGAATCAGGGCTGGACAAAAATTTGGAAAACCTAATAAAAATTATTTAAAAAAAAAAAATAAATTTCCTGGATTTCAAAGGAAGCAGCTCCTCTCCCTCCCTGCCGACCAGGGAGGCTCCTCAGCTGCGTTGCTCGGCTGCCAATAAGGAGTCTGAGACCGACTGGGGGCGGAGCTTGCATGCCTTGTGCAGCCAGACCCTCACGCCCAACCACAGACAGCCTGCCTGCCATCTATACGCTCGCTCTTTCGCTCACCCGTTCGCACGCAGCCTCTGGAGCACAGGGTGGCGAGGCTACTTGGTGCCATTGCACCGCCCTCACGGCATCCCTTATTTTCAAATCCAAAGGTTTGGAAAAAATCCCTTATTTTCAAATCCGAAAGTTGACAGCTATGCTCTCACCTGTGTTTTGGTCCAGAAAACAAGTGCTTTTTGGTCCGGCGCTCTGGCGTGAGCTAGCTAACTTGTGGAAGACACAAAATTGGGACATTCCGGGATCCAATCAGAAGTTGGGGTGGCTTCTGTAATTCCTGGATTTCCCACTCAAATTGGGAGTGTTGAGTGGCATGCAACCCCCTGGATTGGCTGCAAGCAAGAAGGGAGGTAGCTTGGCTGTGGAGGGGGGCACAGCTCCCTTTCTCCCAATGGACCAGCTTCCACTGTAGAATGGCCACACTGAGGCCTCATGTAAGGGTGCTTTCAAGCACAGTCAAGTTCTTGCATAGCTTCCTAAGCAGTGTGTCCTGCCTCTCAGGCAGTGTTCTTCAACCTTGAGCTCCCAGATGTTTTTGGACTAGAACTCAGGATTGCTGAGTATTGTAGTCCAACAACATCAGGGGACCGAAGGATGAAGTACACTGCTATAAGCCTTCCATGGTAATCTTACCCCAATAACATACGGTATTAGTCCCCTCCCTCCATGGATGAAGTGGAATAATCCTGTGACTAAATGCTGGGAAGTTGGGTGGTGGAGACCTAGTGCATTCCCAGGGGGCTTGTGATCTCCTACCTTTCTCTTAATTAGAGATGGGGCAACCCCAAAAGCTGACCTCCTCTTGACTTTATCTTCAGTTCCATAAATCTCCCGTTATCTTTTGTCCAAATGAAACCAAAACCAAGAACCCTCTCGTGGGAACTTCTCCTCTCTTGGGGATGTGGAACTCCCATAACAAAAAGTTTGAGCATGCTCTGAATATTTATCCTCCACTAAAACTTGAGTATTCTCTGAATAATTACCCTTCACAGGAAGGAAATGGTTTGCAGGGTAAGGAATTGCATTTGCTAGTGTCGTGAAGTGGCTAAACTATGGCTCCATCTGCACAATACATTTGAGCCCTTAGTACACCCATTTAAATAGCCATAAAAAGGTAAAGATAAAGGGACCCCTGACTATTACGGCCAGTTGCAGACGACTCTGGGGTTGTGGCATTTATCTCGCTTTATTGGCCGAGGGAGCCGGCGTACAGCTTCCGGGTCATGTAGCCAGCATGACTAAGCCACTTCTGGCGAACCAGAGCAGCGCACGGAAACGCTGTTTGCCTTCCCGCCGGAGCGGTACCTATATATCTACTTGCACTTTGACGTGCTTTTGAACTGCTAGGTTGGTAGGAGCAGGGACCGAGCAACGGGAGCTCACCCCATAACGGGGATTCGAACCGCCGACCTTCTGATCAGCAAGCCCTAGGCTCTGTGGTTTAACCCACAGCGCCACCCACGTCCCATAATAGCCATGGCTTCCCCAAAGAATCCTGGGAAGTGTAGTTTTTTAAGGATACAGAGTTGTTAGGAGGGCCCTGTTCCTGACAGAGCTACAATTCCCAGAGTTCCCTGGGAAGAAAGAGTGACAGAGTTAAACCACTCTGTGAATTGCAGCTCTAGGAGGAAAATAGGGATCTCCTAACCCCTCTCAGCACCCTTATCAAGCCACACTTCCCAGAATTCTTTGGAGTGACTGTTTACAGCGGCAATGTATGGCCTGGGTGGGTGTGACCACCCAAGTGTGCTCTGTGACTCCCTGGGTGCCAGGAAGGAGTGAAAATGACCTCACCCTAGGATCAGTCCCGAACTCTTTGCACAGTGATAAGGGGCCAGAACAACAAATCCCTCGTGAGGAATGCCAGCATCTGCATGGCCTTCCTCATCCTTGCCTTGTTTAGCAAGGGAAACCCTAGATCTCCCCTGCCTGAGCAAGAACAGCACAGGGAAATGGCATTTTCACACACTATTTGCCCTTTCAGAGGAACAGGCAGCGTTGCAGCCACAAGACTTTGAGTAATAAATTCCCTTCTTGGAAACAGGGCCGTTGAAGGCTCCAGTTTTCTGTCTGTCTCTCTGACTAAGGAGCGATGGGGGAGCTTCACATTCCTTTACTTGTATGGTAAACGGCAGCCTGGATCCCCAGGGCTGGGGGAGCCACCACCACCCACTCCTGGGATTCTGAACAACAAATGATGTGTCGTGCCAAAGGGCTCAGCAGGCCATGGGCCAACAGAAATGCCCCAGGATGCGCCACGGAGCCTTGAGTGGCATACTGTGGAAAGTGTGTGCCGGGACTTTGGAGATGGGGGCAGGCACCTACATGTTCCCCCAGACATGAGAGAGCCCGTGCTTCTCCCGCATGCCATGAGCACCCCAGTGATCAGAGCTGATTCTCACTTCTTCTTTTTTAAGCAGTGAGATGTGATGCTGCGTCACACAGCTCAGACCCCCAAGCAAGGCTGACTCAGGGAAATCAGTTGTGCTGCCCCCCCCCCAAAGCATCAGACACACTGACTCATATGACCTTGATTACCTACAGAACCTCAGTCTTTAATCTATGCATCACCAGTGGCAGACAGGGACAAGCCACGATTCATCCTCCCACAGGAATAGACTTTCAGATTCACAGGTCAGCTGGGGGTGGTTCCATGCTGGGTGTTTACTCCAGAACTGACAGCCTTTCTTTATGGGTCACCTGGGTGACATGGTCATCTTGTAGGTTTTTGCCAGTATTTCCCCTCTGTCACTTCTTTTCCTTTAAGGAGCACACAAAATCCAACTTTTTAAAAGCACCCTTTCATTTACATTTGAAACAATTATTTTTACCATAGGGGTGGGGAATCTCAGGCTAAGGTAGTGAATGTGGCCCTTTGGGCCTTTCCACCTGGCCCTTGGGACTCTCTCTAATCCCTGCCCTCTTTGAGTGCCTTTGCCTGGCTGAGCTGCAAAGATGCCTCTTCCTTGTCTGGATGCAGAAATCTCTGTTTGTGTGGCTTATGTTCTTGTCTACTGCAGTAGACTAGAAGGTAAGAGTCACACCCATTGCTCTACTCATTTCCTCCGCTGCCCATGCTCACCATTGGTGGCCGTCCCCCAGGATGCCCACAAGGGAATGCAGGCCTTGGGCAGCAGGAAATGGTTCCCCATTCCTGATTTTCACAATTGAGCAATGAAAACAAAACAAAAAAAGGTTTAGTGCAAATGTTAAAACTGGTTTTTTTTTAAAATAAAATAAAATAAAAACCCAGTGCTAGAGTAGTGTGCTTTAAGCACATTGTTCCTTCCCTGCCCACATGGCTGGGTTACAGCCTCTAGTGCATGGGTAGGCAAACTAATGCCTGGGGGCCGGATCCGGCCCAATCGCCTTCTCAATCCGGTCTGCGGATGGTCCGGGAATCAGCGTGTTTTTACATGAGTAGAATGTGTGCTTTTATTTAAAATGCATCTCTAGGTTATTTGTGAGGCATAGGAATTTGTTCATTTCCCCCCAAAAAATATAGTCCGGCCCCCCACAAGGTCTGAGGGACAGTGGACAGGCCCCTTGCTGAAAAAGTTTGCTGACCCCTGCTCTAGTCTAGTGCAAGTGGAATATAGTGAGCTGTACTGGCACAAACACAGCACTGTACCTCTCCACCTGTGAAAATGTAGCTTCTATTTTACAGCACTAGTGCATGATTCTGCTTTTGTTTCTGCAGACACTTCCCCCTTGGTTATGGGAACCATAACCATTTGCGCAAGACATCTTTTTTGCTTTTAGGAGCCCCTAGTCTGGAAACACCCCAAGGCTGATCCCTCCCCAATCAAAGTATTTCTTTATTTCTCAGCACAGCAGTTATCCGGGAACTCTTTTACAGGGTGGGCTCAAAGTGATCTGGTTGGGAACTGGATGAAGCAGGACACTCAGTAACAGAGCATGGAAGGCTGCTCCACTTATTGTGCAGCAGCAAAGCCAGGCTTGCCATAAAATGTCTGCTTCCCAGGGAGTCATATCAAATACCTGCTTCCAGACACCTGCTTGTTGCATTCACATGTAGATCAATGAAATATATGAGATGTACACACACCCTCCCTAAATCAAGCCATGTCAGAAGCAGAGAGAATTGGGGTAAGGATAAGATTATGATGAAAGCAACGTGAAGCCCAGTGAGTCTGGTATCACCCCATGTGAACTGAGGATGCACCCTTGAATCTGGCATCCCAAAATCCTCTGCAACACACACAGGTATTCCATGGCAGACACACACAGGTATTCCATGGAAAGAATTGTCTGAAGACTGCAAGTTGGGTTGAGATTTAGTGACAGGCCAGCATATTCAGGTTGTTCAGTGAACCCCCATCTCAAAAAGAATGTGCTTTCTGCACAAAGTAAAGTGATAGAGAAATGCCTTGGAAAGTGCGAGATAATACCGGTACTTGCTTTTGTACCAGATTGCCCACCCTCCGCGCAAACAAATGAGAATCAACATCCTCTAATCACCCTGCAAACATACCAGGATAAAGGCTTAATTCATAGGCCATCTGGAAGCACCCCCAGTCCACCAGGTTAGCTTGGGGAAAGTGCAAACTAGATTTAACCCTACTGCTGGGCCAGAATTTAGGCACCATAGAATTATATAGGACAGCTACGTGAGAGCTGCTGTGATATATCACTTAGTGTTGGACAGGTTCGCGCCGCTCACCCCCCTACCCGGCAGCCCCAGCCATAAAGCTCACTAAGTGGACTTGGGCCAGCTATGCTCTCTCTCTGCCCAGCCTACATCACAGCCTCTCTACCACCACTAGGGATGCTGGTTGTGGCAGTAGCTGCTTGGGCAGGCGCACTGGTACACTCCTCATGGGGGGGGGGGCTTCCCCACCAATGGATCTCCCCCAGCAGAGGAGGATGACAGAGGCTACATTCTCACTACACATTTACAGCACTATGATCCCACTTTAAGCAGCCGTGGTTTCTCCCAAAGAATTCTGGGAGCTGTAGTTTGTTAAAGGTGCTGAGAGTTGTTAGGAGCCCCCCCCCATGGAGCTACAGTTCTCAGAGTGGCTCAGCAATCAACTCATCTTCACAGGGAATTCTGGGAACTGTAGTTCTGCGAGGGAAATAAGGATCCCCTGACAACTCTCAGTACCCTTAACAAACTGCAGCTCCCAGCATTCTTTAGGGGAAGGCACAGCTGCTTAAAGTGACATGATGCTGTTTTAAATGATGGTGTGAACATGGCCAGAGCCGGACTGGGCTGGGCAGATGCTTCATATCAACCAGTGCTAAACAGATTTCCTGTCTGGGACTTCCCTAGGGGCCCCAAGGTCAGCCACTGTGAGAGCAGGATGCTGGACTAGAGAAGGAAGTGACCATTCAGGTGAACCTGGCCTGTAGTTCAGTTTTAGGATTGCCCACTCCCTTCTTCCAGTGCAATCCTGTGCATGGATACCTGGAAGTAAGTTCCATTGCTTCCCAAGGGACTTATTCCCAGGGAACTGTGCACAGGATTGCACAGACTTAAATCAAGACGTCCTCCCTGGCAGTGCTGAGCAGGGAGCAGGCTTGGCTCCACTCTCTGCATCTGGCCAATATCAGAAATCAGCCGCCTGACCTAACCCCCCTGATCTCGCACATACAGGCACGCTCTGGCTTCCACCCTGCTCAGGAGCATCCTGCTGCCTGGACACCGTGCGGCTGAGGGAGAGGGAGACCAGAGGACTCACATCCCACTTGCCGGGCAAGCCATGCTGCACTCTGCCTGCCATGGCTATATAGGGTCTGCTTGTGGCGTGATTTGCTGGCTGGAGAAAGACTGCATGGGGCCTGGCTCCCTGCAGCTCAGAGCTACTGCCGACAAGTGACGACTCAAAGGAAACTCGCTGTAAACACAGGCCCCAGGATGAATATCACCATAATTAGCCAGGTGGTGGGAACAGTTTGACATCTCCCCCCAAAAGCACTCACCACAGAACGAGACCTTTTCAAGGGCCCCATTCCTTGGTTTCATGCTTTATCACTCTCTGCACTTCCACTGCAGCCTCACGTCACTCACAGTCGCAGCTCAGCCTCACGCTCTCCATTAGATTATTGCTTATCTGAGTCGTGCCGTGCAGAGAGCTCCAAGCCGAATGGTTAAGACGCTCCACCGTTTTCACATTTGTGTACCTACGACCGCAATCCTGCAGGCACTTGATTTTGTTCTGAGCAAACACGCGCTGGATCAGAGGGCAAATTTCGGGTGTCTGGGTTTTTCTCTTTAACACTCTGGTCAGTTTTACTAGATACACGCCCTGCTTCTGAAGCCAGTGTGAAACCAGGGCTCCGGCTGAGTAAACTAACAGAGCTGGCAGAGTAATGCCTACAGCTGCACACAAAGAAATGGAGAGAGCTTGCAGGAACTAGAACTTGGTGTGTTTAGGATTAGGGATGTTGCAAGAACACAGCCAGGTTGCTGGCTTTGCCTGTGAACTATTGGAGGGCCTGAATTTGTTCAGGATACACGGGAATGACACCCTTGACCTGTCCTGCAGCAGGGACTCCTCCGGACTGCTGTTTTCTTGCAGGTGTATTTGGCAGCACGTTCTTGACACAATATTAGTGCATCAGAGGGGATTCATTTTGCGATGCTTCTCCAGTACTATTGTGTCATCGCTGTCCGGAGGGGCTATAGCACAACAGGAGCAGGACAAAAATAAAACAGAGCATTTGTAGTATACAAATCTATGGGATTTCAGCAGAAAGTTATGGGATATGCACTGATGGGAAATCAAGCAGTGTGGCTGCCCCAAAACATTTGCAGGCTCAAACAGTATTGAAAGCAGGTTGATGTGTGAGCTGGCATAGCAACTGGGCCTGATGCCATTAAGTAATGGCAGTGAGGAAACTTGGGTGGATCCCAGGCTGGCTCAACCCCTCCTTGACCCCAGAACACAGCATTTGTGGGCCTTCTCTTGGTGGGAATCCCACCAGAAGGTGGAACAGGGAGCTCCATGCCAGAGAAGTGATACTGGTGTCACTCCATGAGCAAAGGACAGAAGAGCTGTTTGGCTGCTCAGAGGGAGACCTCCATCCCATCCAGTGGGGTGGATCTAGGATTGCAGCCTTAATAATGTAGATGAGTATGCATGCATTTGCATAGGAAGTTGCTTTAGGTCAGGTCCGGCAATTTGCCTATCTTACCCAGTATTGTCTGCCATAATTCTCCAGATCTCAGCCAGTGGTTTTTCACATCATCTTTCTTTTAATTGGAGATCCCAGAGATTGAATCTGGGATCTTCTACATCCAAAGGCGTGTGTTCCTCCACATTTGAGTGCCTCCCTGTGTTGGAAGTGTCGGCTTCCACTGAAGGCTGATGTGGCTGCATAGGAAAGAGTAGACAAAGAGAGGAACCTCCACGCTTCCTAGAGGGTCCTTCCTGATTTAACCTGTGCTGACCTTCACTCAGATGTTAGACTGGGGTTGCTGACCTCATTTCCTACTTCCTTCTTCAGCCTGACCTTGGGAGAGGAGACTCTCCTGCTGAGATGCAAGAGCATGTGTTTCCTGGGGGGGGGGGACACAATGAATTTCAATTTTTGTAGGGGTGCAGCTTGATGCTCAAGAGGAAACAGGTGCCGCTCCAATATTGAGGGGGCCATCCCCAAAGTGGCAGCACCTGTGCAGGCTTCCCTGGCAGGGATCTTCCAACCCAAGCCAGGTGGCTGCCTCTCTGTTAGGATGCTGCCATTCTAAGTTTCCCACAATGCCTTGGAGCACTTGACAATACACTGCTGAGATTGCACTGAGGAATTGTGGGAAATTCAAATGGGGGCTGCCATTTTATGCCCACGAATGATACATATGACAGGCATTCCAGAACCTTGTGACAATGTTTTAGTGGTGGCTCATAGCGGATGGGCCCTCCTATGGTGTGAGAACCCTAGCAGCTGCCCATGGATCCTGGATGCTGACCTCAGCTTTGCCCAGGAGCAGCACTCTCCAAGGCTGGCAGTATATTGGGTTGCCTAAACTGTGCTGTAAAGAAATAATTCTCTTTTTCATCCTCAGGAGAAGCAGATCAGCTCCTTCTAACTCTCTCTAATTCTTCCAATTTTGATCTGGCAACCTCAGCCACAGAGGATCAAACATGCTTATTGGATCAGGCCTTAAATTGAGAGCATGTGTTCATAAACAGCTTGGACTTTGGAAGGGAGGAGGAGGGGTTTGGGGTGGGTGGGAAGGTGATTGGCAGCAGTTCCTGAGCTGTGTGGCCATATGCCATGCCCAGAGGGCTGGACTCCACACAAGGGTGGCCAGCTCCTGGGAAGGAGCCAGAAGGAGAAAGAAGAGGGCTTTGCGGGAAGAGAAGTCTTCAGAAGACCTGGGAGGAGCTGTGGGTTGGGATGAAGGGAGCAGAGGGTTGTGTGGGCAATAGATAGAGAAGGGGCCTCTGCAGAGCTGAGTGAGTTTGCAAGGGAAGCGCCGGCTCCAGAGGTTTCTTCAAGTAGACATGTCCTCTCATCTGGTTCCACGATTCATAACCACATGCAAAGGCTGTAAGCTGTTGGCATTGGCAACCTCATGATGTGTCCCCATCCCACCCTTTTATTATCTTCCCCCCAAAATGTCCTCCACCCCTCTCCATCCCCTCACTGGTCATTGAGAGCAAACTGCAAGTCCTAGCTGCTGTCTGCTTAACAGAATTAAGGTACGGTATTAGGTAGAGCAAGATGTCTACTGTGCTGATCTTGCAGGGAGTGTCTGAATCCAATGGGAGAATGAGAACAGAACCTCTTTCTCTGTGATGGACTGACCACAGAAAACCAAAAGCTCAAGCAATTGTCTCCCATTATCCTCTTCCCCACCCAATTGCTTTTCTCTAACACATTAGTGAGCACCAGCAAAACTGACATTCTTTGACATGTATTTGTATCACTTGCAACAATAGAACAGAATAGAATATACAGAATGCTGCCAACTGATGACTATTTACGTTTTTTTTTAAAAATCACACCTGTTATGCACTTCAGTGCACTTTAGGTATGTTCAGTTAACACTCATACACTTCAGTCATTCAGTGGTGTTTGGCTAATGTTCATGGCTCTTCAAAAGACAGGCAAGATCACAGAAGCATAGAGTTGCAAAGGGTCAGCTGGCAACCCCGTTCATAGGTTTGCAGCCTACCGGTATTGTGCCATCTAGTCCTAGCCTTTGCTCAGGGCAAGAAATCTTAGAGCCAGAGCACCTTCAGCAGACGGTCCCCAGCCTCTGCCTGAAGACGCCCCTGATGAAAATCTAGAGGGCAGACTGATGAGATAAGTGGGAAATGGGTAGATGCAGACAGACAGGGAAGCATGTTGTCATTTTGACTTTTTTGTATGTATAGTTTCACAAGGAGGAAGGGGGAATAAGGTCAGATCATATGTTTAAACATTTCCTCCCCATAGTTTCAACTGCCATCAGTGGCAGAAAGTCACTGCAGATGGAAGCATGGGCCACATCTAAATGTGAAGCTTGCATCTAAATGTGAAGCTTGGCAACATTTCAGAATTCAAATTCGCAATGTCAAAATGTTTGAGACGCTTTTAAAAACTAACCAAAACACGTAAATATTGTTTATTCATCCGAGGCAATACTGCTAAGCACCACCTGCCAAATTTAATAGTTCAATTCCATTTTCCCAGTGTGTCTTTGCTAAAGCACAATACCGGTAGGCTGCAAACCTATGAACGGGGTTGCCAGCTGACCAGAAAAAACATGTCATGTGGCCCGTGAGCGTGCGCTGATTGGCGGTGGGCGGCGAAGGTCAGCGCGCACGAGAGGAAGGGAGCAGAGGTTTTTTTTCCCCGGGCCGTTTTGGCCCAGCGCGGCTTTTTGCCGCCTCGGGGGTGCCCCGCGCGGCTTTCTGCCGCCTCAGGGAAGCCCCCCGCACCATTTTTTCCTTGCCGGGGGAACCCGGCAAGGCTTTTTTTCTTCGGGCCGTTTTGGCCCAGGGCGGCTTTTTGCCGCGTCGGGGGTGCTCCGCGCGGCTTTCTGCCGCCTCGCGGAAGCCCCCCGCACCATTTTTGCCTTGCCGGGGGATCCCGGCAAGGCTTTTTTTCTTCGGGCCGTTTTGGCCCAGCGCGGCTTTTTGCCGCCTCGGGGGTGCCCCGCGCGGCTTTCTGCCGCGTCAGGGAAGCCCCCCGCACCAGCCTGCCGATCCCACCACCACCCCGCGCTGCGCCAATCCCTGCGAACAGCAGGCAGCGGTGGAGGGGGGGGAGAATGAGCAGCATCTCCTCCGCTACAGCAGAGACGTTTCTTGCTCCTCCCGCCCCCCCCCTCGCAAAAGCCTTCTTTTTCGGGTGGGGGGGTGGAGAAGCAAGCAGCATCTTCCCTCTCTCCTCTCTCTCTTTCACTCCTTCCTTCCTTCTCTCTCTCTCTGTCTCATTCCCTTTTACCCCTCCCTCCCTCCTTCCTCCCTCCCCTCTCTCCTCTCTCTATCTTTCACCCCTTCGTTCCTTCCCTCTCCCTCTTTCTTTCACTCTCTCTCACCCCTTCCTTCCCCCCTCTCTCACCCTTTCCTTCCCCCCTCTCTCATTCCTTTCTTTCTTTCCTTCCTTCCTTCTTTCCTTCCTTCCTTCTTTCCTTCCTCCTCCCTCCCTCCCTCCCTCCCTCCCTCCCTTCCTTCTCTCTCTCTCTCTCCCTTTATTTTTCTTTCTTTCTTTCCTTCCTTCCATCCATCCATCCATCCATCTCTCTTTCTCACCCCTTCTTTTTTCCTTCTTTCCTTCCTTCCTTCTCTCTCTCTTCCCTCCCTCCCTCCCAGCCTTTTAGAGGAGGAAAACCAGAAAAAAAATTTTTTCCACACAGTGGAGAGGGGAAGGGCGGCCCTTTGAGGGTCACCGGCCCTTTGAGGGTGACCAAACTGCTGATGCGGCCCCCGATGAATTTGAGTTTGACACCCCTGCTTTAACAGATGGCATAGAAGTAAGAGTGATCATCTGCTAATGTCTGCTGTTTAAGGTACAAGGACATGGATTGATTAAAACAACAACAACCACCAATGGCAAACCAGGATTCACTGAGGACAAAGAGACAACTGAGAGTATCCAGGGAAGGTTCTAGGCGTGTTCCCCCCTCAGCAGCTGAGTGAGCCATCCACACACAAACAAACACACCGCTCACTTTCACATCCCCTTTTTCATCGTGGTTGGTTGGTTACTGGGGAATTTGTTTGCAAACAGATGTCTGCCTGCTGTTTCCTGCCAGGCCCAAGATTTGCCATGGCTGCCACCACCACAAATAGCCCCAACACTTTTGCTCATAGGAGATACCCACCATGCTGGTGGCAATGAGGGTGTGGCAGGGTAGCTCAGAGAGGGACTGTGACGAAATCCTGACAACTGCAAAGAATTGCAATAATACTGGAGTAGAAACATAAGTGAGGATGACCACCAGCTTAGACAACTTTAAACAGGGTGGCCAGCCGCAAAAGGCAACAGGGCTCCTGGAATGGCAGCTTCCACCTGCTGAAAGTCTCTTCTATGCAACGATCGAGGGGGAAGGAGCCCCCTGCCCTCTTTTGCATTGAGCTACCTCAGCTTTCAAAGGAGGAGTAGGCAGGGAACCTTTTTAGGTCAAGGACCAGATACGCAATGTTCCGGGGGCCATATGCTGGCGGAGGAAAACGTGGACAGAGCACCAAATGTGGATTTTACCTTCTGTTTCTTCACACTCACACTCACCCCACTGCCCCACCCTGCCCCCCCTGGCTACGACCATGGCCCCTGGTGTCGATGGAGGACAGTTTGCACAATGGCAGAGCATATGCTACCTTCGCGTGGGTGTGTGGATGTGTGCAGGGGACAGGGAGTGGAAGGAGCCCGCTGCAGCTGCACCAGCCCAGCCCTCACCGCTGCTTCAAGGGCCCCCGCACGCCTCGCTGGCAGCCCTGTGCAGCTGAGGTTGGAGTGTCCAATCAATCCACTGACCACTGTGGTCCATGCATTGGTCATATGGAGGCTGGATTACTGCAATGTGGTCCATGTGGGGCTGCCCTTGGGCCTGGTTCAGAAGCTCCAACTGGTGCAGGCCTGCTGATGGAGGCATCTGGATGAGAACATGTGACGCCATTGTTAAAACAGCTGTACTGGAAGCTCCAACTACTACAGAGTCAGGTTCAACATCCTTGTATTAATTTACAAAGCCCTGATCTGCCCTGTGAACTTTGGATGAAGGGGAATATGGTCTTTCTTCTATCGCTTTATGCAGTGCCTTTTTTTCTTAAAAAAATGTTTAGGGGTACTCTCATTTTGACTAAAGAAAACCACCATTTTATAGTTCAAATCTGGAAAATAAATACAGTAAATGGACAAAAGTACAAAGATTCACAAAAATTTTAGGGGCATGTGTCCCCCCAGAAAAAAGCACTGGTTTTATGAATAAAATAAAGATGCTCCCTCCCTCCACAAGAGAATGCTCCTCGTGGTCTTTCATCTTTAAAGAACAGCCAGCATCAGCCCTATCAATACTTCTATGGGAGACTGTCTGCAAACATCTATAAGAGCCTAAAATGAGCCCTGCCAGATCAGGTCCATGGCCCATCTAGCCCAGCATCCTGTCTTCACAGTGGCCAAGCAGGAGAGGCAAACCTGGAGCATGTCTGGCCACAAGTGCCACGTGAGCTAAGGGTTTGTATGAACAAAAGCAGGAAGGTGAGTGGACCAGTTGCTCTAACAAGAGTGGGGAACCATTGGCCCCCCAAATGCTGCGGAACTATGACTCCCACCATCCCAAGCCATTTGCCATCCTTGCTAGGACTGAAGGGAGTTATACAGTTATTGTTGTTATGGCTTCAGCTACACAAATAAATAACAACAACAACAACAACAACATGATGAGAGTTGTAGTTCAGCAACATCTGAAGGACATCTCCTTCTCCTGGGCTATGGCATCAAAATCAGGGCTCCCATCTTGCTCCCTCTCTCTCTCAGCTGCCGAGAGATAACATTGCAAAAGGCACCCTGCAGACATTTTGTGCCCTGAAGTTACATTAACTCATACTTTGGACTTGGCTGGGGGTTCCCTTGCCAAAAAAGCTGGCCATTTATTGCCATATAAGCTGCTGTGAACTTCCTGAAGGAAGAGGCGATATATGTGTGATAAATAAATAAGTCATAACTTCCTGGCAAGCTCCAGGCCTGGCTTGTCTTTTGTATTCTGTAAACTTTGGAGTCTGCATCTGTCTGGTACAGAAGCCTCATCCCAAGAGCACTGAAGCTCTTTGAAGCAACCATGATGCGCATCCTACTGCATATGTGTGAGAAATGGCCGCTGTATGTGAGACGAGAGCTGAAGTATATTTGAGAGGGGCTATATTTGGCCTTGTTCCAGAATGGAGAACTTGTGGCCCTCCAGAAATGGCTAGACTGCAACTCCCATCACTCCCCTGACCATTGGCCATGTTCACTGGGGCTGATGGGAGTTGGAGTCCATCAACATCTGGAAGGCCACACATCCCCATTGCAGGCCTACTTCTTTCTGAGTTGGTAAAAATGTTTTCTTGGGGGACGTGTACCACTTCTGACTACCGGTGAGGGCTCACATGCTTGATACTCCTTGGAAAAAAACTTCCTGTTGACCATGGTCACATCCACACTATCCATTTAAAGCACATTTAAACCACTTCAGCAGTCACGGCTTCCTGTAAAGCAGATGTGGGGAATCTTTGGCCCTCCAGATGTTGCTGGACTACAACTCCCATGAGCCTCAGCAAGTATAGATAGTGGTCAGGGATGACAGGAGTTATGGTTCAGTTGCATCTGGAGAGCCAAAGGCACCTGCCCTAAAGAATCCTGGGGAATGTAGTTTACCCCTCACAGAGCTACAATTCCCAGTACCCTTAGCAAACTGCAGTTCCCAGGATTCTTTGGGGGAAGCCATGGGCTTTAATTGGGCAGTGGCAATGTGATCCTGGAATAAACAGAAATTCTGCAGCAGAGTGGGTGGCGCTTGTAAAGTCTGACAACTGGGGAGTGGCGTCTAACACCTTTGCTGCTCCCCCTCTCCACTTCCCACAGAGCCAGAAGTTGTGAGAGGCAGTAGCCGCTGCCCAGTGAGGAAGCTGTGGCCTTCTGGCTCTGAGGGACTTACTTCTTCAGCAGCTATGTCCAGGCCAGGAGACTCAGCTGCAGAGTGACAGGCAAATGCATCTGAACTCAGAGCATTGGGAAACTGCACCAGTTGTGGCATGTCAAACGGCTCACTGCTCCCGCGCCACCCTCCTGCCTGTGGTGGCATTGACATGCACTAGGTCTGGAATGGGGCAGGACAGGGCGGTGGTGTTATACAAAAATTGGGGGTTGGCTTTTACAGCCCAGCTCCCCCAAGGGACACATTATCCCCTAAGTCCATTATTGGTAAGAGAAGAAGGGTGGAAGCAGGAACCAGTAGAAGAAAAGCAAAGAAGATCCTTATTTCCCATTGCAACAGAGTTCCCGCCCCCCAGCAGTGGGGAGGGCAGGTGAGCATCAGATCCACAGTAGTGTATGCAGGTACACACACACTGCAGTATCTGCCCCCCCCCCACTGCTGTGAAGGGCTGTGGCTCAGTGGCAGAACATCACCTTTCATGCAGAAAGTCGCAGGTTCAATCCCTTGCATCTCCAGGCTGGGGTGCGACAGAAACCCTGGAGAGCCGCTGCCAGTCAGAGTAGGCAGTACTTAGCCAGATGGACCAATGGTCTGACTCAAGCTGTGTATGCATGGTATTTTATTCTAGAATCAATGGGGACTGAATGCTTTCTCATCTACTGTTGTAAACAAAATCTGCCCTTATTCCCTTATGGGGTACACAAGAGCCCTTATAGAGTCCTTTGTAGGTTCTCCATTGGTAGGAGAAAATAACAGAGGCCAACCAGAGAATATTGAGAAGCAAAGCAGCTAGTAAGCCTGATCTTTATTAAGGCTGTTGCAACAAGGTGCTCCCCCCACACGCAGGAGAGCGGAGGAGGACCCAGAACAAAGGTGTGCCCGCCCTTATATAGACTTTTTAAATTGCCCACCCTCAAACTCCAGACCACCCACAGAAACATCATACAGTGGACGCTCAGGTTGCGAATGTGATCTGTGCGGGAGGCACGTTCATAACCCACAGCATTTGCAACCTGCAGCGCCACATCTGAGCACACACGGGTCGCAATTTGGCATTTCTGCGCATGCGCAAAGTGCGATTTAGCGCTTCTGCACATGCGCGAGCGCCGAAACCCAGAAGTAACCCGTTCTGGTACTTCCGGGTTCGGCGCGGTGCGCAACCTGAAATCACACAACCTGAAGCAGCCGAAACCCGAGGTATGACTGTACATACATCACGGAAGGGGTGTAGCCCAGGACCACCTCCCCCAATACATCATACATACATCATAGGGGGCGGTCTAAAACAGAATCCTGAGTTGTTTATCTCCTGCCTGGCAGGTTACCTGATTGCATTATCTGGGTTTTGGCCACACTTTTGTTATTATAACAAATTCCTGAACCTAGGTCACAGGTCACAGGCTCACCCTATTCACACCTTACATGTGCCCTTAAGGCAGGATTTGTGAGCACAGAGACAATGGGGAGGGTTTTTTTTCATTTCCTCCCTCCTTGCAGAGAAACATTTGGTCAGTTTGGGAGAGTCAAAATGGTTTCAGGACTGTCTTCCTGTACTGTTTCAGACATGTGGTTTATGGATTTATGTATGTGTTTGCCTTGTACATTTAATTTATATATTTGAGACCTTAAATTCTTATAACACTACATACACAACACACAGTCAAGATCTACTGCATATTTCCGCCTGCCCTGAAAAGCGCTTGTTGAGAAAGCAGCTTTCTTCCAAAAATAAAAGCTCATCGCAGATTGATTCTGCACTACCGCCGCCCCCCAGCATGTCCATTTGAAAACAGATGAAAACAGATGTAGGCACCTGTGGTAACTGTGGGTGTATCTGCACTGGTCCAATGATATTGTGAGTGGACAAGCGCCTTGTATTAAGTAACAGCAATTGTATCGGCTTTCAAAAGCAAATGAATCCTAACTCAGATTCTGGTTCATAGATATAAAGACGTCTGTTTGCATTTGCAGCTTACAGCTTCTTTCTCTTCGGTTTCCCAGGATGCCAGAGCAAGATTAGTTCTTCATGCTGTCTCTGAGTAGCTCAATCGAATGCCATCTACCACACCCTGAGCCCCCAAAGGCAATGGGGGGTTAGGTGTGAAAGTCAACATGCTGCAGCGCCAAGTGAAGCTGACCCCTAGTGGCCACGTTTGGAATGACGCGTGTTGATTGCAGCCAGCCCAGAACCATTCTAGAGAGGACAGAGGGACTCAGTCTCAGCGGTGGAGAAGACAGTTGGAGTAACAAAAACCAGAACCTTTGGACTCAATTAAGGAAGGCTGGCGAAATGGAAAATGAAGCGGATGTGAGGGGACGTCAAGCAGTGTGCGCAGCTGAAGAGAAAGAGGGTTTGCTGCTACTGTGTGCCTCTCAAGGAATTGCGTATGAGTACAAAACCTGGCAGGAAGTGGTCCATCTTCCAGAATTGGGGGAATTCTGTCCTATGATGGGAAAGTCACAAAACAGCTAAAATGCTGCCGATCAGAAGGTCAGCGGTTCGAATCCCCATGACGGGGTGAGCTCCCGTTGCTCAGTCCCAGCTCCTGCCCACCTAGCAGTTCAAAAGCATGTCAGAGTGCAAGTAGATAGGTAAAAATAGGTAGATAAGTGCAAGTACCGTAGATAAGTAAATAGGTACCACTCTGGCGGGAAGGTAAACGGTGTTTCCATGCGCTGCTCTGGTTCGCCAGATGCGGCTTAGTCATGCTGGCCACATGACTGTACACCGGCTCCCTCGGCCAATAAAGCAAGATGAGCGCCGCAACCCCAGAGTCGTCCGCGACTAGACCTAATGGTCAGGGGTCCCTTTACCTTTACCTTACAAAGCCTGGTGGGAAGTGGTCCATCTTCCAGAATGAGGGGGAATTCTTTCCTATGATGGGAAAGTCACAAAATACCGGTAGCTAAAATGCTGCCCTGTGGTTGTGTGTGGGAGCCAGCTTCATTTAATGTAGGGGTATGCATACAAGCTTTTGAATTACCCGTCATTCTTTATTAGGAAGTATGGAAATGCAGTAGTGAGAGCAAGAGGCCAAGTGCCTCATTGGTTGCAACTATGTTTAGTCACTTCAGTTACATAGATAGCAAGTTTAACACACACACTCTCACATGGTATATAATAATAATAATAATAATAATAATAATAATAATAATAATAATAATAATAATTTGCTATATGTTACAACTGAGCAGCTGCCCCCAGCCCACATACTGTAGCACCAAGATATTTAATGGTGCATGTCTGGTGATGAGATTGTAATGCAGGAAGCCTCTTCTGTTTTATTTTTTGGAGTCCAAGGCAGGCACGGGGTGGGGGCACTGAGCCCCTGCCTGAAGGTGGGGAGCCCTGCAGGCAGCTGGTGTTCCGCTAGGCAGGTCAGAAATTGTGCTGACTCGCTCTAGTGTGTTCAAGGTGGGACTCTGGTTCTGCAGACATACACGACCCCTGGCGCTGGACTGTCACCTCGCTGGGACAAACACCTCCTGCCAACCTTGCAGCGGGATGATCAGGCCCCTCACTTATCAATGAAACATGCATGCGACTTGCAAAGAAAAGTGCCAGGGATGTTGATGGCTCAGTATCAATAAATAATAAGACAAATGAAATCACTTCTCCTAAATGTCAACAGACACACCCCAAGTGAGCTGCCAGAGCATTTTTCAGAGCTATGGGGGCCATTCCAGTAACAATCAGAGGCAGGGCAGAGACTTGGAGCCAGAATTCCTGGCTTTGGTATTAGTATCTGGAAAGGGAATGGGGAGGGCAGAGTTTCTGACTGATTCAAAAGGCAGCGTTTGTTTCTCTTGTTTTAGCAGCCCCCTTTCTGTGCTCTTCACTTTAAATTAACATTATTAACCACTGAAGGGGACAGTGCAGATTAATCTGTAGTTCCAAGGGGAGGGAGAGCGAGCTGCTGTCACTTCTTTTACCAGACAAGGGCTCTTTGCAGCAGGCGAAAATTCAGCAGGTGAAGCACTCTTCTCCATGATAGGAAATGGAAAGAAGCAGAAGTCCCAGAAAAGGAAGAATGGCTACAAAAACTTATGGAATATGCAGAAATGGAAAAACGTACCAGAAGAATAAGAAATCAAAATAACAAACTCTTTATAAAAGAATGGAAATGGTTTATTGAATACTTACAGATAAATTGTAAACAGATAAAAACATTAGCGGGATTATTGTAATAATCTGCAGTTTTATAAGAGTATATATTTACAGTAGATAATTAAATGAGTAAATTAAATGAATTTGGATATGCAGAAGATATAAAAAAAACTTAAGGAACTACAGAAAGAGGGGGAAGGAAGTCAAATTTTGAAATGTTAAATGGATTGTAAAATTAATGAAATGTATAAATTTGAAAAGTATAAAAAAATAAAAAGGAAAATATTTTCTGTTGTATTTCTGCCTACCACCCAGATACTATAGGATGCATGATAGGAAAATATGAGCAATGACCCCAGTTGTTTAGATTTACAGTAGAGAAAGGAGCGTCCTGCGTTTAGTTTCGAAATTTTTTCCCTTAAAACCACACATGGCAGCCTCGCAACCCTTGACCCTCCTAGGTCCAGAAGTGAGGAGATTGCCAAGGGTTACGTCGTATTGGAAGAGTGTCGTGCTCGCATGGGGGCATTTTCTTTATTATTATTTCTCACGGAGGACTAAAAAAAGAGAAGAAAACTTGGCAGAGTACTGCAGAAATGAATGGTTGCCCAGATCTCTCCAAATGGGGGCTGAGCTAGCGCTAGAAAAGTAAAGGTGAGAAAGTCAACCCAGCAGGACAGGATGCTCCTCTCAAGTTCTCCAAGCGCAAGCAGGCAAGGAGGCTTTGTCTGCTTGTCCATCCTTTCCTAGTCAAGCCCCAGGGCGTGGTGTCAGCAGGCGGGATTCTGCATTTGACTCTGGCTAACTGAGATCATGGAAAATAATAACAGCAACACACACACCCTTCCAAATGTTGCAAAACATTTGCTTAGGCAAAAGCCTCCGGGAACATTGTGAAGCTGCCTGGTGGATATGAGAATCTATTCCCAGAGCCTGCAAATTGTGTGGCCCAAACACAGGTGTCATGGATCCATCCCCACATCTGACTCAGATGCAAAGCAGCATTGGAAAACATGGCTGCCTTCTGATGCCCTATAACCCTACAACCTGTTAGGAATGCAGGGAGCTGTCTTAGATCAGATCAGACTATTCAGGCACCTACCTCAGAATGGTCTGCACCGGCCGTGGATGTCTCTTCAGGGTTTGAGGCAAGGGACATTCCCAGCCCTGCCAGGAGATGCCAGGGACCGAACCTGGGAGCTTCTGCATGCAAAGCAGAACCTCTACCGCTAAGCTATGGCTCTTCCTCTGCTTTGAATGCCTGTGCGCTGTGTCATTCGGAATGGAAGGAAGGAAGGAAGGAAGGAAGGAAGGAAGGAAGAGGCATACTCCTGCATGCGTGCAGAGTGCCTTTCTCAAAAACTGGGTTTCTCAACTTTCTCAAATACACTGGGTTTTCAGTCATAACGTTTGGCATTGAGATAGTTCATTCCAAAAGTGCCGAAGACTCAGCAGAATATGATTCCAGCAGAATATCCTCACCAAACAGTCCTGTAGGGCAGAGCATTATTATTACCGTATTTCAGGCACAAGGTCAGGAGAATAGGGGTTAGTTGCCTCAGGGCTCCCTCAGACTTCCTTTTGTGCTGTGTTTCTAGACATGGTTCTGGGTTTAAAAGCTCCATTCTATGATTCTGTGTCCAAGTGGTGTGTGTTTTTTGTCCCGACACTTTCCCTGGGAAAACCTGCATTTTACCACTCAGTTGTAGCCGTTTGTCTCATGCAGTAGTAAAATGTGGGTTTTCCTGGGGAAAGTGCTGGGACTAAAACAAAAGCAAAACCAGTCAGACATAGAGCTTTAAAATGCAGACCTGTGCCTGGAAAGCATAGTGTAAAAGGAAGTGGGAATGAGCCTTTCATCTACCTAATGCTACCTAGTGGCTAGCCTGTGGCTCACTGGATGCTGCTGGACTCCAGCTCCCATCATCCCTGATCATTGGCCATGCTAGTTGGGGCTAATGGGAGCTGGAGTCCAACGACACCTTGGAAGCATAGCTGTCAACTTTTGGATTTGAAAATAAGGGTTTTTTTCAAACTTTTGGATTTGAAAATAAGGGATGCACCGAGGGCGGTGCAATGGCACCAAGTAGCCTCGGCACCCTGCGCTCCAGAGGCTGCGCAGGAACGGGTGAGCGAAAGAGCGAGTGCATAGACGGCAGGCAGGCTGTCTGTCTGGTTGGGCGTGAGGGTCTGGCTGCACAAGGCATGCAAGCTCCGCCCCCAGTCGGTCTCAGACTCCTTATTGGCAGCCGAGCAACGCAGCTGAGGAGCCTCCCTGGCCGGCAGGGAGGGAGAGGAGCTGCTTCCTTGGAAATCCGGGAAATTTAAGGGACATCAACAATCCGGGATAGCAGCGGGAAACGGCATTGGAATAAGGGAGTTTCCCGCCAAAAAAGGGAGGGTTGACAGCTATGCTTGGGAGCCAAAGGTTCCTCACCCACTGACCAGTGGCATGCGTTCAGTGGACTAGGGGGACTAGGCTAGTCCTCTAAATGTTCCTGGTAAATTAGAATATTAAAGTATTAAAGCCTGACACCTCCTTCCCAAAGCCCAGGAAGCTTCTGCCCAGCTTAGGGAGGGAGGTGCAATGGTCACGTGCACGACATCTCCCCCCATTGCCCCCCACAAGCCTCTGGCCCAAACTGTTCCTCTATGGAAAATGTCATTGCATGCCACTGCCACTGACCTAGTGAGGTCATAGATATAAACACTATCTAAAAACAGGAGCTGGGGAAGTGCAGTGCACAAGACAAGGGGCTGCACAACCTCTGCCCCTCCTCTGTAATTCAAGCAGTAACCTTCATCCCTGACATCCGTTGCACCACCTTACTTAAACAGGGCACCTGCACCTCTTCAGGACTATACAGAACTTGCATCCTGCCAACCCAGCTGCCTATATGTAGAATTTGGAAGCAGAAGAGATGTCTCATTAGTTACTGGTTTAACCAACTCCAATTCTGCCTTGATAAGAGGTAAATTCCTGAATCTGAAAATAAACAAGGGGTTTCCAATCTGACCAAACTTTCTTCCTTATGCTGAAATACAACTTAATTGGAACAAAGGGACTCAGTCCTGAAGTATGCAAAATTGAGTGCCCCAAAGCATGTGCAGAGTACCATTGTCAGTTCCCTCATAACAAGGTGATAGATGTAATGATGTGTGTGATGAAGCAGAAGAAAAAGCCTCACTTCTTTTTTAAAGTTTTAAACCAAGGAGACCTCTTAGGAAGCTACTGTATTGCTTTTATTTTATTGTTCTTTTTTATAAATAAATAATATTCCCAAATCTCAATTTAAAACAGATCACAATCTGACAGCACTATATGTCTACTCAGAACCTCATTCAAGAGAGATCATATCCAGAAAAAGTGTGCATAGGATTTTAACCTGGGAGCTGTTAACCATCTGTGCCTCTCAGATGTGGTTGGGACTCCCATTCCCACGAGCCCCACTAGGCATGGCCAAAGGTCAAAGATGATGGGAACTGTAGTCCAACGACATCTGAAGGGCTATGCAGGTTTCGTATCCTAGCACTGATTAAAGGAGAGGGGGCCTAGCTCAGGGAGCATTTGCTTTGCGTCCAGAAGGTTGCTGGTGGATGCCTTGGGCTGTGTGCACATTGCACTTTTAAAGGACATATTTTCACTCCGAGAATCCTGGGCACTGTAGTTTGTTAAGGGTTGGTGGGGATTGTAACTCTGCAAGGGATAATTTCAGGGCATTTTATCAGCTGGAACTCACCGGACTCAGTTCTGGCACCTCTCAGGTGGGCGCCATTGTTGTTATAAGAGAACAAAGGAGGCATTCATGGTGATAAACTATTGGATAAACTACAGTGCCCAGGATTCTTTTTGGGGGGTGCTTCACATGCGCTTTCAAGGTGAGCACAGTGTGAATGCAGCCTTGCCCCTGGAATCCAACAACACTTGGAGGGTAACAGGAAGTGAGATGACCTGTGAACAGAGCCACTGGGGACTGACTGATCATTCAAATGCATTTAAGTCAGCGAATGTATCATTGGGAGGGAAAACTTGGTGCACAGGGAGAGGGCAGGGTTGTCCAAATCTGGTCATTAGACACATGCGTTTAATACAGTGATCAGATTGTCTAGAACTCCATCGTCATGCAAATGGCACTCTCCTCTATGCGAGCTCCTGGTTATCCGAACACTTTAGGATTTGGGGGCATCCCTCTTCTCCATTAACACCCCCCTCAAAAAAAAAAAACACCCAAAAACCTGTCCAATTCAAACACAGCCCTCTAGATTTATATTTGAGGGGCGGGAAGTTAAAACCTGACTCGGTTTATTAAATTTCGTTTCACTCGGTTGACTCTTAACTGCGTTTTCATGGTAACGCAGGGCAACCAATCACAACCAAACCCTTTCGACCCAAAAAAATTGGCACAGAGTGCTCGATTTCCTTCAAGCAAGGAAAACCCCAATGTGACATCATCAGCTCTTGCAAAACCGGAGGAGAACTTTACCACCGCTTCCAAAACGGAGCAGTTAATTTTTTGGGGAGAATTCGCTTTGTGTGCGCGCGAGCGTGGTTGTTGTTGTTGTTTCTTTTTTAGGTGTGTGTGGGAGTTTAAAGCCAAATCTAGATCTCAAAACTTTTTCCAAATATTCATCAGAGCTATTCCTGGCTCCCCTCCAAAATTCGCAGCGCTGGCAGTTTAATGAGATCCATCCTGCCCACCCCCTGTCCCGTCGAGGTGGGGGCGGGCGGGAGGGAGACTCCTCCTTTTTGTGAGTCATTCTCGGGCAAAGAAGGGAGGGGAGGCGGCGAGCCTCCGGAGCACTCACGTTCCGGGCGGGTTGGAGAAAGAAGACTTGGGCGAGCGACCATCCGGAGCGCCGGCTGGGATTTTGCTCTGGCCTCTCAGCCCATCCATCGAGACCCCCTTCTCTCCACCGTGCACCGCCCAGGCCCAACTATGTTGCCCCGGGCCCTGCTGTTCCTCTTCAGCGTGCCCTGCGCCTGGGGCTTCAACCTGGACGCCGAGGCGCCGGCGCTTTTCCGCGGCCCTCCCGGCAGCTCGTTTGGCTTCTCGGTGGACTTTTACCTCCCGGACGCGCAGAGGTAAGGCGAGGCAAGGGCCGGGGGACACACTTTGTGTGTGTGTATTTTTTTGCGGAGGGGCATAGTGGGACAACTTTCACTCTCTTCACATATACCCCCGCATTAATCCGGGGACTCGGATCGTCTGTGAAAATGGGAGTGGAGGTGGGGATACTTGATCGAGGGACGTGCGCGCACACCATCCAAGGTGCAGGAGATTTAGCAACGCTTGGATAACAAGTTAGAAAGGGAAACGAAATGGAATTGGCTCCGATTGAATTGGCTTCGGAAAGTGTATTCTCTCTCTCCCCCGCCCCGCACGCCTCCACAAATCACGCCTCCCCTCCCCTCGGCTGGCCTGCCGCCCGTTCCCTCTTCCCAGCCCCACTAAGTGATTGCAGACCCACCGTGCCCCGCCTGGTGCGTTTCCTCCCAGCCCGCTCCCGTTACTCGGGATCTCCGCCCCGCGCACTCCCCTTTGGCGACGGCGGCCGCGGCTGCTGCTGTTCCGCGGGAGAGACGCGCGCTGGCCCAACCCGCCGCAGGCGAGACGGGAGGATTTTCCGTGCGCCCCCCTCGCCTCTCCACCAGCGCCTTCGCCTCGCCACTCTCCGTGCGCCCCCAACAGGCTCGGAACGAAGCATTTCCTGTAATCGGAGCTCCGTCCCGCCGCTCTTGTTCCAGAGATTGTGGGGGGAAAGAAAAGAAGAAGGGGGTCGGCTTGGGGTTGAATGAGCTGGAGTTGGAGAGAGAGAGAGAGAGAGAGAGAGAGAGAGAGAGAGAGAGAGAGAGAGACGCACAGTCGGTACCAAACCTTTTGTCGGGACCAGGTCTAGGGAAGTGGGTCTCTAGCTCGGGACAAAGCGGAGAAGGAGGCTGGGAGTCCGATTGTTTCTCCTCTCAAAGGTGTGCTTAGTGAAGTAGCAAAGTTACTTACTTTCCTTGCTCCACTTAGGCTTTTCATATGGTGTTTTGGGGGAATGGGCAGGTGGGTGGGGAGGTATCTGGCAAGGCAAATTGCTTAAGATCCTGCTCTGGATCTCCTCTCCCACATTTGAGAGATGGGCCTTATTTGCATCTGCTTTGGACCAGCTGGTCCCAGGTGTTCATTCTTTAGCATCCTCAGTAGGGCTGGGAAAGATTGCTTCTCTGAAACCCCCAGGGGAGCTGCTGCCAGCCAGTGTAGACAGAACTGAGCTAGATGGACCAGTGGTCTGACTCAGTATAAAGCAGCTTATGGGGTGGATGATGAGCAGAGCACCCAGCTAATCCACCCTGGACTTTACGGGCCAGACTTGCCCATGCTGATGGCGTCTAGCAGAAGAAAGCATGCTCAGATCTCCTTCCTCTCTGGCCAGGATGTTCAAGGCATCTAGAGGGTCGGGTGTCGAGGACACATCCGCATCCTGGTATGGTAATCAGAAAAGAAAGGATGCTGCTGGAGACAGTGGGAAGATTGGGACTGAATATCTCTCCATCTGTGACAAGGAGGGGCAAGCTGAGTAGGGCAGCTCGTCCTGCTTGTGCACACACCAGAAGGTTGAAAGGCTTGCGCAAGTCAGAGGTGGGGTGGGTCATGTGGCACAAAGGGGAGTACAGGTGGGGGCACATGGGCATGTACGAGACTTCTTCCACCTCCTGACTGAGCTGCTGCTGCAAGTGGGTAGGATGTTCCAGTGGTGCCATTAGACAGAGGTGTCGACCCCCCCCCCAAAAAAAAATCAATGAAAGGGCCAGCCTCCCCCCAGTTGGTGGGCATTGCCATTCCAATGTTGTGTGTGTGCCATGTCATGTGATTGATTATGTGGGACCAGGGCGGGCTTACCCATAGGTGCTAGAGGTGTGGGGCACCCGGGCGCCGGGCTCTCAGGGGCGCCAGGCCGAGATTTGGACTCCGGGAATTGAAGAGCCAGGCCAGCCGACAGCTGCTGCCGAGCAGAGCAGAGCCCGTCAGAGCGTCGCAAGCTTTTTTGCTGCGGGTGCTGAGGAAGCCAGCTGGCTCCGCCCTTCTGCGCACCTGGGATTGTCGGGCCATTGAGAGGCCCGCCCAGCGCATGCATGCTGCTGACACAAGGCACGCAGCTTTCCTCCCAAGCCTCTGTGGGAAATGCTCTCCTCCTGCAGCGGCATGGGAGAGAGTTGCGTGCCCCCCAAAAGCTCAACATCTCTGAGCTGCCCCCCAAAAAACTCAACAATTTTGCCCCCCCCCCAAAAAATTGGGGGCACTGGGCAGTTTTTTGCACCCCAGCGCTGCATATGCTAAACACGGCCCTGTGTGGGAAAGGGCTTACCTGCCCCTCCAATATTTTATTCAAGTTAGCACCCCTGCCATTAGATCAGGACGTGATAATTGAAATGTTTAAGGGCTTCCCCATTACAACTAATAAACCTGTGGCCTAAAATTACCGTATTTTTCCGTGTATAACACGACCCTATGTATAAGACAACCCCTATTTTTGGGAGCCCTCAACAGTTGTTGAGCTTCTTTTGTAAGTTCGCTAAGCTGTTGAGCAGCGTTTTGAAGATCCCCCAGTAATACACCGCATAGTGGCACTCACCCAATACTCTTCCTAAGCCGGGAAGAGCGGGTAAGCAGCCTCCTCTCCAACATTTCCCTGCTACCGCCACAGCACCAGCCCTCCCTTACATAGCATATTAACCCGTGTATAAAACGACCCTCAATTTATCACAAAAAAGTCAGAAAAAAGTCGTCTTATACATGGAAAAATACGGTACCGAACTTCTCTTAGGTGTTCAACTAGTGCCACCATCAGTACACATTCAAATATATCACATCTTAAATTTTATATACTGTCCTTCCACCCAAAGGAGCCCACTAGCTATGTAGTGGATTTAGTCCCAAATATCTCCTTCTGGCCCAGCTTTCCAGAAGGACCTTTAAATGCTGGTGCAATACAGTGTGCAGTGGCTTGGAATAAGTTCCATTTAATTCACTGGGACATCCTCCCAAGTAAACAAGCATGGGATCAGCTTGAAAATCTCTGAACTTGTATACATGCCTAGGTTTGCACTCTCTTCTAATTGACACACAGAGAATGTATGCTGTATACCCTGAGATGAGAGCTGCCATTTGCTCGCAAATGTGCACTAGAGGAGAGCTGGGAAGGAAAAAACCCCACCCTTCCAAGTTTCTTTCAACATCCCCTGATTGTGTAGACGAAAGAATGGTTTCTGAGCATTAAGAAAAGAAAGAAAGCAGTAACTAATCTGCCATGAGTGGTACTTGGGACACACCCTTATAATGTGGCAAATGGCGCCTGATGCTTCGGAAGAGCCAACGTAGTTCAGGGATGAGTGTTGGCTTTAAGAGAGCTAAGAAACCCAGGCTCAAAGTCCCCACCCTATAAAGCTTGAAAGCCAAGGTTCCACCTGATGTAGTGAGCCAGAAGCTCACTGGAGGAAAGGAGGCCTTGGGCGATCCTGTGTAGTTTGTGCTGGAAAGTGTTTAAAGAATGGCCTCCCTCTGAGGTCAGGGATAGGCAACCTGTAGCCCTCCAGATGTTGGGCTTCAGCTCCCGTCAGGCCTAGCCAACATGGCCAGTGGCTAGAGAGGTGGTGGCAGGTATAGTCAAGATGCGAGCAACATCTGGAAGGGTCATTCCTGTTTCAGGTGCACCATGCCCTGCTTTTGGCCTGGCTGAGATTGCCTTGGTGAACCATCCCACATCTTTTGCTGAGTGCTGCAATCTTTGCTATATATTTATTCTGCTTTTCCAAGAAACTTGGGGCACCATGCATGGTCCCGTCCCCTAAGATTATCCTCACAACAATGCTTTGAGGCAGGTTTGCCTAAGAGAAGGGGACCACGCCCGAGATAACCAAGTGAGCATTTGTAAAATTTAAGGCCAAGTTTTCCCCTGTGTAAGCCCATCACTCTACCCACTACATTACATCGCACAAGGTGTGGGGTGGGCCTCTCACTTACTGGCATCTGGTTCCATGCAGCCAGGGCTGGCTCTAGGTTTGAAAGGGCTCTGAGCATGCCAAGCAATGCTGAGCAGCCTGGGTGTGGACGCTCTTTTAATTTCCCACAATGCTCCGCAGCCAACACTATCCTCCAGATGTCGCTGGACTCCGTGGCTCCTCTCCTTACTGATGATTGGCCACACTGGTTGCTGTTGATGGAAGGAGGAGTCCAGCAACACCTGAAAGGTAGCAGCTTGGTTACCCAGAGTGATGCTAGGTTGGCATGGTGACTAGATCCAGATGATGGGTGTGCTAGTCCAGAAAAATAACAAGTAAGGGAGGCATTGCTTTGGGCCCTGCCAAGGTTTTTGGGGCCCTGGCAGCTGCCCCAGGATGCCAGGTGCTGACACCAGTCCCATCATGACCTCAGGACTTGCCCTATCTGCATTCTCTTTGTCAACGAGTTTTTGTTTTTTGCAGGGGAAGGGGAAATTAGCTCCTCCCAGATTGGTGAAACTCCCCATGCCCTCCCATTTCCCCCATTTAATCCATACCATCCCAGTAGCGCTGTCACACAAGCAGAAGCAAATGAGGCGCCCTTTGGTCAGATGTCCACCCGCAGCCGAGGGGCAGAAATGGAACTTAATTTGACATCATGCCAGATTCCAGATATGAATTGGTGGATGTTCCTTTTCAGGCAGTTCCCAGTAGTGCTTGCACTTGTCTGGAGAAGTTCTCATTGGGCTGTGAGCTTACAAGAAGCAAATGCAGCATCCTTCCCAACATTACGCTGCTCAGAAAGAACCCAGTCGTCCTGGGCATCTGGCAGGCTGCCTTGCTTGGTGTTGAGCCCTGGCTCTGAGCCAGACACTGAAACCGCCAGGCCTTCTCCTCTCCCCAAGAGACAGAGATAGATCCCAGGAGTCCTGGCCCTTCGTGCCTCAGCAGGGATGGGCTGGCATGTGCAGCAACTTGATTCTTCGGGCTCCCACTTTCTAGGAAGGCTGCCTGAAAGCCAAAGCACGGTGCTGTGTGTGATGTGTTTTCTCCGCCACCGCCACCGTGGCCTGGTGCAGGCTTCTCCACAGGAAACAAGATTGTCTTTGGAGTACTAGCAGGGTGTTTTGAGATCTAAAGCAGATTTTGGAGTGAGGATCTTTCAGCTGTGCTTAGCAAGCACAGTGGCTGGCTCAAATGCGATAACATTCCTATATACGGGATACATTTGCATGCAGGAAATAAGATGCAGCTCTGCTTGTGGATCTTTATGTGTGATGTTTGCACATAGGCTGCAACATGCATGCAGACTGGAAAGCCACAGGCTGCTTACAGGGGTGGGTGGGACCGCCTTCAGTAGCACATTGCACATTGTTGTTGTTGTTCAGTCGTTCAGTCGTGTCCGACTCTTCGTGACCCCATGGGCCAGAGCACGCCAGGCACGCCTATCCTCCACTGCCTCTCGCAGTTTGGCCAAACTCATGTTAGTAGCTTCGAGAACACTGTCCAACCATCTCATCTTCTGTCGTCCCCTTCTCCTTGTGCCCTCAATCCTTCCCAACATCAGGGTCTTTTCTAGGGAGTCTTCTCTTCTCATGAGGTGGCCAAAGTACTGGAGCCTCAACTTCAGGATCTGTCCTTCTAATGAGCACTCAGGGTTGATTTCTTTAAGAATGGATAGGTTTGATCTTCTTGCAGTCCATGGGACTCTCAAGAGTCTCCTCCAGCACCATAATTCAAACGCATCAATTCTTCGGCGATCAGCCTTCTTTATGGTCCAGCTCTCACTTCCGTACATTACTACTGGGAAAACCATAGCTTTAACTATACGGACCTTTGTTGGCATTGCACATACGTGGTGACATATACCAGCCATAATCAGGCCAGGATTACATCTGAACAGCCACAAGTTCCCCAGCTCTGGAACAGAATAGGGATCTGAGTTAATAATATCTGACCGTCTGTCAGGTGTGGAATGGGGACAGTCTGACAGTAGCTTAGGATTAGGCCTGCAAAGATAAAATGAGGGCGTGGCAGAGAGAGCATGTATGCTATTTTGAGGCCCCTGGAGTTGTTGGCATCCATCTGTCTTGAGAAACAATGGAGGGAGGGAGCTTCCAGGGATGAAATTAAACTGCTGTGTTAGCAGCACTGAAGTGACCTCCCCGGGGCGCAAACCTGGACAGTGTGTGTGGAGGTCCTGGCTGCCCAGATGACACGTTCCCCCTTTCGGCCTTGCTGATGTGGTCCAAAGGAAAGCAGTACAATTGGCACCAGCTGGGCTGCAGGAGTTGCCGGAAGGAGGTGTGCAAGGCGCCATCCAATCGCCTTAGGGATTCCAATCTGGAAAACCTAGCCTTTTATTCTCCTGAAGATATCCCACAAGGCAGCAGAGGTTTAGGATCAGCATTTCTTTCTGCTAGGTGGGCCAGCTTCCCATGCTGACAAGCCCCACCTGCCCCTCACATCCCTCTACAGCACATGTAGAACTGCCTCCTTGACTGTTGGACCCACTATTGGTCCGCTCAATCCACCAGAGCTTGTCTTTGCATGCAGGGCAAGTTCCTAACTCACTGAGGGTTTGAGACCCATCAGCTACCCTCACCTGGTTTAGCCGGCCAGTCGAAGCCATTCCTGGGGTGTGGCTGCTGTCGCATGCGGACAGCTTCTAGGAGCCACAGGGGAGTTGAGAGCAGGGTGGGGACCAAAGGTGGGCAGACTACCCCAGAAGGAGTACAATGTCCCCCCACCAGAAACACTACCCTAACACCCTACACCCCTGTCCCTGGGGAAACCTGGTGCCCTCCAGACTATTGTTGGACTACAACTCCCATGATCCCCTGCCATTGGCCATGTTGGCTTGGGTTGATGGGAATTGACTCCAGTGGGTTCTGTGTCTGAGCAAGCACTTGGTCTTGCACTGACACAACACCTTTGAGCTTCCAGACAGCCTTTGCTCCTTGACTGCTTCCAGGGCTCTTAGGCAAGGACCTTCAAATTCAACTGCAATGCCCAACAGCCCTCACCTTTCTGCTGATCTTTCCCTTCCCCTCTTCTCTGTTTCCATACTGCACTTGAGGGACCCGAAGCTGCAGAAAATCAAAGCTGAGACAAAGAAGTGTCTGCCTAAGAAGTGGAGCAGGTGTGCAGTGACCACAAACCCACCATGGTTGGCTCCCTAGAAACAATCCAGCCAGCAAGATGGTCCTAACTGCTGCATATTGCAGAGTTCAGTGGGGGGGGGAGGTGTCTCCTGCTCAGGCAGCCCATTTCATAGCATTTTATAATTCTGAGCATAAGACACAAGGTTTGAACAGATCAACATTGGGCCATGAAGATGATTTCTCTGCTAAGTCATTGCTAAGAAGTGACAACCTTTCCAGGTACTGCACAAGTTCACAATGGCTGGCTTGGCATCTGAGTAGTAGTCACTAATTAATTACGTAAAGTGAAAGGGACAAAGAAAATTCCATGCATTTCTTTGTCCAGGCTGTTGCTTGAAATTCTTGGCAAAAGATTCTGGTCTAGGATCTAGATTTGGACAGGAGACAGGAGGGACGTGCATTGAACCCTAAAGAGTTGGCAGTTGGCCCACAAGGATCCCTCAGAGATGTTTAATATCTCTGGTTCAGGGTATTAGTAAAGATGTAGTTATGCTCATTCCGTCTGGGTCAAGGGCAGTTCAGAATTAGCAGAGGATTGTCCCCTCAAAAGGCCCCTCCAAATGTTATTTTCCTCATGGTGATTATCGGGGCTGTTTTAGGCAATCCCTCTTTCAATACTGTTTCAAGGTGGACAAACTGCTTCATTTCCAATCAGTGCGTGATCCTGTAAGTTTCTGCTGAAATAATGTAAACATACTAGAAATTTTGCTGGTGGTGATGTTCTGTGTTGGTTGCGCTTTAGTGCAGGAGTACTTTCCTGACGGCCATAATGTATATTGTTGCACCAAAAGATGTTGCAGAATGTGCCTCAAAAAGCCCACCAGCAGCAGCCTGCAGAGGCTCAAAATCACTCTTCTCAAGCTCCTGCTATACATGTGTGTCGTGGTCTCAGCTGTGTAACAAATTCAGCCTCTTAGACACAGGCTTTCTTAACAGCTTAGATGCAAGCCATAAAAAAGTAATTTGTTTGCTCCCCCTAACCCCTGCTTCTTTCAAAATATTTGTTTTTCAGCTTGTGCGTTCTAAATGGATGAGTCCTTTGTAGTGTCCTGATGTCATGTGTTATGGTGATATAACATCATTCCATGCTTTGAGTGGGATCTCATTGGCTGTCCTGAACGACATGGCTTGATTTCCTTGAAATGCAGTAATGTCAGGCATTGTTACATACTGGCAACCCATTTTCTCAATGGTACTAGATCTTCTGTACATGATGCTCATCACAGAGGTTGTCCCCATGCCAGAGAAGTCCTCTATAGAAAAAAGAGGACCAAGCCCATGATTCTCCCCCAGCTCAGTGAAAAAGGTACTTTTCCAGTAAAAAGTCCAAATGTTTCATGTGCTTCCCCCACCCCCACCCCACGCAAACACTGGTGGATCTTTGTTCACAACCATTGTAACATAGAATGATATGTCTGAATGAAACAAGAGAGAATGAGGGCAAGATGTGATAAGCCCTCCAAGACTCTGGAGACAATTGGGAATAGGTTCTTATCAACTACAGAGAACAAACATAAATAAATAAATAAATATAGAAAGCTGCTTTGTACAGAGTCTAGCTCAGTGTTATTTACTCTTGACTGGCAGCATCTCACCCAATATCTCCAGCAGAGGCGTTTGCTCAGCTCTGCTCCCTTAAACTCCCTTAAACCTCAGGGGTCTGGACCCTGGGACTTGTGCATGGAAAGCATATATTCTTCCACTGAACCATAGCTTTAAAAAAAAAAGTGCAAAACTCTTTGCAGCTCTTGCAAATGTGACCTTTTTATGGATTGCCAAAACAAAGTTCCTTGCCGAGATTCCAGGGCGGAAAGTGACAGCATTAGCTTTTTTATGGCAGGAAGGGTTGGTTGGTGCAAGGGGTGGGTTCTGTACACAGCATTCACTTCCTGGCAGGCTAAGCAAGCCTGGTGCTTCAGCGCCAACTGTCCCTGTTTTATGGTTCCTGTCCCTGCTAAATCACTGTCCTGCTTTTGTCTCTTGGAAAAACACCGAGTGCGCATTGCAACACACACACACAATAGATCTTCCCCTGCCCAGGGGAAGTTAAGTCGCTGCTTTTGGGAGGAGGATGTGTGCATGTTGAAGTTGGTGCGCGTGCATGTAAATGTATGTGCATGGACACACAAATCTAGTTTATTGCTTCCTTTCCTTCCTTCTCCTCTTCTGTGCCTTTCCAGATAGTAAATGTGTCTGAATGTGGCAGCTATTCCAATAATAAGTACAACCAGATCCACTGAGAGACGTTGTATTAAGTTTTTATTTAAGCTGGGGGTGGGGGAACTATGGCAATTTTACAAAGAAACTACTTCCAAAACCAGAGTAAGGCAGCTGCTGCTGAGTATACAAATACACTGTATAGCTTCAGGCTCCACTGGGTCTGGTAGTGGAGGGGCATGTTGCTGTTAAACCAGAAGGCTGTGGGTTCTAGGCCCATGAGGTAGAGGGACAGCTGTGGCTCAGTAGTAGAGCACTTGTTTTGCCAGCAGAAGGAGCCAGGTTAAGGTGGCAAGACATAAAAGTGAACAGGGCTCCTGCGTTTTTGTGGAAGGAGGAATTTCAGATGCTTTAGTTTGCCTGGGAAGCTCCAGCTTTTGAAATTCCCTCTTCTGGGCAGGAAGATGCAGGAGCTGCTGTCTTTTGCATTTGAATATTCAACTCTAAGTTTGATCTCTGGCACATCCAGGTAGAGCTTGGAAAGACTCCTGCTCTGAAACCCTGCAGAGCTGCTGCGAATCGATGTAGACAATCCTCAGCTATTTTATGGTGGGGGCAGTGTTAGAAACTCAGATATGTAAGCTAGGCACCAAATGGCTTCTTAAACCAAGGTTATGTTCACCAAAACGGAACGTCTAGTTGCCATTTTTGGGGCAAGATGGCTCTAAAGTATTATTTTTCAAAGGGTGGACTGGTGGTGATTGATTATCAGTTAAACATCTGGCTAGTTCAGATGACAACCTTGAGCTCAGTTAAGAGCTTTGAGAACTTAAAGAAGAAAAGTACTTGATCCAGGGGCCATCCACATATATATTATTCTATTCCTACCTCTTTTTCTTTTTAATAGTTTTTATTAAAGTTTTTTTGTGTTACAAAACAAACAGAAAAGAGGGAAAGGTACATCAATTGTCTCCTCTTTCAATTTGTAGTTTTTTCAGAGTTAGTTTACATTTAGTGAGAGACACTTTTGCCATAGACATCTTGCATTTGGGGGAAAGAGAGATGGGGTATTGTTCTTTCGTTCTATTGCGTATTATTAGTGTAGGGCGGTTGTGTCAACATCACAATGGTAGGTCCTTTGTTTATGTATTTATGTAATTGTATTGATAATGCGAGAGGTTAGGGGATCCTGAGCTTGGTTGGCTACGTTCAGTTGATTGCAGTATGACTTGTTTGCGGGGGGGGGGGAGGTTGTTGCTGACCTCTTTTTCTTAATGGCGACTGCTCCTGATCAGGCTGCACAGAAAAAGCATCTTGGTTCCAGAAATTCAATCCAATTGTGCAGATAAAATATAACTGATACAATTCTACAGGATGGGGCCTTAGTGTGTGAAAACAGTGCAGATCAAATGATCCCCAGATAGCAGAGATGTCAGGTGCCACCCTGGCACCCAGGTATCTTCATTTGGTCGCAAGTGGTCAAAAGCGAGGTGCAAAATGCTTGGCTAATATCTAACACTGGCCAGTGTTAGAAACTGGGATACAAAAGCTAGGAGCCATATGGCTCCTGGGACCTGGATTGTGGGCGCTAAAACAGAATGTCTAGTTACCGTTTTTAATATAGAATAGAATAGAATAGATCTTTATTGTCATTGTCCCCTCGCGGGAACAACGAAATTCCTCTATATATAGGGATTTCTTTTTTAAAGACAGATACCAGTATTTTTATTTATTTTTGCTGCTGGATGATTCAGGGGGTCTGCAGGGTAGTGCAGCAGTAAATGATTCATTTTTTACTACTGCGCTACCCCCCAAAAGCTGATTTGAGTGGCAGTGCGGCAGCAGCAAAAAACAAAGGCTTGTCTTTTGCTGCTGCACTACAGGTGAATCAGCTGTTTTGCGGGGTAGCACAGTAGCAAAAGATGTGTCTTTTGCTGCTGCACTACCCTGCAGATCCCTTGAATCACCTGCCCAGGCAGGCGCCAGCCAGTTGCAAAATGTGACTACCGCTCGGCTAATTTCGAATGCTGATTATTGCCACCCAGAGGGGCTACAGTGCATCAACTTAAAACCCAGACCATTTGTGGTATGAAAAGTTACAGGAATTCAGCAGTAAGATGCACAGATTGGAAATTAAATGTGTCCTGAAACCTTTGCAAGCACAGTATTGAAAGCAGGACCGTGTGGTCAACCCAATACAGCACTGTGGACACAAAAGCATCATGAATGTGCAATAAAAAGGATTTCCAGAGGAGACCTTTGCCCTGCACAATTACAGTTGAGTTATTGTGTGTCAAAAGCCCTTAACAACTTGGGGATCACTTTACCTATGGGATCGCCTTGCCTTACATGGACCCATTTGACCACTTCCTTTGGTGGAGCTGGCACTACGACAGGTGCCACATAATCCCCGTTCCACATTTGTGAGAACTCAATTTTTTACTGTGGCAGCGCCTGCACTTTGGAGCTCCCTGCCTATTGAGACCAAGCAAGCGCCTTCAGTGTCCCCTTTTTGGCACCTGCTAAAATCATTCCTGCTTAGACAAGCCTTACCCAGATGCTTAGGAAGTTGGGGCAATTTTAATTTGTTGTAGTATTTTAACATTTGTATGTTTTAAAGGGGACCCAGGTGGTGCTGTGGGTTAAACCACAGAACCTAGGGCTTGCTGATCAGAAGGTCGGCGGTTCGAATCCCTGCGACAGGGTGAGCTCCCGTTGCTTTGTCCCAGCTCCTGCCCACCTAGCAGTTCGAAAGCACGTCAAAGCGCAAGTAGATAAATAGGTACCGCTGCAGCGGGAAGGTAAACGGTGTTTCCGTGCGCTGCTCTGGTTCGCCAGAAGCGGCTTTGTCATGCTGGCCACATGACCCAGGAGCTGTACGCCGGCTCTCGGCCAATAAAGCGAGATGAGCGCCGCAACCCCAGAGTCGGACACGACTGGACCTAATGGTCAGGGGTCCCTTTACCTTTACCTTTTTTTGTTTTAAAGTGTGGCTGTACATTTTTCTTGATTTTACTATTTTACCTTTTGAAAAATGTTTTGAGGGCGTTTTCTTTGCAACCAAGCAGTGTATACTTTTTATGAAATAAACAAATTGCAAAGCACTGTGCACGACATTGATGAGACTTGTTTCTGAGATACTATACTCCATCTTAAGGAGAGAAAGACAAGGATGGGGTTGGGGACTGCCCAAGAGCAGATGGGATGGGACTAGGGAAATCCAGTGGTACCAAAGGGGCAGTAAAGAGTGGTGGCTGACGCAGAGCGGTCTTTTGCAGGGCAGTTTAAAGTAGCAGAGAGGAGAAGTGACTGTCACATTGGTGTTGGTGGCATCCAGCCCCACTGTAGAAAGTCTGGCTAATGTGGTTGAGTGACTCCTTCCCTTTGATTCTAGGGGGAGAACCCTTCAGAGTTGGCAGGGGGTGGAGAGAAGAGAGCTTTGATGGCTTTCTGTCTGCTCCTGGTTTAGTCTAGAGCCAGCTTTCCTCTTTGCTCATCAGCCAGGGGTGTGCCCCTCCCTCCCTTGCTCAGCTGGCAGGACCCCAGACGGCACCAGGCCAGAGGCAGCTTTGAGCCCCCCCCCCTCTCTCCAGTCGAGTTTGAGGAACACAGGGTCCCTGGTTGATGTGTTGAGAGACTGAGAGACCAGGAAGGGTAGTGACACTTACAGTAAGGTTTTTAAGTCTTGTGCAGATCACCTCTGCTAAGTGTGTGGGGGTGTTATTGAAAATTTTTATGGACATTTTGGAAGAGGTACAGCAGCTTGGATGAAACATTTCTCACTGACTGTGCTTCTTCAACACATTGCTGGAAAGGAAAGGAAATAAGAAGGTTTATAGTTTTAGATGTTGCCATCAAAGAAGGGACATTAATCAGTGTCCATTTCCAGGAAAGGCTGCCGTAATGGAATGAAAATGGTCTAGGCCAAGCATCCCCAAACTGCGGCCCTCCAGATGTTTTGGCCTATAAGTCCCATGATCCCTAGCTGACACGACTAGTGGTCAGGGATGATGGGAATTGTAGTCCAAAACATCTGGAGGGCCGAAGTTTGGGGATGCCTGGTCTAGGCTGCTGCTCCAATTCTATCACAGAAATGTAGGAAGCTTCCTTGTACTGTGGCTCTCCACACTTTCAGGTATGGGGCATTCCCAGTGCTGACTGGAGTTGCTGGGGATCCATCCTGGGACCTTCTGCATGCTAAGCAGATACTGTACTGCAAAACTATGGCCCAGTGTATCCTTGATGCTTCTTGCATGCCTGCGACATGCTCACACTCTGGCTCCACTCTGACAAACAGAACTGCTACAACAGGCAGGACTTGTGCAGAGGCAGTATGTCTTCTGCCTCTCAAGAGACTCCTCAGCTGCGGCCGAAGGTCAGCCTGCATGGGAGGTCAGGAAAGGACCTCTTCCTGACCCCTGTCCAATGGCTGACCTCTCCCACTTCAGCCCCTAACCTCTGCCACCCATTCTCATCTTCTTGGTTGAACTGCAAGCCCTCTGGCTCAGCCTTGTGACAGCTTCTGTATTTTTTTCGGTGCCAAATGTCTTTGGCTGTTTGCTTCATCTATGCTCACCAGCCCAACTGATTTCTTTGGAGGGATCCAAAGGATGACTTGGCAATGGCTGGGCTCACAATGCTAATCATGCTGGTGAGATCTCAGTTGCTCTGGAATCAGACCCTTTCTGTTGTCTCTTAAAAGGGCTCTCCATGGCAATTCCAGCTTGACTTGCTCAGTGTCTGGATTGGCTACAAAGGGCTTAGGTCCACGCTTGGATGCCATCGTCTCCAGGAAACATGGGCACAGCAGCACCCCTGTATCCATTTATTTATTTACACAGCGCCACAAGCGCTTGACAGACAAACTCAAGCAAAAAGAAGATCCCGTCCCCTTAAGGAGCTTACATTCTGATTCATAGGATTGTCAACTTGGAAGGGATCCTGAGGGCCAACTCCCTGCAATGCAGGAATCTCAGCTAAAGCAACCATGACTTATGGGCACCCAACCTCTACTTAAAAACCTCCAATGACGAGGAGTCCACCACCTTCCAAGGAAGTCTTTTCCACTTTGGAAAAGTTCTTACTGTCAGACAATTCTTTCCGATGTTTAGTTGGAAGCTTCTTTCTTGCAACTTGAAGCCATACCCTTGATCATCTTGGTCGCCCTCCTCTGCACACTGTTCCGCTTGTCAATATCCTTCTTAAATTGTGGCACCCACAACTGGACACAGTCTTCCAGATGTGGTTGACCAAGGCAGAACTGAGCAGGGCAAGGGCGAGGAAGTTGGGGCCCTCCAGACTACAGCTCCCATCACCCACGACCACTGGCTTTTCTTGCTGGGGCTGATGGGTGTTGGAAGCTGGGCAGCCCTTACCATTACAGTGAACAAGTTGCTTCCTCGGGTGACAGATGCTGGGGGGGGGGGCACAGCAGATTTCCTCCATTCCTCTGTAACTGCCTGCACAGCTCTGTTGAACAGTGGCAAGCAGGGCAGACCAAGATCAGGAGAAAAAGGAGGTGGTGGGCAGCAGAGCAGTGGAGTGATGCACATCTGTCAAAGATCCAACTTTGTGGCCACAGGGTGGTAATATATGTGCCAGTACAAGCTGACCCTTATTAGCTTCATCTCCTCAGATTCGTGAAACAGATGGAGAATTGAGAAGGTGGTACATATACATGGGCCAGTTCACTGAGGAATTCTCCTTTAGGAACAGACAATGCCATGAGTCTTGGCTCTCAACCAGGCCCTGCGCTCCTTTGGAGAATTGAAGATGTGATGCAGACTGTCATAGCTCTAAGAAATATCTAGCACAGTACTGTCTACAGTACACCAACCTTTCCCAACCCTACCAGAAGATGCTGGAGATAAAATTTGCCGGGGAATCAAACCTTTGCACCCTCCCCACTGAGCAGTGTCCCTGCATCTTCCTTTTTACAGCTCCAGTCTAGCATACTCCACATTCCTTTTCTCAGGGAGACGGATGTGGAGTGCCAGCTTGGGTTGCTGCCTCCATTATCATCATCAAAGGCCTCAGAGCGGGACCAGCTGCCTCTCCAGCAGGTTGCAGATTAACCAGCCCTGCTTATTGTTGGCTATTGATTCACCCACCTGAAAATAGAGGCTGCCTTCAGAGGTCTAGGGAATGGCCATGGCCTGAGGGCTGGTGCAGCCCCAGACTGTCAGATTTGTTTGGACTCCTGGCATTTGACCAAATGGTCCCCAGCAGGAACATGCAGCAGGAAAGGAAGGCAGAGCGGCATATGATTTATTTCCCCCTTCAGTTGGCTGCCTACTTATGCTTCTTGTCCCTCCTTTAATAGTGAATTCTGTATATTGGAAGCCAAGCCACTAAAATCCTATCCACCTGCACAAAGCTGGCAGCGTGTGTTGCATACGTTGCTAGAAGGTTGTCTTTTTGCCTTCTGGTTTATTAAGAGGCAGGAGCAAAGGACTCTGTGCCTTTAATGACCAAGGCCAGTGTCGTTCTTTCTCCAGCAGCTGGCCCATGGGTCATTGCCCCTGCACCCCATTGTCTGTGCATCCAGGCTGCAGCCAGCCCACCTGTGGCTCACGGCACCTGTAGTTCTGAGACCAGATCTCCAGATATGCAGTCCTTATCTAGATTTGAGCCCTTCAGCCATCATGCCTCACCTGTGCAGTAGCCTTGAAAGCATGTTGCAACAAAACTCACCCACAGCACTGAGTCAGCAGGATGAGGAACAGATTCATTGTTTTTCCTTGATTGGCAGCGATCTGTGTGTTGCATAGGGACACAGGGGAAATGGGGGTGGGTGGGATGGGAAAACCTTGCAATGCAAGGGGTGCAGTCACACACACACACACACACACACACACACACCCTACTCTATATTTCAGAAACTTGTTTGTTTGCAGTGCGTTTGGACACCACTTGAGCTACTGTAATCAACCTTTGCATTACAGTTCCCAGGATCAAGAAGCAGGTTGTCAACCGTGTCTGGATATGGCTGGGCACCATTTTGAAAGAAGATAGTGGACTGAACCTTTAGAAAATGCCACTGATTTTAACCACTGATTTCAAAACTGGCCTGACTTCTATGGTTTCTTAGAATTCTTAGACCATGCTGGGCGCAAGGTGCTACATTTGTGTGATGTAGCAGCAGGAGAGAGGGAGAGAGAGATTTCCATGCCAAGCTCAGATGCTTACATGTGGAGCACAGTGGTAATCCACCACAGCAGTAGTCAGCTAGGAAGGTTGCTGTTACTGCCAATTCTGCTTTTGTGTGTTGCTGCTGGACATTTCAGACAATGTGTCTTGCATTTCATGGCCTTTTGTCCCCACCATTTATCAGTTTTGCTCTCTTCCATACTCACACATATATGTCCCTGCCAGTTGAGAGTAACACCTCATGCATCTAATGACACATGGCTTTGGTCTACAAAAGCTCATGCCACAATCAATCTGTTAAGTCTTTGAAGGTTGCTGCAAGATTGCTTTGCATGTTGGCTGGGGCTGATGAAAGTTGGGAGTCCGACAATATGTGGAGAGCCACAGGTTTCATATCCCAGAAGCCTCTGCAGTGTGCAGAAGATCCTTGATAGATGTTCAGAGGTTTCATGCCCCATGTGTTTCCTCTTGAGGCTGTGTTGTTGTTGTTGTTGTTGTTGTTGTTGTTGTTGTTGTTAACACCTGCAACATCACGGTTTCCTCTTTACTCCTGAATCAAGCTCTTTTGACTGAGCTGGAAGTTTGAAGGCGAAGAGAATGAGGGACTTGATTTGGGCCTGCAAAAAGTTAAATCTACCAGGACAGTGGTGAAGCTAGGATTCCGGGGTGGTGGTGGTGGAGCTGTACCCCATCAGGCCAGAAATGGTTAGCCACCCCAGCTCTGGGTCTTACTCCTCTAGGTTATGTCCGAGCCACAAGGCACTTTGCTTGCTTCCTGTTGACTATACTGTAGTTGCGTGCCTCTCTAGATGTCGCTGGACTACAACTCCCATCTCCCCTGGCCATTGGTCATGCTTTCTGGGACTGCTGGGAGTTGTGGTTCAGCAACACCCAGAAGGCCAAAGGTTCTCCACACTTTATAGAAAGGCTTTGTAAGTAGAGCTCACTGGGGAAAAGAGACAGTTTCAGCTGAAAGTCTCAAATGTTCTGCCTGGGACCTGGCATGTCTGCAGTGGAAGGAAATTCCATAGCAAGGGGGCAGCCAGTGCGTGTGATGCTCATACAAGATGTTTTGGACCCAGGTGTGGTACAAATTGGACGTGCTAAAGGTCATTGTTGCAAGTGTGTGTGTGTGTGTGTGTTGATTCAACCAACACCAATCTTCTTTGAGCTATTCCTCAAGTGTGTGTGTCTGTACATGCAGAAACATAAACCCCCCTTAGACTCTGTGCCTGGATTATGTGGTCAGAAAGGCAGCATTGCTCTGACATATGTCAGAGGGAGAGAGCAGTAGTCTCTCAGGAATGTGAGACCTGAGCCTTTCAGTAGCTTTATAAATCTAAAAACAGCACCTTGAATTGTGTCAAGAAGACAGTCTGGGAACTTATGTGGATGTTGCAGCAGTGTTGCAGGTGCATTGCCAGATCTCTTTGTAAGAATCATAGAATCATAGAATCATAGAATCATAGAGTTGGAAGAGACCACAAGGGCCATCCAGTCCAACCCCCTGCCAAGCAGGAAACACCATCAAAGCATTCCTGACAGGTTAAATCTGCTTTTTCATGCAAAGCAATCTTGCATGCAAAGATGCAAAGCAATCTTGCAGCAACCTTCAAAGAAAACTGCTTTTTCATGGGTGACTTCTTCTTTTTTTTATTTTTTTTAAATTAATTTTAAAAATTACACATTTACAGAAATAAACAAAGATACACAAACCAAAACATACATTCAAACAAAGAATCATTATCATATGCATACCTACGTATTTATATACACACTTCTCCACCTTCTCATTTAAATATCTTAGCTTTAAATTGTGTTCCCATGGGTGACTTCTTGTGCCCTGTTAACACGCAATATAAAATGTCCTGCTTCTGAATACCAGTTGGTTAAAAGTGCAGGATGGAACCTTTCCCCCACCCCTGCAGATTGCCAGATAGATCAGGTAACACACAGAGCAGGGGTAGCCCATGTTGTGGCCATTCAGATGTTGTTGGACAACAATTCCCCCAACCCTGGCTGGGGCTTAAGCAAGTTGGAGCACAACATGTTGGCTATCCCAGATGTAGTCCATCCATTACCTGTCCAGCCTGTCTGGAGGGCCACAGATTCCCCATCCCTAAAGTAAGAAGTACCTGATCACTCAATACAGCCTGATATTCCCAGCACTGCAAAATATTTACAGGCAGCTGCAGTGACTGTGAGATCGGAGAGCAGGTGGCTTGTGAGCAGTACAGTGCTGATGGAAACAAACAGTGCTATGTCTTATGCCCCCCCCCCTGGCTTCCTGAGGATGTGACAGGGTGACAGCCCCCAAAGGGTATTGTTATGTCATTTGTTGGGAGGGAGTGTTTTGTGTTTGTGTGTAGCGGACTAAAACTGGTTCACACATGCAGTTACTTTGTTATCTTACTACTTGACAACACAGTGACTTGCAGCTGATGGGAATAAACAATGCTGTGTCATTTGACATCTCACTTTCCACCTGCGAAAAAGCTAAGAACTCAAGAAAAGCCCAGCTGGATCAAGCCCAATGCCCATCTGGTCCAGTGTCCAACCAGATGCCCATGAGAAGCCTACAAGTTTTGACTGTTCAGTGCAACAGTCCTCTCCGCACTTGTGATTCCCAGCTTCAAATAATGAAGGCGGAAGGTAGCTAACCTGTCCTCAGAGCTGTCCTGGATGTTTGCCCTCTGCCGTGGCTGAGGAGTAGCTTACTCCCAGTGTCAGTGACACCTCTTGACCCTGTTTTGTGTGATCCGATTCCCCACTCCCAGAGAAAGGAGGGACTAACATATCCCATTGCTTATTTTGGTGCTGAGAGGATAAAAAGGAGCAGGTTCTGCAAACAGAGATTAGATAAAGGCCTTCCTACCTACCTGTGAAAATATAATCAGAGGGGCTAGTTGAGGAAGGGAAGAATCAAGTGTGTACCTAGCCATTATCCTTGGGTTCCCTGTTCCTTATGGGACTGCAGCTTCAGACCATGGCAGGGGCAGATATTTCAAAAGGCATGTTTGCCTTGTAAATGCAACCCCCTTTTAAAGCCACCCTGCTCCAAAAAAATTCTGGCGACTATACTTATCAACAGGATCATGGGTCATTACTCCCAGATGAATTAATCTGAAATAGCTAATACTCGTGGGGTCTAGACCCTACAGGCAAATCCCTGATAGAATTTGGGGTGAAATTATTGGATTTTGTGGGGCATGATTGAATTTGCATATTTATGCAAATGAACCAATACAGACTTGAGAGAAAAAGTTCTGGAGTTGTTGGGACTGAACCAGTTTTATTACCCAGAGAAACTAAGTTGACAGTTGAAGACTGTAAAACTCAGTCATGAATCTTCTTCCATTTTTCTTTTGTAATTTCCTTCCTCCAAAATACACAGGAATTGGGGCCCGTGACTACACCCTCCTGATGTAACCAGCTCCAGGCTCTTTCTTATGCAGGCTCTCTGCAGAAGTTCCCATTCAGTTTAGCATCTCCAGGTCTCAAGAGCTTACTGGCCAAGCCCCAACAACAGGACAAACCCACACTCCATGTTAGAAATCATGAGATGCCTTCCCACCCAAGTTTCTTTGCATTCCCCCTCTTTCACAGCCACGGTGGAACTTGAGCTGGGCAGATTCTCTTGTTAGGTTTCTCCATGGACATTTGGTTTGTCCTGTGGCTGCAGTTTGGCTTCTCCCTGCATTGACGCTTGCCAGGGAGAATGCTCAGCTGATTTTGTGGGGGTGGTTTGGGGGTAGATGTGCCCCTGCTGTCTCTCCTCCCCTTTCATTCCACCCTTGGTTCTCGAGGCAGGAGTGGTGTTTTTTTAAATCATTCTGCTGGTTCTCACTGGTGTGAGTTTCTCCAACAGACTTTGAAGTCGGGCTGGGAATCCTGGCAGGCTTCTCTTTATCCCAGTTACTTTGGTCTGGGCTACGAATCAGCAGTCGGCTCCCTGCAGAGATTTGAAAGGGGGGAGGTGGTTTTGGGTTCCCACTGATTCCCTCCTAGCAGGCGGATGAGTCTGGCAGGTTTGCAGCGCTGCGGATGTTCTCCTTGCTCTGTGCCACCCGCCCCTTCTGTCCTGATATTGTGGGGCTCTTGCTGCCACTGCTGGGTATCTTAAGCTCTTTCCCAGGCCTCTTTCTGGGCCCCAGGAGGGGTGGCTTCACTGCCTGCTTGCAGCTGCTGAATTGTACACCTGGCTGCCTACACAAGGGCCCTTTGTCCTACACCAGGGAGCTCTGAAGAGTGGGTGGGGGTGGGGGGTGGGGTAGGGTAGGGGAAAGGGAGAATAGGGAGGCTGCCTGGAGTTGGGGAACAGAATGGGGGAGAGGAACCTGGCATGGATATCGTTCCAAGCTAAATAAGCAGGAAGCAATAATTTGAACCTGCAGGTAAAACGAACAGACCTGCCGGTGGGCTGGGGGCTCTCAGGAAGACCACTGAGATGCATCATTACAGAACACAAGGAAAAAGGCTACTAAGGAGTGGATTTCTCCCATCAGAACTGCCAGCAGCTCACAGCATTTCTTTACTGCAAGCCCACATTGTTCTGGACTCCAAAAACTTATCATCCCCTCTATTCCCAGTGTTCAGGTGTGAGTGCCATTCCATTTATAGCCAAAATGACACTGTCTTCCCAGGAGAGTGTTACAAGAATTTATGTAAAGGTTGGGGGGTTGCCCCTCCAGCAGATATCATACACACACACCCATCTACCAAACTCAACACAATCACTCCTGCAAATGTCCCCACAAAACACTTCATCACACAGTTTCCCCCTATCTCTGTTCAAAGGGCCTCCGCTGCACATTACCAAATGCAACAATTCACTGATAAATGTGTCTATGTACTGGCTCACTGGGAAAACTTTAGAAAGTCATATAAAATCCCTCCAGTATGGATTTGCACCATTCCAACTTTGTTCTGTTCAGGAAATGAATGGCTACCAAGGGGGGAGTCTGGGATGTGAGCAGCCATAATCCCTCAAGCCTGAGACCACGTACTCAGCAGCCTCTTGCGCAAGAGATCATCACTGACATCCTGGCAGATGGGTGTCAGACAGGCAGTCATCCCATGGACAATGGCAAACCATCCAGGAATGGATTTGTTGTTGTTCAGTCGTTCAGTCGTGTCCGACTCTTCGTGACCCCATGGACCAGAGCACGCCAGGCACGCCTATCCTTCACTGCCTCTCGCAGTTTGGCCAAACTCATGTTGGTAGCTTCGAGAACACTGTCCAACCATCTCGTCCTCTGTCGTCCCCTTCTCCTTGTGCCCTCAACCTTTCCCAACATCAGGGTCTTTTCTAGGGAGTCTTCTCTTCTCATGAGGTGGCCAAAGTACTGGAGCCTTAACCTCAGGATCTGTCCTTCTAGTGAGCACTCAGGGCTGATTTCTTTAAGAATGGATAGGTTTGATCTTCTTGCAGTCCATGGGACTCTCAAGAGTCTCCTCCAGCACCATAATTCAAAAGCATCAATTCTTCGGCGATCAGCCTTCTTTATGGTCCAGCTCTCACTTCCGTACATTACTACTGGGAAAACCATAGCTTTAACTATACGGACCTTTGTTGGCAAGGTGATGTCTTTGCTTTTTAAGATGCTGTCTAGGTTTGTCATTGCTTTTCTCCCAAGAAGCAGGCGTCTTCTAATTTCGTGACTGCTGTCACCATCTGCAGTGATCATGGAACCCAAGAAAGTGAAATCTCTCACTGCCTCCATTTCTTCCCCTTCTATTTGCCAGGAGGTGATGGGACCAGTGGCCATGATCTTAGTTTTTTTGATGTTGAGCTTCAGACCATATTTTGCGCTCTCCTCTTTCACCCTCATTAAAAGGTTCTTTAATTCCTCCTCACTTTCTGCCATCAAGGTTGTATCATCAGCATATCTGAGGTTGTTGATATTTCTTCCAGCAATCTTAATTCCGGTTTGGGATTCATCCAGTCCTGCCTTTCGCATGATGAATTCTGCATATAAGTTAAATAAGCAGGGAGACAATATACAGCCTTGTCGTACTCCTTTCCCAATTTTGAACCAATCAGTTATTCCATATCCAGTTCTAACTGTAGCTTCTTGTCCCACATAGAGATTTTTCAGGAGACGGATGAGGTGATCAGGCACTCCCATTTCTTTAAGAACTTGCCATAGTTTGCTGTGGTCGACACAGTCAAAAGCTTTTGCGTAGTCAATGAAGCAGAAGTAAATGTTTTTCTGGAACTCTCTAGCTTTCTCCATAATCCAGCGCATGTTTGCAATTTGGTCTCTGGTTCCTCTGCCCCTTCGAAATCCAGCTTGCACTTCTGGGAGTTCTCGGTCCACATACTGCTTAAGCCTGCCTTGTAGAATTTTTAGCAAAACCTTGCTAGCATGTGAAATGAGCGCAATTGTGCGGTAGTTGGAGCATTCTTTGGCGCTGCCCTTCTTTGGGATTGGGATGTAGACTGATCTTCTCCAATCCTTTGGCCACTGCTGAGTTTTCCAAACTTGCTGGCATATTGAGTGCAGCACCTTAACAGCATCATCTTTTAGAATTTTGAATAGTTCAGCTGGAATATCATCACTTCCACTGGCCTTGTTGTTAGCAAGGCTTTCTAGGGCCCATTTGACTTCACTCTCCAGGATGTCTGGCTCAAGGTCAGCAACCACACTACCTGAGGTGTATGAGACCTCCATATCTTTCTGGTATAATTCCTCTGTGTATTCCTGCCACCTCTTCTTGATGTCTTCTGCTTCTGTTAGGTCCTTTCCACTTTTGTCCTTAATTGTGGTAATCTTTGTACGAAATGTTCCTTTCATATCTCCAATTTTCTTGAACAGATCTCTGGTTTTCCCCATTCTGTTGTTTTCCTCTATTTCTTTGCATTGCTCGTTTAAAAAGGCCCTCTTGTCTCTCCTTGCTATTTTTTGGAAATCTGCATTCAATTTCCTGTATCTTTCACTATTTCCCTCGCATTTTGCTTGCCTTCTCTCCCCCGCTATTTGTAAGGCCTCATTTGACAGCCACTTTGCTTTCTTGCATTTCTTTTTCATTGGGATGGTTTTCGTTGCTGCCTCCTGTATAATGTTACGAGCCTCCATCCACAGTTCTTCAGGCACTCTATCCACCAAATCTAAATCCTTAAACCTGTTCTTCACTTCAACTGTGTATTCATAAGGAATTTGATTTAGATTGTATCTTACTGGCCCAGTGGTTTTTCCTACTTTCTTCAGTTTAAGCTGGAATTTTGCTATAAGAAGCTGATGATCTGAGCCACAGTCAGCTCCAGGTCTTGTTTTTGCTGACTGTATAGAGCTTCTCCATCTTTGGCTGCAGAGAATATAATCAATCTGATTTCGATGTTGCCCATCTGGTGATGTCCATGTGTAGAGTCGTCTCTTGTGTTGTTGGAAAAGAGTGTTTGTGATGACCAACTTGTTCTCTTGACAGAACTCTATTAGCCTTTGCCCTGCTTCATTTTGAACTCCAAGGCCAAACTTGCCAGTTGTTCCTTTTATCTCTTGACTCCCTACTTTAGCATTCCAATCCCCTATAATGAGAAGAACATCCTTCCTTGGTGTCATTTCTATAAGGTGTTGTAAGTCTTCATAGAATTGGTCAATTTCAGTTTCTTCAGCACTGGTAGTTGGTGCATAAACTTGGATTACTGTGATGTTAAAAGGTCTGCCTTGGATTCGTATCGAGATCATTCTATCATTTTTGAGATTGCATCCCAGTACAGCTTTCGCCACTCTTTTGTTGACTATGAGGGCCACTCCATTTCTTTTACGGGATTCCTGCCCACAGTAGTAGATATGATAGTCATCCGAACTGAATTCACCCATTCCCGTCCATTTCAGTTCACTGATGCCCAGGATGTCAATGTTTATTCTTGCCATCTCGTTTTTTACCACATCCAGCTTACCAAGGTTCATGGTTCTTACATTCCAGGTTCCTATGCTATACTTTTCTTTACAGCACTGGACTTTCCTTTCGCTTCCAGGCATATCCGCAACTGAGCGTCCTTTCGGGTTTGGCCCAGCCGCTTCATCAGCTCTGAATCTACTTGTACTTGTCCTCCGCTCTTCCCCAGTAGCATGTTGGACGCCTTCCGACCTGAGGGGCTCATCTTCCAGCGTCATATCTTTTATATGCCTGTTGTCTTTGTCCATGGAGTTTTCTTGGCAGGGATACTGGAGTGGCTTGCCAGTTCCTTCTCCAGGTGGATCACGTTTGGTCCAAACTCTCCACTACGACCTGTCCATCTTGACCTGTCCATAGCTTCCCTGAGTAATTCAAGCCCCTTCGCCACGACAAGGCAGTGATCCATGAAGGGGAGGAATGGATTAGGAGTGTGATTACCTGATCAGAAAACCAGGAACTTGTAAATATTCCTATTGTATCACTTGATGGGTGTATGGTGGTGGGCAAGGGAGGTTGGGGGCAAACCTGATGAACCGCTTTCTACCAGAAAACCCCTCCCTGTTTGTGACATATTTATGATGTATCTGTGATGTATGCATGATGCTTCACCTGAGGTGTTCATGAGAAAAAGGGAAAACTCATAAGGAAACAGTGACAGGTGGGATGGATTTTGTGGGGGCCTGAGGCAATCTGTGGGCAGCCCCTTCAGGAACAGGAGTTTAAGGGTAGGAGGAACTTTGCCAGGCTCAAGGTGCATCTGCTTTAGACTCATCCTTTTGCTTCCTGCTCTCTTCCTTTCCTCAGTGCCAGTGTCCTCGTGGGAGCACCCAAGGCCAACACAAGCCAGGTGGAAGTTACGGAGGGGGGTGCTGTCTACTACTGTCCCTGGCCCCTTGGCGAGAGCAGCTGTATACCCATTGAATTTGACAGCGGCAAAGGTAAGCGGGATGTGTGGGGTTTGGAGGTGCCAATGGTAAGGCTAGCTGGCTGGCTACTTGCCCATCCTCACCCACCTCCAATTTTTACTCTGATTTTCAGTCAAAAGGTTACTCCAGATTCCCCGAATTCCAACTTCTTCTTTCTTCCCTACTTAATTCAGAAAATAAAGGCAACTGTGTCAGCCTATAAGAGCAGTTACAAAATCCATAGTAGGACAAAGCCTCTATTAGGCCACCCAGAATTGCATGCAAGCTTTTGAGTTCCTCAGAACGCTTCATTGGCTTGGATGGTAAACAGGGGAATTCGGCCGGCTTCTGTTTATGGTCACAGTCTTAAGAGGTTTGTTAGACTGTGATCAGAGGTGCCTGACCAAATTTCCCTTGTCAGAAACACCAAAGCCCAGCTCCATACTCAAATCAGGCAACTGCAGGGGCAGGGGAGTCTTTAGCATATGTGCCGCCGGGGTGCAAAGATCCGCCCAGCGCCCCAGTCTGACAAGCGCCACCGTTGTGATCTTTGGTAAATGAGTCCACAAAGTCCTTTAGTGAAACAGTAGGTATACATTTTGGTAATACCTAGGTATATATGTATTTTGTTTTTCTAGCTCGATCAAAATTATTTATTATTTCATAACAGGTAGATAGTTAAGAGCTTAGGCGGCTTCAGCAGCGGGCGCCTGGTGCCCCCCAGAATTCAGCACCTGGGTGCCTTGCACCCCCAGGTAAAGATAGCCCTGTGCAGGGGTTCTTCATGAATTTATTTGCGAGTGTGTTGTCAGGGTCCTGTGTATTCCTGACACATGGAGCTTATGAGCATAAGAGTGCAGTCCTGACTTACAGGCATAGGAGCCAAATCCTAGGGGCTAAGGTCCTTTTTCCCCCTATTAAATATTTGAGGGGGCCGGAGCCCTTCAAGGTTGATGGGCATTGCCATTCAAATGGTGTGTGTGCACCGTGTCATGTGATCAATTATGCAGGACAGGCCTTACCTGCCCCCCCCCCCCGTTGAATATTTTATTCAAGTCACAGGGTAGAAGAGTCATGCAGTCCCTAGAGAGCTGATATTGTGGTTCGGAGAGCCAGACATTTGCAAATTAAAGCAACTGTGTTGAGCACCACACACACCTTGTAGCTAAGCACACACTGCAGCCTGTTTGACTGACTGCAACAGGAGCAGCAGGGAGACAGGGGGGATGCCTCTGTGGCAGCATGGGCATCCATGGGGGTCAACCCCCAAGTTCTGATGAGACCCAAGTTCTAAGTTCCCCTGCAGCCATGAAGGCAAATGTGGATGAACAAAGGAAGTTGCCTTACACCAAGTCAGACCAGTGCTCCATCTAGCTTCAGTATTCTCTATATCAGGGTTTCTCCAGTTGTTTTTTGGACTACAATCCCCATGATCCCTGACCACTGGTCCTGATAGCTAGAGATGGTGGGAGTTGTAGTCCAACAACAGCTGGAGACCTAAGTTTGGGAAACCCTGATCTACACCGATTCTCTAGGTTTTCGGGTGGGGCTGTTCCCCAGCTCAACTTGGAGGCACTAGAGATGGAGCCAAAGACCTTTTGCATCTTGAGCATGCACACTACCTTCTAACTGCATCCCTTCCGCACAGCTGATGATAGGCTGGTCACTGTCTCTCGACCCATCCCACCTCACAGGGTTGTTGTGGGCGGGGGGGGGGAATGGTGTACTGTGAACTTCTGCAGGAAGGCTGGGGTGAAAATACAACAAAAACACAGAACTAATCTTGAATAAAGAGATCAAAAGCTGCCCACAGGCAGAGTAAAATGCAAATGTTGACAGTCTCCCTTTAGGTTCAAAGGCATTCTGTGTTGTGGGTCTAAACTGCCCCCACCCCTGTAACTTTGTGGCTCAGAAAGGCCGGGACTTTAGTCGGCCTGGCCTGGCCTGGGGCTTTCCTGGCTGGCCGCATGGCTCTGTGTTGACTTGGCTAGTCCCCAGTGGACGTGGGCCAGAGAGAGTTTCCTTGGCTCAGCTGAGAACAAGAGATCAGATTCCAGTCAGAGAGCCAAACAGGCCATTGCTCAGGGAGCCCCTACTTCCGCGTAGGCCTGAATCTGGCCTACTACTACTCTCCAGGTGGCTGGTAGAATCTTAGGTACTGGTGTGATGAGAGCAAGAGAGAACAATACTTTTCTTTTTTAATCCTTCCAAAAGTGAGCATTTTATTTCCACAGAGGTTTCTTGTTGTCAGGCAGAATTGCTGAAAGCAAAAAAATGAGTCATTACAAGAATACTAATTGGATTCTGGAGCTTTTAAATTGAATACTTCCTCCCTCCCCAGAAGCTACAAATATGGCAATGTAAAAAAAAATGAGCTGGAAAATCTACAGCTGATCTGGGGAACCAGATGTTGTTGGACTCCAACTCCCATCATCCCCTGTCAGCACGGCCAGCCATCAAGGATGTTGGGAACTGCAGTCCAGCAACTTCTGGAAGACCACAGGTTCACCAGCCCTTATCTAGGGCAACTGATTTGTAAGGCTTTTTGTTTTCCTGCACCGTCTTCTCAAAAGTAAATCTCAGTGAGGTAAATGAAGCTTACGCTGAAGTACCTGAGTATGCATGATAGCTCTTAATGAGACTTTTAATCTCGGGGTCATGGGTTTGAGCCCCACGTTAAGCAAAAAGATTCCTGCATTGCCGGGGGTTGGACTAGATGACCCTCGTGGTCCTTTCCCAACTCTACGATTCTATGGTTCTATTGAACTGCAGCCCTAATAACCATATGTTTGGAGCCCACATAATCCTTGGAAGGCAAAGAACTTTGTTAACTGAATAAGCAAAATGGACTGAATGAATGTCATATAAAAATGAGTAAGGGTCGGGGGGCATTTTGGGAAGGTTTGGTGACAAAAACACAGGCCAAATTCATATATATATATATATATATATATATATATATATATATATATATATATCATGGCATTTTGAGATATGTGTTGTTGGGTTTGATCTCATGCCCATTTGGGATGAGGGAGGGCTGTGCTGCAGGCCAAGCCTGTTTTGTTTTGAACTGTATTCACAAATGAAACAAACGGATCCCAGCAGCTGTCAAAGAAGCCCTGGAAAGATTCCTGTTGTAGGGACTCCTTGTTTCATGTTTTGTTCATTACCTTTTTATTCCCTACCCCTTTCCTCCTTGAAGCTGAAGCACACTGTCGTCCCCCCACCCCAATTACCTGATCTTTACAACAGTCCTGTGAGAGGTCATAGTTAGCTCATGGTCAGCCATGGCCAAGTAGGGATTTGAACCCGGGCTTCCTCAGACCTGATCCATTGCACGCTAGCAACACGAAACGCTCCACCACCCTGGCTTACTGTGAGCGGGAGGGTGGCAGCTCAGGGGCAGAGCCAAGGTCCCCGGTTCAGCCCCTAATATCTCCAGATCGGAGTAGCCCTGGAGGGTCACTGCCCGTCAGTGTAGACACTACTGAGCTAGGTAGACCCAATGGCCTGACACAGTCTATGGTAGCTTCCCATGTCCCTATGTTGTGGCTTCTTCATGTGTCTATGGAGTAAAACAGATTTTTGAAAACTTTCTTTCTTGAGGAAACCCTTTCCACATCTGTTTCCCGGCTGAAGAGTCCTTGCGCATTGCAAAGGCTTGTGGGGAATGGTCTGGTCTGGTCTTGTGGGGAATGGTCTGGTGCGCTGTCTTAGGAGCGCTGGTCAGCCTGTTTTCTCTCATCGCGGCCCCCGCTTCCTTCGGGCTGGGAGTTGCAGGGAAAGATCAAGCGTGGCAAGGAAGCACGTCTGCCATTGCCAATCATCTTCTCACTGTGGAAACCTTGAGAGGCATCCAAGGCACCTCAGAGTTTCCTGGACTGGAGTTTGAAGAACCACTGGAGTAGAGAGAGCACTGTCAGAGAGGGTTGCGGGGCCTAAGTGGCTTTTGATGAACAAGAACACCCACCCCCTGGTCCTGCCCTCCTCCTCCTCTTCCAGTCTCCTCTTCCCCACCAGATGGGAACAATGGGAAATCTGGAAGGGGGAAATGGGCAGCAGTGCTATGTTATGAAATATTTTCTCTTTCTGAATAAACAGGGGAGGAATTTCTGGAGCATTGTTCACAGTGGCGGTGTGGGATTTTTGAAATTGCAAACTGCAGGGATTGTTGATTTTTCAGGCAGTGATGTGAATTAAAGAAGGGTGGAGAGGAGGGTTGGAAATACCCACGTGGAACCAAATTGTATTTTTGGCAGTTCCTTTAGTTTAGAGTAAATTGAGAGAGAGAGAGAGAATTGGAAATGCCCTTAATGGACCAGAAGTAGCTTGTGAGACTTGGCATTTGTTGTATACCTGGTCTTCTGGGGTCACTGCCTGACAGGGGGGTTTTTTTGTTTTGTTTTTTGCAAGGAAGGGATTAAGTGGTGCTTGTTTCTGCAAGATCTGAGGGTGTTATCACTACATCCCATTGGATTGATAGGAAGGGCCTTGTATGAACCAGAGCCAGTGGGCTGGGGATGCCTCTTCTGGTCTGGATCAAAACCAAAGGCAACAATTGCTAGGAGAATAACAAGCTCACAGCCTACAGCCTAGGCCAGGGGTAGGCAACCTAATACCCGGGGGCCGGATGCGGCCCAATCACCTTCTCAATTGGCCCGTGGACAGTCCAGTAATCAGCGTGTTTTGACATGAGTAGAATGTGTCCTTTTATTTAAAATGCATCTCTGGGTTATTTGTGGGGCCTGCCTGGTGTTTTTACATGAGTAGAACATGTGCTTTTATTTAAAATGCATCTCTGGGGTATTTGTGTGGCATAGGAATTCATTCATCCCCCATATAGTCCGGCACCCCACATGGTCTGAGGGACAGTGGACCCACGGCTGAAAAAGGTTGCTGACCCCTGATCTAGGCCATTTCCCCCCAAGCTCCTTCCCACCCCTAAATGAAAACGGGAAGCCCTCTTTCCTCTTAGCACTCCACATGGATTTAGTACATTTTCTGAATGAGCTGCTGATCTGGACCTGATTGGAAAAACGTGGAGAAACATTCAGGGTTGTAGGGGACAACCTTTCTGTGGGTGGGCAATTCTCTGCAGCAGGAGTGATGGCAGGATCCTGTCGCACCTGAGGCTGAGACGGTATACCTGGCAGTCCGTGATCTCCGTGGAGTTGCCTTGGTGCATTGGGCCCCGGGACCTGTGGCTCTTGGGTTGGTCATCTGATGCCTGGTGTCGCGTGGGCTGAGCCCGACACACCCGGGCGATGTGACCTGCTTTTCTGCCCTGCCTGCACTCTGCCTTGCGGAAACGGCAGGTCCTCCTCTCGTGGTGGCAGAATTTCCTAGGCCCCCCTCGGAGGCCAGAGCTGTGACTAGTGCAAGGGTGGATGGGCTGCCACATCTGAGGGTGAATACATTTGACCACAAATCACCTTCATTTATTTAGTTTCTGGCAGTTGCCTTGTGAAAGACAATATTTGTTGTATTGGTTATGTTTTTTGATAGTCCCTCCTCCCAAGGCTGCCCAGTAAATATAAAAATACAACACAATATGCAACCAAAATACATATTGCAATACGTTGGTTATTCTTATGCTTTATTTATGTATTTCAAGTTTTTATATTAAGTTTTTATTTAGTTGATACCATGACCTATAAAACACAGAACCATTAACACTGATTTTCATGATTAAAAAAAAAAAAGTAGTGTGTCCTGGCATGCAGTTTGGGAATTAACCAAATGGGGCAATGATCACATCTTAGGAAAACAGTGAAAAAGTGGAGATTTTGGAAGTATTTGTGGTGGTGGGATGGAGCCAGAGAAGGCAACAAGTCAAGCAGTTGGGGAAGATGTACGGAGGAGTAGAGGCTGAAGAGACCCAGAACTGCAGTGCAGAAGGTCCCAGGTTCATATCCCAGCATCTCCAGGTAGGTCTGGGAAAGATTCCTTGTCTGAATTCCTGGATGGCCGCTACCAGTCTGAGGACAATACCAGGGTAATAATAGTGCTTAGTGTTCAAAGTGCTTTGCATTATCTTGAAATATTTGCAACTTCCCTGTAAGGCAGGCCAGCATTGTTTTCCCCAAAATTCTAGAAAGGGGACAGGGTTCCAAGACTGAGAGACAGCAGTTCGCCAACAGCCAACCAGCAAATTCACAGATCAGCTGAGAGTCTTCCAGCTCGTAGCTCATGTTCTGAACCACTATGTTCAAGTGCAGACTTGTGGGGAGTGATTGAAAATGCAGTGCAGAACCACCTTGGTACGCGGCGCTTCCTGGGCCTGCTTGCCTTCCTCACTGGTCAAAGAACCAATGCTATGACTTGGTATAAGGCGCCTTCCTATTTACTGTCCACCAAGAGGCCAGGAATTCTCAAATCATATGCTGTGCTCTGAGAGGAGCTGAGTTGTGCCTCGGTGGGGAAGGCTGTTTTTAAATGCATCCATCACTCTAGGCCTCTTGATCTCCCTCTCTTTCTCTGCCAATACAGTGGTACCTCCAGTTGCGGACGGGACCCATTCTGGAGCTCCGGTCGGATTCCGAGGTTTCCGCAACTGGAGGGACCGCTTCTGCTCATGCGCATGTGGCAAAAACCCGGAAATATACTTCCGGGTTTGCCGCTTACGTATCCCGAAGTTTACGTAAGCGGAGGGATACGTAAGTGGAGGTCCGACTGTATGTGAGTAGTGGCATCAACCCTTGGAAGGGAATAAAAGGCACAAGGCAGTCTACTCATACTGCTTTGCTCCTGATAGATGCTAGGGATTCCCAGAAACATCCCCCTTGCCCCCAAAGAATGGTCCAGTCCCAGAATCCTGATGTGTCTGGGCAAAGGGGAGGTCAGGATACCTGGGGCCAATAATCTTTGGGTTATCCCATAGAAAACACAGGAAAGCAGCATAGCAACATGGAAAGCTACCTTGTACTGAGTCAGTGTTGCTTACACTGTTTGGCAGCAGCACTCCAGGGTTTCAGACAGGAGTCTTTTGCACCATGCATTGAACCTAGGACTTTCTGCATGCAAGGCAGATGCTCTTGCCACCAAGCTACAATCCTTCCTCTTGTTCTAGGGGCTGACTGAAATAATAGTGTATATGATTGATGTCATCTGTCTCTGCCTATCCACCTTCTTTCAACGGTGAGAGTAAAATTTTAATCCAGAACGCTGGAAGGAAGCTGTGTCCCAGGTGTCTGAAAGCCTTTGAGGAACACTGATCTAGACCCCTTTGTGTTCTCTGTCCAGCAGGATCCCGCGTGGATGGGGTGAAGGACCAGCAAATGGAGTTCAAATCGCTGCAGTGGTTTGGAGCCACAGTGCGGTCACATGGCAGCTCCATCCTGGTAAGAGCAGAGTCGTGGCATGAATTTGGCAAAGGGCATAAGCAACTGGTTGACCAGGCGGAACCCAGGGCATCTCCAGATGGTCACAGTTTTGCAGGAAAGATTTAAGCGCATACCAGAACTCTAGGTCTGCACATTGAAAATGGATTGAAGTGCTCTGTCACCCTAGCACAACAAATTTGCTTTTGGGAACTTTTTGCAGTTTGGGTCATGACAGAAAAGTGCTTTGAAAAATGTGTGATAAATGAATGAATAATGGGAAGATGTTTAAAAGACCCCACAAAAAGATTGAGATGAATGCTCATTGCCCTATAACCTTGCTGTAAACAAACCAGTATGAAGGCTCAGTAAAGACCGGATATAATTTAACCTCTGTGTAAAAGTTGTGGAAACACATAAGGAAGAACGCTTAGCAAATAGCTTGTCACCAGGGTGGGGGGTGGGGCTCAGTAACAACACCCCACGCTGGGTCAAGTTTTGACAGGACCCCTCTGTAGTATAGAAGCTGTGAGAGCTCCTGCTTCTGGAGTTGCCATAAGTCCTAGGCACTCCTGGCTTGTGTGCTACACTGATGTGATCTATGTGCCTTCAGTGGCCCAAAGTCGCATGTTTCTTGAATATTTGATAACCAGGGCTGACGGTGCCTCTGTATTGGCACTGGTGAAACCAGATCCCTCTGAACTGGAGAGCGAAAACTGCCACTTTCCCAATTTTTCCCAAGGTTCTTTTAAGGCTGCCATTCTACGCACCCTTACCCAGAAGGAAGCCCTGTTGGTCACAGTGGGCGACTGGGCTGAGCCACTGGGCTGGAAACCACAGGAGGGGAGAATGCTCATGTGCTCAGGTCATGGATGCAGATTTCTCAGAGCAGGCCACTGGTTGGCCACTGTGAGAACAAGATGCTGCTACACTGTTGAGTAAACATTCACAGGATTGCACTGCAAGAAACCCAGGTATCTTCTAGATTCCTTGCATATAAGTCCACCCACCCACACAAACACACAGAGGCCAGGCATTCCCAGTGTCGGAAATCCCTGTTTAGGCTACTGTTGCAATGCTGTGTCCTGTTGTGGTCAAAGTCCATTGATAAAGTTTGTGACAAACTGATGTAGACATGAAGGAAGATTTCATACAATAATGCTGATCTTCCTATGTCTAATGAGGCTGTCTGGCTCCTCTAAAAAGGGATGGGTGAGCAGGGGGAACTTTATCTCCTTATTAATCCCCTCCCAACCAAGTTTTCTTTTCTTTTTTTAAAAAATTCCTTTTTGAAATGCACATCCCCAGTATTAAGATGCACATCTCCCCAGTACTAAGAGTGTCAGATGCTCATTTCCAAGTTTTGCTTTAGGGTTGCCAGAGGTTTAGGGGGGGGGTTGCTTCCCTGCAGTTTATTAGTTACCCTGCTGAACTTCAAACTGTGCTTTGAACTCTTCAACTTTCCAAAATCTCTCATATGGGGGCAGGGCAGGAAGGATGCAGCTAGTAAGAACTGCAGGAAATGCAAAAGTGTGGTGGTTTGTGTGTGTGTGTGTGTGTGTCGCACACACACACACACACACACACACACACACACACGTTGGCCATTGCTCAGGCTTTTCCAAGCAACCCTATGGCCTCTCTAGGACACCCTGTTTTTCTCTTTGGTTTCCCCCAAGATGCTCCTGTAGTCCTTTCCAACTAGCCTGCTACAGGGCAGGGCTTCCTCCAGTCTTTAGACATCTAGGACATACCTTGTTGCTTTCTTTCTAAATTAAAATGAGAGGCACACTTCACTCCGACCTTACTTTATTTTGCTTGAAACCTTTTTTTTTTTTTAAAGGCGCTCTTCATCCTATTTGAATTCAAGGTAGTTAGTTTACAGAACAAAATAAATTAAAGTACAAAAAGCAAACAGTGCATATGTGACAGGAACATAGACAGCTTCCCCCACTGCTCTGTCTAACTCAGGACTGTCTACACCAACCGGCAGCAGCTCTCCAGGATTTCCCTGTCCTTCCTGGAGATGCTGGTGGAGAGAACCTGGGACCTTCTACATGCCAAGTAAATGTTCTACCAGTGATCTATGGCCCTTCTCCAAATGGTGGGTGGATATCTTGGGTCCCAGGACAGTAGGAAGGCATCCTCCTTGCAACTCAGGGGAACCTGGGTCAACATTGCCTCCTGGCCTGGAGCACCCCCTCCTCTTTTCCTACTTAGGGATGGGACTCTTCTTTTTGTCCGGTGGTGGTGCTTCTAGGATTCTGTTCGGCTGGTTAACTACAGCAGAGGCTGCCTTAGGAAATTCTAATGCATCATGGATTCTTTCCCTCGGGACAATGCCAGTGCTTGTGTTGGTGCAGAGAGTAACTGGTGAATGTATCAAAGAGTGTGCCTTAAATCGCCAAAGAATTCTTCCGTCTTTTTCATGGCTCTGGCACAGTTTGGGACTCTTTGCTGTAGACTCTACAATGTAGAGCAATGTCCTGATCTGGCCACATGTGGATAGAGATGCTGGAAAGGGTGGTGGCCGCAAGATAGGCCCGGATGTTGCAGGCCAGTCATCTGCAGAAGGTGGCACATCTCTACAGAGGTCGTTGGCATTGCTGAAGCTGCAGTGTTTGACCCTTGAATTGTACAGGGCTAGTCTGACTCCAGCTGTGAGAGCTTTGGCCACAAGTCAGAAGACCATCTCGCTCACAGCTTCTGTACATTAAAACTGAAAGCTGGTGGTTGTCAGAACTTTGTAACATTAAGAGTCCAGTGCACGAGGTTGCTTGTTTTCATCTTCCCTCCCCACCACTTTTCCTTTTTGTGCCGTAGGCCAGAGGGCAGGGTTATTTATATTGATTTGTCAGCAGCCCTGGGAGTTTTTTCCCCATCAGAAGTGTATGGGTAGAAATGCTTTGCATGAATGAAGACTGTGGAGCCCTTTCCATTTGCTTACCAGGCTCATCTTCTTCCTCTAGGCCTGTGCCCCCCTGTACAGTTGGCGAACCATCAATGAAGAGCCTGAGCGTGAGGTTGTGGGCACCTGCTTCTTGTCCATCAACAACTTCACCAAGTTTGTGGAATACGCACCTTGCCGCTCAGGTAACAAGGGGCTCCGGAGAGGAAGGGGACACAGTAGTGTCTTTGCTGTGTTTGTCCTGGGTTCCATGATCTGTAGCTATTCCTCCATGGAGGTACATCTGTGTGCTGTTGGGCTTTTTTTTTTTTACCTTGCCCTAGCTGTGTGCCACTGTGCAGCTGCCTTGTGCCTGGTGATGGACAAGGAAGGCATGGGAGTTGCATGTGGTGGTCAGGTTTGCCATCCACTGGACTAGGGAGCTGGAAGAAGTATGAGTGACTATAGAAGTCCCTTCCTTGTCCCTTGTACTAACCCCTTTTCATGAGCCGTCCCTCCTGCTGAAAGAACACGGCAGATGAACCAAAGGCCCAGCCAGCCAGCTGCTTCCTAAGCATAATCTGGAGCAGTAGGAAGTGGGTGTGGGAAAAGCTGGGAGCGTTTCCCTGGGGACACCCATACAGTGATCGCCAGAAGGCTGCTGCGCCACCAGCAGAGCCCCCACCCCATAAGAAAAGCGCTGTTGAGTCAGGCCAAAGGCTCATTCAGTCTAGCATCCTGTTCTCACAGTGGCCACTCCAGTCTCTAGAGAGCCAGAAGGAGCAGCTCTTGCTGAGTTTACTGCATAGCTTGAGGTCAGCTCTGGAAGAGGGACTTCCGGCAAAAGCTTTCCTGGTCCCCCACAGATGCACACAAGCAAGAGCTGTCCTTCGGAGCTCTGAGGGAAGTCATGTTGCTGAATTGAAAATGAAGAGGAGGAGGAGGATTGCAAAGATGAGTTCAGCTTATATTCTGCCCTTTATCAAAAGATCCCAGGACAGTGTGCAACATAACATATTACAGAGCACCAATAATAAAAACAATAACAGACAGCAGAGGAATAGAATACAGCCAACTTGCCCCTTGCTGTGTTGTATCCTCCACCACCTCACCCACCAAAGTATTGATGCCGAAGGTTTGCTATTGTGAAGCAAAGGGAGAACAGGCTATAACAGGGCAGGGTGGGCATAGTAGCCTGGATTATCTTATTGTTGTCATATGCTCCCTAGGGCCAAGGTGTTCTCTTAAGAGGAGATTCCTTTCCCAAGGAATAATAATAATAATAATAATAATAATAATAATAAATAAATAAATAAATAAATAAATAATTGCTGTGTGGCCTCTTGATAATTAGCATAATTAGGCTAGGGGGCGCCCGCCTGAAAGGAGAAGCGCCTGTGGTGGAAAGAGAATGCTGAACGTGCAGCTTCAAGTCCCAGATCCCCTCTTTGCCAAAGGAAAAGATTGTTCCCGTCTCCAGAGACCGTTCTTGGTGGATAATTCACATGTCATCAGAAGACGTACCCCACCCTCTGATTGGGTTGCCCCAGCCACTCTGGGTGGCTTCCAGCAGAATATAAAAAAACACAACAAAACATCAGACATTAAAAACGGAAAGTCATCATTGTTTTTCTCTTTGCCAGCGGATGGAGAGTGAATAATAATAATGGGGATTCCTCTTCCCTGCTCATGGCTGGGATTCCCTGCTGGATCTCTGGTGCCTCATCACAGCTGTAGTACTCCTTCTAAAGTATATGCCTGAAAGTCTGGCTGTGATCAGGCAAATGGCACTTTGCCCATGCTCTAATGCTGTCTTGGTTGCCCATATTTTGTGAGGTTCTTTTGGAGGTGAAAGGCTGGAGCATTTATTGGCTTCCTGTTCATGTGTTGTCCAACAGAACAGTTTATTTAGGGAGGAATCAGCATCACACACTCACAATCATTCTGTCAATGCAAGCATTTCAACCCCCTTCTCTCTCCTCCAAGTTCACTGATCTGGTGGTTCTCCAATAATTCAGCCGTAAGCCTGTGGACAGGACCACCTTCTGATGGACTGGGATATTTTTAATAGCATATTTATTGTTTGGTGATTTCTGGCTCCAATTAAAGGGTGGCTTCAGTTTGGTGGGTGAGGGAAGTAGACCCTGTATTTGGAAGGGATCATTTTGAATGCTGGTTGCAGTGGACCCTCTACCCCACCATGTGCCACACATTTATTAGTCATGCAAATATGAATAAATATTTGCAACAGGCAAATCTGACGTTTACCAGAACATATTCAAAAACTCAGATTGCCAGTGCATAATTCAACTACAAAAGGCAAGATCCTCTCTTGTATCCTCAAGCTTCTATACTGTAACTTTTCCCAGCACCTCTGAATTTCCATTTCCACCCCACCCCACCCCTTTTGTCTTTCTTTCTCCTGCCAGAAAAGGGCGGACGCAGATTTCAAGGCTACTGCCAAAGTGGGTTTAGTGCTGAATTCACAAAGGTGAGTTTCCGTCGCTGCCAAGAACATAGGCGGCATGGTGCAGGTTCCTGTATTTGGGGGTTGGGACAGAGATAGTCTCCTTGGCATGAGGGTGGCTGGCTGTGGATACACAACATGGCAGCTGTGGATACACAACATGGTAGCCCCAGTTGTAATGCTGATCTGGAAAACGTATAGCCAAAGCCCACAGGAGCCCACAGGAGGGTGAATTGCATGAGTAAATGCTCCTGTGCTTAGGTCAGCCTGCCCCAATCTGCTGCCCTCCATAGGTTTCTGGAGTACAACTCCCATCATCCTTAGCCATGCCGGCTGGGGCTGATGGGAATTGGAGTCCAATAGCATCTGAAGGGCAGAAGGCCAATTATTTCCCCTCCCTGTCAACCCAACTCTATGGGACACCTGAGTGTCATTGCTAGTAGATGATGCACACATTCCACCCCTGCACCCAGGAAGATTAATTTTCCTTGCTAGTAGTGCTCTGGTTATATAGAACAATTTTCTAAGACAATTGCAAAAATGCTTTTGAGTATTGCTGCCAGTCTTACACTCCTCAACTACCGTATGATCAGCTGAGGCTTGCCAACAGGTACCTCCTGAGACTGGTCCAGTGCCTGAAACCCCTGCTTTTAGGTGTCCTCTGATTGCATCATTGATGGCTCCTGTGTGCCCTTTGTGAGTCACAGCCTGGTTGCTAAGAGAGAGGGTGCTGAGCTTAGGGTGGTCCAATGTGACTGGGGTGATCTCTGAGTGAAGTGATGGGGATGTCAGTGGGTGGGTGTCAAGAGGGGGCGTGATGTAGCAGGGACAGGAAGTGGAGTCGTTCAAATCCCCTGAACAGCCACAAAGCTGGCTGGGTGATTGTGGGTCAGCCACCATCTCTTGGCCCAGCAAACCTCACAGGGTACTTGTGAAGATACAAGGGGGAAACTCAAGGCAAAGGTCAAGTGAACTGGCTCAGATACCACCTCTAAGGAAAACTAACGTTTTTCGTTGTCTTGGCAGGCTGGACGTGTTCTCCTTGGTGGCCCCGGAAGCTATTACTGGCAAGGTGACCCCCTCCCAGCTTCTTTGTTACTATTATGAAAAATATTACTATTTTGGCAATATTTATTTGATCATTATTTCACTGGTCCAGCTGATTGAGATTTATATATTTATTTAGCTGATCAAATGCCTCCTTTTCAAATGCACCTTCTTAACCATAAGGGCTAGTAACATACTCTTTTCTTTTCTTTTCTCTTTTAAGGAAAAGAAAATGAAAGCTGAGATTCCCAGGAAGTGCAATTTTTCTGCGTTCCTGTGGGATCACAGCATATCCATAAAGCTGGTCACTGTCTTAGATTACTTGAACATGGGGATAATGGCATCCCCAGTTTCTCCCCCCATCTCCCACCTTCCTGTCCCCCAAATTCAGGATAACTTCCTTCCTTCATTGAATGTTTATCTTGCTTTTCCTCCAAGGAGCAAGAGGTGGCACGCAGAATAATTTCCTGTTGTTATGTTGTTGTTATTATTGTGGTTTTATTGTCAGTGTTTTTATTATGTAGTTTTATTAAGTAGTATGTTCGTATAAAAATGTCCTTGTATGTAAACTGTCCTGAGATCTCTTTTGATGAAGGACTGTTTAGAAATCATACGGCTAGGTTTACCCTGAATTAATGGAAGTGACTGAGGCTGTGTGTGTGCATAGCTTTTCAGAATCGACACCCTATCTAAATGAATTATCCTCACACCAACCCTGTGAGGTAAGTTAGGCTGAGATGTAGCCGACTTGCCCAAGTCACCCAGCGAGCTTTCCTGAGGGAATGGGGGGGGGATCTGACCTTGGCCTCCTCAGTCCTAGTCCAACACTCTTAACTGCCACCCCCCCCTTTCCCTTCAGGCCAGGTGCTCTCAGCAGCACAGGATGCCATTGTGGATGTATATGACCCTACGTATTTAGTCCTGGAGGTCCGAGGGGCAAACTCAAGACGGGTCAGGCTAACTTCAAGGCTGATGACAGCTACCTTGGTGAGTGCTGGATGGCAGGAAAGGGTTGGAGAAAGAATATTGTTGTCTTAGGACAGTGCTGGAGGTGGGGTCCTGAAACCCCTGTCATTCATTACCATTGGCTGTGCAGCTTGGGAGTGATGAAGGAGTTGGAGTGTGTGTGTGTGTTTAAATTTTACAAATTCTGTTAAAATACAATCAGAACCAGTGGCGTCGCAAGGGGGTGGGGGTGGTCCGCCCCGGGTTCTAAGGGGAGGGGGGTGACACTTGGGCCGCCCGCGCCACACCCCACCCCGCCCGCGGCGCCGAGCAAGCCACGGAGCGAGGCCGCTCTGCCCTGCGGCCCGCCCGGGGTCCGCGCCAGCCTGATGCTGCACGCGATCGGCGGCTCATGGGGCTGCCCCGCCGCTGCTGCTCTAACAGGCCGCACGGAGCAGCGGCCTGGTGACGGAGTGCGCACGCGCGGCATTTCACGCATGCGCACTCCATTGGGACGTTCCATCGTGACATCACAAAGCTAACGTCACGACGCCCCGCCCCCAGGGGGATGCCTTCGTTCGCCACGCTGGGTAGCGAGGAGGCTTCCTCCACCCTGATCAGAACATATCCTCTTATCAGTTGACCTACCATCCTTTGTGCTCCTCCTGAGCAGCGATCAGGAGAGGCTGTTGTTTGATCTCGCAACAGCCCAGAAGTCTGCAAGTGCAGGTTAAGGAGGCCGCAGGTTCTCTCATCCTTGCCTTAGGGCAGGGGTGTCACACTCAAATTCATCGGGGGCCGCATCAGCAGTTTAGTCACCCTCAAGGTGGCCTGTATCTAGACTATGTGTCCACTTACTGTTTTTGTAATAATCCATCCCAGCGCCGACTGCAGAGAACGAGGCGTCAGGGGGCTTGCAAGAGTGCCCTTTGTGCCTGCTGCTCTCGTCGTGCACCGAACCGGGAAATACGTTTTGCCAAAAGTATCTGCCCATAGCTGTCAAGTTTCGGATTTGAAAATCAGGGATCAGTAGCCTCACCTGTCCCGGGGACAGTCTATGGTTCTCAGGGACAGTCCAGGCTGCGGTAATCCCCCAGTTTTTGATATAACTGTAAAAACTACTCTGAACATTTATTATTCCAAAAATGAAACTTCATAAGGTTGTAAATATTAAGATTATACCAGCAAGAATGAGTCTTTCTGTAAAAAGATTTTTAAATCAAGTCTTACTGACTAGTGATTTAAATCGTGAATTTAATCATTTGATTTAAATCAAATCCACCCTGTTTACCACTGAGTTGGAGCACAAGAAAGTGTTTTCCCTCCTGTATGTTTAGTCGGAATCTCCCTTGCTTGTAACTTGAAGCCATGAAGTCTACCCTCCTTAAGATATTTGCAAATGGCTATCATCTCTCCTCCCAGCGCTCCTCGTAAGGCTTGGTTTTCATAACCTTGAAGGATATGATCTGTCCCCTCCACTTGCTACTCCTCCCTCATTAAAAAAAAGTATATGGGGAGGGAAATATTGCATTGCAGGGGGTTGGACTAGATGACCCTTGGGGGTTCCTTCCAACTCTCCTATTCTTTGCTACTGTAAAAACAACCCCCAAATCCTGAGAACTTGCAGGGGAATCCTGGGAGGCAGGGAAGAGAGGAGAGAGAAGGAAAGGAAAGAAAGAAGGAAAGGGGGGTGAGAGAGAGAGAGAGAGGAAGGAAGGAAGGAAGGAAAGAGAAAGGGTGAGAGAGAGAGAAGGACAAAGGAAGGAAGGAAAGAAAGAAAGAGAGAGAAGGAAGGAAGGACGGGAGGAGGAAGGAAAGAAAGAAAGAGAAAGGGTGAGAGAGAGAAGGAAAGGAAGGAAGAAGGAAAAGGAAAAGAAGAAAGAAAGAAAGAAAGAAAGAAAGAAAGTAAAGAAAGTTGCACCTACGGTATTACCTGCTGATTCCACTCCCCACTGCAGGGTTGATATGGGGAGGGGAGGGAGGGGAGGAGTAACAGAGGGAACGAAGCAGACCAGCAGCGGCTGCGGGAGCGCCTGCTTCTCCGCCTCCTCTTGCTGCTGCTTCCAGCCAAAGGAGGCGGGGAGGGGAGGGGCGGCATGCAAGCCAGTCAGCCAGCCAAGCCGCCCTCCCCTCAGACGAGCCAGCCGGGCACACACACCTGGCTTGGCTCGGAAGACACCTTTTCTTCCCTCCGTGCTCCAGCTTTACACTTGCCCTCTGCATCTCCTGCTTCTCTGCCTCATCTTGCTGCTGCTTCCATCGGCCGTGGCGCAGCCAAAGGAGGTGGGGCGGGGAGGGGGCGGCACGCCAGACAAGCGCCCTCCCCCCAGACAAGCCAGCCGGGCACACACACCCAGCGTGGCTCGGAAGACCACCTCCTCCGTTCTCCTGCTTTACGCCTGCTCTTCGCTGTAGATGGCAGAGAGGAGGCGAATGGTCTGCGCAGCCCACCCGCTGCCGTTCAAACATGGCAAACCACGCCCCCCCGCCAGCCGGATTGGCTGGTGGGGTGGCATGACGCGTAGGGCGCCTGGAGCCGGCTGCCTCAGCTGCACCGCCTCGCTCGCTGCCCCGAACAGGCGCTGCAGAACGGGACAGGGTCCTAGCGCCTCCGGAGCAAGAGGCGAGAAGGCTCCAAGCCCCGCCTCTCCCTCCCCGGACCATAGCGGTCTGAGACTGAGGTGGGAAGAAGAACTTGCTCTCTCCTTGCCGGAGGGAAAGAGCCCCGCTGGGGCTGCCGATTGGCGCAGCCGCGCCATCCGCCCGCCCACCGGGGCTAGCAATTGGTGAAAAGATGCCGAGGCAAGGGGAGGGGGGAAGAAAAGTTGATTTCTGCGGGAAACAATAAGCGTTCGACTCCGAGTCTTCCTCTCTCCGCTCTGCTCCCTTCCTCTCTCGCGCGCTGACCTTCGCCGCCCACCGCCAATCAGCGCGCGCTCACCCGGGCCACATGACGAGGTCTCGCGGGCCGCATTTGGCCCGCGGGCCTTATCTTTGACACCTGTGCCTTAGGGGGTAGCATTTTCTTCCCGGGAGCTGGTTGCCTTTGCCCATTCTGTGCTTCATGGTTGGGCTGAGCAGGTGGGTTCTTGCGCTTCAGCACTTGCTCAGTTAAAAATCTGAGCCCTGTTAGAAAGGGGTGGCCTCTGACCAAGCCTTTGTCAATGGGCAGTGAATCAGAGGTTTCCCTGAACTTCAGAGTCAGCAGATCTCTGCAAGATCCAGGGTTCTTGAGTTCACCCTCTTGTTTCATCCATGAGTGAGGGGGAGTAGTGTTCATGGGAAGTGTTGATATCTCTGGGTGGAGATTCACAAATAATAAGCAGAATGATGCATAAGCATCTCATCAGAGTCAGCAAGGACATCCTAGGATGCCCCAAATGCTCTCGAATTAATCTTACTTAACAGATAGATGTGGTTACATCAGCGTAACCACACTATGATGGTGAAATTTGTCATTCCAACCGTGTCCTTTATTTCAACCCAGTCACAGAATTTTTTCACCTCCTGCTGACGCTTAGGAACATAGGAAGCTGCCTTTTACTGAGTTAGACTATTGGTCCACTATTCTCTGCACCAAGTGGCAGCTGTGCTCCAAGATTTCAAGTGGGGGGGGGAGGTGGCTGCTCTTTCCCAGTCTTACCTGGAGATGTGGGGGATTGAACCTGGGCCTTCTGAATGCAAAGCAGAGGCTCTGCCACTTGAGCCACAACCTGTCCTTTTACATTTTGCCGGCAAAAATGACCACATGCACTTATCTTCAGAGAACCCCAGAAGGGTCCTTATCCCATCTCCTCCACAGGGAAGGATTTTGCCTCCTAGCGATGTTCAGCCTGCGCCAGATTGCTGACTAACTAGTTGCCATTATGAGACCTATGGCAACCTGTGGTACCGCATGGCATGCTGGGAATGGCAGTAGCATTTCCTGATGGCCCTGGTAGGTGTAGAATGGCATGCACACCACCCACCCCCCACCCACCCACCCCTAATCATTCTGTTTCTCCTTTCCCTCTCCCTAGGCTACTCTGTGGCGGTCGGTGAATTTAGCGGAGACTCCACTGAAGGTACCATGGGCTTATTAATAAGGGGAGATACTTTCAGCACGGGTGGTAGGGCTGGTTTCTGGGCATCGTTTGGAGAGCAAAGAATCTAGAATTGTAGAGGGTCTTCTAGTCCACCCCCTGCAATGCAGGAATCTCATCCATGAGAGACTGCCATCCAAAATCTCCTTTAAAACCTCAAGGAAGAGAGTCCACAATCTCCTGAGGGAACCATTCCACCGTCAAACAGCTCTTACTTTCAGATGTTCTTCCTGACGTTTAGTCGGAATCTCCTTTCTTGTAACTTGAATCCGTTGGTACAAGTCCTACCCTCCAGGGCAGGAGAAATCAAGCGGCTCCGTCTTCCATGTGGCAGTCAGGTCTATGTGTACCTTGTGCCAAAACATATATACCTCCATTGCATTCTGAGTAAATCGCACATGTCAGGATTTCGAATGTTGTATAGTTCTACACCCCACCCGACAATAGATTTTCAAAATAAATTATAGTAACTTTATTTCTATTTTTGTTAGAAATTGTGGAGGGAATATTGGAATGCAAAATGAGAGTGCAGTTATGAGGGCAGTAGGAGAGAGATTGGGGTTCATATTATATATTATTAATTATTATTATTATTATTATTATTATATATTTATAACCCTGCCTTTTAACATGACAGGGACTCATAGTAAGGGCTTGGGATTAGTAAATAGCGCACTGCATTATTATCTCGTTTCTTAAGGGTCATACTGTATGTATGTATTTTCCTCCTCTTCCAGAGTCTATGATCTGTGCCCATATTCTGCTGTTCGCATTGTGCTTGCAGTAGTTCGGACACCTGCTGCACTGATTGCATTGTGTTCCTTCTTCTCTTGCAGACTTTGTGGCTGGTGTTCCTAAAGGAAACCTGACTTATGGATATGTAAGAGCCAAGCCTGTGCCTCCTTTCTCCTACTCTCTGGGTGTACTGTAACTCTCAGTCTTCTGGCAACCTTTGCATCATTTGGCGTGGGCCAAGTGTCCCTATCCCCCTGCCTGCTTTGTAGAGCTGGACATTGGTCATACAATAATTCCTTGAAAATGTGCCTAGGGGCTAGCACAGAATTTGGCAGCAAACCTTTTGTGGATGGCGGGTTCAGGAACTCCTGTAAAAGTGCTCCAGATGCCCCCCCTACCAGGTGCACCAGAGGCTGCCTCAGCTTCTTCCAACTGCAAGCCAATATACAAGAGGGTTTATTTTAAAAATTGCCATACAGCTTGGACCTTAAAAGAACAACTTCCTTAGATCTCCACTGCTGCTCATAGCCAGGAGCATTCTCTTAACAACTTCTGATATAAGTCATTGAGACCTTCTTAATGGCTGATCCACAAACTGGAAAGTCCTTCCCCCCAAAAAAACTTCCCAAGGGCTGAAACAGAGCAGTTTCATTGGCTAACCTAACCCAGTGCTCTTCAGCCTTGGGTCCCCAGAATGTGTTGGACTACAACTCCCATGATCCCCAGCCAGTTTAGCCAATGGCTAGGGGTGATGGGAGTTGTAGTCTAACGGCATCTGAGGCTCCAAGGCTGAAGTACACTGGCCTATCCCAACCAGGTAACCTCGGATGTAGCTGGATTACAACTCCCATCGATGCTGGCTTTGACCGATGGAAGGTGGAGTCCAGCAATCTTTGGAGGTTTGGCAACCAGGATACTGAAGGCTGCCTGAGAAATACTCGTTATCTCCTTTCTACTTGGGTTACTAATAGATGGATAGGAGACCAGACCTAGAGGGTGAAATTCAAAGTAGCATTCAGAAAACTGCTTTATTGGCACAGCCTGATGGAACCACCTCCCCTTCTGGGAGTTATCCCGACCCCCCCACCCCAAGCCGACTGGGGGGTGGGCACTGGGGAAGGGAAGCGAAACCTGTTGTGCTAGCAGGACTCTCTGAATCCAATCTATAAAGTAGTACTGGTAGCATTATTTATTTATTGATGTATTTTTAAAAGTTGTTTAAAAGCCATTTTAAATCTCAATACATTCTTCATTTTTCTTTACAATCCAGCAAGCAGTCAGTTGCTTCTGAGTCAAGGCTGGTCTATTAGGGCTCTGCCCCAACAACCTCTGTGTCCCCCCCCAATCAGGGGCAGCCGGGGAAATGGCTCCGGCCACATTTTTCTCTGGGGTGCTATCCATTTGGCTCCTCATGCTGGTCTGACAACCCTGCAGCACTTTGCGAGGTTGGAATCTGATCTGAATGATTCGCTGGGCATAGCAGGCAAGGCTGTGACCGAAGGGCACATGGCTGTTGCATCCGTCTCACACCGCCCTGCCATCCCTGAGCTGCTTTGCGAGGCTGGGATGGTGCAAGGGCTGTGCCGCCCAGCTGAGCTCCACCCTGCGCGGGCAGGCAGGCGGCACAGCATGGCCCTTCTTGATCATTCCAGCGGCAAGGGCTGGTCTGGCGCCGCAGGCTCCGTTCATCCTCTGCCCACCCCACCCCACCCCTCGCACGCATGCACACACGCACACCCCAGGCCCTGGCAAACCCACGCTATGGCTCTGCCCCTAGCCAGTCCCCACCTGCCTGCCTTGTTGCTTACAACCAGTCCAGGGGGTGGCATTGGGCCAGCAGCTTCCTTCCCCTTAGTCTCAATGTCGCCCTTGTAGAACTCAGGAGGGAGGTGGATGGAGACAGAACCATCTGCCAGCCTTGTGCTCTGGCTCCAACCTTCTGCCAGCCTTCTGCCCTCCCCATCCCAGTGGGCACCAGCCTCCGCTGCTCCTTCCCAAACATAGAAGTTCTGTGAGAGGCATGTCTGGCCACATCCAGGCTGAACAGTCCTGTGCTGCTGCTTCGTGGTGCCATGGCATCAACAGGTGTGCTTTTGGGTGTAGCCCCTTTGCATTTCCCCTTCCTGTGTGGTTAGTGGAGGGCCCCACTCACAGGAAGGTGCAAGTTGAGACGCTGGCGTGTTCTTTGGCCCCCGTGATCCCTTGCCATTGTGACTTTCCCCTGACACGGGACGCACAAGTTCACGATGAGCTCAGTAAGACGCTGCCTCACACACGACCCGCCAGCCTGTCTTTCCTCCTCACCCTCTCCTGATTCGGCATCGCTCATCTGCATGTTTGTTGTTGACCCTGTGGGTTGCTATGGTAACAGGTGCATTTCTAAAAATGAGGGAAATGTAGAGGCCCGAAACTGAACAAATCTGATTTCCCCGCGGCCGTTTGGCTGTGGCCAAGAACCAACCCCATGATGTTGTTGCAGCGGTTACTTTGGGCTGCAATTCTCTTCGCCTCTAGCATGTGACGTGGGCTTCCTTCCTCCTGGTGCAGCCTTTCTCTCGGTGACCTTGCTGTGACACTCTTAGTCGCCCACAGAGCAGTCTGAGAGGAACCTCAGACCCCACTTCTTGAGCAGAGGTTGTGCTAACGGCACCCTCCTCCCAAAGCTCCCACAATACGGCACCCGCCAACGCATTTTCTGCCACACTGTGGGATCCTTCGAGTGAGGTTTACTTCTGCATTCTAAGTTTGGGGCTGTAGTGAAGGAGGCATCTAGACTCAAAACAGATATTTTTACTTCAGGGCTGTTCTCTCTCTCCCTGCCGACATCCCCCACAGTATAGTATTTCTATACTGCCCTCTCATAAAATAGCAGGGCAGTGTACAGCAATGAAAGGAAAGGAAAGGAAAGGAAAGGAAAGGAAAGGAAAAAGGAAGAAAGAAAGAAAGATTGCAAGCAATAATTAAACTGACTGACGACTCAAGAAAATTCATGCTCACATATATAACATATACATGAGCTCATGCACACACACATATGAGTACACACATATGAGCACTGTGAAAAACTGCCTATGTGGATGAAGGAAGGAAAAATGTCCTAGTGATAAGAGCAATCAATTACAGTGATTTGAATAAATTATTAGTATTATTTAAAGAAAAGGTTTCTATTTTGGTAGTTAGGACTCCCCAGCTATGGAAGGAGAATGAGTACGTGGCCAGAAGAGAAACTCCTAGTTTCCCTTTTCATTCCTGTCAGGAGACGTTGGGTTGGCTCCTTCGCCACAACAAGCCTTCCCCAAGCTGAGTCCCTTGAGTATTAATGAACTATGACTCCCTTCATCCCTGGCCATTGGCCGTTCTGCCTGGGGATTATGGGAATTGTAATCCAGCAGTGCCTTAGTGGAGGATTCCAGCTGGATCACTTTGGATCAGTCTACATGAGACTGAGGACCTCTTATTTTCTCTTCCTTTCTTCTTTCTTTCTTTCCAGGTCACAATTCTAAATGGAAGTGACATTCGGCCCCTGTACAACTTTTCTGGAGAGCAGGTAAATGGCTGCACTGTTCACACTGAAGCCAGGAAAGAGAGTCTTGATGCCGCAGCTGGGCTATGCCCAACCTCTGACAGAGGCCCCAGAGCCCTCATGCCAGGCTCCATTGCCATCCCTTGCGCTGCCATTCAGGTTGCCACCTGCAGGCCACACCTGCGTTAGGGTCTGAGGTTAATTCCAGGAAAGGGCAGGAGCAAGAAATAAGCACATGATGGTTCCTAAGATCCACTGTGTTTACTAGTCCCATTTCCTCCCCTTTCAAAAAAAACCCACCAAACCCCTAGCTTTCAGGCTACCTGGGGCCTTAGACAGGACTTTGTCTATGCTGTGATTCAGTGTATCAAAAGTGCAGGATTTGAACTGATTGGGTGCAGGGTGTTAAATTTGGTTTTTTGTACAGAGTATACCCTGCATCTGCTTATCTGTCTGAACAGAAGTGTTGTTGCACGGCTGGTAGTCAGGGATGATGGGAGTTGTAGTCCGACAGCATCTGGAGGGCTCCCAGTGGGAGAAGGCTGCCCTGGAGAACCCCATAAATTTTAGGAACTATCCTGTCTTGGAGGTGTGCAGGTACCATGGTGGGTCTGGGGCCCCATCTGCCCTATACATTTAAAGCAGAATTATGCCACTTTGAACAGTGTAGTTTGTGCTGCGAGTTGTCAGGAGATCCCTATTCCCCTCATAGGGCTACAATTCCCAGAGTTCCATTGTGAGAACAGGGGTTTCCTAGCAATTCTTGGCCTGCTTAACAAGCACACCTTCCCAGGATTCCTTGGGGGAAGCCATGGCCATGAAGATGCTTTCAGTGTACAATGCAGATGTGGCCTGGGTCTGAGGGGAATGTGGGGCCCTGAGCAGACAGTCTGTCACGATTGCAGGATGCCTGCCCCATGTTGACACCCTTCAGCCTCACCAGCTGCCTGTCATTTCCCTCAACAGATGGCTGCCTATTTTGGCTATGCTGTGGCTGCCACTGATCTCAACGGTGACAGGTGAGTGTTGAGGAAGGGTGACCGGGGGGAGGGAGAGGGGAGGCTTTTCTCCACACTAGAAGAAGCTGTGGGAATGTTTGACTATGTTTGAGTTTGGGAGATTTTGGGTGGGCTCTGTCTAGGAAGCAGAGCAGAGAGTTGCCATGGATAGAAGAGGGAAGGGGCAGTGCAGACCCCATGGAGATACTCTGGCCATGGTTGAGGAGGGGGGGCTATGTGCCTCTAGACCCTGCTGCTCTCCCACTTCTCTGAACCCTGACAGTGAGCTCTTTGTACCTTTTGTATCCAGAGTTGGTGATTTTAAGGCCCTTGCTCTTTCTCCTCCCACCCCACCATGCAGCCTAGATGACCTCCTGATTGGCGCCCCCTTATATATGGAAAAAACAGAAGATGGCCGTGTGCAGGAGGTGGGCAGAGTCTACATCTTCCTGCAACAGCTGTACGGCATGGAGCCAGTGGTGTCGGCCGCACTTACTGGTCACCAAGAATTTGGTCGCTTTGGCAGTGCTATTGCTCCCCTGGGGGACCTTGACCAGGACGGCTACAATGGTAGGGATCTTTGACAAGGAGATGCAGGGATGGGCTGCCCCAGATATTTGCATCCCACCTTTCGTCAAAAGTTACCAAGTTCCTATCAATTTTCTTGCAGAATGTGAACATCCATGAGGACATTTTCATTTTATTGCTGTTGCTAAATGTCTGCCCTTTCTTGAACTTTTTCACTTTGACAGCAGGATTAACCAACAGCTTGTTAGTTCTAGCCTCCCTTTATTTCACAATGCCACACAGACATTGATCCCTGTTCCACTCAAAGCAGTTCTCCCGTCCTTCTCAGATTTTTCATAGCTGAGGTTAAGGTACTCTGGTTGATTTTGGGGGTTTTTTTGAGTTAAAAAATCAATCAATGCCCCAATCAATGCCTGCTCACTCCCAAACTGCGTCTGCATGTTGCATTGTTCAGGGCATGCTTCCTGAATGGAAGGAGGCCAGTGGAGAGTAGCAGTTCGCACAGAGATGCAACAGGCAGCCCCTTTGGAAATGGCTGTGCCTTTCCAGGGAGTGGGACTGGACAATCTCATCTCACCTGATGCAGCAGCACAGTAGCATTGTGGTCCAACTGCATCTGAAGAGCCACAGCTTTAATTTGTTTACTTTCTTGCAGCACACTAGCAAGCCCTGGGATGTGGTTTTGAATTTGCAGAGCCCTGATCTCATGAGCCATTATATAACTAAAAGTACAGAAGGCCCATCATTTCGACATTTGAGCTCATGTACCTTTAACAGTTGTGTAGATGAGGCTCCAGTACTTTGGCCACCTCATGAGAAGAGAAGACTCCCTAGAAAAGACCCTGATGTTGGGAAAGATGGAGGGCACAAGGAGAAGGGGACGACAGAGGACAAGATGGTTGGACAGTGTTCTCAAAGCTACCAACATGAGTTTGGCCAGACTGCGAGAGGCAGTGAAGGATAGGCGTGCCTGGCGTGCTCTGGTCCATGGGGTCACGAAGAGTCGGACACGAATGAACGACTGAACAACAACAAGATGAGATAATTTAGGCAAGGGCAGCTGTTCAAACCAGTGTGCAGTTACTGAACTCCCCTTTTCTCTACTCTGCTGTTATAGGTGCTGGGCCCTTGGTGATCGACTCCCCCTGCAACATAGGCTCCCATTAGGGAACCCTCTTGAACCAGCCAGACAAAATAACAAAGCAAAGTGGGGATCAAGTTTAATGTGGTACATTGAAAGAGGAGGCAGCAATCAGTTCAGCACAATATGTGTGTCTGATTTGGTTCCCCGCCCTAGACATAGTGTGCATACTCAAGATAGCATACGGTAGATTAGTTTTCCTTTAATGTCACAGGCAAATCAGAGGGGCTACAAAATCATTAAAGAGCAATGATTCCTCCTGCCCTTTCAGAATACATTTATGAGCAAGGTCTGGATTCTGATCACAGCCAGATGCAACCCAGGACAAAAGTTTTATAGGTATTTGTGACCCATATTTGTGTATGTAGCCGAATAGGAAAACCCTACATGCGATTTTGCTGCCATCTGCTGGATGAGATTCATACTGCATGTTTGCATCGTGCTATGTATGTCTGGGCACACCTTGAAGCAGGTACTGAAATTCCTAGTTTCTGCTACAGTCCTGCACAAGAGAGCTGGCTAAGGCCTGATGCTTTTCTTCTTCTACATTGTTATAATTTATTGTGTTAAAATATTTCCTTTTGTCTCACCTTTTAACCCAGCAGTTTCTAAAGCAGCTAAGAGAGAAAAGGCAGCAAAAACTAAAACTAATTATCCTGCGAAACCGTTTCTGAGCTGCTGTACTGGGGTTCCCTGGGCACAGGAGTTAGGGGGATGAGGGTGTGGAGTGAGAAGAGGTTACTATGTATTTCTATTACATTATTCCCCACCTTCCCTCCAAGGAGCTCAAGGTGGCATACCTGGTTCCCCCCTCCTCTTCCTATCCTCACAACAACTAAATGAGTGTTTTGTTTTGTTTAATGTCAAGGGTGGGGAACCTTTGGCCCTCCCGTGGTTGCTGGACTCCCAACTCCCATCATCCTGACCATTGGCCATGTTTGCTGGGGCAGCTGGAAGTTCATCTCCAAGAGCATCTGGAGGGCCAAAGTTCGCCTGCACCTGTTTCATGCCAGCCACTTAAGGGGTGTTTGTGGATTGAGTGGCATCTACGCCTTGTCAAATACCTGAATGAATGCTGACGCTGGAATTTGTTCCTGCAGATGTGGCCATTGGGGCCCCGTTTGGTGGCAAGGAGCAGCAAGGCATGGTCTATGTGTACAATGGCCGGCCTGGCGGACTGAACCCCAAGCCTTCTCAGGTGTTACAGGGCCACTGGCCAGCTGGCCAGACCCCAGACTTCTTTGGCTTCTCCATGCGTGGGGCTAAGGACCTGGATGGAAACGGCTACCCAGGTGAGGACTGAGTGTGAAACCACAAAAAAAGCTGCAACGGGGCATCTGAAGCATCAAAGAGCCGTAGCTTATCTTTGGTAGCTTTGCATGGATGAGGTCCCAGCTCTCCCTAGCTAAAGGCAGAAATCCAAAGGGGCCCCAGCAAACTCTTTATCCTATAGAGCAGGGTTATCCAGTGTGGTGCCCTCCAGAAGTTGTTGGACTCCCAAGTCCCCACCAGCCCCAGCCAGTGTCGCCCAATGACATTGGCCAGGGATGATGGGACTCATCGTCCAGCAATATCTGGAGGGCACTCTGTTGCCTGACCCCGATACAGAGCCAATATGGTTCTCTGTGCAATTGCGTAGCAGCTTAAGGAAGTCCAAATACTACCCTGTTTCTCCTAAAATAAGACGTAGCCATAAAATAAGCCGTAGCAGGATTGCTACGCATTTGTGAAATATAAGCCATACCCCGAAAATAAGACATAGTGACTCGGCGCCTCTCCCTTAAGATGGCCTGGATAGGCGTGGCTATGTAGCGTACCGACGCGGAGCGGTTAAAGTAAGACATCCCCCGAAAATAAGCCATACTGTGGTTTTTTTGAGGGGGGAAATTTAAGATGGTGTCTTATTTTAGGAGAAACACAGGTGGGATCTGCAAGAAAATGTTGCCGCATGGAGTGCTCCTGGTGGCTGTATCAGCCAGCCAGCCATGCTCTCTAGGATGCCCCATGCTGTTCCTCCCACCCAGGGTTCCCATTCCATCCCCTTCTGAAATAGTCAGCATTCTGTGGCCACCGAGCACGCTCAGTCCTCACTGAACTGTCTGAGGTTTCTTACAGCTTGAGTGGTTTTTATTTTAAGATTTTTGTGCTCCTGATACCTCCCTCATGCATGTATGGCGCCCTTTTGGCTCTGTAAGCAGCGGCACTCAAACCCTGAATGTTGGAAATAGAGGGAATTATTATATTCCTGATGATTGATCAGATAATCCAACAGCCAGTTTGGGCATCTTGTATAACATCCAGTATAAATAGAGGTCTTCAGGGAGGCAACCCCCAGAATGCTCTCAATGGCAGAGTGAAAGCAAGAAAGTGTCCCAGTAAAAGCCCTCTGCAATGACATTTATAAACACCCACTTTATAATGAGCATTTAATATCTGGTCTCCAAAGAGACTCTCACTTGAAGGGCAGGAGTCATGCAAGGAGGCTACCACCCTTGTATAAGTTCAAGTGGTCCATTGATACTAATCTACCCAAAACTTGGGCATAAGAGCATTATCTGCCCCTAACCATGCAGCTGTTGATTTGCCCTTATCTCAGAGGGCTTTGCAAGGAAGATCAATAAAGGAGGATGCCTCTGAGCATGTGCTAAGTGGTTTTCCCCATAACCACTGAGAAACAATAGGTGGGTGGGTGTGCGCGTGGGTGTATGTGTGTGGCTTCCAGGCCAAAAGAATGTGACACACAAGCAGCTTTGAGCTAAGTTTCTCTTTTGAAACCAACCCCTGGAAAATGGTATCAAAATCTGCAACGAGATAGGGCTTATTGCCTATCCGCTACTTTCTCTCTCTCCACCCTGCAGATCTGATTGTGGGAGCCTTTGGAATGGACACAGCCCTGGTTTACAGGTAGGCACTGTGCATAGGGATTGTGGATGGGGATGCAGACAAATGCATCTCCCCACCCCTCGGTTTGGGAGAGAAGAGTTTGAAAGGTTCAGAAAGAGGTGAAATGGTAAACACATCACAGTTATTTCTCTCTCTCCCTCCCTCCCTCTCTTGCCTACCTTCACAGGGGCCGCCCCATTGTTCATGCAAGCGCCACTCTCAGCATCTTCCCCACCATGTTTAACCCTGAGGAGCGAGCTTGCACCCTAGAGGGCACCGGAACCCCTGTTGCTTGGTGAGTGATGTTGGAATGTACAGTCCTGATGGTCCCCAAGTGACGGTGGCAACTGTAGCTCTGTTGGCCTTATTCTGAGCGACAATTCCCAGTCTTCCAGGGTAAGCCATAGGGAAGGACCATAGCTCAGTGGTAGAGCACATGCTCTGCACACCAAAGGTCCCTTGTTCAACCCCCAGTATCTCCTGGTAGGACTGGGAAAGAGCCCTGTGCGAAACTCTGAAATAGGCTTCTGCTGGTCAGTGTAGATCACACTGCGAGGGGGTGTGGCCTGATTTGGTGCCAGGTAGCTTCCTATGTTCCTGTGGCAGGTAAGCCATTTCAAAAGCAGTGTCTTTCCACACAGAGTAAAGGAGTATCATGAGTGAAAGCTCCCTACCTCTCACTAGGACGCTTTCTGGTGTTTATCCGATGGGAGAAAGAGAAGAATCCCATGTGGACAAGCCCTAAGAGAGCTGTGACTCTTAGATCCATCTGAGATCAGTGCCGGAGCTTCTCTCTCAGTAAGGGAGTCTTAGGACAGGAGGCCTTTTACTATTAAACCTGCACTAGCCTGTGCATCCTGGTGTCTGCTTTTTCTTTTTTTTAATGGTATGCTGCTGTAGGAGTGTTAAAAAAACCCAACAGTTTGTAAAATTCCAGAAACGCTTAAAATGTGAGGGGCTGTCCTTTTCAAAAACAATGTCCATGGACCTACATATTAGTGGGCAGCAGTGCTGGGAGCTGGAAGGAAGCCCCCCTGTGGGTGCTTGTAGCAGCCGTCATAACCAAAGAGCTGCTACTGTTACCTAGAGGCTTCTGACCACATGGAACCTCATTCGCAGGCTCCTACATGAACAAACCCCTAGGAGCCCTTACATCCGTGCTGGCACTAACTCATTCACTCCAGGCAAAGCGGAACCAGGAAGCAGAGATTCTTGTGACATTTTATGGCAGAGGTGAAATAAGCTGTCACAATGGAGGTCGGTTTCATGTGGTCTCCATGTGACAAAAATAACATGTGCCTTCCAGATTTGCTCCAGCTAAGAAGGGGCTGTATTGATCCTCTAGCCATGAAAGGGGCCCAGGGGGATATTTATGAACTGAGTTTTTCAGTTGCTCAGCAACTGGAGAGAAGTGGGGGTTGCCCTGGCCACCTGCCCAACTTGACTATGAATGGGTGATTGTAATAGACTGGTGACCTGGCTGGGACCACATGGCTGGGAGGAGAGGCTGAGTCATCCAGACAGGAACACACACCCCAACCACCACCACCCCACAATCACATGTTAGCTGCTCTCCCCCCACCCCAACTGTTGCATCAAGAGAATCTGCCTCTTGAATGAGCTTCCCTTTCCACACCTAGAACAGTTGCCCTCAGGCCAGGTGCATCTTGTTGCCCTCTTCTCTGCATTTCAGTTTGTGCTGCCTTGGAACACCTGTGTCCCTGGGAACAAGGCCCAGATTCCCTTTGCTGCCCCGTCCCGTTTCCTTCCTGGCAGAACGGACAGAACCTGGCACATCTTTCCTATCTCCATAGCCATCTCTTTTTGAAATATGTGGCATTCCTGCGTGTCACTGGATCTCCTCTATCTCCCTCCCCCCGAAGTTGTGTTTCAACTCCAGCTGCATCAGAAGGCATCCTATCCAGAGCACCAGCCTCCTTTCTTGGCAGCGATTTCCTTTTTTATAGCACCATAGTGCTTTACAGTGATTAACCTTCCAAGCAATCCTTTGAGGTAGCCCTTAACAAGGAATAACCAAGGTTTCAGGACTACAACTCCCATCAGCCAATTGGCCATTCCAGCTGAGGCTGATGGGATTTGGAAGGTACCATGTTGGCTACTCCTGCCCTTAAATAATGTCATTCTACTGTAGTGGAAATGTGAGTGAGCCCCTGACTGAGCAAGGATCTGAACCCAGGGCATTCACATTCCAATTTGACCCTCCCTAGATTGCACTGTCTTTCACTGGTTTCTTACAATGGCTCATTGCTCCCCCCTTTCTCCCATGTCAACAGCATCAACCTCAGCTTTTGTCTGAATGCATCTGGGAAACATGTGCCTGACTCCATTGGTGAGTAATATGGGGAAGGGGTAGCATCTATGCCACTGACAAGCACTGCTGGTCCACAGGCATCTGATTGACCACTGGGAGAACTGCATGTTGGGCTAGAGGAGGCCTTTGGCCTGATCCAAAGGGCTCCTCTTATGTTCCTATGAAGCTTCAGCATCAAGGAGGCCTTGGAGTTAGGCCAAGATCAGCTGGAGGTCAAGCCAAGTTTTCAGATTCTGGGACCCAGAAGCTGGAACAGAAAGCATGGCAAAAGCAGAAGGCTACACAGCAAGGATGGGGAACCTTGGCCCTGCTGGACTCCACCTCCCATCACCCCCAGGCAGAATGGCCAATGCTCGGGAATGATGGGAGATGGAGTCCAGCAACATCGAGAGAGGCACTGGACTGGAGCCAACAGGGAGCAAACAAGGTGCCATGTGGCTCACACATGACCTAGAGGAGCAAGGCCCAGGGCGGGGCTGGCTAACCGTTTCTGGCCGGTTCACTCTTTGGTCAGCCCTCTAGGGCCACATCCCAGTGGTGGGTGTGGCCAACAATCCTTTCCCCCCCCCCAATCTCTCTCTCTCTCTCTCTCTCTCTCTCTCTCTCTCTCTCTCCATCTTGCATCCTCTTCAGGGCAGTCTGCCCATCACAGCATTGTGTCTACTTAAAAAAAAACACCAACAATGCCCTGTTGCTGCTGTCGCTGATGCTAAAATCAGTGGAATTTGGTGAGGATGGGAGAAAAAATTGCTTGGAGGGGCAGATCAGGCTCCCAAACTGGGGGTTAGCTAGGTGTACCTAGAGGGTGGCTAGTTTCTGTGCCTTCTTCTAGTTATCTGAATAGGATTTGATTATGATTAAGGCGATGCTATGGCTAATGAGAACCTTTGTAGTTTAATTTTATGGGAAACAGACAATTATTGGATTTTTTAATTATCATTTTAATAGCTGCAGTGATGTTTTTCTTTTCAAGATGAAGATGCTATATTTTATTGCTTCAAGTCACCTCAGGCACAGTTATATATTTTTTATATTTTAATAAGGCAGAATGAAAATCAGATGAAGTATGCTAAAGAGCTGGGAGAGTGTGAAAGGGAGAGGTGCATTTCTAACAGATTTTTAAAATCTCAGTTTCTGTCTCCCTATAAACATTTAGTTTCCATAGAGTTTTACATTTTCTGTGGGAAGTTGATATGCCTTTCTCGCTCTTTGTGTCAGATTGATCTTTTGCCAGAAAGATTTATATTAATATTTTCATTGAAATAATTATAAAAAAAAGTCATACAAAGAAAAAAAGGAGAAGTGAAGGGGGGAAAACAAAGATGTATATAAGAAAGAAAAATATACAAAAATGTAATATATTCCTATGCATTCTTATATAAATTGATATAGTGTTATTATCCTAAAACCTTCATAGATGTTAATAGCCTGCTACGTTCTGTATAAACTCATTCCAGATGTTGTCATATTTATCCAAACAAAGTCTGTGTCAGTAAGCAGTCCGTTCATAAGTTGCAAGTGTTGTCATATTGTTGGTCCATCGTTTACAGGGTACCATATCTTTATTCTTCGACTTCATCAGTATCAGTCTCTTGGCCACCACTAGGGTGCGTAGAATCCATTATCGTTGCCCTATTGTTAATTTCCATACAATAGATATATAATTCAAAAGAATATTCTCTGCTGAAAGATTTTACTTTTCTGCACAGCACTTTCTCCCAAAACTTGGTACGTATAGAACAATGTTCAAACATATGTTTCATGGAGGCATCATCCTTGCCACATTTCCAACACAGAGCTATCTTAGCTAGTCCTTTTTTATACAACCGTAAAGGAGTCCAATAGATTCTAAATATTATTTTCTGTTGTATAAGTCTTAATTTAAGATCCATTGATACCTTCGGTATTGAGGCTAAAGCACTTTCCCACTGTCTGGGTCGTATTGAAAGTTTCAATTCTTTATTTCAATCATTTCTTAAAATCTGCATATTGAACTTATTGTTAATAAATATCTATAAAAAGTAATTGCTGACTTTTCAGTTTTGAGCGAGTTGTCCAATTGCTCTAATATTTCGGGTATCTCGGAAGCTGAGAGGGCTGCCAGCCCAAACACACTTGTTGCAAATAACAAACAGACAGTCACGGAAAATGTAAGCAAACACAAAACAAAGAGCCGTGACAATAGACAGTGAAAAATGTATAAATATACTATAGCAACAGTGAAAATAATAACTACAAAATGTAAAATGCAAATGCAATGGCCTGACACATATACTCAATAGTGCATAAACACTACTAACAAATACCAGTCTGTAGTGCAATAAATCACATAGGAGTCAATAAATGTTCCAGGTAAGTGTAAGTGTAAAGTTGGTATTCAGTAATATTCTGTTTCAAGCAAAATTCCTCGTCTTTCCTGACGGGTTGCCAGCTGAAAATCCTCCCGTTTCACTGGTGAACATCCAGTTCCCTCAAAGGAACAAGCTCTATCAATGGGAACAATATAAAGAAATTAAACAATGGCTAAAAGCTCCTGCGTTACATACCATCTTCAAGGTCGGCAAAGCACACTTGTTAGCAGATGTTGTAATTAAATATATTGTGCCTTCACAAGTTTCAGGGTTACTTTGTTGGCAGTTGATGGGTGCCCTTTAACTTCCATTATGCTTCATACTACAACTGTTCCAGTGGATGGTTGGGGAGGCTGCCCCATTTGCTTTGTGCTACAGGGCAAGAGTGTCGCTTCCAGATGCCCAAAATGCTGTAACTCTGAGGAAGCATCGCAGAACAATTAATAAAGCAGAATGATGTTTGGGTGGTCTGGTATAATTCCACCCCAGTGCACTATTATTGCCTTAGCAATGAAATGTTGCAGAATATCCCTGCAAACAACCAAACCATCAGCCTGAGCCCTCCCTGGCTGCCATTTTGCTAAGAAACCAAGAGTTATATCTTGTGGGTGATCAGTACTTCTTCTGGGACTGATGTGGGAGCCCCTCTTGGGCATGGTGCTGTCGCATCTCAGTTGACCCCATCTTCTTCTCTCCTACATGCGTAGGGTTCAATGTGGAGCTGCACCTCGACCACCTCAAACAGAAAGGGGCAGTGAAGAGAGCACTCTTCCTGCGTTCCCGCCAGCCCCATCTAGTCGAGACCCTCCAAATCCGCAACGGTGCCAACTCCGAGTGCCGCGAGATGAAGATCTACCTCAGGGTGAGTCTCAGTCTGTGCCCACAGTCTGCCGCCTTCTCTTGGGTGTGGCTGTTCTTCAGCATATTTCTGCACTTCATTGCAAGGAGCGTTACGGTTTTGTGCACCTGCAACTCCACTGCAGCCCTTGCAGTTCGGCTGAAGAGTCAGAGGAGCATCCGTCACCCCATGGCGCAGCAAGCATTTCTCTGCAGCATGGGATCCATGCCATTGGTGCCTTATCCCCCCCCCTCTCTTTCTCCAGAACGAGACTGAATTCCGCGACAAGCTCTCCCCCATCCACCTGTCCCTCAACTTCTCGCTGGATCCAGAGGCCCCGCAGGACGCACATGGTCTGCAGCCCATCCTCAACTACCTCACGCACAACCACATTGAACAGAAGGTACTCTCGGGTCGGAGGATTGCTCAGCAGTCGCTCCCAGCATTCCATGAACACTATGGGATACAGAAAGGGCTCCTCTCCTCCCTGGCAGGGTAGACTGCAATGCAGCGACACTAAGCCTTTCGGGAAAGACAATAACCCAACAGCATGTAAGGTCTACAAGACAGGGAAGCCTAATGCCCTTTGTCTAGAATATGTCACTATTCATTTCAGGAAGAACGGCTGGCTGTCCAGCAGTTAGTGGTCACTTTCAAAACACAACAGCTCAGAAGTAGTGGCTCAGTCTTGGGCTCAACAGGAAGCCAGAATTCCGGGACTCGGCAAGGAAATGCTGCCAGTATCTTTTCCTGCCTGCACGGGAGGAGATGCGAAGCATGCAAGCCCAAGACTCACTGCAGCTCATGAACATAGTTCTAAGACATGGTTTAGCTGTTCAACTAAATACAGCTTTTGTAGTTTTGTAGCTTATGTTATGTCAGCATAGTATTGGTTAATGTGATCCTTTTAGTGTCGGCAAATAGGCAAAGAGGTGTTTTTGTCTTTTTTTTGCCCACCAGGCCCAGATCCAGCTGGACTGTGGTGAAGACAATGTCTGTATCCCTGACCTTCAGCTTGACGTTTTTGGGTAAGGCTCTCTCTCTCGCCTCGCTCTGTGGCATCACAAACATGGAAGAAGCCAGGCAGTTTGGGTGCTGTTTGCATTCTGTTGCTTTATCCACCAGCCAGAATATTCAGGCAGACCCCCACTCCCCCTTGCATCCTCCTTACACATGTTGAACCCTTTGCTTTTGTGGATTCAGGGAGGGATTGCAGCTGTTGGCACCCTCTGCAGAAGTCCTGATCTCCCTCCTTGCTAATCAGATATTCCCTCTTACCAGCGCATCTGCATCCAGCGCACCCACGTGGGAACACCAGAACATACAATACAATGCATGCACACCTTTGGCATTGAGGGGTTGGGGAGCAGTGATTTCCCTCAGAAGGGTTCACCTTCAGCAGTTTGGTTCCCTCTGCTGTTGTAAAATGGAAGTGCAATTGGACGGGATAAAAAGATGGCCAAAACCATGCTCTTCTTAGTGCCCTCCGCAACGGCTCCTGCTTCTCTGCTGTTAGCTGATCTCTCTTGTGCCTTTCCCATCTAATAGCACATGGACATAGATTATATCACTTCTTGTGTTGTGTCAGCAGCATCCTGCACACTGCTTGTCCATATATAAATGTTTTTAAAAAGTAAGCTTTCTAATAATAGAGTAATGTAAAAGAATAAGAATTGCAAAAAGCAAGCTATGAATTAAAGGGAGGGCATGTGTTCATCCAGCACCAACAACCCCTTCCTATCTGAATCTGTCTGCAATCAATGGGGCGGGCTGTAGCTCCATGGAAGAACATCTACTTTGCATTATGCCTCTGAGTCCCAGTTGCTGGGAATCCCGGGGGGGGGGGGGTAGTTGCACTTGCGTCCTGCTTGCAGGCTTCCCAGAGGCATCTGGCAGGTCACTGTGAGAACAGGATGCTGAATTAGATGAGTCGTTGGGCTGATCCAGCAGGACTCTTCTGATGTTCTTCTGCATGCAGAAGGTCCAACCCCCGGCGTCTCCAGGCAAGGCTGGGAGAAACTCCCAGAAGAGCCTGGAGAAGTGCTGCTGCCAGTCAGTGTAGACGTTGCTGAGCTGGGCCAGTGATCTGACTTTGTAGAAGGTAGCTTCCTACCTTCCTAGGGATCCTGCTGAACACATTCAGTCCCCTTTCCCTACATTAACAAGGTTTCCATTGCAGGGTGCAGAGACGTGAGATCTCAGTTAAGCAAATGCTAAGCGCTCGGTATTGGGTGCATTCAAGATGCTTCTGTGATAACCACAAGGAATGCTCTTGGAGGCCTTTGTTATGGGAAATAGTATTAAGGACAAAATAGGTACTCCTTTTAATGCAGAGAATAGCTCAGTCAGTAAAGCATGCAACTCTTAATCTCAGGGTTGTGGGTTCAATCCCCATGTTGGGTGGAAGAGTCCTGCATTGCAGGGGGTTGGACTAGATGGCCCTCGTGGTCCGTTACAACTCTGCAGTTCTACGCAGTTCTACCTGAGGCACTTCTGGGACTCTCCAGTCCTCTTTGTTCCATATGTCAGTCCAAAATGAAGGGTGGAGGAGAAACGGAATACAGTTTTTGCCATTGTTTTTTAAGTTCAAAGTGATAGAAGCTTCATGTGTGAAAACAACCAGAGTTACATGGTCTGAAATGACTGCTCTCTGTGTTGTGCCTCCTAAAATGGGCATCCCTGGATCTTTGCTGATATGTGTGTGCTCTCATTGTCCTCCTTTGCTGGGTCTGTTGCAGGGACCACACCGTTGTCTACCTGGGAGACAAGAATGCGCTGAACCTCACCTTCCACGCCCAGAACCGCGGTGAGGGTGGTGCTTATGAGGCAGAGCTCCATGTCACCATCCCACCGGAAGCAGACTACATGGGGGTTCTGCGGAATCATGGGGTACGTGCCTCCGCTGGGGGGACCTCATCCTCCCGCAGGCAAATTGCCTTGCAACCCCTCCTGGCCAGGGGGGTGTGAACTTAATGAAGAGGCTGTCCTTTCCCAAAGCTTGGAACTGAGATACACCTCCCTCCCCACAAGCACAATTCTGAATTTGTGGGAAAGCAGATATATGATGGTGGGTGCCTGAGTATGATCGTTTTTAAAGGGGAAGAAGAAGAAGAAGAAGAGGAAGCAAGTTTATACCCTTTGTGGGTTTTTGAAATAACATACATAGGAAGTGATTTTGCAAAAAGGTCTCGTCCTCATGGGGTAGAATGTCTGTGGATATATCTATGCTAGAAATTGATAATAGGTTTTGCAGCTGCAACTATCATGGCCCCCTCTTGAGGGATCCAGAGAATGCGGTTATGGTGAGGCTGCAGTGCTTGATTGCTTAGATTGGTATATTAAAATGCTCTCAAATTGCTTTTTAAAAAAGTCCCTGATTTCCTCAGCAGACTTTCTGAGTCAACCTGTGGGTGGGGCTGGGAAGATGACTCCACCCACCATCCCAGTCTCTGCCAACTGGATGTCCTCCAGGTGTTTTAGAGTACAGCTCCCAGCGGTCCCAGCTAGCGTGGGCAGAGGTATACCTGGGGTCCCTTTGCAACGCCGTGCTCCGGAAAAAAAAACACCACTTTACTGCAATAGCCACATAAGAAATTTCTACATTTGATGCGACCCAAATACTTTAAGCACCTGTAGTGAGGGTGAGGCAATGCACCAACCCCTCGGTAGGCCTCTGAGCTCAGGCAGAGTCAGGTCCACCCTCCCCTTTTCACAGTTGTTTCCTTCTGTCTTCTAGAACCTTTCCAGCCTGAGCTGCCACTATGACACGGTGAATGACACCAACATGGTTTTCTGTGACCTCGGCAATCCAATGAAGGCAGGCACCAGTGTGAGTGTCCTCACTCCGTGGCAAGGGGGTCTTGTTGGGGGCAGGTGGTGAGAGGACTTTTTGAGCCACCTCCCTGGCGCTTGGGGTGTGCTGGGAGAGCATAAGATGTCAACTGTGTTGAAGGGATATATGGTTATGGTGCGAAGGGGAGCAAGGCAAAACTGGCAGGCTGTGATCAAGGCCACTTTAATCTGTTTGTGACAGGTACGAGAGAGCTTCTGTGTCCTTTGGGATGCTGCAAGCAGGGAGAGGGATGACACTCATAATAATGGGGAGAGCATATATATGGGGTGTCAGGGAACTGCAAACCCCTCCTGCCTCTCCAGCTTTGAGTGAGTACCGTGAACCGCCACCTATTTTGGAGACAGATTCCAGCGGGACGTCTGGAGGAAGCTCCGAGGAAAGGGAGGCAGTGAGAGGGCTTTCGTCAGCCTCACAGAGCCATCGCAGCGTACCAGGGGAAAGAAAGGGGAAGCGCACAAAGTGCTTCCGTCTCCCGAGATGCTTTGGAGGGTGGCGGGAAAGCAGAGTTCCGGTATACGGAGCAAACTGTCAAGCCCCACAGGGCCCCTTTTCAGCTAGGCATTCAAAAAGACTCGGAGCCATTAAGCTATCAAGCTTTAATAGCTAACTAATTGGTTTACAAATCTGAGCACATCGTAAATGCGTCAATCCTCGCTTTCAGTTGCTCCATATACTGGAACTCTGCTTTCCCGCCACCCTCCAAAGCATCTCGGGAGACGGAAGCACTTTGTGCGCTTCCCCTTTCTTTCCCCTGGTACGCTGCGATGGCTCTGTGAGGCTGACGAAAGCCCTCTCACTGCCTCCCTTTCCTCGGAGCTTCCTCCAGACGTCCGGCTGGAATCTGTCTCCAAAATAGGTGGCGGTTCACGGTACTCACTCAAAGCTGGAGAGGCAGGAGGGGTTTGCAGTTCCCTGACATGGGGCACAGTGCCTTTTCCTTCAAGTGGGAGCTATCTGTTGGGGGGGGAAGCATTCATCCCACCCGTGTGTGAGGAGGATTAACCATTTAGGGTAGGGCTAGCTAAGCTCACCTGGAATAGGAAGGTTGGCTCTACCATAAGGCAGAGTGAGGCCGCTGCCTCAGGTGACACACAGCCATTGACAGTGGAGGGGGGGGATGGACACAGATACTGACTCTACTCTTTTCCGTATCTCGCCTAGCTCTGGGGTGGCCTACGCTTTACTGTGCCTCGCCTCCTTGATGAGAAGAAATCCATTCAATTTGACTTTCAGATTCACAGGTAAAAATGAGCCAGAGAATTCCCCCAAATTCTCCCCGTAGCTGCCCCTGTTACCTGCCCCAGGACTATGCATTGCAAGGAAGGACCAGGGCTAAATGGGGGAGCTGATTTTTGGGGAGGTTTGTCTACCGTTGCTGACAGAGCCGGGATTGGCAGCCTGTTGCTGGACTCCCATCATCCCTGTCCGTTGGCAGTGATGGCTGGTGATGATGGGAGCTGGGAGCCAAACGACATCTGGAGGGCTGCAGGTTCCCCATCCCTGTGACAGAGGAACCGCAGGATTCAACTAAGTGCAGAACATGATCCTCTTGTGCAAAGGAATTTGCCCCTCTCTTCCCCCTGCACCTCTTTCATCCTTTCTGGGGGACGGGGGCTTTTTGCCCAACTGGAATGTGTCCTCGCATTCTGGTCCTTGGGTTGATGACAGAGGGGTGTGCATGTGTCTGTGTAAAAACTACAGAGGTACAATTTCCACCCATTGCTCTGCCCACTTTTGTCGCTGGCCCCACCTGCCTCTGGGGCTGAATAAAGGTCCACAACCCCTTTGCTAGCTACTTCTTGTGTATTTTCCTTCTGTGCAGTGCTAGTCTTACATACAGTCACATATAACTATGTCTCTTTCATTACAGCAAGAACGCAAACAACTCCCACAGTGAGGTGGCTTCGTTCCCCTTGCGTGTCGAGGCTTCTGTTTGTCTCTTAGCCCGCGGGTGAGTGGGACGCCAGAAGCAAAGTGTTTGGCATGGTCATTAATTGTTTTAATAAGGTGTGAGGCCCCCACATCTCCTCTTCAGTCCCCAATGGATAAGGGTAAATGATAGCTCTTCCCTGGTGAAGCCCTGTCTCTCTTTGGGTGGGATGTACACTAATGAAGTGAGGTCTGCTCCTTGCTCCCCCTAAAAATATTGTGGGGGTTCCCTCAACCCTCTAGCTCATATTTATGGGAGGTGTGGGGAGAGGAGAGGGACGAAAGCCCTGGTTGAGCTAGAGGAAGTCCCTGTGTTCGCTTCTGCGCTCAGAACTAGTTAGCCAAATCCCATCCGATGCTCAGATCCTTTGTAGCAGCCTCAAGAAGGAGGTCTAGGGCAGTGTTTCTCAACCGGTGTTCCGCGGCACAGTACTGTGCCGCAAGACGTCGGCTGGTGTGCCGCGGGAATACCGTTAGGGACCCACGCCGCAAACGCGTAGCAGCGGCTCCAGTGGGGGAAAGGGAGCGCAGAAAGCCACCGCCGAGAAGAGGCACCGCGGAGAAGCTGCCGGGCTCTACCGCGCATGCGCAAGCTGGGAGCTCGCCGCCGAATCTGATTGGTTGCCAGGGACCAATAGGAAGTCAGAGGAAGGAGACGCGAGGGCTGCCGGTAGCCACCCGGTCAAAATGGCCGCCACCCTAAGGAGGAGCGCTCTGCGAGCGCTCCAACCGCCAGCCAGCCAGCTGAGAAGCCTCCCCGGCTCCACTCGCCTTCCTCACTCGCTGCCTGGGATCAGCTAAGTCTTTCCTTTCGGGTTTTCTTTCACAGTCCCAGGGGCGGGCTTTTCATACCAGTGGGGCTGCTTTGGGCGCATAACTCCGTGATTTCCGTTACCATAGCGACGTTGCCACCGCCATTTTGTGGGTGGTGTGCCGCGAGATTTTTTTCATAAAACAAGTGTGCCGTTGCCCAGAAAAGGTTGAGAAACACTGGTCTAGGGATCCCGTATCTGAAGCAGCACGAAGACAACACTCCAGACACTTTGGTTTAGCTGGTTCACACTCGGTCTGTTTTCCCCACGTGAGGCTGGGCTAGTCAGAGGATATCGGTGATCGAGGTGGAGCATAAGAGATCGGGTGGTCCTTTAGGAACTTTGGACTTTGTGAATTAGCACAAGAACCTTGAAGCTGGCCCTGCAGTGATTGGCAGCCAGCCCAGCTCTCAGCAGCAGAGGGTCGTGCTGCCAGTAATTCTTATTTACTGCATTTAATCTGCTCCTGTGAGCCACACGAGCTGTAGCTTCTGCATCAGAAACTCTTTTGTTTCTGTAAGTAGACAAATCCAAATACACATAAAGCATGTTAACAATAATGTTTGATGTTTTATAGTGTTTTTAATATTTTGTTGTGAGCCACCCAGAGTGGCTGGGCAACCCAGTCAGATGGGTGGCATATAAATATTAATTATTATTATTATTATTATTATTATTATTATTATTATTATTTACTATTTTTTTCTCATCACCTTCTTGAAGGATCTAGGTGTTGTTAGCTGCCTTGAACATTTTATGGAGAAGCAGCAATAAAAACATTTCAATAAATAAATGATACCAATGCCAGAGAGCTTACAATTTGATATTGCTGACGAAAAGCGGGCTAGGAAAAGGATCTTCATTTTGAAATTACCAAAGAGAGATTTTTTTAAAAGTTGCAATAAAATCCACTGTTACACCAGAATACAATACAATGCAACTGATGAGGGCTTTGACCTTCAGGTTTCCAACACTAGTTTTATTGCAATTCTGTAAAGTTTCGTAATTATTTGCATTTTTTGCCATTTTGAATAGCCTAAATAATTCATAATGATTTTGCTCTGGCTATTTTAAAATTGCCTTTTCTCCTGCATGTCTGAGTGCCTTCCTTTCCCCTCCTACAGAGCATCCATGCCAGACACAGTGTCCCTTCCAGGGACTGGCTTGCTCCCAGGGCGACAGCTGCAACGAGAACAAGACGTGGGGCCCGGTGTGTGCCATGTCTATGAGGTGGGTGTTGTCTGCTGGGGACAAGAGGTTGGTGCAAGGGGGGTGGCAGTTCATGCCATACCTTTGATTAGCAAGCAAGGAGGTAAAAAGCTGAAATTCTGAATCCTGTGCCATTCTGTGCCACATTCTGCATTTCATCTGTGTTCCTGAAGAATTATGGCACGCACACTATCTCATATTCTTAGCTTTCAAGGTAGCAGCACTGATAGCTAAATGGAACCTCCAGCTTTAGAAGCAGTGTATCTTTGGATATTGGGTGCTAAAGGGAGAGAGTGTTTGCTTCATTCCTGGAAGCACCTGGCTTGCCACTATTTAAAACAGTACCAGTCTGTCTATCCTCCTTTCTCTGTGACCACTGGGCCTGTCCACCATTTTTAGATCATTGTGCTTTCCCCCCACCCCAATCCCTGCTGCTGCCTCTTTGAGGGAGGATCCTGTAGCTCAGTGCTGGAGCATCTGCTTTGCATGCAGGTGATGGGAAAGCCTCTCAGTCCTTGCAACCCCCAGAGAGCCATTTCCAGTCATCATCATCATCATCATTTATTATTTATACCCCGCCCATCTGGCTGGGTTTCCAACAAAATATTAAAATACAATAGTGTGTCAAACATTAAAAGCTTCCCTAAACAGGGCTGCCTTCAGATGTCTTCTAAAAGTCTGGTAGTTGTTTTTCTCTTTGACATCTGGTGGGAGGGCGTTCCACAGGGCGGGTGCCACTACCGAGAAGGCCCTCTGCCTGGTTCCCTGTAGCTTTGCTTCTTGCAGTGAGGGAACCACCAGAAGGCCCTCGGTGCTGGACCTCAGTGTCCAGGCGGAACGACGGGGTTGGAGACGCTCCTTCAGGTATACTGGACTGAGGCCGGTCAGGACCAACACTTTGAATTGTGCCCCGGAAACGTACTGGGAACCAATGTAGGTCTTTCAAGACTGGTGTTATGTGGTTTCGGCGGCCGCTGCCAATCACCAGTCTGGCTGCCGCATTCTGGATTAGTTGTAGTTTCCGGGTCACCTTCAAAGGTAGCCCCACGTAGAGCGCATTGCAGTGGTCCAAGCGGGAGATAACTAGAGCATGCACCACTCTTGTGAGACAGTCTGCAGGCAGATGGGGTCTCATCCTGCGTACCAGATGGAGCTAGTAAACAGCTGCTCTGGACACAGACCACACCAAACCAGATGGGCTCAAAATCTGACCTGGTGACATGAGGCAGCTTCCGATGTCCCTGCGATTTGTTTTCTTCCCATTTGTCGTGCAGTTTCTGAATGAGGGTCCAAGCGCCATCAGCGAGGGGATCTTGGACATCAGCTGCCCGCTCCGGACTCAAGGGCGAGCTGTGATGTACATGACACGCTACGTGGTGCAAGCCAACTGCACCTCCAGCCACCCCCTCAACCCATCACGCCTGCAGGTAATGGTTGGTCAGCAGGCAGGAAAAGAAGGATTGGCTGGGATGTGAGTTTGGGGACTGGAGCTCAGCCTGTGCAACGAGGGATAGTGCAGAGGATTAAATGCTGAGTAGCAGGAGCATTTTTAGGTGGGGGGGGGAACTCAGAATGCAGAATTCCAGCCTCTCCTCCAGACAAGTCTATTTACTAAGCATTCATCCTGATTTGGTTGCACGAAACCTACAGAGAAGTTAGATTATATGTATCCTTTATTGGGCGTTCATTTTAATTTGTTTGTAGGGAGGTTCTATGACAATGAGCATTTGTCCTGATTTGCCTTCAGGGTGTTTCTACATCTTTCTGTTAGTCATTTGTTCTTCTTACACTTTTCAATGCATTTCCCCATTACTTTCCAAACTGCAAAAATCAGTTTCTGAGTTTTTTAAGTGAATTTGTTGTCATAGAGAGACAGATCACCTTGATCCACTTTAATTATTCAAGCTTCTTGGTATTTTCTTGAATCCTCCCTGAAAACTCTGACAATCTGATGGCACTCCAAGTTTTGAACCTTCTTCACCTCTCATCCCCATCCTGTTCTTTGCCAGGAACCCTAATGCTTTGCCCCCTCCCCAACCTTTCTCCAATAGCTTCTCTTGCCCCCTGGTATATATTTGGCCTTTGTAACCTGCCTCCATCGGTCGGCTGGAAAAGAAAAAATCCATTAAGCATGGCGTCTCCATGAGACATTGCATGCCTGCTTCTTGACACAGACAGACCCAGGAGCTGAGTTTCTTTTGAACAATGGGATGGGGAGGGTTTTTTGTTTTAAGTGAGAGAGGATTGACTACCAGAGAAGGAGACTGCTAAACCTCAATGAAAGAATCAGCTGTTGTCTTATAAATTCTGTGCATCTCCTGTTGCACTCATGCTCAGTCTGATTCAGCAGAACCCGTGGACATGCAAAGAAGCGGAATGTTAGTTCAAGGACGGAACTCGGTGACGGCCACCAACAAGGAAGGCTTTAAAGAGGGATCGGGCAAATTTGTGGAGGGTATCGGTGGCTCCTAGCCATGATGGCTATGCTAAGGCTATGCCTCCGTCATCTGAGGCAGGTAGCTCCTCAGAAGGTATCGATCCAGAGTTGCTGCTTAATGTGGAGGGAATGGCAGTGGGGTTGGTGAGTGGCGTGAGCAGAGGTGCGGCATCTAGAGTATATACTATGTAAACTGTATCACTGGGTCACAACTAACTATGGTGAGTATAAATAGGCTTGTACAATGGGCTCGTGACTATTGATCTCTTATTTAGAAAGGTGCTGAACATGGGCCTTCTCTCTCTCTCTCTCTCTTTCTCTCTCGTTAGCTGGAGCAGAGCCCAACAGCTTCACCTTGGCCAGAGCAGCACTATGTGCAGAAGCAAGATGGAGTTTTGAACACTCTGGTAAGCCTTGTAACTTCTTCAGCTGAGAAAAAATACCACCCAGAGTGACCCACAGCAATCAGTTAGCTGCCCTCAGACTTTCAGTCTAAAATACATAACATGTAGGAAGAAAAAGGTAAACTTGAGCACTTGCTCTTAGCCACAGAATACTGACAATGACCACCTGGAATGAGAGAGGAGAAGCCAAAAGTTGCTGGTCCAGCTGATCTGATGGAGTGGTCCTGCTTCCCTTCTCTTCCTCCTCCTCCTCCTCCTCCTGCTGCTGCTGCTGCAGCCTGACAAAGCCCCTAATGCATCGCTTCTTCGTTCTCTTCCGCAGCCTTTGCTCACGTAATGATTTCATGTGATTCTAAGTATCCGTCAGTATGAAAAGTTGTGTGCAGCCCTTATCATTTCCCTTCCCAGCTATAGCTTTAGAGTGTGGAAGCAGCAAGGAGAGGAGGCTCTGCTTTCCTCAGAGGAGGAATAAAACTGAGGCTGAGTGGGGGAAAGAGACTGACAAGGCACTTGAAAGGAGTGAAAAGTCAATATATGGGAAGGAAGGAAGCCATGAGAAAGAGAGGAAAAGGCTGAGAGACACAGCACATGCACAGCACACTGCGGTTCCTAAGCAACAGGCAGAAAGATCATTAAGTGGTCTGCCAAGACCCTCAACAATTTCCAAAGGGTTGTGGGTCAGGGGGAAAGTTTGTGAATCACTTAGACATGATGGCTTTCCCCAGGAGTTACGCTTTAGTTGTTAGAAGCACTGTTTCAGACAGTTGCTGCATCCGATCGCTGCCTTTGGCCCTAGTGGTATAACTGGGTTTCTGGGGGTGTTTTCAGCCTCAGGCTCTCTTCTGACGATGGTTCCTTCTTGTGCTGCAGAAATGCCACGACGAGGAGTGCTTCCAGCTCCGCTGCCACATGGGGGCGCTGCAGAGAAAGGAAAGTGTCAGCTTGCACCTCTACTTCCGCATCTGGTCCAAGAGCTTCCAGCTGGTAAGCACAGCCCCCCTCCTTGAGCCTCTTCCAGACCTCACTTTGCAGCTGCAGATCTGATTTCAGGGTTAAGAATCGACTTGAGAGAGAGGAAGAGATTGCTGGGCGCTGGCTGGCTTTCACAGCACCTGGTGTATTGTGCCGAAACCCCTGCCAGCTCTTCCACCTTTCCCAGACCCTCTTGCCTACACTGGAAGGACACCCCACACTTTTTGACTTGGCTCAGTGGATCCACATGAGATCTATTTATCTATGAGAAAGGCTTATACAGTGGACCCTCGACTTACGAATGTAATCCGTTCCGAATGGGCATTCGTAGATCGGAAAAAAATCGTAAGTCGAGTCCCCATAGGAATGCATTGGGAGAAAAATATCCGAAAAAATTCGTACGTCAAAAAAACCGCATCTAAACTTCGTAAGTCGAGGAAACCGCATCTAAAACGGCAACAATTTCCATTCGGAGGTCGAAAAAATTCGTAAGCCCGCGGCCACTTTTTTCACTCGTAACTCGAAAAATACGGAAGTCAGGTCATTCGTAAGTCGAGGGACCACTGTATCCCACTTTTCAAGCAAACAAGCCCCAGAATGAGACTTGCAACAGATGATAAGAATCAAAGCACTTATTTCTTGGTGGTGGAGCAATGGAGAAAGGCATGCAGCTGGTGCTGGTTAGGAATGCTGTGTTTAAAGCCTCTCTTCTCATGAGGAGACTGGATTCAGCTGACAAGCTGTCTGTCTGACCCTCTCTTCCACATGGAAATGTTGTTTGCCTAAGTCAATACAGTAAAAGGTAAAGGTAAAGGGACCCCTGGCCATTAAGTCCAGTCGCAGATGTATCTGGGGTTGTGGCGCTCATCTTGCTTTACTGGCCGAGGGAGCCGGCGTACAGCTTCCAGGTCATGTGGCCAGCATGACTAAGCCGCTTTTGGCAAACCAGAGCAGCACACGGAAACGCCGTTTACCTTCCCACCAGAGCGGTTCCTATTTATCTACTTGCACTTTGACGTGCTTCTGAACTGCTAGGTTGGCAGGAGCAGGGACCGAGCAACGGGAGCTCACCCCATCGCAGGGATTCAAACCGCCGACCTTCTGATCGACAAGCCCTAGGCTCTGTGGTTTAACCCACAGCGCCACCCGCGTCCAGTACAATGTAATAAAAAAAATAGTCACTGCAGGAAGCCAATGGCCTTCCCTTCCCCATACATTTACTTTTGCAGGCTCATCCTTTGGGAAGAGGGTATGTTTGACTCTACACTAGGTCTCTTCAGAGTCAGCTGGCCACATACTAACCCAGGGCATCCCAGAATCTGGGCGTCACGTTTATTTTATCCCCTTTACACATTTGCAGAAAGAGAATAATCCCCACACCATACAGTGTGAAGCTGTCTACTACGTACAGAATGTGCCCTACAAAATCCAGCCTCTAGAGAAACCCACTGCTTACCTCAAGGTCAGTATTCATTACCATTAACTATTGTTAATGTTTATTGTTATAGATCCTTGGTGGTGGTGACAATAATAGTAATATCCTGCCTTTCAGGATGCAGATCTTTCTAAGGTAACTTACAAATAGCATTAGAATCACAAAAACCTAGCATGTCTTCAGGATCCTCAACACAGAACAGTTGGAGATAGATGAAGAGGGGGACAGGACAGTTCAGATGGAATACATTTTGTTGCTTTTCAAACAAATAAAAAATTAGGCTGCAGTCCTGTACTCCAGAGGTGGGAAACTGGATCTGACAGGTGGGTGGGGCTTCCCACTTGTCAGTCACTTGATGTCACAGTGACACTGGGCAACTCATTCTTCCATAGTGCTGTGCTGCAGAAGCCCCAGTGACCAGCCGATGGTCAATGCTTGCAAAGCACTGTGCAGGGAGCTTTGCAGGTGCTGATGATTAGCTGATCTATGGTGCCGGCAACCTCCCTTTGGGCCAGTTACACCTTTGCCTGCCCAACATCTGCCATCATATATGACATTGGGGGCATGATTTGGCCAAAACGGCTTTGCAGGCCAATTGGAGGGCTGGGGACCAGTTAGGCCCACCAGCCAGGGCTGCTGCACACACGTACTTGGGAATAGGTCCCATAGAACTCAATTGGGCCTTCTTTCAACAAGCATCATATCATGCTGTTGATCAAAGAAAGTGTTTTGCAGGGTCCATCCATGGAATTCTGGTTCCAATAGGAGCCAGCCAGATACCTAGAGGCTCACAACCAAGGAATGGCCTTCTTTGGTGTTCGTTCCCTGTGTCCGATACTGAGGAGACTGTTCCTGTACATGAGGCTTCCACTTAACTTGAATGGCTAGCAGCCTCTGGATGCAAGACAGGTGATAACCTTATTCCTGTTTCCTTTCTGCTTTATTTCTGCTGACAGGTGCCAACATCACTGCACTGGGCCAAGGCAGAGATCAGTCAGGGGGTTCCTCTCTGGATCATCATCTTAGCCATTCTGATTGGATTGCTGCTCTTGGCACTGCTCATCTATGTACTATACAAGGTGGGGTAACTGAGTTGGGAGAAAGTGTGGGGGGTGAGGTTCAGAGTTGGGGACAAGGTGTTAGAATCTCTGACACACCAGCTGCAAGTAGGACTGTAATGACTAAATTCATCAGCTTAGGATGCTCCACTTTTTTCTGCTAGACTGCTAAAAAGCTTTGCTTTCAAATGCTTTTTAACAGCACTTTCTTGGCCTTACAGTTGCAGAGAGCAATATGAACAAATAATAATGAAATTCCAAAAACCAGATGAACACTGTGCAGGATTTCAAGTGGTAAAAATGGGGTGTGGCTTCAGCACTCTGGACAGCTCCTAGCCCCTCCTTTCTCTATTATTTCTAGCCCCCACAGTACCCACCCCCTACCCACATATACACTTTGAGTCATTTTTACACATTGCACAGAGCTAAATCCAGGTTTGCCATTGCCTGCATGCTCAACTGAGAGTTGTAGCTACACAGCAGTTCCCTGGTTAAAGCACCTCCAACAGTTGCAAATGTGTGTTTTCTGCATTCTGTGCAACTAAAAATGCCATGTGTGATGTTGTGTATGATGTAGGCAGCAAGGAGCAATGCAATTCTGCCCTTCACATGTAGCTGCTGCCGCAAATAATGTTTGAAGCAGCTGTAATGTGTGAGCCTCCCCCTCAGTCCCTAACTTTCCTAATTCTTGGATTGTGGAAACGAAAGACTTAGTGCAAACAACAAGAAGGAGGAAAAAAGCATGGCACGTGTGAATCCATCTTTGCTCACTTGATGATTACAACATGCAGTCACAACTAGCATGTGAGAATGCGCTGCTGCAAGTCCAACTTCTGTGATTGCCCTGCATCGCAATGGCCAGTGCTATTTTGATGTAGTCAGTTCACATATTCAACGGAGACTTAGTGATATATACACTCATGTGAATGAGTCTTAAGTGTGCTTAATTTTCATGATTTATTCTGACTGCAGAATTTTGGTTTTATTTTTATTCCTTGCCTTTTTGCTATTTTTGCAGATTTTGCAAAAAAATCTCAATAACTTTTTTGTTCGGATCTTCACTTTTTGAAATATGGCAACCCTAATTTGTGTGACTTGTGCAAAAACCTCTCTGCTTTTACCCTATGGGTGTTTCTAGTTTGGAGAGCTGTCTGAAAACTAGCAAGCAGGGTCTATAACATGCAGTGGGCTAGAGTAGTGTTACAAGACTCGCTGGATAGATGGGTGGAACAGTCCCGCTCTTGTTTTGTACTGTTATGGGTAAACTCTACTGGGAATGTCTCCTAGGGGAGTTTTCCTTCTTTTGGTTGTCTCCCCATCACGATGAAGGTGAGGAACAAGAGATGTGCACAAAGCATGTTCATTGCAGGGGTGTTTGCCCCGGAGAAGATTTCCTGGGTTGTACCTTTGACATTATAGGCCCTGACCTTGTCTCTGCATTTCCTTCACAGCTGGGCTTTTTCAAGCGCTCACTTCCTTATGGCACGGCTATGGAGAAAGCTCAGCTGAAGCCACAAGCAGCTTCAGAAGCCTAGCAGGCCCAGCCTTGCCCTCCATGTAAGTGTGTTGCCGCTGCTGCCCTGCAAAGAGGCACCGGGATCGTCCGCTGTGAGCACTGAGAAGGGGAGCACAGCCAACACCAGCAGGGCAGGGCCACAGGCACCGGGCCCCACGGACTGCTGCAGAGGCCAGGCACCTCTGCTCCTCACAGAGAAAGAGGCTGCAGGATCTCGAGGCCCAACGCCCTCCCTCTCCCCCAATTTCCCTGGGGCTTGGATCCTACAAAACCCATCATGCCCTGACTGGGGGTTGCAGCAAAGGCATTTGCTCCCAGCAAAAAAGGGAATACTTGAAGCCGCTGGAGCGGCCGGTGCTGGTCTGATCTCAGGCCCCCTAGTGTCAAGCTGTCTGTTCCGTCCATATGTGGGGAAGGGCGCAGTGCCCTGGACAGTTTCCAAGCTGCCAGTCTCCTCTGATAATAACCACAGCTTGGCTGAAAGAGAAAAAGAAGCACAATCACCTCCCGAGTCCAGCTCTTGCTCCGCCACAGGCCGGAACGAAGGATCCTGGGCTCTCACTTCCGGTCTCCCCCCCCAGCCTGCTTCCTGTGGGGGATGATGTGGGACAGAGACTTAAGCTGGGAAAGCCAGGTGCTCCCGCAATGCCAAAGATTTGCCACGTTTGGAAGCCAAGCCATCACCCGGTGTCGGCCCGGACTCGCCGACGGTCTTCGCACTGATCTCCAGAAACCGCTAGAGATTTTATTTTTCAGATGCCACTTTAATTAAAAGAGGATGAAGAAATGAGAATGAAGAAATGAGGAAGCTGCCGCTGCCTCATGGCAGAAACAGGGGTTGCCGAGTTTAATTTAAAATGTTCCATGTGCAATAAATGCTTCCATATTTTCCACAATGCCTCTTTCCCCCAATAATTAAGGATGATGAATGGCAAGGGGTTGAGAATGGATGGAAATTCCACTGTTCGTTCCTGGAGGTGAGGGTGGGAATTCTGATGACAAAAAGCCTGAAGAGTGAGATGCAGGAAGGGGTTCAGCAAGAAACACCCCTAGTAAGGGCAATAATAATAATTTATTACTTATACCCCACCCATCTGGCCGGGCCTCCCCAGTCACTCTGGGTGGCTCCCAACAGAATATTAATGCCTTCAGGTGTTTTCTAAGTCAGATAGTTGTTTATTTCCTTGACATCTGATGGGAGGGCATTCCACAGGGCGGGCACCACTACAGAGAAGGCCCTCTGCCTGGTTTGGGGCTGGCTGTGGGGGTGTTGCTGCCATTCATAAGGTACATTTGTTGCATCAACTCATTACTTTCCTGCCCCTTGGAACAGTTCCTTGTGACCGCTGAAATTCCGTCCGTTGGGGAAGAGTTTTATATTTTCCTGTCATTTTAAGATCCATATCTGGGCTTAGTGATCAGGTTCCAGGTTTGTTTGCAAGTTGTTTGACAAAATAGCATTCTTCATTCTGGGAGTGTGTATAAAAGCTCCCCTCTTCCTTGACTGGTGTGGCAGGAGTCCAATAACCAAGGAGAACCGCCTGCCCTCTCCCCCCCCCCAACATAATCCCAGAGTAAGTGGCAGCTGTGGCTCTGTGTGGGTGAAAAGGGGTCACTCCTGACAAAAGCAGGATGGGGAAGACGGAGCCCGGGCCCACTAATGTCTTTGAAGAACACGTATAGTGTAAGCAGGTTGCTTAGATTTCAAATGGAGAATCGTTATACCCACTAACTTTTGCTGTGATGTCTCTAGGGCTGGACGGTATATTGATTTATCATCCAAAACCAGTTTGAAATGAAACCAATGTCACAATATGGATAATTTCCTACCTGGCAATATATATTGTGAATCATGTTTGTTTGTGCTATGCAAAAATCACAATGTGGGAAAAATCGTGAAGCCAACCAATACCTTTACATAGCTCCATTCTTAATTCAGACATTGTGATATATCAGTATATCACGTCATTTAGCTGGTAATATGATGAAAACCAAGGACTGTAGACATTTTTCTTGACTTCATTGAAAAAAGTAGGAGTGATTATGTAGTATGAATTTGGATCTGAGACTGAGTGTCAACTGGTGTCTTGTAAGCAATAGATGAACAAGGCACCAAGGGCCTTGTTTCCCTCAGACACCTCACACCCTGATCACCACCCACTCTTTGGTTCTGTGTTTGCATTGGTCAGTTTTCTCCTTAACCCAAGTGAAGCCAGAACATGCCACAGCTCCCTATTACTCCTCCTCCTCCTCCTCCACAAAACAAGTGATTCTTGGGTGCAGAAAATAAATGATGGCATCTTTGTGTAATTAACGCTTTTATTGAACAAGGTCTGAGGTGAGAGGTTTACTGTGTACAGATACCATTTGAGGGGAGAAAACAAACAAGAAATGCATCCTCCTGACCCATTTACTCCACAAGTCCCGTAGGAATGAAAAGGACTTGCCTTGCAGAGGCATCAAGAACAAGCCCCGGCTGCAATCCTATGGGTGCTTACATGGGAATGAGCCCCCCCCCCAAGTAAACATGCATATATAGGCCTATGCCTTAGCTCTACAAACTTGGGAGAGTCACTTGGGGCTCACTTTGGCATTAAATGTGGGCTATTGGGGTTAAATGCTTAACCAAGTGCCCCAATCTAGTTTTTAACCACCACTTAGGCCCTGCAAAGAGGGTGGGTGGAAGTTACAAAGCCATCTCCCACATCAAAACCATGCTGGAGGCAACTAAAATGCAATCTAAGGTGTGTTTTAAGAATGAAATGCACACATTTCTGCCCTCATCCAGCTAGTTGGAGTGAGACTGCTGCTCACATTCATTCCCTCTCTTTACTCTTTTAGTGTTTGTGTTTATTGCTTAAAATATTTTTTAAAAAGCAAGCCCCATTGAATTCAGTAGAACTTCCTTCCTAGTAAAAATGCACAGGGTAGATCAGCCTTCATTGAGAAGTTCAGCTATGTCTACTGCAGGAGGAGCAACAGTGGAAGCACCATCACCAGCTTCCCAAAGGGAAGGTTACCTGATATCATGCAAACCAGCTGGATGGGTGATTCTGCATTACTTCAACTTGTCAGCAGTGGAAGGTTAGGACCAGGAAGATTTCAACACTTTCTAACTTTGTGTGTGTCTACATGCACACAAGCATCTTTGGTAGGACCTATGAGTTGGGTTTGGGAAGGTGATCCAACCGAAATCTCCTGTGGGTTCTACAGAGGCTCATCAAGGATTCCACAAAGGGACAATCCATCATGGTAAAAGAATCAAGCAAAGACAAGAGTCCTTGCATTGGGAGTTTATGTAGAAAAACATTGCAAGGAGGCAGAGAAAATTGCCATGTCATTTGGGGCCGTTTCATGTAGGAGACAGGACATTGCATCAAACTTCATTACCCCTGGGGATAAGGCACCAAGGCAGCTCCATATTGCTTAAGGTTCTCTTCGGCCTACAGCAGGATTGGGAACAAGTAGCCCTCCAGACATTATTGGACTCCCATCACCTCTGGCTGGTGCCCATGCAGGCTGGGGTTGATAAGAGTTGGCAGTCCAACAACATGGGTTGGCCACAGGCCCTGCCTGTATAGTATAGGTGTAGATACTATGAGAAGCTTTGCCTGCTGATTTCTACCATTCAACCTGTAGTTGAAGGTATAAGAGCAGTCCTAGCTTCTCTCCCTGCAACCAAAAACTCACCAATGATAGTTCTTGAGTAAAACAGGAGTGTCTACAGACTTTGGGGGTGGGGTGGGAATTGTAGGTGGAACTTAAGACATAAATCACTTGTGTATATAGTCAGGGTGGGTGGGAGAGGAAGGGATACAAAAAACTATATATGCTAACAGCATAGCCTAAACAGCACAAAAAAAGAGATGAAGCAACAGGTTAAGGAGGATCTCAGCTCTTTAGGTAGGGAAACTAGGGGAGAGAAAAATAGGTGGTGGGGGAGATGGCTTTAAATCTGAGTGGGAACAACCACCCTGCAACATTTTGTTGCAGGCACCCCTTGTGATATCTGATGCCCCAGCAAAGGTTGAGGAGAGAAGAAGAAAATTGCCCCACTATCCCTTCTCCTGTCCTTTTCCCTCCCCCATTCCTCCCATCGACCTTTTGACCTGGCTAGATAAAAGAAGGCTCATTGGATTTAAGGCACTCTAAACTGCTGGAGGTGGTTCTTTTTGGATGCAAACAGCATCTCAGTTGGACAGCACATCTGAGGATTCAGACACCAGCTTCCCATCCCGAGTCTCAATCTTCTTGATGACAATGGCCCTCGACTTGGTGACTGCAGAGCTCTCCAGCGGGGAAGAATTCATGGAGTATCCACCACTTGAGTATGAAGAGCTGTAGCCACCCCCATAACTACTGAAGCCACTGGAAAGACCACCTGGGTGGGAACAAAGGAGTTTATTAGAGACAAGAGTAGTGTTTCCAAACCTTAGACAGGGGAAGAAGCTGCCCCAGCTAACAACATCTATAGCACATGAGAGCAGCGCTCCTAAATCAGGCCAATGCCCCACCTAGTCCAACATCCTGTCTGCATGGTAGCCAACCAGGTGAACCTGCGCCAAGTCTGCAAGCAGCACTTGCAATTCCCAGCAATTAGTGTTCAGCAATCACTCTGAAAGTGGAGGCAGAACATAGCCATCATGGCTAGCAGCCATTTACAATGATGAAAACTAAACATATATGCATATGCATTTTGTTAATCGGTTCCCTGAACAATCATCCATACAACAGTGGGGCAGTCCAGTTAAAATGTTTCCTCTGGGCATCCCAGGGTCCCCCTTGGTCAGGACTCTGGGACATAACTGTTTTCGGGGCAACAGTGCTGCTTCTGGGATTCTCCCCCCCCCCCCAATTGCCTGCCCACCATAACACAATCTGCATCAGGGAATTAATCCCACCCTCTGGGGTGATATTGCTATTATTGGCAGAAACTGGGGAATACATGACACAGGGGGCCTCCCAGCTCCTTCAAGCATAGATGGTAGATACATCCAACATGGTGGCTTCATTTTCAAAATTTCCACCTATCAATGGAGGTTGGTTAACTGAGACAGATAGTGCCCTGCCCACTGCTCAACCTGCCAGGCAGCCCCTTTCAGCCATTCCAGGAGTTGCACTGGCTGGCAACCTCCTGCCCATTTTCATGGTTACCCTGGTAGAACTCAGAGGAGGATGAGGACCAATCTAGGAGGAGTCGGCTTGGCCTGTCATTGGTAGGGCTGGCTATATCTACTTTTTAACATCGTGATGCATCACCAGCAAAATATTGTGATATAGGAAAAGAAAGGAAAATCTAGTTGCCATGACTCTTCCAGGCCTCAAAACATAACCCTGTGGATTCATCTTATGCCCCTATTTCAACAAAGTTGCAAAGTCTGCTTACCTGAATAGCCAGTTGTTTTGGTCTGAATGCTCATGTTCTGCATCCCTGACTCCAGCCTGCCAGAGTGGGGGGAGGGGAAGACAAAGCAAAAGCAAAATCAGCATGGAGGGACAGCAGAAGTGGGGGCAAAAAATGGAACTGCTAAAAGCAAAAGTCTATGTGGAAGTGGAACCGTTTGTCTATGTGCCAGCAATCCCCACTGCTGCACACCCATGCAAGGAAAGATCCCCAGAGCATATGCTGCTGCCAGAATGCACTATTGATTGTGGGGGGCGGGAGGAGAGGGGGCTCCAGAGTTGGGTTTTTTGCAGGTGTATTCTGCAACATGCCATTGACACAATAGTGGTGGATGCTTTACTGGTGAATTTCTACTGGACAGTCCACACACCATTCTGCATTATTGGTTGTTCCACTGTAGCTTTCAGGAGGGGCACTCTTGCATTAATAATCAGTGTAATAAAAGGACAACAAAAAAAGACATCCCAGAGGAATTGCAGTATAGTTCCTACAGAAGAAAGGGGACATGCACCAACTGGAAACAAAGCAGTACATTAGCCCCCAATTTTTTTGCAGGCACAAGCAGTACTGAAAACTGACTACCCCATATGACTGAAAAATATGACTACCCCAATGCCACCAAGAGCACTGTCTTGGCACCCACCTGTTCTCTTCTCCTTCCAGAAGCTTCCTGTAGGTGGCAATCTCTATATCCAGAGCCAGCTTGACGTTCATCAGCTCCTGGTATTCCCTCAGCTGGCGGGCCATGTCTTGCTTGGCTCTCTGCAGGGCAGCCTCCAACTCAGACAGTTTGTTACTGGCATCCTTTACGGCCAACTCCCCACGCTCCTCAGCCTCAGTGATGGCAGCTTCCAGATTAGCACGCTGGGGAGGAGAGGAAAAAAGGAAGAGCCCAATCGTTTTCCCATTTGCAAGAGAGAGACATTCAGCACTGCCTGTTAAAATCCCAGAAGCCAGAAGCAGCGGTGCAGTGCTCCAGAGTGCATACGGGTGTATGCCAAAGACTCAGTCCTATTTCTGCCTCTGGGTCCCTGTCTCCAGTGTCCTGGAGCTGCCCAGTCTGCATGAAAGGGGAGCTTTTTCACTACTGAGAATAACACAGGATTGAAAGGAGGCGAGACAGCCACTGAGGACTGGCTCCTAGGGTCACTCTGGAAAAGAACACTGAGGAGGAGCTGTTCTGTCTGCTCCAAAACTAAGCATTTAGGAGCACTGAAAACACTCAGTGCTTCAGTTTCAAGGGAAATGGTGTGTTGCAAGTTCTGCCAAGAGCAATGGCACTTGAAGGAAAACACAACCTAAGTCACACCAAAATACGATATTGGAGCAATCAAAGTCATTTGCCTATGTACAGGCACAGAAAATAGAAAGGCAACACATGGAGATCTACACAGCACCTGGAAGGCCCCAGATTCCCCAACCCTGCATTGCAAATTGTGGCATCACTGACGTAAAAAATAGCTGTTCGCCCCATCTTCCCAGGTGACAAACGCTCTAAAGCAGCAACAACCTCTCAACTTGCCAAACAGTTTTTGTGTCAAGACCTAGCCCTTGATGAGATTATAAACCTGTACTGGGGATGTATTACTTCAGATTATGGCTGGCAGATCATGTGACTATGGATGTGGATGCCAAAACAAAGCAAGTGGACTACCAAATTGTAGGTGGTTGAGTTCCATGAGATCAGAGGCCTGCCTCTGGCTAATGTTATTATATATGGCACTGTATCAATCACAAACATTGCCTACTGACCTGGCCTTTCAGACCCTCAATTTCTGACTGTATCCGGCTGATGATCCTGTTGAGCTCATTGATTTCATTCTTGGTGTTGCGGAGGTCATCTCCATGCTTGCCCGCCACTGACTGGAGCTCTTCATACTACAGGGAGGGGATAAAAAGAGACAAATGTGACATGTGTTGGGAACAGCTTCCAAAAAGGTGGCTGTCAGTAAAAGGCGAGGGTCAGAGAATCTCAAGAATCCAGCAAGGGAAGACCTTTGCAGACACTCAGATGGAGTGCTCTGTTACTACTGCCATTCTTTCTTGCCATGACAGATTAAACACTTAAAGCACACAACACACAAACAAACGGGGAGGGCAACCTCTTCAACATGGAGATGTTTAACCCTCCACAGCTGTGACCCCTCCCCCAATGCCCTCATGCTGCAGTAAGACTGAGGGGGGAGTCTTCCACTGGTGAGCGGAGCGGATGCTGCAGGTTGGGGGGGGGCATCTCTTCCCCACCAACCAGGGTATAGAGCAACCTTTCATTTCCAGATATTCTTGGACTACAACTCCCATCACCCCTGACCCCTGTCCATGGGCTAGAGATGATGGGAGTTGTAGCCCAACAACATCTACGGACCAAAGATTGAGAAAGGCTGGTATGGAGTATTGACATTTCAGAGCAGACATGAGTCTAACATAGCATACACACCATACATTTAAAACACATTTAAAGCACTCTCCCCCCCTTTAAAAAAGGAATCCTGGGAATTTTAGCTCTGAGCAGGGTAAGCTACAGTTCCCAGCATTCTTTGTCAGGATGTTTTAAATGTTACGGTGTGTAATGCAGCCCAGGCACAAAACAAATTGAGGGGGTGGCCAAGTCACTGTGTCTCCTAAACTAGCTGACGTCCCATTGGAAGGGCTAAACTAGGATCAACCCCTGAAGTTCTTGGAGAACAGGTACAATACGAATGGGGCAAGTCCTCTGCATATGCCTCCTGCAACTTCCAACTCTTTCAAGAAAACTGGTAGTACACTGGAGTGGCTAAGAATATGAGTCACAATGCTAGGAGATACTTCCTAAATCTCACCTCAGCCACAAATTCTCCCCATGTGGCCTTAGGCAAGCTATTATCGCTTAGCCCCACCTACTTCCTTCTGCAACACAAGGTTGATCATAGTAATACAGGGCTGTTGTCACTGAGATAATATATAGGTTATGCACTTTTGCTCATACTTTATGCCAAATTATGATGATTAAGGTGATGAATGTCAAAGTGCAACTTTCCGCCCACCATCATCTCAAATACTGAAGCTCGCCAGCATGAATTTGGCATCCCCACTCCCCATCATCCACCCCATTTGCAGATTCTAGGATTAAGGCAGTTCACTTCCAATTAAAAAATATAAATCCACCAGACACAACATGGAAGCCAGGAGAGGCAGCACATGGAATTCAGGGGCCTTTCAGAATGGAATACATACACCGACCCTTGCCAGAGCACCATTCTTCAGGTCATGCCAGTAAATGGCGGTTGTTTTGGCAACCCTATCTTATGCAAAAACTCACAAAATTCAGGATCCTTTCTAACAAACTTCACATGCAAAGTTAGCTAATCTACTGGAAGGACACTAGCCCTTGGTGTTCTTGCCAGCAGTCTATACATACATTCCCCCTCCAGATGTTGCACATTTCCTCCGTACTTCAAATGCTCTGAGTTCAGCAGATTAGTTTGCTAGGATTGTTGCTTTTTAACCTGAAACTATGGGGCAGTGTTTATCAATTTACCATAAAGGTGGCGCAAAACAAGGGTGGAAGTATCATGTTTCAATATAGTCACGCCATTTCAATTATGTTAGCTGACACTGGCTGTCTTTCACTAAGGAGAACAGATGTAAACTTGTTGGTAATTCAGGGTTTTAGAAGGCAAAGATTTACATCGTTGGCACTGTGGGAAGTTTCACTCTCCCTGGCCACATGGCATGAAAGTGATGTGAGGACTGTGATGATAACACAGTCAATAGTTCGCAGAGTACGGGGGGTGAACGAGTCAACCTATTGCATAAATACGAAAATCCTCAAGCTCATTCACATGAAGTTTCTCGCCATTTACTGGGGTTTCACGTCTAGCTAGAAATACCAACAAAAAACATGGAGAAACACAGATCAAAAGGTCCCCAGCTCTTAATATGCCAATTTGCACCCTAAACAGGAAGGATTCCTAGCCCAGCCAGGAGTAAGCAAGGCAGTGGGGCTCACCTTGATCTGGTACATGCTCTCTGCCTCAGCCCGGCTCTTGGCAGCAATTTCTTCATATTGTGCTTTGACCTCAGCAATGATACCATCCAAGTCCAAGCTGCGATTGTTGTCCATGGACAGGACCACAGAGGTGTCGTTGATCTGAGACTGCATTACACGAAGCTCCTGCGTTGAGAGGAAGTTGGAGGCAATTTGGTGTTACCATCATTAATCATGACCAAGAAGCAAACAGCCATGATGAACCAAAAAGGCCTTCAAGAACGTGAAGGGATATTTTATCAGGCTTGGTGGACATCTTAAAAAAGCTTTAAAAAATTAATACAAATACACACATTAATACAGAAGATTTTGAGGGTTAATATTCAACTGAAGCCAGAACTCCTTCTGCTGGGACTAATGGGATACACAACTAGAAAAAGATTATGGAAGATTATTTCAATATTTGTTCACAGCAGAGATTACGCTATATGCACAAAGATGGAAGGACTTACTATTACCTACTATGGGAAAATGGTTATTGAAATTATTGGATTTGGCAGAGATGGCAAAGTTGACATGTTTAGAGAAAAGTCATTGTTGACATTTATAAATGATTAGGAACCTCTTAGGGACTTTTTACTGTGAAAAGGAAACTGGAACTTGTCTGGATATCTGGGTTTGAAGACTGAAAAAAGGTTGGTTTACGGAAAATAGAAGAATCAGATGTTATTCTGGAGCAAGTGTTTTGCGTTAAGTCTATATATAGCTGATACAGAATCAGAAGTCTTGTCCTTTCCTCTTTTCCCTCTCAGTTTTTATGTTAAAAAATGCTTGGTACTTGATGTTAACTTTTGTACATCATCTTTTCTTTGTTTTTCAAGCTTTAAATTTAAAAAAAAATTCTTATGCAATGAACCAAGAAAAGCCTCAAAGTACATGCTCTGCCACAAAAGCACAGCCCTCTTCTCTGCAAGAGGTTTCAACAGTTAGGGTCAGGGATCGGAATGTTGGGCTGCCACATCTATCAGATCCAACCAGCATGGCCAGTTGTCAGGAATAATGGGAGCTGGAGTCCAATAACATCCAGAGCGCCCCAAGTTCCCCATCCTGGTTCTACCCCATCACCTGTCCTGAGATTTCCTAGGCCATGTTATTAGTGGTTAGAGCAAAGTTTCCAAGAGTCCAGCTTCCTAGAAGAAAGCAAAACACTTTGCCCAACAATACCTTCACATATGCAGCCCAATAAGATAAGCTTTGCTAAACCTGAGCCACTGGAAAGTCAACTAACGGTCTTGTCCTTTCCTCTTTTCCCTCTGGAAGGAAAAGGAGGAGTTTGTTCATGTCTCAACACACTAGTAATTGGAAGGAGGAGTTTGTTCATGTCTCAACACACTAGTAAGAATAGCTAAAACCTTATTAAGACCAGGGCCCAGGAAGCTAAAAAGATTTTCAGCATTAGACATGGAGGTGGAAAAAAGATTTGATATAAAGTTTAAAGACCACGACAGCCTCTTTACAGGAGAAGTCTGGAGGTGGCAACACAAGAACAGGCCTTTTTTTGCAGTGGCTCCCTGTTTGTGGAAAGCTCTCCCCAGGGAGGTTCGCATGATGCCTTCATTATACACTTTTAGGCGCCAGGCAAAAACGTTCCTCTTTAGCCAGGCCTTTGGCTGATTGACATGCCTTTTAAAATGTGTGGGGTTTCTTTTGGGGGGTGGGGTATTGGGTTGTTCTTGTTTTTATTATGATTATGTATTTTGTGTTTTTATATTGTGATTTTATCCTGTGAACTGGTCTGAGACCTGTGGGTATAGGGCAGTAAACAAATTTAATAAATACTAGTAATAATTTCAGTTCATGGATATGTCTGGGCTGCCTATTCTTATTTTACAGGTTCCCCCGGTACTTCCAGACAATAGGAGGAATGCCCATAGGAACCTGCTTTGTCCTGCACCAGACACTTGGGTCCATCTAGTTCAGTAATGCCCATGCTGACCAGCTACAGGGACACGACAGGGATTGAACCTGGAAGCCTTGGCATGCTGGCAATTCTGTTTCCTTAAAGGTGATGCCTACCTCATCATACAACTGCCTCAGGAAGTTGATCTCGTCTGTCAGGCATTCCAGACGGGACTCCAGCTCAACCTTGTTCATGTAGGCCTCATCCACATCCTAAGGAGGTAGAGCACAAGCCACCATTATAAATAAAGACCTCTACGAAGATGTCACAAAGCATGATAATCACTAGCTAGGAAACACAACAGACCTGCCACTCACCTTCTTCAAAAGGACAAACTCATTCTCCTTCTCAGTACGATGGTTGATTTCCTCTTCATACCTAATGGGAAAAGGAACAGGATGGATTAGTTTAGGTGACAAGTGAGCCTAGAATGGCTTCATTTAAACCAAGGCCACATGCTTTTGGTGCAAAGACTGCTTTGGGAAGCATGTGTGGAGACAGTGTATTTGAGCATGTGCAGAGCGTGCATATGCCTTCTCCTAAGAAACTCTAAATATCCCACATGCAACCCCACATACATTAGGGGTTAAAATCAAAGGACCTCTAAAATAGAGGAATCAGACATCATAAACTTCCTACCAAGGCTCAGTCCCAACAGCTTTCACTTTACAAATTTAGGTTTTAGCTGCTTCAATTCACAAACCAAAATTAAGGTGTCACTCAGCTAGCATCCAGTTCAGTTAGCAAGCCGAGCCACATCTGGATGACCACATGATCCCCATCCCCAGGTGCCTAAGCCTGCAGCCTCTGTCTTCAGGTGCAATCCAATCCCAGCTGTGTTCCTCTTTATAAACCGCCCCCTTTCTTCAACATGTTATTCCAGTCTGTTTTCTCTTCCTCCCCCCGCCCAAACCTCTGTGAGGCAAGGTGCATGAGTGGTAGACACCACCACAGACATAATATATGCCAAAAATGCATGGAGGAGGAGATCATAATCCTGTTCTGGAAATTGCTCAGGAGTGGGTTGTGGTCTAATCACCAAAGGCTGCCAGATGTCTCCTTGGAGTTCCCAGGTACCACACCCCTTCACCCTCCCAGTCCCGGGAAAGCTTGCAACCCTAATGGACAGTATTCCCTTCACTGTCAAGTATGTCTTGAGAGGCAGGCAGGGTGTCCATATGTGTCAGCCTCATTTTGGAAATAGTCAGACACTTGCAAGACTGGTTTGTTCACCCTGGTGGTGGTGCTTTGCAGCAGCTGCAGTCCTGCTCAGTACAAGAAGAACAGCACACTCAGGTAACATGGTGTGTACACTTGACTGAAGAGTCAAGGGGGGGGGGGGATAAAGCTACAATGTGCAGGTTTATGACCCAACCATTTTAAGATTCTGCAACCGTTACTTCCTCTTAAAGGGAACAATTCATTTCAAGTGTTGCATTGTTTAGAGATTGTTTTTTGTAGGGTTTTTAATTCTCATTTCTCCAGAAGCTTTGAAGCATCTTAGAAACATAGGGTTGAAGATCTTAAAGCAGTAAAATAGTCACCATACAATCTGCCTTCTCATGTTATAAGTTTCTAGAGCCCCACTCCACCTTCAGAGTAACCACAGGTGTGTGAAGGGGAATGTGGGGGGAAGCAGATGACAAGAGCATTTATTTGCTCCAACACAGTTGCTCCCTGGAAAGAATTCCTCTCCTCCCATCTAAAAGTTATATATTCGCACCAATCAGGTCCCTCCTTCAGCAGCGTTTGCTAACCAACCAGTTCCTGATTAGAGTGGGGAACCTGGTTAGCACGGACTGCAATCCAGAGACTGGGACTATTACATCTGCATTAATCAGACATAAGGGCAGCAAAAGGTCATTGTCAGGGAAACAGATCCCAAGCCACTAGACACCACTGCCAACTTTAATATAGGGAGTGATTCACAACATTGGTGTGGACTAACAACTTATTTTAAAAAAAGAAATGCAATAACTCCAGGAAGCCAAATAGTACAGCTGATTCCAGGGCCACTATGGAATTTTCACAGCCTTGACAACAGGGGTGACTGAGGTTTAGCTTAATGCTGTTTAGTCAGAGGAAGATTAAATAATGAAGGTGCAATAACCCAGCTGCCCCCCACTCACCTAGTCTTGAATTCTTCCACAAGGCCCTGCATGTTGCCCAACTCAGCATCCAGCCTCGCTCTCTCCTGCCCTAAGCCATCCAGCTGCCGGCGCAGGTTGTTGATGTAGGCCTCAAACATGCTGTCCATGTTGCTTCGGGTGGTTTTCTGGTTTTGCAGGAGACTCCATTTGGTGTCCAGCATCTTATTCTGCTGCTCCAGGAAGCGAACCTGGAGGCAAGGGGGGAGAACAGAAGGGATTCCATCCAGTTAAAATACCCAACACAGAAGCTCACTTCCGTGGAAGTCTGCAGTCTCTTCCACCTGTTTCATCAGATGCCAAAATGGTGTAATCTTCCATCATCTCACAGTTGGCCCACCCCCACCATATATTTAAAGCAAATGGCATCCCAAGGAATCCTGGGAGTTTACCCCGCCACAGAGCTACCAACCACCCTAAATAAATTTCAGTTCCCAATATTGTTGGTTTTTTTTGGGGGGGGGGGAGACTACCAATGGCTACTAGCCATTGTTGAAACACCAGTGACTGAGAGATCTCACTTCTTCTGCAGATCAGAAATGACTAAAGGGCACATTCTTAAAAGGCCTCAGGCCAAATAAGAGACCTTTAGACTACCGGCAGGCCTCTGGTTAGGGGCTTGTTTGACAGCTGTTGCCCAGGTTCATCAACCACCATAAACAGATGGACAATAAAAGCAACCGAGGCCTAATTTCAGCCTAAGATGAAAGCCCTAAACGGCCTCGGTCCTGTATACCTGAAGGAGCGTCTCCACCCCCACCGTTCAGCCCGGACACTGAGATCCAGCACTGAGGGCCTTCTGGTGGTTCCCTCACTGCGAGAAGCAAAGCTACAGGGAACCAGGCAGAGGGCCTTCTCAATAGTGGCGCCCTCCCTGTGGAATGCCCTTCCAGCAGATGTCAAGGAAATAAGCAGCTATCCTATTTTTAAAAGACATCTGAAGGCAGCCGTTTAGGGAAGTTTTTAATATTGAATGCTGTATTGTTTTAACATTTGACTGGAAACCGCCCAGAGTGGCTGAGGAAACTCGGCCAGATGGGCGGGGTAAAAAATAATAAATTATTATTATTATTATAGGGCGTGTTAATAAAGGTTGTCCAGGATACAGGAGAAAGCTTTTTAGTTCAGAGCGCCTACTGTTTGCCAGAGTTCTATCCCCTTTTACACATTTGGCCTTGCATTTATCATTCCTTCTCCCTCTCCCCATCCTCCTCAAGTGAAGCGTGTGGGCCCGTAATATAACTACCAATGGAGACCACTTTCAAAGCTCCCTGTGAAAAGCTTTTCTCCACACGGCAAAAGTTCAGCCCACTGTCATGGATCAGAGAACTTTCTCTATGAAGGCAAACTTTTCAGCAGCACCAACAAAGGGGTGTGTGTGGAATCTGATCAATATTACAAGCTACAAGGCCACATAGCAACAACTGCCAGAGGAAGCAATTAAAAGCAACTGCCGCTTGGCAACCATTTTCATACTCTCCGGCAAAGGAAGCATGGCGAACTTCGTATTTGTTTTTATACCACTTCCACAAGCCTGACTTTCTTTTCCCACCACCACCATTAGGGTTTCCATATTTCAAAGAGTGAAAATCTGGACACAAAAGTTAAGACTTTTTGAGCTATTTTAAAGGAAATTTGCCAAAATCTACACTTCCAACATGGGTTGCCATATGTCCAGATTCTCCCAGACATTAAAGCGGTTTACGCGCAGGCGCCGTTTCCAACAGCCAAATCCAGCAGCCCTAACATGCACAAAAGATTCTAGGAGTTGTAGTTTGTTGAGAGTAATCAATTCTCAATTAGAGGTTCATTGCCTCACCGTCAAAGAACTACAGTTCCATGGCTGTCATGGCAAAATGCTTATTAAAGCCAGATTTAAGCATGTAAGATTACCCCAGTTGATAAGACGTAAGGGTGAGTTGGCATTTCTGGTGTTTAGGTTGTGTGCTTAATCTGAGGCAGCACTAAATAAGACTTAGACCTGGAAGCCATTTTTACAGGCAAAATCCAGCAGCCCTCCCTGTCAGATGGCAATTAACAATGGAAGGAGTGTCTTTGTGTATACCTTCTAACCACAAACAGTCCAGTCCTCAGCGTGGAAAGAGTTGTATTTGGGCTCATCCACACTTCCGTTTGAGCCCTTCCTAGAAAACACAGCGAAAATCCACTCTTTTGCTCTAAATTACACCAAACTTCAATCTGGGGGAAATTACCTTTTGCTCTGATTGAGTGCTAAAGAGCTATTTTCCGGGGTGGGGGGGAGCAGTGGGACTAGAGGAAGTGTGGATAAGCCCTCTTGTCTAACCTTATGGAGCCCTTCATCTCTGTAGGCTCCAGAGATGAGAAGCTGCAGCAGTGTTCGAGCTAAAAAGGTGTGGGGCCAATTGGTGACTCCTGTATTATTTATTATTAACACTAATAATTACCCGAGTCCTGTCTGGCTCCACTCAAGTACCATCTGGTTCACATTCAAACACCACACCTGGTCACCACACCTGGTCTCTTAATACACCCGATTTCAAACTCTGCATCTTTTTGTAGGAAACGGAGGCCTGACATGAATTGAATGCAAAGGATTCCAATTAACTGAAAGCATTCCTGGAAATTCAGAGACAGACAATACAAAAATTGGAAGGGCCCCATCCAGGTGTATCAAGGAGCCTGCTGCCACAGGCTCCATACAGGAACTTTTGCAGAAAACTATTACAGGTGAGGAGGATCTTCCAAATTTTGCAATCCAGTCTCTGATACTCAGAAGTAAAAACTTGGCATAGTCAGGAATGCACATGGAATTCAAGTTGGTGGTTCTCTCCCTCTTCCCATTCTGCTTTAGCAGTGGTTCCACACAGAAATAAGGCTTCCACTTTCTAACTATGCTTATAAGAGTTCAGAAGCTGGCTGCAGGATCAAAGTTTGTAAGCTCCCTCTCCTCCGCTTCACCTCTCATACCTGCACATTTTCTCCCTCCTACCTGCTCTTGTAATGGCCCTGACTTTGGCAATTGGTTACATCAGGCTGAGGATAGTTAATGCTAGGGGAAATGCTTTTACTCTTCCTCCTTTGAGGAAATCTGAAGGCAGCTACCCACTAGTATTCAAAACAGACATTAGGAAACCCAGCTCATAGGAAGCTGCCCAATAGGAGTCAGACCACAGGGCAGAACCAAGGGCAGTCAGTCTTCATCACATTTTCACTCCCAAAAGGAGAAAGCACCATGGGAGGCTAAACGGGAACCCCACTACCTAGAGTGCATGCTGGGGGCCCCAAGATTGCAAACAGCCAACGAAGAATCCACAGGGGAATGGATGTCTAAATTGGACCCATACCACTGGTTAGCAGGCAGCCTTTCAAAGCTTGCTTCTAATGAACAGCCTGCTCAGTGTTAGCCCGGGGTCAGGGTCAGTGAGAATAAAACTTTTGATCACGGTTAAGAGCACAGAGGGAATTGTGAATGGCAGCAGGGGGAGACAGCCCAATCCTGCAACCACTCCTGACAGACTATAATTAGCGAGTGGAAACATCATGGCAGCATCTGGCAAAACAGCTCCAGAGCAATCCTGTACCCTGAGAAGTAAGCAGCATAGAGTTAAAGGTTTGCAGACTCAAAAGTCACCTTTAGGAAAGCCCCATCTGTTGGCAGACAAAATTGCTCATAACTTTGGCCTCTGCAGAAGGGGGCAGCTTGCCCTTTCATCCAGGGAAGGCATTCAATGATATATGGTGAGTCATTGATAGGAAATGTGATTGAGGACCTTAAGGTTTCCTCTCTTTCCCTACCCACGTTCTTTTTAACCAGGAAAGTAGACAGAACTTTTTTTGTTTAGTTGGCTCTCACACCTGTAGGAGGAGCCTTCGCTTGTTCAACTGGTCTGATCACACACAGGACCAAGTCTGATTTCCCCACCATAGGGGTGAGCAAAGTCCAGGAAACTTTCAGCCCATGAATTCAGTGCTCTTTAAAAGTGATCTTTAGTCTCTAGTTTCCAACACAGATTCCCGCCCACCACCCAAGAGTAGAATCCAGGTTTCACTTTCTTTGCCTGCACAGCAAAGGCCTCTTGTGCTTCTCCTTCACTATAAAGACTGCCATTCGCTGAATTCCCTTGCCTCCATCACACACCTGGGTACACACACACCCTCCTTCATTAAGGATAGATCAGCTGACAGAAGAGAGATGTGAACTTTTACAGAGGTTCCCTCACAGGTAGATTCTAACCGACTGCTTGGGCTGCCACCCTACAGCTTTCCACCTCCATCCTCCTCATGCAACAAGTATGAAGCTCACAATTTAATTTCCCCCATTTTATCTCGGATTGTAGGCTCCTGGGAGCCAGGGACCCGTTTTCCCTATGCAAGGCACTGGTGGTGCCACGTCAATTAACCGCACAATAACGCACAGGGTGCCAGTGGATAAAATCATGGAATTGTAGAGTTGGAAGTGCCTCCCAGGGTCATCTAGTCCACCCCCCCCGTTGAAATCAGTGGGCCTCCCTTCTGCACGCCCACTGGCTCCAACGGATCTATAGCGCCCCGAATAACTTGCCCCCCGACCACGCCCGCTAGCCTTAAAGCCGAGGCCCCACCTTGTCAATCAAGTTGGCGAACTTGTTGTTGAGGGTCTTGATCTCCTCTTTCTCCTTGGTCCGCACTTGCTGGATGTTGGGGTCGATCTCCAAGTTGAGCGGCGCCAGCAGGCTCTGGTTCACGCTGACGGCCGTGATGCCTCCCATGCCGCCGCCCAAGGACGAGCTTCGGAAGCCGCCGCCGCCGCCGCCGCCGAAGCGGCTTCCCCCGTAGCTGGAGGAGGCATAGGACGTGCTGACTCGCGAGGCGCCGACGGGGCCCGCCGTGTAGGAGCGGCTGCTGAAGGAGCGCGCGGGGCCCGAGGAAGCGCTGCGGAAGGACGAGGTGGACGTCGTTGTCCTCTGCTTCATCATGTCTGCCGAACAGAGCGGGGCGAAGGCGAGCGGGCAGGAAGGAAGGCGGGCTGCTCAGGCGGGCGGGCGCTCACCGCCTTATATACGCTGCCTTCCGAGGGGGCGGGCGCGGTCCTCGCAGAGGTGCAGACTCGCAGCACCTGAGTGGCTTTTTTTAAAGCAAAGGGGCGGAGCCCAGGCCTGCCTTTCCACAGCGGGGGGGGGCACCTGTTTTAACCCTTCTCTCGCTGGAAGGTAACTCCGACCAGAAAAGAGAAACCCCGCGCTCAAGCCCGCCCCCCGTTTTCCAGCTGCTCCCCCCGCCCCGTTCGAGGCTTCCCTGCAGCAGAGACGCCCAAAGAGGGCAGCAGTTGCCCAAGTTTGTCCAGGGGAGCCTCCCTTCTCGTACTTGGGGAATTGAACGAAAAGGGCCTCTGCAGTTCGAGCTCTTTAACACGGCTTTACCCGGACATTTCGACACCTCGGAGGAACATTTTCAGGTGTGGCCCCGCTCTGTTAAGTGGAGACCGGTGGAGCGGTGGTGTATGTCTGCGCTGACTTGTAAATGGGAAAACAAAATAATAATAATAAAAAATTCCTTCCAGTAGCACCTTAGAGACCAACCACGTTTGTTCTTGGTATGAGCTTTCGTGTGCATGCACACTTCTTCAGATACAAGGCTTCCATATGTTATGAGACCTTAGAATTCTTATAACTCATAAGACAGTGAATATTCAACTTCCACTGGGAAGTAAAATAACAACTTAAAAGGAATAAACTCCTGAACATCAAAGCAAAACACCAGTTCAAGATAAAAAAAGGTATATCTTGCTGGTGTTAATAGCCAATTACAAGTAGCCTACAAAAGATCCCCCCCAGATAAAGACCATATTAGAAGGAAGACAAATATATTAATGATGTATAGGTGGTATCTTACCCCAGCCAGGCTAGCAAAGATGTATAGAATGAGAAATAAGAACTGTTGGAAATGTGAATCGAAGGAAGGAAACTTTTTCCACATGAAAAAGTCAAAACCTTCTGGGGAAATATATATAATGAGTTAAAAAAGATTTTTAGATACACTTTCCAAAAACAAAAAAACAGAGGCATTCTTGCTAGGTATGGTTGGAGATGATATAATAAAGAGTGACCAGAAACTGTTCCTTTATGCTACTACAGCGGCGAGAATACTACTCGCACAGAAATGGAAGCAACATGAAATATCCACAGTTGAAGAATGGCAGCGGAAACTCATGGAGTACGCAGAAATAGCAAAATTGACTGGAAAAATCAGAGAACAGGGTGACGAAGCATTCCAAAGAGACTGGATGAAATCTACAACATACATAGAAAAGAACTATACACAAATAAAGACACTCGCGGGACTGAAATAGACCTCATAATGTTTATTAAAAACCATTCATTTTAGATTTAAGAACATTGAACAAATATATTACAACAACTGAAGGATGTACATTTAATGAAATTTTGAATAGTAGTATTCCATAGTATTAAGTACACATAGAATGTAAACATGACAAATGCGTAAATATAAAGAAAATATAGAGAAACCAGAAGATGGAAGGAAGTACAAACTTGTTTAGAGTTAAAGTATTATGGTTAAAAGGAATAATGTATGTATTATGTATTCTGATGGTGAAATTTGTAAAATCTGTAAAACCAATAAAGATCATTTTTTTAAAAAAGGAAGGAAGACAATTTTAGTTAAAGCTTTATCCTAGTTTTCTCCCCATTCTTGATCTTTATGGAAATAACTCCTTGTAATCACCATGGTTTCTGTATTCCAATAAAGTTGATGTTAATAATAATACCAAAAAATGACTGAGATCCCCAGCCACTGCCTTTAAAGAGCAAATTAGGGGCTAAAACAGATATGAGGTGGGATTTCTGTATGTAGATCTTCCCTCATTAATTCTTCAAATTTATTTCAATGCAGAGACAGGCTTGTCTTTTGTGCTACAAACTGATGGTCCAGAAAGTTCTTTGATGTGCAAATCTGGCTGGTAATTATCAACTCTGACAAATGTACCTAATAAGAGCGTAGGCAGCCTTGCAGATTTACAACACAATCCTTTGCAGATTTGCAGCTGAGTGCCCCTTTCCCCCTTAAGCAACCAGAGATTGTGGCAAACATGTGCTTAGAAACACTGCAGAGCCTCAGTCCCTTTCTGCCGTGGTCAGGGCAGGCACAAGACATTTGGGCATCTGAGGCAGACCCCCAAACAGTGACCCGCTTCCTGAGAGGGAAGAAAGATCAGCCTTGGGATCTGCTGCCCCTATGGCTCCTGCCACCTGAGGCTGAGGCAGTTGCCTCACGAGTGGGCCAGCCCTGCCAGGGATCACCATAAAGGGCAGAAGGAAGGAAGCCGACACCTCCCTTCCTTGCTGAAGTCACTGACGGGAGAATTCCCCTTCAGATTGCATGGGGAACCCACTTCACAGAGCAGTCATGAGGATGACTGAGATCACGGTTGCATACATACCATCCACTTAGAGCACATGACTTCCCTTAAAGACTCCTGGGAACTGTAGTTTGCTAAGGGTGCTGGAGGTTGTAGCTCTGTGAGGGGTAAACTACTGTTCTGAGGATTCTTTGGCAGGGGGAGTCATGGACTTTAATTGTGCTGTAAATGTATGGCATGGTACACAGTCACAGTCTGTGAAGCTGACAGTGATCATGTAGCACATTTGATTCCTGCACCTGAAAGCACTGTATAAATGTTAAAGATTCTTATTTACGGCACAAATTTATAGTTCCTATCAGTGGATCCATCAGGGCAGGATTTAGGGGGCAGAGACTCAGCAGAATGAGCAGGGAGTGGACCAGCTCACCACATTTTGATGTAATACATGTTACTAGTACCCTCCTCCAGTAAGGGGTTCAAATCCCAGGCATCTCCAGGTAAGTCTGGAATAGATTCCCTCTCTGGAGCCCTGGAGAAATGCTGGCCGTCGGTACTGAGCTAGGAAAAGTGGTCAGACTCACTATGAGGCAGCTCTGTATCTTGCCTAAAGTACTAAGTCCAGAGTCTGAAAGGATCTAACATGTACACTGAACATCACTAGTGCGCATCAGAGCCACAGTCCACCGCCAGCTTTCGTGGGCAGATGCTAACAGCAGCAGCAGCTCCCCATAGGTATAGGGCAAATGCACATGTGGGAGCATGGGTGCTGTCTGCCGGCTAACACCCCTCCCAGCTGCCCCTGAATGGGGTTTGAGTGTAGTGCTTTTTTGCAGTGATGGATTCCTAGCAAAATGGTGCATTCTCATAGTTTCAATTGTTCTGTGCAAATATTACTTCTGCCTTCACCATCAGTTTTTAAACATACCTAGCAAGTGCTAGAGGAAGTACAGAGGAAGGCTCTGTGTGTTATTATTATTATTATTATTGAAATTTATATGCCACTCTTCATCTGTAGATCTCAGGACAATTCATAACATAAAAATACAAAATAAAAACACAAAATACATAATAAAAACAATAGCAAAACAATCCACAAACCCATTAGAGGCTACAAATGCTAATGGTCTGTTTATCTGGCATCGAGGCTGGTTACCTCCAGGCATCGCTCCTGGTATGCCTTTTAAGTGCAAGCAGTTAACCAGCTGAGTTTGGATCCCTTGTTCTGGAAACCATTTCCTCCAAAACCAGACAAGAAAGCTAATCTGAAAGGAGTAATCTGTTACTGTAAACACATGTAGGAGCCTTGGAATGAAGGGAGATTTTTGCAAATGACCAACATCTAGCCAATTAAGGCATCTAAATATCTAGTTCTTTTTAACTCACTGATCTGTGCTATTTGCACGCAGGCATCTCTCTTTGTATCCCTAGGGTATAAGCTAAGCAAGAAGCTCCAGTCCCTCACCCATGAACCTGCTTCAGATGCTCAACCTTGAGCAATGTTAAGCAACAAAATGCAAAATATAAGATCTCACTGTAAGTGATATCTAATATGGTCTTTAGCCAAATGGCATGTAGATTAGTCCTGCTATGATTTGTCATTTTTTTCAATGTGCTGTTCTTGGGGTATACTTGTTCTTTTTAGGGAGACTTGTTCTGTTTTATTTGATGAACTGGGATGCTCCCTGTGAGGTTTTGGGAATCAGCTTTGACTCTGTTGGTAGGTGAGAGATAGTGGGAGGGCATTTTGGCAGGTGAAAGATGGGGAGGAAATGGTTGGTCTTTTGGGGTTTTCAGCTGTAGGATTTGCCCATGATTTGGGGTTGTTGGATGTTTTGAGTGTTTTGCTGAAGTGAGAATAGAATGGAGGGGGTGAAGTGCTGTGTGCAATGAGAGTGCGATTCTTGAATGAGTGGGTATGACCATATATTACTTGAATTCCTGATTTCTGTTATTGCATATAATAACAGATGTGCTTTCTTGTAACAGTCATGTGATATATGGTTGCAAACCACCCCAATCTCCAAGCAGTGCAAGATTCCAGGGGTTCCAGGGTCCGTGTCTCCTTCAGAATGGGGCACAGCGGAGACTGTGGTGTTTTTATGATATATGGTTTATTTGCACATATATACAACCTGAGCCTATGATAGAGGGGTTCACAGCATCAAAACCCCTAGAGGGTCCTGCTTCTCCCATAGCCACAGCCTTGGATTCCAGCAGAAGGGAAGCATGACGCTCTCTTGCTTTTCCAGCCTGCCATCCAGCTTCTAGCTCACATAAGTCTCCATGTTGGCCTTTTGTCTTTCTAGCTAACAGACAGCTGAGGGAGGGAGGCACAGAGCCACTCCCTTTGTCGCCTTAAGGACATCAACCTCAGTCTGCTCTCAGCCAGCCTGCCACCTGCCTGCATCCATACTTACAACCAGTCCAAGAGGTATCCCTGCCTTCTGCCCTATCAGTCCCAGCATCAGGTACCAGCCACCTCAGCACCTGAACCACTGATCTGCCTTGTGGCAGAAAATTCCAAAAGTGAGGAATGAGGTTCCCTTAGGACACCCCTCCCTCCTCAGGTTCCCCATTTAAAACAACAGTGATGAAGAAAAAAATAAAGGGGGTGGGACTACTACTGGGGGTTCTGCCACTCTACCTCCACCCCTTTACTGCCACGCCCAGAACCCCTTGCTATTGGGAACTTGAGCACAGAAGATAGGAATGTGCTTTATCTCTTGCGATAACTAGGAAAAGTCTCTGCAAACGGCAAGAAAGATTGTGAGCCCTATGCAGGCTCAGTGTGGGAAAGAATGCAACACACACACAAAGCGTGGTGAAAAAATGCCTTGTGTCCACACAAACAGCAGCTCACTCTGCAAACATTGATGATTGCAAAGGCTCTAATTGCAACACCTGGGGTGGAGGGCTGTTTCCCCCTGTACTTAGATTATTGCATGGCAATTAAATGTTTCCTTCTTGCATGTTTGCTATATTAATGCTGCATGCACACTATACCTTAAATTAAAAGCACATTCAAAATGCACTCCCCCCTCAAAGACTGTAGTCTCTTAAGGGATGCTGGGAATTGTAACTCTGTGAGGGGTAAACTATGGTGCCCAGAATTCTCTGCAGGGATAAATAGCTTTGAACACCACTTTAGAGGTACTGTATAATGTATAGTACACAGCCACAGTCTTCAGCCTCAAGCACCTGTTACAGAGATGTGTCAGTACCATTTTTATAGCACAGAGTTGCTTCTCAACTGGCCACTGTCTTAAATAGCAGCTGGAAGTGAAGAGCACAGATGGGAAACCTTTTTCAGCCAAAGACCACTTGGCCAACCCTCATGCCAGTAGTAGGCATGGTCAAGTCAAACCATGACACACACTGGTAGACCCTCTGTGCCCAGAATTTTTGAGCGAAACAATGTGCTTTGCAAAGTTCTACAGTGGTACCTCGGGTTAAGTACTTAATTCGTTCCGGAGGTCCGTTCTTAACCTGAAGCATACTTAACCTGAAGCACCACTTTAGCTAATGGGACCTCCTGCTGCCGCTGCGCCGCCAGAGCACGATTTCTGTTCTTAGAGGAGTTCTTAACCTGAAGCATACCTAACCTGAAGCGTACTTAACCCGAGGTACCACGGTAGTGTGTACATAGCCTAGAAGCTTCCCCAGACTCCAGGGGGCGGGTTCTCTAAGACAGGGGTGAGAGACCTCTAGAATATGGGTACAATCTGACCCACCACCAGACCCCTGAATTTGGCCCTGCCTCTCTTTCTAATGTGAGTGTGTGTGTAAGCCCCGCCTACCACCAGTATGTGGCCCATACTACTTCCCCCCATAGGGAATTAGGCTTTGTGGGGAGGGAGGAATGTCTCCCATCCTTGTTTTAGGGTTTGCCCAGGTAAAATGGGCTTAGGGTGGTGGTAGTTCAGTAGATATGGAAGCCCAAAGGCAGGAACTGACTGTTCTGTTCTTTTTAAGGCTCAACCCCTTAGATTTTGGTGGGAGAAGATATGATGATTTCAAGGCCAAATTCATCTGGTTGCTATGTGAAAATCCATTTGGGCTTGACTCTGAGTAAGATGCTGGGCTCCAAAGGATGCACATACACACAGGCAGGAACAATGCACTCAGAAGTGGAGTCTTGTGGTTTGGTTTCTTTGCAGCACTGCCCACCCAGGAAGAAATTAGCCATTTATAATCAAGCAAACGGTGGCTTGGCTCTTCAAGCTGCTGCACCACAAACAGCCTATGAAGTTGCAGCTGCTGCTTATGCAGTTCCTTCCAACATGGGCATCTTTGTATCCACACAGATGGTTTAAGAAGTTGGTGGAACTTCTTCAAAACTGCTTGAAGTTGGCCATGCATTGAGTAAAATGTGCAGGAAGGAAGGCGGGAAAATAAAATATGTGCTGAGCAGGACCAGGACAGCATTTCAGAGCTTTGAAGATTGCTAAAATGGTGAATCATACAGCGTCTAAGAGAAGATATGTCCCCTGAGCGAGATTTATTGTGAGTTGTGTCCTTGGGCAGGTCCAAGCAAGAGGTTCTGATAGACTAGATCTGCATTTCAGCCTGCCACAAGCTTTCTAGATGGTGACATCAAAACATGCCACATTATGTATCTGCCCCTTATCAGCTGTGTTGTGTGAATCAGAGGGGTTCTGTAAAGTCTGGGGTGGGGGGAAAAAGATCCTGGGATGTGTTCACTCCAGCTGTTTTTGCAGGATATGTCCCCAGAAAAGCTGCTGCAATTTGCACTGCAAACCTACTATAGTGTCAATGCTGCACTTTTGGTCTTTAATGTGGCAGGTCCTTTTTTAAGGGGGACTCGCTTCCCTCACCTATGTCAAGTGAGGAATGTCTGCAGGCCTGCAGGCCTCCTACCTGGTCCTTGAGACTCTCCTCTTCTTGCCAGGCCACACCCCTATATGCCAGATGCCTATATGAAGCCTGCAAGCAAGACCCTTCACCTCCTACACCAACCAATTCCCCCCCCTAAAACTCACCCCCTACCCACCACGGGCGGGCCAATGGGCCATTCTCACTACCCCCACCTGGGTCTGCAGATTGAGGACCCACCCATGCCCACTGATTCGCCCCTGAAAACACTCCTGCCTCTGCATTTCTGTTACAAGGGAAAATCAGGACTGGAAGCTCCGAAAGTTTAGCTCAGTCCTGAGAAAGGCTTTATTTCACCTATATTCTGTCAGTGTGATCTGTCTGTAGAATTAGAAGAGCTTGCAGGAGGATCACACCCAAGACAAAACACATACGCTAGTGGTGGTTGGGACATGCTTTGCAAGTCATGGGCCTGTACAATGGGGGAGGCCCCTTCTGGCTTAATCTTCATGGATCCCAAGACCCAGATACCAAGTGGGGGGGGGGGAGGCTTGGAAATGCAGACATGCTGGAGTCTGTCTTTTGTCAGGCATCAACCGATGCCTAGTACAGGAGGTTTCCAAGGGGTTAAGGACCTGAGTGAGGGAAAAATGCACCTTAACCTGTGTGCCCCTCTGCATTCCTGAGTTGTGAAGCAACTCTCTGCTGCCCTGTACCGTGAAGTTTTTGCTTTGCTTCCCACGCCTCATTTACTTTGAAAGCAGCAGCAAAACACTTTGGAAGCAAGCTGTACCAAATTCTCCTGCTTGCTCTCAACCAAGTGTGCAATTTGTCACTTCTGTGTCAGAACTGACAGCAGTGCTTAGCTCCTAAGCACGCAAATTATGTTAGCAGAAAGATCCTAAAATCTAATACGTTAGCTTGGAAGGCTGCAGTGCAAAAGGGAGATCTGCCAAGAGCAAATAGTTTGCAACACCACGCAGACCCCTTTGAAAGGAACCACTTCCATTACACCCCTCAGATTTTCAGCTCCAGAGTTGAACTACCTTTGAGTGAATGGAGGGTGGATTGGGGCCTACAAGTACCACGTTCAAATTTCACTTGCCTTGGGCCAATTACCTGACTGGCAGTTAATGCTCCAGCACCAGGTCATCAAACAACCACAAAGCATGTGCATCTGTGGCACATGGGGGTTAAAACTCCACATTCAACCTTTCTGTTGTGCCCCATGTGAACTAATGAGAGGGGATGCCTTTATTTATTTATAACCACATTTCTCTCTCATCCTTCCTCCTAAAAGAGCCCAGGGTAGCACAGGGAGCAAAATGTCTTGGAGTCAAGATTTAGAGGATTTCCCTATCCCTGCAGGTTCTAGGATTCCATTGTGGAATCTAAAGCCCTGAGGATATAGGACAGGGGTCCCCAAACTAAGGCCCGGGGGTCAGGTGCCCAATCGCCTTCTAAATCCGGCCCGCGGACGGTCCGGGAGTCAGCATGTTTTTACATGAGTAGAATGTGTCCTTTTATTTAAAATGCATCTCTGGGTTATTTGTGGGGCATAGGAAGTCTTTCATATTTTTTTTCAAAATATAGTCGCCCCCCCCCCCCCGGTCTGAGGGACACGGCTGAAAAAGTTTGCTGACCCCTGATATTATAGGATGTTGGTTGATAGAATGCTACCATTTCAGCCCCTTCCCTCTCCTCAAACACATGAAGACACTATCTGCTGTTTGTTCTCTCTTATCCACTAGCAAAAAGGGGAACTAGGAAAAAGAAGAAGTAGAAGTAGAAGGAAAGGAACTGCAGTCAAATTGAAATCCACAAGGCCATAAATTGGGCAATGTGTGTTTGTTCTGGCAACAATCTTTCTGATTAGTCCAGATCAATATTTAAAATGCATCATGCGCCACCAAACACAACAAGCACAGTATATTCATAAACTCAAACACACACACACACACACCAAATACACTGCATGCATCTACCAAATAAACAGCCACACATACCTTTAAAGCACCTTCACAGCACATGGTCTCTCCCCCCCCAGGAGCTTGGGAACCGTAGTTTACATCTCACAGAGCTACAATTCCCAGTTCCCTTAGCAAACTTTGGTTCTCAGGATTCTTGCGAGGGTGGGGACTGTGCCCTTCAAATGTATGTTGTTGATGTGACCCAAAGTCACTCTAGATCGGTATGTGTAGGAGAGCTATTCCCCCTGGCTTAGTCCCCTGTTAGACTGACTCTAGATACATGACTCCCAACACAAATCTAATTCATAGGACATGGCTTCTGGGCAGGTGTGGCCTCCAGCACCCCACTTTGGATAGCTTTGTGTCTTCTGCCCCATGGGAGACACTCACGTGGTCCAGTCCAATATGGCTGTGTGTTGCATGGGAATGACTTAAGCACATCGGAGGGGGACAGATGGGTAGGGAGCCAATTTGTGAGTTGTTGAATTTATATAGCTATCCTGTAACAGCCATTCTCCAGGTGGCTCACAAAACAAATCTAAGACCTAGCAGTGCAATTAAAACCCTATTAGCATGGGAAAGACCCAATGTCTATATAGTTGGATAATTTACAGGCAGCCTCACAGGCCTGTTGGGAAGCCACTGCCCCTTCCCACTATGGGTGACAGGAGAAATTTATCCCTAGGTCTGAAGCATTTTTAACTCTATGCCATTCCTGTCCCACATTAAGTTTTAAGGTGTTGCCCGCAGGACTCTTTGTAGATTTGGCTGCAGCAATGGACTTAACACGGTTAGCCCTCTGGAATTATGGAGCCAGGTCAGTAACTCTTATAACTAAAGCAACCACAATGCAGAGCTTATGTGATCCATTTTTCCCTTGTAAAACTGAGCAACTGTGCTCAGGGAAGGAGCCAGAGAATGAACGAATGGGGTAATTAAGCTTTTGTGCCACAATAGTTCTCTGGACAAAAGAACCTGGATTGTACCCAACCTGTCAAGGTCCATGACTTGGCTGGCCGTGCAGTGCAAGCAGCAGCCTCATTTGCTGGGAGGACAAAAGCATTAGCTGGATGTGCAAGGCTAAGCCTGCAAAAAATGCTAAAATAGTCTAGCCTACACTGTGATTGTAAAGAGAGGTTGGAGAAACTACAAGATTAGAAGGGAATATGTCCTGGGTGGGTGTTATCAGTAAAGCTGGAATATATCCAATGTCTCCTGAGAATATAAACATAACCAATAATCATAGTGGTGATTTCTAATAATACTCCTAAGTACCACAGTGCAGTTTCCATGTAAAAAGAATGCTACATATGGACAGCCTGTTATCATCCATGTCTGGCGTTAAAGTGGGCCTTTGGCCACTGACTTGCTTTTCGCAAGATCTAAATGAAAAAATAGGATCACATTCACATAATGCATTTAAAGCACTCATTTATATCACTTTAACAGGCATGGCTTCCCCCAAAGAATCCTGGGAACTGTAGTTCGTTAAGGATGCTGCGAATTGTAGCTTGGAGAGGTGGGGTCTCTGGAGAACTCTCAGCACCCTTTTAAGGGTGCTTCAAATGTATAGTGTGGGTGTGAACTAGGCTTCCATACAGAGATTTCCCTCTCCACAAGTGCAGAAAGGTGCAAGGCCTTTTGCATCCCACCTCCTACTAGGATTTTGTGTGCACAGAGAACAATTTGATAAGAAGCAAAGTTTTTAGTTGCAAATGAGGGACTGACTGTTGATCACAGACAGATCATAACCAGAGCAGGGTTTACTCCATGCAAACATGCGCACAACTTTGCTCTAAATTTACCCCCCAATGGCTGAAATCTGTGACTTACATAATTGGTGCAAATTTGCATATATTTCCTCCTTTGACACAATATTTCTTCTGCTAGGCCAGGGGTCAGCAAACTTTTTCAGCAGGGGGCCGGTCCACTGTCCTTCAGACCTTGTGGGGGGCCAGACTATATTTTGAAGGAAAAAAATAAATGAATGAATTCCTAAGCCCCACAAATAACCCAGAGATGCATTTTAAATAAAAGGACACATTCTACTCATGTAAAAACACACTGATTCCTGGACCGTCCGCAGGCCAGATTTAGAAGGCAATTGGGCCGGATCCGGCCCCCGGGCCTTAGTTTGCCTACCCATGTGCTAGCTAGGCACTGGAAGGGGTAGGAAAGGAGTTACTGTACTCAAAACTTTGGTGTCCCGGCCTTTGAAGTCATGCTGAACCCTCCTTCTAAGATTTTCCAAGGGATTGCCTATAAAAGCTGATCTTTGCACCCTTAAGGGCGAAAAATGCAACCGTTTTTTAAATGAAAGCTGAGATTCTGACAATGCTCACTTCTCTGCTCACTGCGGTGAAGCACTCTTACTCTTGGAACAAGTCACCCTTGAACGTAATGGATGAAAACCTCTTTTGGGATCCTCCTTAGCTCTCCCTAATCCGTGCCTCAAGGGGTGGGGGAGAAAGTTAAACCTTTGCTGACTTTTCCTAATTCCTTTTTTTTTTTTTTTTTTTTTTTTTTTTTTGCAGTTTGGTGCCTTTGTAGACAGCTTACATCTGGACTTCTGTAAATGAATTAATCACCATTTTATTTGTCTGAATGGAATGAGTCCTGATAAGGTCCGTCTCACCACTTCCAAAGCCAAATTTCTTGCGAAAAGAATCGGTCTGTAATAAAGGCTTTCAAAGGTGTCCCCTGACGCACCTGCAACTATGAGTAAACTTACAGGAGGCCATCCATAGGTGACTAATCTCTCAAGACTGTATTCAGAAGGTGGGAACCAAGGGGGTGAGAGGAAGAAAGGTTGACCTCATAGCCACAAAGAATGAGGCTGCCAATCCTATTCATACTTACCAGTATATGTGAGTAAACTTCACTGAACACTTGGGTTTAGGAAACATATCTCAAAGCTAAATTAAAGCTTGCAGGAATTTTAACCTGTAGATCAGGGGTCAGCAAACTTTTTTAGCAGGGGGCCAGTTCACTGTCCCTCAGACCTTGTGGGGGGCCGGACTATATTTTGGAAAAAAAATATGAACGAATTCCTATGCCCCACAAATAACCCAGAGATGCATTTTAAATAAAAGAACACATTCTACTCATGTAAAAACAAGCTGATTCCCAGACCATTCGCGGGCCGGATTTAGAAGGCGATTGGGCCACATCCTTATTGGTGTTAGCCGCCCTGAGCCCGGTTTTGGCTGGGAAGGGCGGGGTATAAATAAAATTTATTATTATTATTATTATTATTATTATTATTATTATTATTACTCATGTAAAAACATGCTGATTCTCGGACCGTCCACAGGCCAGATTTAGAAGGCGATTGGGCCGGATCCAGCCCCCGGGCCTTAGTCTGCCTACCCAAAGCCTACAACTTTAGTTGATACACTGGCAAGGTTTGGTTTTAATCACTGATGGCAAATTGTAAATAGGAGAGCTACATATTCAGCGCCCACTTTTTAAGGAATGTTTTTGTTTCAGATTTTATTTTATTATTTATTAAGTTTCTAGACCATCCTTCGTCCAGGGATCACAGATGAAACTGAAAATGTTGAGATGAACAAAATGTTACAGTCTAGCAATGAGCCGTAGCTTCCATTTATAACATTGTAAGCTACCTTGGGTATCATTCAATATCTCAAAAAGGGGCCTCTGTTATGATGCTGGTAATGCAATAATTGATTTAAAGTGAGCTGATTTTTTAAATCTCTGAAAATACAGCCAGTGTCTGCTCAGAAGTAGGTCCTGCCAAGTTCAGTGCCAAGTTACTCCCAGGTAAGTGTGGGCAGCCAAGATGGAGAATAGGAACTAGCTGGCAGGTTGGATCCTGAGCTCCCCCTGGGGCCATTTTGACAAGTGGGCTGGGCTGCCCACCTGTCAATCATCTGGTATCACCATGATGTCAGGGGACACAAGAAGTCCGACTTTGAGTTCCTAATTGGGGGAGGGGGAATCCTTTATAGATGCTGCTCAAGTTAAGCTTGCAAAGGTAGATCCTTTATATTGTCGGCTTGAATTCAAACTAGCACTTCAAAGGAAGAATCGAGAGCGGACTCTAAGTGTACTTCTGATTATTTGCAGAGTGACAGAAAACAGTGCCAAATTCGGGAAGCACATCTTTTTGATGCAAAGAATCAGGAGCACACATATACCGTGTTTCCCCTAAAATAAGACACCGTCTTATATTTTTCCCCCCTCCAAAAAACACAGTATGGCTTATTTTCAGGGGATGTCTTATTTTAACCGCTCCGTGTCAGTAAGCTGCATAGCCACGCCTATCCAGGCCGTCTTAAGGGAGGCGCTGCGTCACTATGGCTTATTTTCGGGGTATGGCTTGTATTGCGCAAATGCATAGAAATCCTGCTATGGCTTATTTTATGGCTACGTCTTATTTTAGGGGAAACACGGTAGTAGGCTTCTTCATTTTAGCCACAGCTTGACATTTCAAGCCAAGTTTCCCATGCTGGACATCAGATATGACATCAGGCAAAGAAAAGGAGGGCCTGGTTTGCCCAAAACCCACGAACAATGTAATTAGGTTGGGTGGAATCTTCCATCACTTGGCATCCATACTCAGGTATGGTGTCTTGTATATGTGTTCATTGCACTGCAAAATACCATCAGAGAAGCCCTGCTGGATCCTGTTCTCACAGTGATGCTCCTAGGGGAAGCTCGCAATCAGGAGCTGAGTCCAACCACACTCTGCCCCACTTGGGATCCCCAGCCTCTGGCATTCAGAGGCACACTGCCTCTGACAGTGGAGGTTGAACACAGCCATTGAATTCGCTTCAAGATGCTTCATAGGAAGCAATTCCTAATTAATGAAACAAACAAACAAAGAGCAAGGAGTTGCTTAGAATGGTAGGTTTGAAACTGCACATGACATGCACATCAGAGCACACAGCATTCTCAGGCACAAAGAGCAACCGTGAGGCCCAACAGGCCTGGCCCATATTAATTGTGGCTAAAGAGAGGGTTGGACAGATAGGGGACTGGGGTCTACTGGCGCCCTAGGTGATTTGCAAGGCTGGTTGGCAAAGGTTTCTGACTCCCAGTTGTTTAGATTATTTGTTTGTTTTATTATATTGTTTTTTAAAATAGTTTTAAATCCCACCCTTACTCCACAGCATAGAACAAAGGGTGGCCAATGACTCATAACAAATGTAACTGATCTGTAGAAAAGACTTTACAACCTGAAAAAAGAGACAATGCACGTACTTCTGTAAACCAAGAAAATCTTTAATAATTTTTTTATTAAAAAAACAATAGTAGAAAATCAGAATAAAAGCAACTGCTTAAGAACAGCAAGAACAAAATGACCTTTCGCACCTAAGTTAGGCTGCTGAAATGAGGAACACTTTCCAGGAGTGGACTTTTGTGTGAAAGGGTGGTGAGCAGTACTCAGTGCACTTCTGGTATTGAAAACAAAACCCTAGGCTCTGAATGTGCTCAGAAGTAACCCTGCTCTTTATTTCTAACAGCCCCTCACATGGCTCTGTGGTTGTCCTGATCCACAGGCCCATGTGAGTGGTTTCATGCAGGGAAACCAAAGAAGGATGTCAAAAACACCAGTGATCCGTTCTAGTGCTTAATTAGAAGAATCATCTTACAACAGAGCCTGCAAAGTCTTGCCGCAGTTACAGACTCAGGGCGAACACCAAAACAGCAAGCAGTTGTCATGACTTGTCCACACCTGGGAAAGCATTTAGGCATTACTTATGCAAAAAACAGCCAAATCAGTTTGGCCAGAGCCTCCCATCAGTCCACCTGCTAATGAAGACACAGGTGGCAGACCTCTAAGTCTGATGGATAGCTCCCCTCCCTATGCCAGTCACCAAGCATCCCAAGCCCACAGATATGCACCGCATCAAAGCAAGCCAATTAGCATATATCAAAGCAAGTGCATAAAGATATGTGAGCTCATTCTTGCAGCAACTATCAATTAGTCTTGGGGTTATATTGACTACCAAGATGGCGTTTACAGGCCTTCTGGAGCATTTTCACCATTTGGTTCTACATAGTGGTTGGTAGATTCGGGGGGGGGGGGAACCAAGTAGATCAAAGAAACGTGTCTTCCCATCCCTACCTTAGAATATGCATCTCCTCCCACCCCAAATCCAGCAATGGACATAAGCTCCATGGCAGACATGTAAAGATTCTTCAGTGGGCATGTCAGCATGGAAATGATTGCCTCCAGATAACCACCTGCAAAGCCATCTCCCTGCGAACAGAGAACTTTTCAAAGCCCAACTAAGAAGCCCCCTTTCTTAGGATGACTCAAAAACCCAGTGTCAAGTAGCTGCAACATTCTGAAGACACCCTACACTTTCTCTTGTGTTTGAACCCCGTATGACACCTTTGACTGATCTCCACTTGCTGAGATGCCCTTTGGCAGCTGTGTTTAATTGATTCACACTAAGCTGGAAAGAAGTATGGCCACGGAATGCAAGCTTAGGGCCTCCCTGATACCTGCTGTATGAGTGCAGGGGAAATGCAAAACTTTTAGAACCCAGCTGCTAATAAAGTCAGTGGCAGTAGCAAATGTTCAAAACCTTTTACCAAAAAACTCCCATGAGATATGGATCATAAATGTGTCGAAGACTGTCCCAATGGAGTCCCGCTCCCATGTTCCATAATTATTTGGATATGCCAGAATCTGCAGTAAGAAGAGGCCAAATTTTGGCAATTGCTTAATCTCATAGGCTGGATCAGGCCAGGCAGCAACAGTAAATTTGGGGGTGGGTCTTCTATATTCTCAATTTCAAGTTTCCATCAAACTTGTCCAATATGCACTGACACCCTGCACAGATATTTTGGAAGATAATCAACAAGAGGAGCGTGCACAGTAAGGATCATGCAAAGAAGTTTGTGTACATTTAACTTGTTGCATGTACTGTACATAAACCTGTATGTGTGCCTAAAACCCTATCAGTGCATAGAGATCAAAAGCTTTGACTGGTGCATCAACCTTGCTTCTTCCTAAAATGGCAGATTCAGTCATAGAGATACATGCCTTGGTCAACTTCCAATTTGATTACTGTGATGCACTTGACATGGGGCTGCCCTTGACAAGTGTGCTGAAACTGCAGCCAGCGGTGTAACTAGCTGCTCAGGCGCCTGGGCAGCGCAAATGCCCTGCATCCAGGGGCGGGGCAACCCAGGGCAGAGCATGCTGCGCGGAACCTCCACGGAGTCCACAATCCCCACGTTGCCATTTCGGGCAGTGCAGAGTCTGCAGGTACCCGAGCCACTGCGTCACTCCCCAGGAGAGACGTGTGGCTCAGGCACGCTGTAGGCCAGGCCCCGCAGTCACCCCCCTCAGTGATGACACCCGGGGTGGCCCGCACCCCCCTTCCTACGCCACTGACTGCAGCTGCTGCAAAATGCATCGGCTAAATTGCTTGCTGTGAAGGATCTGTCTGGTTCACTCTGTTTCTCATTTTCCCAGTCTTACATCGTTGGGAGAAGAAAAGGAGACGGAGTAAACTGTACACAGATCCTGAGTGGGGTCCCTAAGATGGTTGGACGGTGCCTTGTATACCTCCTTCTGGCAACTCCTGCAGCCCAGCTGCTGCCAAACATATTGCTCTGCTTTCCTTTGACCATATCAGCAAGGCTGGTGTGTGTGTGTATGTCTTGTTATCTGGGCAGCCCAAGACCTCCAGACACATTGCCCAGGTTTGTGCCCAGGAGTGGTCACTTTGGTACTGCTAATGCAGCAAAAACAACATGAGAGGCAGCAGTTATGAGTTACCAGTCTCTGAAGCCACTGTGATTCTCCAGCAGTTTGACTTCACCCCAGAGGTGCACTCTATTTTCTCTCAAGACGGATGCCATAAGAAAATAGTCTTAAATTCAGTTCAAAATAGCCTTAAATTCGGCCAGTAGACCCGATCTTTGTTAAGATACTGTTTCAACAGGGTCGCTCCTGACATTGCAGCTGAGGGTATAAATTAAATCCTGTAATGTAACATTAGTTTCCTGACTGACAGAGGAATCTCAGAGGTCTACCTGAGTTCTTTGATTGTCGGGAGAACTTGCATTGGCCAAAGTTCCCCCTGGTTTTTTTAACAGTGCTATACATTGACTTCCCTCAAAGAATCCTAGGAGCTGTAATTTGTTAAGGCTGCTGAGAGCTGTTAGAAGACCCCTATTCCTCTCACAGAGCTAATATTCCCAGAGTTCCCTGGGAAGAAAAATTGATAGTGAAAGCACTCTGAGACTTGTACCTCTGTGAGGGGAATGGCGTCTCCTAACAGCTCTCAACACAGTTCCCAGGTTTCTTTGGGAAGCCATGGCTATTTAATGTGGTATGATACTGCTTTAAATGTGCTGATGGGGCCTAGTCCCACCCCAGGGCTTGGAATGCTTTTCAATTTAAGTCGAAACAAAAACAAAAAAAAATCCTTCCAGTAGCACCTTAGAGACCAACTAAGTTTGTTATTGGTATGAGCTTTCGTGTGCATGCACACTTCTTCAGATGATGGGCTTCCACTTCATGCGGCTCAATGTGGTGCCTTCAATAGTTCTAGTTACAGGTAGGTAGCTGTGTTGGTCTGCCGTTGTTGAAACAAAATAAAAAATAAAAAAATTCCTTCCAGTAGCACTTTAGAGCAGTGTTTCTCAACCAGTGTGCCTCCAGATGTTTTGGGACTACAACTCCCATCATCCCTCGCTAGCAATACCAGTGGTCAGGGATGATGGGAATTGTAGTCCCAAAACATCTGGAGGCACACTGGTTGAGAAACACTGCTTTAGAGACACACGAAAGCTCATACCAATAACAAACTTAGTTGGTCTCTAAGGTGCTACTGGAAGGATTTTTTAAATTTTGTTTTGACTACGGCAGACCAACATGGCTACCTACCTGTAACTTTAAATTTAAGATATGATTATGCTCAATTTTTAAACGTATTTTTTATTAAAGATTTCTTGGTTTACAAAAGTACCGGTATGTGCAATGTCTCTTTTTTCAAGTTACATTTTCTACAGATCAGTTTCATTTGTTGAGACATTAGTGTTACATTAGGAAGAAAAGGGTGAAAGAGTTGGAGGGGGGAATGGTGAGTGGGGGTGGGGTCAGATGCCGATGTTTCTATTTTACTTAATGTATTTGTGGGATTTTGTGTCTTTACTTGTGTTCCTTTGGTGGTGAGAGAGGTTGGGGTTGGCCATGGGTGTGGTTGCTTGTTTGTGGTTGGCTGTGGTGAACTTTGTTTTCGTGTGTGAGTGGAGTGTGTATGTGTTTTTGAATCAGGTTAGCCACATAGATTCGTATGCTGTTGGTGGATTCTTGTCATTGTCTTGAACTCTGCTCCATTTGATTGAGGTTTAGTTTTTGTTACTTGATGGAATTTGATTTTGTCAACGTAATCATCACCACCATTTATTTGTATGCCACTTTTCCATAATTAAACTGCTCAAGGCAGCTCACAACATGGAAAGATCTACATGATTACAAAAACAGAACCAAGTTTAAGTAGTCGTAAGCAATGAACAAAAACATCTGAATAAATAAGCAATAAAATTAAGCAACCCTCACATAATTCACAATAGGGGTCAACAATAAAGGTACAAAATTTCATACCAATAGAGGAAAAAAAAAAATTGAACCTGGGAGAAATTCCTAAGCAATCCCCATTTTCTCTAGGCCTCCTAAGCAGCAGCTCCTGCAAGATTTACAGGTAAGGCTACAATGCGGTTTTATATAAACCACTTTTTTGCCAGGGCTGGGAGCTTGTTAAGACCAAAGATCACTATCATTTTCTTAAGTAAATAAAATAAAATAGATCTAATTATCTGCACAGGGCTTTCCTCTCTATGAAACATGCAAGATGGGATGCCACTCAAACATTCAAAGCACCTCAGACACATCCTGGCAATAAAAACAAAGGTCCAATAAATGCATTCTAGGGTGGCTCTACTCTCTCCCAACCTGCCTTTCTTTTTGTTTGGGGAGATACTTGTTTGACTTTGCAAATGTCTCACTGAAGCAGAAGCAGACCCAGAAGAGATTCACTGAGGTTTATCTGATGTTTGGGTTTCGTCCAGTTGATGGGTCCCAGCAGTTTAGGCTTGACAGGCCAATAAAAGGAAGCAGGACTGTGCAGCCTTCGCTCATAAATGAGCACCTAATCAGACCAGAGTTGTCCCAGCCTGGAAGGAGCCAAGTGCTCATCTGCAATAACATTTGGGTTGTGTTGAGTGAATCTTGGTTTGCTAATCCAGATTACATCTGAAGAAAACAAAGCAGGATTAAGCCTGCACCCTGATCTGACTGAGGCATGATTTCAAGGTGAAACTGAGGGCCGGTTTGGTCATGATGACATTTTGGCCTGACGTAGTTGTCATTCTGGTTCGCTGGAATAGATGGACGGATCTGTCCATTTCAGCAGATTTGTTCATATGCTACACTGAGCACAAACACTGTCATAATATGATGCAAGTGTGTATGCTATTTTAACTAATATACACATTTTTGTGTCCCTATAAATTTTTTTGTAACCATTTTTTTTTGTTGGGAAACTGCAATTACACTGGCTTTTAACACTGTGTGTTTTCAGGACCCACCCTATTCCTGTGGCTGTAATTTGTTTTTAACTCTTTTTAATTCTGAATTTTAAATTGTTGTAACCTGCCCTGCGACCTGCTGGTGAAGGGCAGTTAATAAATGTAATTAATCATAACCATCACAAAATTTGGAGAAGTGAAAATTTCAAAGGTTAGTTCTATTTCAATTTGCATGCTGGTTCCAGAAGTGCAAACTAGACAGGTTCACGTTAAATGCAAATGAATGAATCTATCCCACATTGCTATTTCCTATATATCATGGAGTCAACCTATGGATGCACACCCCATCCTCCCACTCTGGAGCAATTCCCCCCCCCCTCTCTTCTAAATGTTAATAATTAATCATGCACTGGCACAGACTCTGGTTAAGAGAGCAAACCATGGTTCCTTTGCAAGTCAACTATACATAACTATAGCCGAACCGAGGCATGTGGTTTGTCTCCTCCAGATCATGAGCAGTAAACCAAGGGCAAACCTTTCTTAAAGCTCATGATTTGCATAAGCCCAGGTTGGGATGTACATGCAAGCCAAACCATGGCTTGTCTCTGGGGAGGATGGCAGCAGCAGGAGCAGAATAGGGGCACTGTGGCTGCAATCTTCACTCTGTGAACCTGCATGTTTACTCATTCATGCTAAGCCATAGTTTGATGTAGTGTCATGTACAGATCTAAACCAACTTCATTCATCCCATTGACTATTTTGTAGAGCACCAACAGCCTTCTTAGGTGAGCTGTGTTGAGTTGTACATCTCCTTGAACAACTTGCAACTAGGAATGCTTCCAGACAGGCAGCTCGTAGCACTTCCTAATAATTGTTCTCCTGCTGTGAACTGCAAGTGGAATTGCAGTGGACTTCTCACACTGCTGATGGACACATCCTGCTATGTTCAGTCCACAACAATGGCAGCAACACAGGCATGGAAAATATAATTCACGTGAGCAGCCATTAAAAAGAAGAAAAAGAACTCAATTTACAAATAACATTGCAATCCTGCATCAAACTGGGGCCAAGAAGCTTCTGCGCCACATTAAACAAAACTACTCCCCACTTTCTCCACACCCCAAATTAATTGTGTACTAGCAGGGGGGGTGCCCCCTTCACAAACACGAACCAGCCTTGGATTAATGGAGAGGGAATTTCCAGCTTCAGCTATGATTTATTTCTATGTTTTCAGAATGAATGCTGCTTTGATCAGCCTGCTTTGAACTGCTTGCTCTTAACAGCCATCAGTTTCCTCATCTCTTTGTTAAGAGAGATGGAGTGCAGAGGAGGCATCATTATCCTGGGGCTGCTTTTTAACCAAACCAAACAGGAGCCTGGCACCAGCAGGATAAAATCAACTCCTCTAGGCCTGTGTTTTGCCAAATTGCATTGCTCAGCAGGCAGTGGTGATAACGCTAATGAGCAGCTGTGGAGAATGCCAGGGCAGGTGCTATGAAGCGCAAGGAAGGGGAAGGGTCTTTTTCTTTTATCAGATTATCCTTGGACTGGGAAAATTAACTGGAGGGAAAGTATAATGTGCCACTTGGATGAGGGCAAAAACATGTGGATGAAAAAACATGCCCACCTGGGATGCATCAAATCCACCTGAAACTGCCATTTGTGTACACAGCTGCACACTTGCCAGGCAGGTCTGTCTGCAGCTCTACACTGAGCGTACACTTGGTGGCAAATGGTTGAAACAAGGAACTCAGCTTATTTGTGGAATGTATTCTCCACTTCTCAGCCAAAGCTTATGAAGCAGCTCCAGCTTCCCTGGAGAGAGAATTCTGTCCCTCTGTGCAGATAACTATTCACCTGGCAGAAGAGTAAGTAGGAAGAATGAGAAGAGAGCAGTCACCCCTGGTTTTCTGCTACTAGATGTGGATTAAGGTGTGGTCTAGCTTGTGTTTAGCAAACAGCAGGCAAGGCTGTTAGGGTGCATTAGCGTTCTGGTGCCTATCCCACCAGCAGGGTGAATTTGATTTCTGTTTATTTACAAATGTACCAGTTTGAGCAGGAATTATGGGAGTGGAGAGGCAAGCACTTGGACAGGCAGCAGTACCTGTACTTGCCTCAAAGCAACCTCAACATACTGGAGCCCAAAGAAAATATTCACCCTGCTGCTTTTTTGTGCCCACTCTCAAGGCAAAAACAGATCCTGTGCCCCATGCTAGCAAGAAGGTGTTATCTGTATTCCAAGTTGATAGAACAGCAATCCCCATTATCTCCCATAAATTAAAGGTCCAAGCAGTGTCTAAGGCCGGAGGGGCAACCACTGGAAGAGGAAGAGGAGTGCGGGGGGAGCGCACCGCCCCCGGCAGCGCGATCCCAGTGGGGTGCCATCGCGGCTCCCCCCCCCGCGCGCTAGGCGCCACGCCCCCAGGACGCACACCACGCCCCTGGGACATGCGCCACCCCCGCTTGCCCTGGGGGAGGATGCCATCTTGTCCTTCCCCTCAGGCCACAAAATGTCTTGGGCAGGCCCTGCTTGAATCCCTCCTACCGATAGAACATGGGGGGCAGAAGTATAGTCACATCACCCTGGTAGTTCACTGCCTAATTACGATAACCAGCCTGAATAGCCACCAGGGATCAAACTTGGTGGTGAAACTTCACAGTGGAGGAGTCTTGCTCTGGCCAATGATGAGAAAAGCCTTCTGTAGAAGCGGTGCATGAACAGGAAGGATCTTGGGGTGCCGGTAGGGCAGTTGGGCCAGTGCCATGCAAGACCATCTTGCTGGTGCAGCAACCTGAATGTTGCCATACTGCAACGTTTGGACTTTGGTGTGGTTGTGTGGCTAAAGTGCTGGAACACCACACCCAGTAAACTAAAGCTGAGCAGGTAAGAGTCCTGCTACTACCTAAAAATGCATGCTTGTATATTTGGTGGGTGGGGCTGATAGTCTGTTGTAATTTGGATCTGCTAGTAGTTTTATGCTCCTCATAGGCCAGTTGTTTCAGTTTAAATTGATCTTGTCTAGTTGTGGTGTTCTAGAATGTGGGTTTTTACATTTTAAAGGCTTTTATTTGTGGTCTTGTTTAGGATGTTGTAAACCATTTTGAAATTTTCTTTGAAATGTACAGTGGTATATAAACTGATCAGCTTGCCTCAAGCAGACAGGCACACACATCAACATTTCAGAAGCTGCCTCCCAGCCTTGCCCCTCACATGACATGAGCATGCTGAGTGACCCTGAAGCAGCAGAGCCATGTTGGCATATGAAGGTTCTCTGACCTTTCTGAGTCTTTTGAGATTTTTTTTTAAATGAAGGTGCACTAAAGACTCCAACACAGCAGCTTCTGTTCAAGAAGCTCTCAGCCTAAAATCATGTCCACAGCATTCTGACCCAGAAGATACAGAGACGTTTCTATGGACTTGCAACTTGCTATCAGCTCTGTAGATTAAACTATCCTGGTTGACCATCGCTCTGGGATTTTCCTCCAATTGTTTTTCCAAGATTTCATAAAGCTTGTCAAATTCAACAGTGCTTAGTCTGAAGACATTAAGATATGAGGAGAAGCAATATTTACACAACAGCTATTAGGAGGGATAAAGACAGTGCCTGTTATTCTTGGCGTAGTTAGACAGGCTCTCTTGGCAGTTAGGAGGGAGGGAGGGAGGGCAGAGGAATGTTCTGCATTGAGAGAGAGGTGATGGGAGCTTGGGAAGGGCTGGCTGCTGAATACATACCCCTATTTCTTTGGGGGCTTCGTTATCCTGTTGTGAAGTTGGATATACTGACAAGTACTTCTCTCAAAATACCCCCATGTTTGCATTAGGCTCACGGTTTTTAGTGGGCCTCTGAAAAGGAGGTGTTCCTCACCAGCTCCATTTTTGGGAAGGCCACAAGTTCAGTGGGTAGAGCATCCACTTTGCATTAGTGGGGAGACCCAGCCAGATGGGCGGGGTACAAATAATAATAAATTATTATTACCAAAGGCCCCAGCTTCCATCCCTGGCATCTCCTGGTAGGACTGGAAGTGTCCCCTGCCTGAAGCGCTGGAGAGCCGCTGTCAGTCAGTGTGTGGAGTCTGCAGTGTGGACAGTACTGACCTAGATGGACCAGTTGTCTGACACGCTGCAAGGTAGCTTCTTCCTATGTTCCTGTGAGCAGTGATAGGTGAACCCCGCCTAGCTTGATTTGGATTGGTCTTCTTTAGTAAAATTAACTGATTTGATTTTCAAGAATATTCAGTGACTACTGGAGGGGGAAGCAAGCTTTTGACTTGATTCCAGAATCAAACCCCATCATGCTCTTAAGGATGTCCCTGGGAAATAGACAGAGCCCAATGGCCTCCGTGCCAGTAACCACCATGGCTAATGCTCCTTGCTTTATTAATTCTTCCTTTCTCCAAACTTGTCCAACAAAGGCTCGGAGCCAGTCCTGTCATTAGGTAGAGTGGAGTAACTGCCTCCGGCTCTTGATTTTAGGGTATCATGAAAGCAGGAGTGCTCCAAGGCATTTGCCTCTTGAGCCTCTCAGAGGAAAAAGTGATGCCTTCCTCTATTCCACATACAGAGACCAGAATTTTACTTCAACACCCATCACATCTGAGGGCAGCATGCACAGCCCACGCCACTGTTTTGGAGTGTCTTCTGGTGATACAGTGCAGTGAACCAGGCTGTAGCGGCTCACCTCCAGACTTTGGTCAACACAATCCAAGTTCTGCACCAAGGAAGGATGGGTCCTGCTATGTGCTGATATTATGCAAATCAATTATGCAAATCCAATTATTTCCATATGTTTGCTTATATTGTCAGTGAGTGGTTCTGCACATGATAGTCACAGAAAGGAGCAGAAAGCTTTCGCTGATGAATTGATAGGGAGGAAATATCAGTTGGGGGGGTCAAATTTTGATCAGTATTGGTCGCAGGTGCTTTTGGGGTGGGGGGAAATGGCAGCCTCCAGAAAGTCAGTGACACATTGCCGTTGGGGCCCCCGCCCATCCCATTTCACCACACACAAATAGGTCTGAAAACTGGTGAGGAAAGGGTTTCAGCCCTAATTATAAAGGCGAGTCCACTAAAATGGAATAATCAGCTGACAACTCCAGCTGACAACTCCTAATCGTTATCACTGACTTACGGTAAGTGTAGCAGCAGTGAAGGCCCCCAATAGGGTCTTTCCCTCTCTACAAAAACTCCCCCCCCCAGCACTGTCCCATGTGATTTGTCCTGCAGTCATGAGGATCATTGCTCCCGTCTTTGCCCCTAACAAAGGTCTCTTACGCAACGTTTACTCAAAGCAGCCCTTCAGAATAGGTGTGCCTTGCGGTATTGGAGGAGCGTTCCCCATATATGCTCCGATATTCTTTGCAACTAAAAATGAAATGGAATTATCCAGTTAATATTTTGGCCTCTAATGCAGGAGAAGGACATCATTTCCATCCCTAGGGCCACATTCTCTTCTAGGTAATCTCTTGGGGGCCTCATGCCAGTGGTGGATGGGTTAGAGGGGAAAGCAGGCTGCAGAATGAATGTTGGGGGGGTGTGCACCCAGACCCAGTGACTTGTTAATTTTTAATATAACTCCAGCTGATGAAACCAACATAAAAAATGCAAAGCAAAGTACCCCAGTGGCAATCCCAATTCCTGAGACACTGAATAATGTAATTTCATGAGTAACTAGCTGACCGGGCCACGCCTTGCTGTGGCTAATTTGGTGAAATGCAAAAGTAAGATACAGTATGAAAGAGAAAGCTTGTGTTGTGCTGTGCTGTTTAATGTCCACTGGAGGGCGCTATATTTTTTTGCACAAAATCACATTTTTACCTGGGAAAGGTGTGGTATTTGTGCAATGTAAGTACATATGATCACTCCCATATGGGCCTGGAACGTTGTGTCCAATTTTGAACGGAATCGATCAAGGGGTTACGGAGAAAGGCGATTGTTAACAAACATCCAACTTGAACGATTTTATATATATATATATATATATAGATACTGGTATATGGTTTATTGGCTTCCCATAGGTAACTCATTCATTTGCTTAAGCAAAAGCAAATGCAAAATACTGGAACGTGCTGTGTTGACAGATCAACTTTCAGCTTGGCAAAAGACGTTTACTTACCTGCCTCGCCCAGTCAGCATGCATCCCAGCCAAGGTAACACCCTTTCATTCATGCCCATAGCCAAGCAGGCCTTTTAACGGGTTCACTGTCTAATCCATCAACATGGACACTGTGCAATTAGGCTAAAGAACTGTTACAAAAAGTTCCAAAATGTCAGTCCTTCAGTAGGGCGTTTTGAAGTTGATTATTCCAGCACTGTCAATGTTGTTTTACAAACTTGAGTTTTTATTCTGCACCCACCCAGAAGGTTATTTGACTTCATTTGAGTGTGACATGATGCTGTGGTAGCATAAGCATTTATTTATACAAATGAAAAACAAATGTCTTTGCAAAATGCCTGGTTGGCATAGAGATGCTCTAGAGCAGCAGGACAAGCCTATGCTCAGAAGTTAAGTCTCACTGAGTTCAGTGGGACTTATTCCCAGGTAAGTGTACATGTCTGTTTAATTTGTATTTCACCCTTCCTCCCAAAGGAACCCAGGATGGCAAACAGCCAAGTGCCAAGAAATGGAAACCAAAATCAAATAAGAGCGCATACACACACACAACATATATATACAGTTGCAATCAATATTATTCAACCCCCACTGCAAATCAGGTCTATTATCAAAATTTACAGACTTTCAGCTGTTTGCAATGAGCAAATCAAACAAAAGCAATTGAAATAGCTCAACACAACAGATGCTTCAAGTGGTCCACAAAAATTCAGCTGAAATTGCAACTTATTCCGGCTTCTCTGGTCTGCAGTTCTCCCCTGGCTGAGGCAGGGCTGATGGGAGCTGGAATCCAGCAACATCTAGAGCAGTGTTTCTCAACCAGTGTGCCTCCAGATGTTTTGGGACTACAACTCCCATCATCCCTCGCTAGCAATACCAGTGGTCAGGGATGATGGGAATTGTAGTCCCAAAACATCTGGAGGCACACTGGTTGGGAAACACTGATCTAGAGGACCACATCATAGTGTTGATGCTTTGAAGGTGCATTAAATTAGCAGAGTTTTTGCAAATTACTGAATTCTTGCATGTGCACATCACACTAGCAAACTACCCTACAGCATTCAGCATAATCCATGGTGCATGTTCATTGTTGTGGGTGCTGGTTTTAAAAGTTAAAGCATGGGTGGCAAACCTGTGACCTTCCAGATTTTGTTGGACTCCGGTTCCCATCAGTCTCAGTCATTGTCAGGGATGGTGGGAGCTGGAGTTCAACAGTGGGATGGTGGGAGCTGGATCCCCATCTCTGATTTAAAGCCATAAATGGTTTGAGCCAAAGCTACGTGCTGCACCGCCTGCATCCGTTTCTCATCCTGCTCGCACAGGTTCTAGAGAGAAACCTTGCAGGCTAGAAGAGCTGGGGAGTGGGATCCTGTTTCCTCTCCACACTAACCAGCAAAAACTAGTCTTTGAGCCAAGCATCGCATTTCAGCAGAGTACATTTTCTCTCTCGAAACAGCCCCTGGCTATCCCCTCCATGCATTCCAGCCACACCTAGGGGAACAATGCTGAGTTCAGGCACTTTTTTGAAGGAAAAAACTCTCTAAGACTTATCACCCTTCCTCTAAATAAATTCCAGTGACCTGGAGAGTGTAGAGATAAACTTTATGGGTGACATGAAGAATGGAAACATTCCTCTTAACAAGCTGGGATGGGCTGCCTGTGATTTATGGATCCCCTCTTCAGTTTTCCACCATTCTCCCAACACTTGGCCTAGTCCACCATATGGCACAGTGCTGTCAATGGACTAAATGCGACCCTCTCTGCCATATAGGTCTGGCATCTCCATCACGTCCTTGTGGACAGCATCTGATAACCACAAATGGTTGACTACAACATACACAGTGACCAGTTGGGAAAGAGGCAGTGCTGGGTGGAGCCTGGATTCACTGGCAAGTAGAGTGTTCACATAATACATTTAAGGCACTGTGATACCACTTGGAACACTCATGGCTTCCCCCAATAAATTCAAACTACAGCTCCCAGAATTCTTTGGGGGAAGCCGTGAGTCATGACTGTTCAAAGTGGTATCATAGTCCTTTAAATGTATGGTGTGAAATGTGGCCACAGAGTGATCAGAGCCTGAGGTAAAGCAACAAATTGTGTTCCTCCCCCCCCCCCCCGGGGGCCAGTTAAATTATTTTGGCACCTTGGACAGAAAATCCAACATTAGCCCCTCTGTGGCAGTAAAAATACACTAATATGACATTTAAATAGTAGTGCTTTGCTACCCTTTCAATGAAGCCCAAATCAAGTAGATCAGGAGACACATTACAGTGGATTGAGAGACTAGACCTGGGACTACCATTCAATCTTCATTCAGCTGTGGAGCTTCCTGCGTTGACCTTGGGCAAGTCATATCTCAGCCTAACCTACTTCACAGATACAGGTAGGTAGCCGTGTTGGTCTGTCATAGTCAAAACAAAATAAAAAATAAAAACATTCCTTCCAGTAGCACCTTAGAGACCAACTAAGTTTGTTCTTGGTATGAGCTTTCGTGTGCATGCACACTTCTTCAGATACACTGAAACAGAAGAGTCGTTGCTGGGATAAAATGGAAGACAGGAAAACTTCCTGCTGCTTGGAGAAAATGTGGTAGGGGAAGCAAAGTAACTTGCCAAGAAGAAAAAGAAAACGAAACTTGCATTTCACTATAAAAGCTTTGGAATAAGGGTGATGCATCTGCTAGCAATGTATTAGCACCATCCATGGGTACATAAAGACTCTTTGAACTCCTAAAAAGCCACATTCAAAACCAGAAGCTGAAACATTCAAATCACACACAAAAGGGAAAGGCTAAGTAGCTTGCCCTCTTCAACCAGTAGGGTATTCTGGATTGATCACATTCAAGTTTTTTGGTTTTCTAGTTTGGGAAGGACTTTCTAAATATAATTGTTATTATTGTTTTGTTTTGTTATATTTGGCAGCCTGCTGCAATCTGAGGCTGAGGCAACAAAGAGACAGTAATGTGCAAACAAAGGAGGCTAGATTGGAGAGAGAGATTCTGCCACACCCATTGCGACAAAGATCAAAGAAAGTTCAGGTTCTACAATGCTAGAAGCATGCATATGAGAGAATATAGCAACTATGGCCAACCCAGGAGGGGCGGAGAACTGTCCCTTTGTCCCTCTCCACAACACTAATCTTTCTGGCTCTGAATACCAGATGGGAAACTTAAAAAAACAACAGAGACTCTAGGCAGGTTGGCCAATCTTTTACCCAGTCCTCATGACATAACAACAACAACAACAACAAATTTCTTATACTCCACCCATCTGCTCCAGCCACTCTGGGTGGCTTCCAACAAAAATACAGAGAGAAAGAGGCTGGGGGAACACGGACAGCAGTCTAAAGGTAAAGGTAAAGGGACACCTGACCATTAGGTCCAGTCGTGACCGACTCTGGGGTTGCGGCGCTCATCTCGCTTTATTGGCCAAGGGAGCCGGCGTACAGCTTCCGGGTCATGTGGCCAGCATGACTAAGCCGCTTCTGGCGAACAAGAGCAGTGCCCGGAAACACAGTTTCTATTTATCTACTTGCACTTTGATGTGCTCTCGAACTGCTAAGTTGGCAGGAGCAGGGACCAAGCAATGGGAGCTCACCCCGTCGCAGGGATTCGAACCGCCGACCTTCTGATCAGCAAGCCCTAGGCTCTTTGGTTTAAGCCACAGCGCCACCTGCTACTCTGGGTGGCTTCCAACAAAAATACAGAGAGAAAGAGGGTGGGGGAACACAGACAGCAGTCTACTTTGAGTTAAATAGGGCAGCCAAAGCAGAGAACAGTGCAAATTTGCAGAAGTACAATTGCTTCTAAGCAAATGAGCAAATTGCATCAGGAGAGGACTGAAACTTGAAGATGAGGAGCCCTGTGAACCACCTCCTACAGCACCAGGACCCTTAGAGCCGGAGCTAGGGTCCTGGTGGGTGCCTTCCAGAGGAAGGCCAGAGGAACTGAGTGCATCCCACAATTACTCCTCAGTCCACCTAGGCAGGGAACACACCAGCCAGGAGGACTTGGAATGCAGGACAACTGCCCTTTCTTGACAAGTGCCCAGAGGGGTGGGTCCCCAGGGCACAGCCTAGGAGAGGTAAATTGAAGGCAGGGACTCAGAAGGGATTGGTTTGCTTCTGACCTTTGGAGCTCTCCGTGGTGCTGCAACCACAAACTCCTTCCTCTGCAAGTTCTTGCTCTGTGCGCTCCTAGGGAATATCAGAAAAGGACAGCAGCATGGATAAAGTTATGGAAGATGTTATTCTTTTATTATTTGTTACCATTATTCTATAATATAGATCTATATTTAACTGATGCTGGAAGCCGCCGTGCAGCAGAGACTGGACATCTTTAAAAGAAGATGAGACAGATTCATGGAAGAAGAGGATTGTTGGCTAACAGTGATCTCTTCACCATCAGAGGCAGTGGCTCACATCCACATCCTACATGTAAAGCACATGGTTTCCCGCAAAGAATCATGAGAAATGTAGTTTGTTAAGGGTGCTGGGAATTGAAGCTCTGTGAGGGGTAAACCGCAGTTCCCAGGGTTGCAAGCCATGTGCTTCAAACGGATGGTGTGGGTGTGACCTTACCAGTTGCTCAGGGAACGTGGATCTTCCCAGAGGCATCTGGTTGGCCCCCGTGGGAGCAGGATGCTGGACTAGATGGGCCTCTGGTTTGATCCAGTGGGAGTCGTTCTTATGTCTTTAAAGCCAGGGTGTTGAGTAAATTATATAAATAAATCATCTGCTGCTGCCTGTCGGGATGGGGAGGGATGGCAGCAAGCCCCAGAGGGAGTCCCAGATTGGCCACAGTCTCGCTAGCAAAAGCCCAATGCCCCAACCTTGCAGCCGCCTCAGCCTCCACAGCAAAACCACCCACGTCGGGAGGGAGGCTTCACCCTGCCCCCCCCCACTGCTATGGCCAGATGCTGTCTCTTGACAGTATCCATTGAGGTGAGATTCTGTCATTCCCATCTAGGGGTTTACAGAATTTGGGGGCTGGTTGCTGAACTGATAAAGCTTTCTCTCTGGAATGTTTCATGACTTCACCCAGGAATGAGAGTGAGAAGTCCCAGCTTCCACGCAGACCATAAATCAGGGAGAACCACAGTCACTGGTTGTGCAAGGCTACGAGGAAGGAAATGTAGAGAATTAGCCCCAGAGGCATCTGCCAGTGATCTTCTCCGGGGAGGAAAGTCTGAGTGAAAGCTACTTCATGCACACCTGAGGGCTGAAACTGATGCAAGTCTGGAGGTCCATGATCAGTGCTCCTTTCCCGACCTCCAGTTAAAGCAGTGTGTGGGGTGCAGGGGCTCAGTTATCAGAGCCCTGGGGAAGGGAGCATTTCATCCCAGAACTAGGAATAGAAGGGTGGTGTCCACCTAAGTTAGAGTAGACTCAATGATATCAATTGACTTCTATTGCTCACGAGGCCACCCTAAATCCATGAAATGAAACAAGCAAAACAACCCATGCCCTCACACTGGTTCCCTGATCAAACTTGCCCCTCTGAAGCTGATATTATACACACAGCAGATTTTTTAAAATATGGCACCATACAGGTATTTGTCAGGCTAGCAGCAGATTCTGGGAGGGAGGTTTCAATGATCAGGGAAATAATGTGGTTGGTGGGGATATTTATTTATTTATTTACTCACTTCATTTATATAGCCACCCCATAATTAAAACACAAACAAACAGCTCCCTTCCACCAACTGCCTTGACCCAAATAAACGAGTGTGTGTGTCTGGGGGGAAATTAGGGGAACTGTGCCTTGTTTTTGTCTTTAAGACAAAATGTAAGTGTATTGTAAATGTATTGACCTCAAAATGTAAAGCATAAATGTGATGGAAATGTTTGTACCATACAGGTTCACTCATCCAGCGCTCAAGACTGGTGGGTTGCCACTGAATGAGAGGGAGAAACTTTGTGGTGGCTGATGTGTAATGTAGGAAAGGGTTTAACACCAAGACAGATGTGATGATTAACCAGAAAATGGTGAATAACTGGTCATCCCTGCTGAACTCAAATGACAAATTACCAAGTGGTCAAGTAGAGAAAATGTTTTTGAATCTTGAAGAGGACAGCCCTGCAGTCATGCAGATATATGAGATATGGAATAGCCTAATGCTTGTTTTGACGTATAAAATAAGTTCAAGGGCATATACACTTTAGTTCTTTTTGAATTTATCTGATGGTGCTGTGTTTCAGGCTTCTGTGCAAACAAAGAACTAAGAGCAGACTTCAGCACTGTTGCGGAATGTGCATGGTCAGTGATACATTGCCATGTAAGCAGAGAAATTTCACCATATACTGTAAACACACTCTGAGAGAAATCTAGAGAAGCAAGCAACTAGGGCAAACACTCCTCACCACTTGGGACAATGCTTCCATCTTGCTAAGTGATTTACTGCACAATGCTATCCATGTCTACTCATAAATAAGTCCATTGAGTTCAATGGGATTTACTCCCAGGAAACTGTATATGATTGCATCCCTAATATATAACACAGTAAGTTGCCATTTGGGGAATGATCATGAGTATCATTTGAATGAATGCTAAGGCATATTTTACAAACATGGTGGGGGAAGTGGGTAAGCTAGAAGTTTATAAAATTACAGCCGTACCTCGGAAGTCAAACGGAATCTGTTCCAGAAGTCCGTTTGACTTCCAAAATGTTCGGAAACTAAGGCGTGGCTTCCGATTGGTTGCAGGAAGCTCCTGCAGCCAATCGGAAGCTGCGGAAGCGTTCGGGAGCCAAAACATTCGACTTGCAAGGTGTTTGACTTCCGAGGTATGACTGTACGTATAGAGAGAAGACCATTTTCTGCTTCTCTCGTAATAATATAGCCCAATGAAGATCATTGGCAATAGATTCAGGACAGACAAAGGAAAGAACTTCCTCCTGTAACACATGGTTAATTTGGGGAACTCGTTACTGCAAGATGGACTGGTGGCAGATATATCTGCCACCAGTCCATCCATATATATGGATTTCTTGGAACTGGAATGAGCAATCTCTTATTTCCGCTTGAGAGCTGCATTCCCTCATGGCTAACCTGCTAGAGGCCACATGACAATAGGAAGCAGGGCCAAAGCAAAGAGGCCAGCCCCCCCACACACACCTATTCATACACAACCACACACAAGCATATAAACATCCATTTATGCACATCCATTCCCTCACTCATATTCATTCACTCACAATACACACACATCCAGACTGACTTCCCACCTGCAATATCCAGGAAGATTCTGCCATCTTCCCACGGAGCAATTAGGATTGGGGAGACAGAAGTCTATCCCACTGAAAACTACAATGACCCATCATGTACCACACGCAGAATGCCTCTAAGTGCCAGCTGCTGGGGGCAAAAACAACAACAACCTGGAGTGGGGCCACGAGGCTCTGCTTGTGAGCTTCCCAAGGGCACCTACCGGTAGCTGGGCTGTTGTTGGAAAAGAGCTGCTGGATAAACGGCAAGGCAATTCTCGTGGTCTTTTAAGAAGAGAACAAATATAACAAAGCAATACAGTTCTGGGCACTTTCCATTATTTGTGCTATCCAGAAGCAAGAGGTCATTTTTTACATTGCTTGTGGACGCACCCCATGATACTATGCATTATTCTGAGCAACACTTTGACCTCTCCGAAACCTGTAGGGCTATCCAAAAGAAGAACAGCTTAACATGCATTTTTAAATGCTCAAGGGATGAGAAGATCAAGAAACAAATCTGTCCGGTTGCACAAAGGAGCTGACCAGGGGGAGAAAGATTGCAAATATTTGCAGTATAAACACTCAGAAAGGAGTGGAGCTGGCCGGGAAGGAAGTGGTGGAGAAGATCTGTGATGAGACTGCAAAATCCAGCAGGGGAGACCAAAGCAGACCATCTCACAAAGAAGAGAGTAATACAGCAGCAGGATGTTATCCTAGCTCCGGAAGGCAGTGCGGGCTACTATTCAGGGCAAAGAGCTTGATACCAGGCAAGGTTCCCATACAGCTGAAGTGAGGAGCCTGTGGCCCTCTAAATCAGAGTTTCCCATGTTTTGGGACTACAATTCCCATCATCCTTGACCACTGGTTCTGCTAGCTAAGGGTGATGGGAGTTGTAGTCCAAAAACAGCTGGACACCCAAGGTTAGGAAACCCTGCTCTACATCTTCAAACCATTTCAGGCCCAGAAACCACCTTTAATCCAAATATGGATTTGGGGACCCATTTCTTTTAAAACATCTGAACAAACACCTATTTTAGGACAAGGAGAACTTATGGCCCACCATATGTTGCTGGACTACAATTCCCATCATGTCTTGCCAGTGGCTAAATGGAACCGTCTGTAAGGAAGAGGATAAGTGGACAATACAGGGATCAAAAAATGGGAGCACTCAGAAATTGGGAATGGGGGAGAGAAGCCAAGGTCTTAACCTTGTCGTACTTTAACCCACACTACACCTCAAAAAAGTGTCACATTGGAACTTGCTAGCAAATTGTACATTCTGGTTTTTGGGCTCAACAAATCCTGGGAGTGGCACGCTCCCAATGGAAAGTAATTGTCCCTCTTTAGGTGTGTATTTACAATATTGATCTTGCTCTGCCTATTCATCTTCAGAGGCCACTAGCAGGGAGTGCTTTTCACAGTAGTGTGACACACCTATTGCTATGACTTGTATTGCTCGACCTTTTGGCTTTACTTGGCTTAGAAATGCACACATACATTTTCCACTCGCCTTCTAATCTCTGTACTCAGGAGATATATATGCATATGTACACTCGCCAGGACCTGCATCAACAAGCAGTATTCTCAGGGAGCTGCTGGTGGAAGCCCCAGTGTGCCAGAAGAACCTGCCGCTGACATCTGCAGCTCCTGCCATTCAAAGTCCCCACACACCTTGGAGAGATGCTACCTCAGATGCATTGTGGGTAATTTAAAATGGCAGGCGGTTTGCAGCAAGCTGGCACAAATCACAGCACTGCCCCTACTGATTCCTCCATCACCACCAGGTAAGGACACCGACATTGGAGAGGGCCAATAATATAAGGGGGGCATTGGGGGGGGCTAACTTAGAGCCAGCCCTACTGTCCATTAGGACAACCACTTCATGCATCAGACAAAGAGGAGTCTGGCCCATGGAAGCTGGCCTGGTATGTCAAACTTACAGGAACATAGGAAGCTGGTCCCCCTAGCTCAGTATTGTCTGCAAGGACTCTCCTAGGTTACAAGCAGGGGTCACTCTCCCAGCCCAACCCAGCAATTGAACCTGGAACCTTCTACACACAAAGCAGATTCTCTGCTCCTGAGCCTTGACCCTTCCCAAATATTTGTGTAATTTAAAATCCTCATGATTTGTTTCCACTCCCTCCCGTATGAACTTCTGAGATCTTCAGGAGACTTTTGCACTTTTCGTGTGAAGTGCAGGGCGCAAGGACATGTGCAGAGGCCTCCTCAGTGACGGGACCCAGATTGCTTTGACTCTACTTGCCACCTGTAGCAGAGTTTCCAGGCAGAAGGTAAAGACCACTCCTCTGGATTGTGCTTTTTAGTGGTATTGGATGCTGCCCTTAAATTTTTCTCATTTTGTTGTTCTCTAGCGCTGGACAATTTTGTATGTTTTGATGCTGTTGTGATTATTATCCTTGCTCTGTTTTCTTCATTGGTTGGGCTTTATTTTTGTGCGTTACTTGGGGTTGTTGCCCCTGCTTGCTCCGTTTGCCAACTCCGACAACCACTCCCCACTCCCCCCCCCAGCCACCCACTCCGACTGGAGTGCAAGTCCACACACATGCACACACAAAATTAAGGCCCCACTCACAAACCCTCGTTTCAGCTCTAGTCCCTTTCTAAGGGGCACACCCTCAAGGTGAGTTCTCCCATCTAGTATGTCATAACTGATAAGCTTATCAGCTTCTGCTTCCTGTGTTGGCTCTCATGGTTGAGCACCTTATGCAATATAGAGCCGTGCTGTGCTCAGTCTCTCTCTCCCCCCCCCAATTTCTGTTTATTCATTTTTCATTTTACAAAGAGAAAGAAAAGAGATCACAAAAGAAAAAAAGGGCAAAAACTAACAAACACAAAAATACATAAATGTATACATAAATACATAAATAAAAAATTCTTATGCATGTCTACACAGATTTCTTCATAATACATTGGATTCTTTATCTCCAGCAACTAAATAATAGTCTATAAACAAACCAACTGATACTTATTTTTTTTCATACTTAATTTTGTGTAGATTTTGTATCTAAATTGACTTCCCTCAACCAGCACTCCATTGCATCACATGATAACTCATATATAATATAATATTCCAATTCCAATTACCATATTCCTGTTGTTGTCTTTTTTTTTAAGCTCTGAAACCAAATGTTAAAGATCCATTCGATTGGTATTTATTTTGCTTAAAAATTAGTTTTTCACTAGCTAACAATTTTCTGCAAGAGCTGTTGCAGAGCATGTAGCCTGTTCATGTCACACCTCTTTTTTAGATAACCCAAAAATTTGCCCCATTCTTCTGCGACCCTACTTCTGGGATTTTCTTTAACCTTTTCGATAATATAGCTAATTCAATATAATCTATGACTTTAAAAAGCCATTCTTTTTTGTTTTGTTTTTTATAAATGATATTTATTGGATTTTTAAACAAAATTAATAAAACAACAAATAAACACACAACAACACATAAACAAATACAAACAATACTTCCAATACACAGTCCCACCCCAAAAAATGAATCCTTTCTAATTTCCTTCACATTTTTATGACTTCCTCCAGTCTCCCTCTCTGCGCTTCTTATTTTGAATGCTTCATTCTATTGGCATTTTCCGAGTCTTACTTATCACTTATCCCTTATCTTGCTTCATATACTAACTTAATTCATAATTCTAGTTTCAATTATATATTCTAAACTTAATTCCAATTTTACTTATCTTTTCAATACTCTCTTACTTAACATATTCCTACTTCTATGCTACAAATTACTAATTTTCCGACAAACTTTTATATCTAGATTTTACAATAGTTCTTAAGGTATTCCCTAAATTTTTTCCATTCTTTTTCCACTGCTTCCTCCCTCCGGTCGCGGAGCCTCACGGTCAGTTCGGCCAGTTCCATATATTCCATCACTTTCATCTGCCATTCTTCCAAAGTCGGTAAGTCTTTTGTCTTCCAATATTTTGCAATCAGTATTCTCGCTGCCGTTGTGGCATACATAAAGAAAGTGTGATCTTCCTTGGGCAACTCTTGGTTTACCATTCCAAGCAAGAAGGCCTCTGGTTTCTTAACAAACGTGTTTTTCAACACTCTTTTTATTTCATTATAAATCATTTCCCAGAAGGCCTTCAAGCTTGGGCAGGTCCACCACATGTGGTAAAATGTTCCTTCAACTTTTTCACACTTCCAACATCTGTTATCCTGCAAATGATAGATTTTGGCCAGTTTGACTGGGGTTAGATAAAAAAAGCCATTCTTTTTTGCTTGGTAGCTTTCCACTTTTCCAATACGAGGCTACCAGAACTCTCGCCGCGGCAGTGGAGTACAATTTTTTTTTTCCTAAATTCAATCGGTACATCTGGAGTAGTTATCCCCAAAAGGTAGGCTTCAGGGGATTTTGTGAACTTTATTGTTAATATAGTTTCCAATTCACTAGGAATTTCACACCAAAAGGGTTTTATATTTTTGCACTGCCACCAGATATGGTAGCTGTGCTCAGTCTCTGAAAGGAGAGGCAAAAGGTCTAAAGTGCGGAGGCAAAGAAGGGCTAGTTCACTTTTGGCCCTCCAGATGATGTTGGACAAAAACTTCCATCGACTCCAGCCAGGGAAGACTGGGGCTGTGCCTCAGCCTAAACTACCTTGTAAGGTTGTCATAAGAAGAAGATGGGGGGGGGGGAGAACCACGTATACCACCTTGAACGCCTTAGAGGAAAGGTGGGATTCAAATGCAATAATAAATGAAAAGTAAATAAATGTATGAAAACATCTTCTGATGACTTGATGGTGAGGGAACAGCATTCTGCACACACTCAGGTGTTAACTTTTCTTCCTTATTGCTTCATGTGTCTCAGTTCTTGAGTCTCAAAGAAGAAAACCAGTTCTACCCCAGCCAGGTCACCTTGCACAGGGCTTAGCAAATCTGAGGGTTTTTTGTTTGTTTGTTTTTTGCTTGCTTATTATTGTTGTCAAGTGAGCTCAGTGCAGATTACAGCAATAAATACTCAAAAAGAATCAGAAAATTGTGAAACCACAATTTTGTCAGTCAGTTGCCTATCACAGGGCAATCTCTGGGTGATTTACAACCCAGTCGAAAAACTTACAAAAAACTTACAACCAATAAAAATGGGAACAATCAAATCAATACATAAAACACCAGCCTTCACATTACAACAATGGTTTTGCTGCCAATTCCTTTCCTTCTCCTGAGTAGCACATCCTCACCCCCAGCCCGACATTTTGGCACCCAGACTGAAAAATCTAATGCCTGCCCACTTTGTGTTAAGAAGATGAAGATAATGGTACTGTTACAAGCAAGCTAATATCTAACGGGGCTCAGGAGTTCCAATGCATATCCTGGGTTGGTTCCCTTTGAATGCGATCACTGGTGACTTATGGTATTTGGGTACAGGTAGCTGTGTAGGTCTGCCATAGTCAAAACAAAACAAAACAAATCCTTCCAGTAGCACCTTAGAGACCAACTAAGTTTGTTCTTGGTATGAGCTTTCGTGTGCATGCACACTTCTTCAGATACATATTTGGGTAATATGTTAATTAAATTTATACTCCACCCTTCCTCCCAAAGGAGCCCAGGGTGTTCCCCACCCCTGGTGTATATAAACCTTATTAAAAGGTTTATATACACCAGGGGTGGGGGACCTGTCACCCTTCAGATGTTGCTGGACTTCATCTCCCATCATCCCTAACCATTGGCCATGCTGGCTGAGGCTAATGGGAGCTGGAGTCCACCAACATCTGAAGGACCACAGATGCCTCACTCCTGATTTACACATATATACAGGCTGAGCATAAGATGGGGGTCCACAGGATTCACTCCAAAAGATATTGCTCCCCTGGTTGCCTTCCCTGCTAACTGCCCATGGCTCCTAGAGGGCAATGAGCTAATTTGGTTTCATTTTTTCTTCCTTTTCTTTTAATTAAAAGTCCATATTCCACACATACCTTGGGAGTCCCTCGATTATGCAGGGGGGGGGAACCCTACTTTGCCTGGGAGTGGCCCAGTTTGAAGGCCAATGGCTCAGCACAGGGCCTCAAGGTTTGCTGCTTGAGGGAGGACATGGTAAAATAAATACTGCTGCAAAACCTGGAGGTGATGCTTCTACCTGTCATTTTTAACTGATGCACCTAATACCTCCTCCACAGAAGAGATCAAGGAGACAGCTAAGCCGGTAACCAACCACTGGAGCAGGAATGGGCTGGAGTTTGCAATCAGCCCAGAAGTGCCTTGTAAAGCGACCTCTCCCTGCACCCCACAACGATCCCTGAAGATAAGACATCAGTGGCTCACCCCGGCATGCAGTTTCCAGGGAACTGGGTGTATTGGCCAGTGACCTTTTGTGCTCCAGTGACAATTGGCAGTGTTGCCCCTACAAAAGGTGAACAGAGCACAGTGTGGGTGTGCGGGGGGGGGGAGAGGAGACGTGTGTGTGTGTGTGTTGGTGTAGGGCCATGCCTCTCCCTTTGATGCCTTTGTGATAAATCAGGAATGCAGTGGGCCTCATGGCAGACAAAAGGTATGGGCTTTCCCCTGAGTTGTTGGACGCCGCCTTCTTGCTTAATTGGAGGGCCAGCAGGATTGTACGTGCGCGGCCTCCTGCTTTATCAGCATGTTGCTCCTCGGGGCAGGACTGAGGGTGGGAGCACACTGCTTGGAGCTCTTCCTTCCTTCCTTGAAACAGCTACATTCCACAGGTGGGGTGTGGCAACCCACAGAAGTCAGGAAAAAGATGCACCAAGTGAGCATTCCCTTTCATAAAAGCAGCAAGGCTCCCTCGACAGCAGGGATGGGAAACATCTGTGGCCCCGCAGGTGCCGCTGGACCCCAACTCCCATCGCCCCTGACCGTTGGCCATGCTCTCTGGGGCTGATAGGAGTTGGAGCCCAACAACTTCTAGAGCAGGCACGTCCAACAGGTAGATTGTGATCTACCAGTAGATCACTGGACGCCTGTGGTAGATCACTGGTATATCACTGGCTCCCCCCAAAGAAGCTCAACAGCTTTGGCTCCCCTAAAAAAAGCTAAACATTTTTGCCCTGCACCCCTCCAAAAAGGGGCTTTCCTCCTCCCTAAATAAAGCTAAACATTTTCACCCTGCACCCCCCCAAAAGGGGGCTTTCCTCCTCCCTAAGAAAAACTCAACAACTTTAACCTGAACCCCCCAAAAGAGGGTAGATCACTGCCAGTTTTTAAACTCTGCAAGTAGATCGCAGTCTCTTGGGAGTTGGCCACCCCATGTTCTAGTGGGTCACAGATCCCCATCCCTGCTCTAGAGAAAGATACTTGGGACTCACTCTCTCACTGACACCTGACAGCAAAACTGCAAAGGCATTAGTGGTACCTCAGGGGAACCTGCAACTCAGAGACTGTGTGTGGCCCTTAGCTTAATTTCGTGTGGCCCTCAAACTTATTTTCAAGGGGGTGGAGGGAGCCTGCTGCCTGGCGGGAGAGGCCAAAGGCACAGGGGAAAGAAAGGGAGAACCTGGGAGAAGCCAAAACATATGGAAGGATAGCAGGAGGAAGAAGCCCCCTGCGAGCAATCGGATGAGATTTCTTGGAAGAATGATCTGCCCATCCCCCAGCAGCATAGGGAGGCAAGAGGGGAGACAGAAACAAAGTGGGAGAAAGCAAGAAAAAGACCCACTATTAGCTCTGGTTCCACCCAATGCTGTTATATATCACCATTTTGATACACATGAAGTTTAACACAGGGCTGGCCCTACATTATACAGACCCAGCATACACACCCAATATTTAACAGGCTTGGCTTTCCCCAAAGAATCCTGGGAACTGTAGTTTACTCCTTCTCACAGAACTTCAGTTCTCAGCACCCTTAACAAACTACTGTTCCCAGGATTCTTGAGGGAAAGTCATGCACTTTAAATGTATGGCGGCTGCTTCATGCAGTAGATGCTGGTGGGCAAGGAGCAACTATGAGGTGTTGGAGGGCAGAGCTGTGTCTGCCCCATGGCCTGCCCTCTGTCCCTCAAGCTTGCCAGATACCCTCAGGTGTGGCGGAGGATGCTATTCCATCACCAGCATTGAAGGAAGATTTTACTGCTGTCCCAGTCAGATTTTATTCATGGATTGGGAGGGGGCAGGGTTTGGCTTCAGGCCCCTGCAAATATTAGAAACATCCAAAAATGTGCGTCTTGCTAGGAGCTTTGAGAGAAGTAAGCACCTGCCTCATTCTGACTCAGGCCCATGTTCTTTCCAGCCCTGAAGTCTTAGATCTTTTGTCTGAAGATGCCAGAGATTAAACCAAGGATGTAAAAAGGTGTGCTCTGTCCCTGAGCTGTGGGGCACAGTTCTTGAGAAAAGTTAAGCATTGCTCAACAGGTCTCCTTTTCACAAAGGTAGATTCAGCTAAACAGGTAAACTGGTGAAGGTGATGACTGCTCAGCATATACTCTGGAAGGACTAGGGATTTTGTTTACATTTTAATGAGCAACCATCTAATTTGCACTTCACGAAGTGAAACAGGTATCTTTTGAAATTCACACTTCTCCAAATTTTACGATGTAATTCTCAAACCAAATGCTATGTACAAAATGCGTACATAAGAGGGAAACATGCCTAAAAACACAAATATATTCATGAAAATAACATACAAAAAGCATTCTATTGGGGAAAACTGCTTGCAAAAATGTGTCTGTGGGTCAAAGCTGCATATGACTACATGCTTATTAGGAGGAATTTGCACTTAAATGCTGATGAAAAATCATGAGGATTTTTGGAGAACTGAATTTAATAATGGGGGGAAATGAGAAAGACAGAGAACTGGAATGGACAGAATGGCCCATCCTCCGTGACAACTGATCCACTTACCACCACTTCTGAGGGGGGGGGGGGAGCCTTGAGAAGCCAGATCCTCATTGCCAACATCTGATACAATCTGCTAACTTCCCTGCTGTTAACCAATTTTATGGCTATGGCCTTTATTTTATGAAGGTATGGGGTTTCCCAGATTAAAAGACACCAGTTGAGTTATCTATTGTTTGGGGAATCCTCTTAAACACACTGAATCAACTATTCACTACAATGTTATCAGACGAGGATACATTTCCACTAGGGATCAGCCGTAAGTGGACACCCCCCCCCCCATTTCAATATTTGACTAATGAATTTTCTACATTGATTAAAACTCTCAGGCCTCGTTTGCAGGGAAATTATTTCCCCATTGTGGAGCCACATCACTGATTTAGAGTGGGTTTACTGGGAGCTTGGCTGAGGTCAGCACTGAAATGACAAACTTATCTGCATGTTGAGTAAACCTCACAATGGTTTACAAGAACATTAAGAGCTGCAGCAAACGGAAGGTTAATAATCCATCCTGTTTCTACCCTTCTCAGAATGAGGACAGAGTTTGGTGTTTCCCCATCTTCAAGGTTTGTGCTGAACCACTTTCTTCTTTTTGGATATACCTTGCTATCTTCCAGCGGGGTGATCAGAGAGGTGAGATAGCATGTGGAACATTTTCCTCATGAAGCAAGACTTGCAAGGTTGCAACTAGTAGTTTTGAGTAGGCATGATAAAGGTTTGTAAAATTACTAGTCACCTGCACTTAACAAGTTGACTAGTAAAAAAAATGTACCTCTCACAATGTCCTGCCCACTTATGCCTAGCTACCCATTTGGCAGACCTTGGGAGAATCTTCCTTTCCAATTTCTCTTCCAATTGCACAACAAAAATGGCTGGCAAGTGTGGAAGCCAAGAGGCAGGATCAACCATTCATTCTCCTATTGGTCACCCATAGTCATGATAGGCCTAACATTTGGGTCAGCTATTAAGACCGACTAATGGCTGAACTGGTCTTGTCTACACTAGTAGCTTCCCAGGGATAGAGAACTTGTGGCACTGATGTTATCAGACTACAGTTCCCATCATCCTGGACCACATACTGGCTTGGGCTTTTGGGAGTTGGAGTCCAAGGACATCTCGAGAGACTCAGGTTGCCAATGGGTAGTAGTAACCAATGCATAGTAGTAAAGTAGTTCTTTATTGAGGGACTGCAAACCAACATTGCTTCTGGCATCTCCGTTAATACTGATACCATTCAAAAAAGAGACTTGCGCATATGATGCTGCTTAAACAGAGTCAGGCCACTGAGTCATCTGCTCTCCTCCAAGAGCTTAGGGAAGGGTCTTTCTTTATTTTAACTTTACTTAAATAATATTCAAAGCTTTAAATAATTTAAATTCCCTTGGCGCCTTCAATCCCTCCCTTCTGCTGGTTGCACAGAACCTTTTCTTACAATGCCCAAAGAATAACATTTATTTCCCCCCCCCCCTATTTGATAAGGAATCAGCTGGGACACAGGTGGCGCTGTGGGTTAAACCACAGAGCCTAGGGCTTGCCAATCAGAAGGTAGGCAGTTTGAATCCCCGCGATGGGGTGAGCTCCCGTTGCTTGGTCCCTGCTCCTGCCAACCTAGAAGTTTGAGAGCACTTCAAAGTGCAAGTAGATAAATAGGTACCGCTGCAGCGGGAAGGTAAACGGCGTTTCCATGCGCTGCTCTGGTTTGCCAGAAGCGGCTTAGTCATGCTGGCCACATGACCTGGAAGCTGTACGCCGGCTCCCTCGGCCAATAATGCAAGATGAGTGCCGCAACCCCAGAGTCGGTCACGACTGGACCTAATGGTCAGCGGTCCCTTTACCTTTTTAAGGAATTAGCAACTGCGGTCCTTGGGGCAAATCTGGTCCACAGATTCTTTACCTCTCTCCACCCACATCCCAATTACCAAGAGTAGGATGTGGGGGAGGAATTACATTTATATGAATGGCACCTGACAGCAGGCCATTTTAAAGAAGCATACGATTGGAGTCTTTTCTCAAATACAGTTGCCAACTAACCAGGAAAAAAGATGGCCCACCCTGCTCCTGTGCCTTTAAGAACAGCTTGAGCTACAGTAATTGGCAGCTGAAGCTTTTTGCAACATGGAGATACATTCTATTGCCTGCAGGTGAAGCTGTTTGTTAACGCACAGGAGTAGAAGGGACAGTTAAAAATGGCCCATGGCAAAAATAATTCCTATCCAGAGCTTTAGGTGCACCAACAGGTTGACATACATTAAGAACTAGAAGCAAAACACACACAAAACCTAGAGGGCACAGACAATATAATCCTGTGCGATGCTAAGCATATGTAATGGTTCTGGTAGGTAACAAGAGCATTTCAAAGCCAAAAGCATGAAAATAGGTTTGTTACACAAGAAAATACTGAACTGGGTACGAAGCAGAAAATTAAGTCAATTCACTGACTTAACAATTAAGTCAATTCACTGGCTTAACAGGTGTGTCGTCAGTGGCCCATTTAAGATCACTATTTGTGCTTTGTGCAATGCCATAAATTCAGGAGCAATTGTAAGGTCTCTCTCAATCTGTACATTCAGTCCTCATTGGAATCTATAAACAGTGGGCAGCTGAAGTTTCCAGTCAGAGAAACTCCCCATTCAGGTTCTCATAGGCTGACATGCCAGAGTGGAAGAGCCAATGAGAAAGTTCCACAAGGCAAAAAGAGTCTAGGGCGTTTAAAGGGGGGGCGGAAACAGGGTGAAAATGGCAAACTACCATCAAAATGGCACTCAGCTGTCTCCTCTTTCTGGGACAGTGCTTGCCCCAGTGCTTGCCCATGTATCTGGCTATGGGCACCTCCGGATTATCAGCATATTGCAGAAGGGATTCAAGCACATACCGGGAAATTAAATTTGTGCAATTAAAGTGGATTAAAGTGCTCTGCCACCCTAGCATGACAAGTGCACTTTCTTGGGAAAGAGGACTCCCAACATAGTCTCCCAGCAAACGGACCGGAAGAAATGCTTGCCAAAGGCCAGATATAATCTAACCTCCACGTAAGCTTTGTACAAGCAAGTGGGGAAGAATGCACAATAAATATGTCCTCTGGAAGAGCCCCTTGACTGCTGGATGGAATCCCCTCATGCAGAGGCAGCACACCTTTGAACATCACGTGATGGGGACAAATGACGGGTCAGGGAGATGCTCTCCTACTGCGCTCACAGGCTTCCCAGAAGGATTTGGGTAGCTGCCACTGGACCAGAAACAAGCAAACCTGAACCAATCAATCCATAGCTTAAAAAGGAGGTGGAAAGAACCACCCGGAAAGCATTGTGGAAGACCAGTTTGTTATTGGGGGGGGGGGAGAATGACCTTAAGTCCTTTGAACTTTACAGTTCCTTCTTAAGGGTACTATAATAGAAGCAAACAACTGTACACATTATAATAAAAAAATACTGGCATCTCCTAATCATAGGCAGTGCTAAGGGATAGTACTTCTCCATGCACATATCGTTAAACTATGGAACTCCCTCCCACAGGAGGCAGCGAGGGCCACCAACTTAGAGGGCTTTAAAAGATTAGACAAATTCATGGCTACCAGCCACAATGGATCTGCTTTGCCCCCACAGCTGGAGGCAGCAATTCTTCTGAATACCAGTCACTGGAAACCACAGGAGGGGAGCGGGCTCTGGTGCTCAGATCCTGCATGTAGGTTTCCCACTGGCATCTGGTTGGCCAGTGTGAGAGCAGGATGCTGGACTGGAGGGGGCCACTGGCCTGATCCAGCAGGCTCCTCTCATGTCTTTGTTCTTAGCTTTGCCAGCCCAGCATTCTCCAGTTGTTTTGGATTACAACTCCCATCAGCCCCAAGCACGCTGCCCCATCCACCCCCTCCTCTACCTCTACCCTGGTAGCCCTACCATGAGCTAAGGTGGCCTTGGGCTCCTTTTGGAGAAAGGGCAAGACTGAAAATGTAATAAATGGGAATAATGCTTTACATATGGCAGTGTTTGAAGGGCAATCTGATCCAAGACCGGTTTAAAAATAAAGAAACCTGTAAAGATCAAGGGAAAGATCAGATGTGTGGCATTTGCCCATCCAGTTAGCACTGCACCTGGAGAGAAGGCTGAGCAGGCTTATTTATATCCCATCCATCTGGCTGGGTTTCCCCAGCCACTCTGGGCGGATTCCAACAAAAGATTAAAAATACAATTAAACGTCAGACATAAAAAATTTCCCTGAACAGGGCTGCCCTCAGGTGTCTTCTAAACGTCAGATAGTTGTTTATTTCCTTGACATCTGGAGGGAGGGTGTTCCACAGGGCGGGTGCCACTACCGAGAAGGCCCTCTGCCTGGTTCCCTGTAACTTGGCTTCTTGCAGTGAGGGAACTGCCAGAAGGCCCTCGGAGCTGAACCTCAGTGTCCGGGCTGAATGATGGCAGTGGAGACGCTCCTTCAGGTATACTGGGCCGAGGCCGTTTAGGGCTTTAAAGGTCAGCACCAACACTTTGAATTGTGCTCAGAAACTGCCTACATGTCATCTGGCCACAGTCTTCCCCACTATAATTTTACTTAATTATGGTAATTGTTCCTTAAAAAGTTCTACCGGTATCAATCTGTACCCTCTTTGGTCCTCCTTTTTGGAGATGCCCAGGTGAAAGTCCCACCATGGGTGGGCAGAGTGAATGTGGGCTTTAGGGGTCTGCTTACGGTATCCTGCTCACAGGTCCACAAAATCCTGAAGCCCTCTCCTTGGGAAAAGCACTCTGTGTGTGTGTGTGCTCAAAGGAATTAGTTCACATTCTTTTTCTGTATTAACTGAGCTGCAGTATAGAATGCAGGGTTTGTCCTCAAAATTAGGTACTGGGAGATGCATCTGAGAGTGATCCAGTGAATCTGTGAAGGAGATGAGAGTTCAATCAAAATGGGAAATACAGTGGTCCCTCTACTTACAAGCACCTATGGTTACGTATGCGGCAAACCCGAAGTATTTTTCCGGGTTTCACTGCGTGCACATGCGCAGAAGCACTCTACCACACCGCACGCATGCGCAGAACAGGCACCTCCAGTTGCAAAAACTTTGGGATCCGACTGGAGCTCCGGAATGGATTCTGTCCGCAACCAGAGGTACCACTGTAACTGTTTTGAGTTACATAAACTCTATGGAGAGATTTGGAGGAGGCTTGAAGATTCGTGATCATATGTACTGGTGACCTCAGCCTTCACAACTGAATTTGCTGTACAAACAAGAGGAAAAGATCTTGCTTCATCACCAAGCCAGGTCTGCTGATGAAGAATCTACGACAGCCTCCTCCAACCTGGTGCCCTCCAGAGGTTGGGGATGATGGGAGTTATAGACGAAAATATCTGAAGACCACTCAATGAGAAAGCCTTTGGGAGGACACCAAATGCAGGAGGCTGGTCTGGTAGTTTAATGCTAAAGAAACCAACACAGGAGAGCACAGGGTGTTTCTGGGCAGAAACGCCCTTACAAAGTCCAACGTAGCTTTAGGGTTATGAAATCCATGCTGCCTCGTGGGACTCTGATAACGCTGGAGGAAGCAGCCAGACCTATCCCAAAGCAAAGGCTTCGATTGCGAACATGGATATGGTCAAATGTTGCCACAATGTATCACCATAGATCTTTCCAAACAGCAATTCCTTCCTTTAAGGGTCATGGATCAGCGGGAGAGGCTGAGCACCTGTCTTGTGTGCAGAAGGCCCCTGGTTCAAGCCCCAGCATCTCCAGGTGGGGCTGGGGGAGACCTGGGTGTGAAACCCTGGAGAGCTGCTGCCAGTCAGTGCAGATAGTACTAAGCTAGATAGACCAATGGTAATAATAATAATAATAATAATAATAATAATTTATTATTTGTACCCCGCCCTGGTCTAATAAGCTATAAAGGAGCTCTCTGTTTTTTGGTATAGCTTAGTTGAGATTCCTGCATTGCAGGGGGTTGGACTAAATAACCCTCGGGGTCCCTTCCAATTGTTTGACTGTATGATCCTACGTTCCGAAATCCTTCCTTCCTTCCACGCCCACCCTGATGTGGCCCAAAGGAAAGCAGAGCAAGATGTTTGGCACCAGCTTGGCAGAAGGAGCTGCTGGAAAGAGGTGTGCAAGGTGCCTTCCAAGAGCCTTAGGGACTCCATTCTGGATTCCTGAAGGGTTTACTCCTTAGTTGCAGAGTCCTAACCAGGTCTACTCAGAAGCATGTCTTACTGCATTTAATGAGGGTTACTCCCAGGTAAGCAAGGCTAAACCAGGTACTGAATCTGAGGAGACACATTCAGACCACCAAATAAATGCAGCTTCATTAACTACCCTATGAACCCTGAACTTTGGGACCCCCTCCAAACCTTTTGTAGGGCAAATCCCATGTTTTGTAGGGCCCCCCATGCTGAGTAATTGACACTCAGACTGGGGGTCATAGGTATCCCCCAGAAACCCAACATTGTCCCATTCACTCCAAACTTGTGTCAAAGTTTTGTAGGGTTTTGTAGTGAAAACCCTGCACTCTGTAGGTCCCATAGGAGCCACCTTCTGGGGCCGAGGGGGTCCTCAGTTCCCCAATAAAACATTTGAGGGGGCAGGCCCCCCCAAAGTTGATGGGCATTACCATTCAAATGGTGTGTGTGCAGGCAGCGTGTCATGTGATATGCCCCACCTCCAATATTTTATTCAGGTTGGCACCCGTGGTAGATTCCTCCCCCCCCCAAAAAAACCCTGAGTAATTGATACTACGACCCCCGGTTTGATGTATCAATTATTCAGATGGTCCTATATAACGCGGGGTTCGCCCTACGAAAGCTTTGGAGGGTGTCCCAAATTTCGGGGTTCGTAAGTTTTGGAGAGGAAGTAGCGAGGCGGAGGAGTAAGGGACGCTTCTTAACCCCTTGCACAACGAATTCGGCTTGCAGCAAGAAGCCCTTGGATGCGATGGACGAAGCCCTTCGAAGGCGCGGACACACCTCGGTTCCTTCCTGCGAAAACCTGACTCGTCGCTCCTTTTTGGAAGCGAGTCCGGCCGAAAAGCCAAGCGCTGGGGGCGTCGGTTCCCGGCCGCACCTTCCGCGCAGCGCCCGGCGGAGGTGGGGCATGTGGGCGCCGGCCAGGCCCGCCCTCGCGGCCGCCTGCGCTATAAATCGCGACGTAAGGCCAGCGCCGCCGTTCGCCCCTTGCAGCCCGCGCGTGCATTCGGCCTCCTGTTGCCCCGTCCGTCGCACCTCCGGCGCCATGAGTTACTCCAAGTCCAGCGTCTACTCCAGCTCGTATCGGCCCGTCGGGGGCTCGGTGAGATTCGGGCCCGTGGCCAGCGCGGCCAGCGTCTATGCCGGTGCCGGGGGCTCGGGCTCGAGGATCTCCGTCTCCCGGTCGTCCAGCCTCGGCTCCAGCTACGTCGGAGGTGGCGGCGGCGGCGGCTATGGAGGCAGCGGCTTCTCCCTTTCCCTCTCCGGCTCCGGCGTGGTCCAGAACGAGAAGGAGACCATGCAAGACCTGAACGACCGCCTGGCCAGCTACCTGGAGAAGGTGCGCAGCCTGGAGGCCGAGAACCGCAGGCTGGAGATCCAGATCCGAGAGCACTTGGAGAAGAAAGGGCCCAGCACCCGCGACTGGAGCCGCTACTTCGAGCTCATCGAGGACCTGAAGAATCAGGTGAGGAGGCGCCTCGGCTCCCTCGGGGCGCCCGGCGCAAGGAGGGGGTGCGCTGAGAGCAGCCTGCCTCCAGGTGGATTCAGAGGAACGGTACCGGAGAGACACGGGGGCTCCGAGCAGACATGCAGGCAGAACCCCTCGCCGCCCTTAATCCCCGCAAAGGCCACAGCCCTTGAGCCAAGTTTACAGCGGGGTTTGCAAAACTAAAAGATGCAAGCTTAGTAGCTCAGTAGAAAACAACAACGAAGGAGTAGTTAAAAGTAGCCGGAACTGTTCCCGGGGGTGGGGGTGGAAGGCACTTTGCACATGCCCGGATGCACTTTCTTCTCCGTCCATAACATAACTTTATATGTTCCAGAGCTGAGCTCCAACCTTGAAAAGAATGTAGGGTTTAAACCCAGTCGGTGTCAGGTTCAGAGAATGTCAAGGAGACGGTAGTCAGTGCCTCGCCAGGAGTGACTTGGTTTGATCCCCATTAGAATTTGCACTTTGCACATGTATCTTCCCTGCATGTACAATAATGGATCTTTGCTCCATGGAATATAGCAAACCCTGCCTCTTTGATGTGGCCAGAGACCATTAGCTTTCTGCTTGAGCTCCCTCCCACTAGCTTACTGTGTTTTCTCTAGACAGCCACTAAGAGGCCGCCTAGTGTTAACCACAAACTGGGTTGCCAGCTTTTCAAACCATCCCTGAAACTCAGCTTTTAACAGTGGTTTGATATACCAAGAGAGAGCAAACCATAGAGAGAAACTATCAGTATATCCCCTGCTAATTTGTGCATATCAAGCCACTGTTAAAGGCATAGTTACAGAAACTATTTGAAAAGTTGGCAACCCAAACTGCAAAAAAACCCACATTGGCACAGATTGATGGTGGAGAAGAGAGAATGCCTGGAACTTAGCCGATAGTTTTGCTCTGGGTTCAGCAAGTCTGAAATGATAATTTGCTTCCGTTCATGAGGTCAGCAGTGCTATTCAGGATTTCATAAGCATCCACCAAAGTATTTTCTGCTAATTAAGCTGGTAGCTTCCCTTGAAACCTCTCTTTATCCCAAGCCCCACCTTCTTGTTCATATACCAGGTATGCTAGATGCAAAAACAGTTAACCATTTTGGGTTTTTTCTATAAAAAAAATTGAGGATATTATTGTATGGAATGTATAGGAAAGCTATTGTATGTATCAATCTTGGTATGAACCGGAGCTCAGCAGCCCTTGAAACCAGGTTGTCATAATAGCAGAAAGGGTGCTTTGGGGCATGTGAGGATAGGCCTTCTCACCCCCAGGTATGCTCAGTCAATACATGTAGGTCTTTGAATAGGATTTAAGATCCCAAGAACTTAAGTGTGTGGTACCATGGAAGTGTGAGTTCCAGTGATTTTAATTTTCGAAATTAATCCTTGGATAGGAGAACACACCTCTACATCAGGAAAGCACTCAATTCCCAGGGGTATCCTGTTACGGGTCTAAATTTGCTGCTCTTGTATTCAGTTTAACGGCTTCCTGACAGTTCAACAGGTGAAGTGTTTCCAATAATGTAGCTTCACGTTTTGAATTTCTGCACAGGACCCATGTGGAATGAGGAGGTCGGGGGGGGGGGGTAGCAGACAACCCATACAAAGAGGCAGAAAACCACTCCACTTGCTCCCGTCATAAATCTAGCTCTTCTTCCTTCCTAAGAGTTTCATGACCAGGAGTGATTCCTGGTTCAGTAGCTGCATGTGCACACACAAGTCAATCATGAACCAGACCATGGGCTAATCATTGGCAGGTTAGCAATTGCAGGCAACTGCAGCGAGTGTGTGCAGGATTCCCTCTCTCCCCCTAATTCATTCCCGTAAACCCCATTGTCTTTCTGTCTGTGGGGCTAGAGTTATCCACTTCTTTCCCCCTGCCTAAACTCCCTTGCACTGAGATCAGTTGTGCACTACATAGAAAGCAACCGAAGCTTTTCTTCTAACATGGATAAGCAAGAACAGAGGGGCAGGGAAAGTCTGCAGAAATCCAGGCGGTTGTGCATCTGTAAAGGCGCAAAATCCCTATTAAGGAGGGAGGAAAGAAGCAGGTAACCAATAGTAAGAGTCCGTCTGGCTTACTCAGTAGGGAGGAAAAGGCACTCTAGCCTCCCCTCCCCCTACAAGTCAAACGACTTATATTTAGTCATAGGTCATAACAAGGAAACACTATGCTGCCAGAGAAGATGGCTCAATAAAGAATACCAGGGGAGGGGAACTTGTGACCCTCCAGCTGTTGCCAGAATACAGATCCCATCACCCCTTGCCATTGGCCTGGCTGGCTGGTTGGGAGTCCAGCAACAGCATCCGGAGGAGACAGTGCTGTACAAAGTGAACAAGTAATAAATATCTCATGTTTTACTGCCACTGTGAGAAAAGGCATCGAATCATAGAATGGTAGAGTTGGAAGGGACCATGAGGGTCATCTAGTCCAACCCCCTGCTTTTTGCCCAACCTGGGGCTGGAACCCACGACCCTGAAATTAAGAGTCTCATGCTTGACTGACTAAGCTATCAAGGTCAATACACATTTTTCAAACAGGAAACAGGTTTAGGGTCTAAGGCAGGGCTCTAGTTAAAACTGCCCTGGCTCTAGTTAAAACTGAGAGTTGAGGCTCCACTCCAAAACTGAGGACTTGGATGTGACATGGACAAGAAGCCACCTGAGTCGGTTTCTGTGCCTTTTACAGGGGTGGCCAAATGCAATAGAGAACAGAGCTCCTGTGCCTTTTAAAACACCAGTTAGAAGAAGGAATGTAAGATTGCCTATGCCCCATATAGTTAAAGCATGTTGTTTCCCCCAGAGAATCCTTCACAGAGCTATGATTCCCAGCCCCCTTAAACTACAGTTCCCAGGATTTTTGGGGGGGGGTTAAATGCATGGTGTATACACAGCCTTAGTAGGTGTAGTTTGTCATGCAAGCAATATACCATCTGAAATTCCCATTTTAAACTACAGCTTGGGAGCAGTTTACTTGCCCACCTGCCCCATATGCCTGCCTTGCCTCTTCAATGTGCAAAGCATGCCCTCCTGCAAGTACCACATAGGATATACGTTCCACGTCTGTGGGGAGTGGCACTTGTTTGTGCTGTGTTGTCTACCACTTGGGGATTCTTTGAATAAGCAGTTTATACTGAAATGTACAGATCTTGTTCTGGTCCCCACCCCCCATGAACATGCAAAATCCACATGCAAAGCTTCATCCTAACATGCACACATAGCAGTGGGTGAAAAGGCTTCTGAACCTTTCAGTTTCCATCATGCCCTGTGGCTTCTGGGAAAGTGGAACCTTGTGAGGCGGGAAACCAACACCCAGAGGCTATAGCAGTTGGGTTCAAAGGACAATTGTGTGCCGGGAAGAATGACTGAGGGTAGATTAATTATAAAAAAATATGTTTGTTCTCGTGAGTCATGTATAGTCAATCAGCAAACAAAGTGTGCACACAAAAGGATAATTGTGGAAACGACTTTAGCACCTGGTGAGAACAGGTGAATGGGACAAAAGGGTTAGAGGCCACAGGTGCAGATGAAAGAGGTGCAGGGAAGGTCTCCTGGGAAAGCTCAAGGGGGAGGGAATAGGGATGCATTTCCAGAAGCAATGCCCCTTCCCCAAAACACAAGGAGAGAGAAAGTTTCCTTAAAAAAACAAAATCAAAACCAGGCTTCTATGCCAGGCATGGGCAGCATTTGCATTTGTGAGGGCCACCATGGGACACTTACAGGATGGTGGTGAAACCAGAGCACATTAAGTCCCTCATAGTTTACACCTCAAGGTATGGTTGCCTGGAGCACACCCAATGCCCCAGAGAGCTTATCCTCACAGCCTTCCCTGTTACCTGTTCCTGCTAAGAACAAAGGGCTTCTTTAAACAAGCGGGATTTCCTACAGAGAAGAAGCGGGGCCATTTTCACATGGGAGGTTGAGAGGGGAAGGCCAAGATTCACTGAATTTAAAGAATCAGTCACAGAACTGCAGTGAAGTAGAATCTATGCTTTGGGGATCCATCAACATCCGAGATGCTAGTTACAGGTAGGATAGGATGCATAATGTTGGTAAGGCAAGGAAATCATTTTGTCCTTGTACTTCTACTTGCGAAGGAAAGAAGGTGGTTGTCTCACCCACTTTCTTAAATTGAGAGGTGCCCCTTTAAGAATTTATCGGCCTCTTGTTGCCTTGGGAACTGGGAAGGTGAATTGCACCTGTGTTGGCTTAAGCAAACAATGGGATCTGTGTAGGCTGGCAGGAAATCAGTAGATTCAGGTTGCATTAGCCTTCACTAGACTAGAAACAAAGAGGAAGTTGGCAGTCCTTGGCATAAAGCTGGGAAAATAATTTTTGAGTGACACCAACTTACTCCAAGATCAGTTGGCTTAAGGATGAGGGTTGCCAACTTTTATTTCAGCCCCTGCTCCTCTCCCTTTGAACAGCATCCCAGTTTGCAGATGTTAGCAGGTGATGTTTGCCTTGGTGATGAAACTTGAAAGTTTATTCAGCTCAAGCTGCTGTTAGAGGAGCAATGACTGGTTATGCCCTTTTCTCTGGACAGTTGACAACTCTTCTAAAGGCTGGTATATGTCTTTGACACACTACATGAATTACTAAGTTTTGTGCTTCCTTCCTGTCCTCAGATCTTTGACCAGACAGTGGATAACGCTCGCATTGTCCTGCAGATTGACAATGCCAGGTTGGCTGCTGATGACTTCCGTGTAAAGTGAGTGGATTTTCTTCTTCTTGGGCCTGTTTGGTCCTGGGATCCATCCAGAGGCCCATCTCTGTAGAGCATGAGACTCAGGGCTATGGGTTCAAGTCCCACATTGGGCAAAATATTGCTGCACTGCAGGGAGTTGGACTAGCTGACCCCCATGTTCCCTTCCAACTCTATGATTCTATGATTTTATCGTTTTGGGACCTTAGAGCAGTCTTTCCCAACATCTTTCCCCTTTCTATGCATTCCCTCTTAACAGTCCATAGCTGCCAAAAAACAGAGCGGAGGGCATTTAAGAGGGTAATGCCTAAATCCATATAGTCGTTGGATGACACTGGGGTTTTAATGGCTAGCCATGCATCTGTCCAGACAAAGGAAGGCATAAACTCATTCACTGAGGATCCTAGAGGTGGCCGGTCCCCTGGGCTGAGAAGACTTTGGGCAATCCTGCAAAGTCAGGGTTTAAAGGAACCAGGCACTGAGGCTCAGAAGTCTCAAGAACTCTCATTATGTATGTCTAGGAAATGGATGGGGAGCCTGTGGCCCTCTGGATGTTGTTGGACTCCCACCTCCCACCCCACCAGCCCCCAAAAGCATGGCCAATGTTCTTGATGGGAGCTGTAATCCAGCAATATCTGGAAGGCCCCACTCCTTACCCACAGGATGGAAGGCAGGGCTCCAAGTATTCCAGAGTGCTTTTTAAAAAAAAATCTGTACATTTTGTGCCAAGAAAAGATTAATCCCCCAACCTGCATAGATTATGCACATTCAACAAATTTGCACAATTTCTCTGAATTCTGCAAAATTTGTTCACTATTTTATTTAGCATTTTGCATGCATGAATTTATTCTGGTTTTGCTAATCCCAGAAGAGGGACAAGGGGCAGTATAAAGCACCAAAGATCCACCCTTAACCAATGGAGATCTTACCCAGCAACCTCTTTGGCCCCTCAACTGTCAGCAGGCATTACATGTTTTCAAGCATATCTTTAGAGTAAATAAGGGCTAGAAACTTCAAAATAAAAATCAAGAAGCCGAATTCTTTATTCACCTGCACTTTTTGTGCATTTACCTAGGATCATTCACAGCATGTGCACACACCCACTTTCTTACACTCTGAATTAATCCCCCCATCACCAATGTACACATCTCAGTTTGCCAACTGATTATTGTGAAGACCTCATTCCTTCTTCCCTGTCACCCAGGTTTGAGGCTGAGCTGGCCATTCGTCAGTCAGTGGACAGTGACATTAATGGCCTCCGCAAAGTCATTGATGATACCAATATGAGCCGCCTTCAGCTGGAAGGTGACATTGAGGCCCTCAAAGAAGAACTGATCTTCCTGAAGAAGAACCACCAAGATGTAAGTCTCTACTGTGGTCACTGGGCTGAGACAAGATGGAGGCAGCAGGAGCAATAATTTGATGGGAGATACTGACCCATCAATGAATGGAATCAGTGGCTTTGCACATTTGGGACACACAGCGCCTTCAGAGTCTGTGCTTATTTTATGCCTCCTCTTCCCTTGCTAGGAAGTCAGTGCGCTACAGTCCCAGATCGCCAACTCAGGACTGACAGTAGAAGTAGATGCTCCCAAATCACAGGATCTGGGCAAGATAATGACTGAAATCCGGGCACAGTATGACACCTTGGCTCAGAAGAACCTTGAGGACTTGGACAAGTACTGGAGCCAGCAGGTGAGCAGAATACCTTTTGCAGCTTGCTCCTGACATGCCCCCATAGCATTTCAGGGTTTTTACAAGAAGAGAGAGGTACTGTCCCCAGAACTATAACCCTGACTATAACCCTCATGAAGAATAATGATACGTCTTCCCACCTTTCCATTAGATCACTGAGAGCACCGTCATGATCACCCAGAACAGCAAGGAGATTGAGACCGGCCGTGCTACTGTCACTGAGTTGCGCCGCAACGTCCAAACACTGGAGATTGAGCTGGAGTCTCTGCGCAACCTGGTACGATCTTCACCTATTTATTCCAAATATTGCAGGGGTAGGGAGCCTCAGCCCAGGGAGCTATGTGGCCTTTTGGACCTCTCTGACTGGCTCTTGGGAATCTGCCCAGGGCCCCAGACCAAACCCCCTCACCTTGCCCTCCTCTAGTGATATTTACCAGGCTGGAATGTGTGATAATAGCTGTTCCTTGTCTGGATGGCGGTGGGTGTGGGTGTCTGGCAGGGCCGGTGCGTCCATTTAGGCCAACTAGGCAACTGCCTAGGGCGCCAAAATGGAGGGTGCGCTGGCCAGCCTGCCCGCCGCCCGGTGCTGCCCCAACCAGCGGCGGAGCAAGCAGGTTGGGGCGAAAACCACAGTGACAAGGCCAGCCTGCCCCCCGCCGCCGCCCCAACCAGCGGCAGAGGAAGCAAACTGCGGCGGCGAGGGGCGCCTGGCAAGGCAGGGGGCAGGGCATCGCTCCGCTACATGCGTCATACGTAATGACGTCACGTGGCACCCGCCCCCTCGCCTAGGGCGCCAGAATTGCCTGCACCCGTCCTGGTGTCTGGCCACACCCCCTTTTTGCCAAACCCTCAGATGTGACCACCTTGGAAGGTTGCCCAGAAAGGAATGTGGCCTTTGGGCTGAAAGGGGGCCCCGTTCCTGAGCTGGTACATAGTAATGAAGCGCTTGCTTGTTTGTGGTGCCTTGTTAGTGTTTTAAGTTCTATATTGAGAGAGATGCACTCTGCATGGAATTATTTCATAAAGCAAAGGCTGAAATGTTCCTGAAATGGAGGCAATATATGGAGTGTATGGGATGGAAATGCCACCTAAGAACAATAGAAGTGTTGTTGGCTTAGCAAGCAATGACCCTGATCCCCAATCCTGCCCCCTTTTTCATTCTCTCAACAGAAAGCCAACCTGGAAGGAAACCTCCTTGAAGTGGAGACCCGCTACGGCATGCAGATGGAGCACCTCAATGGGCTATTGATGCGGACCGAGGCTGAACTGGCACAGGTGCGGAGCGATGTCCAGCGCCAGGCAGATGACTATCAGGCTCTGCTGAACATCAAAGACAAGCTGGAGGCTGAGATCACTACCTACAGAACCCTGCTGGAGGGCGGAGATGAGTTCAAGTGAGTGATTCTTGCATCTTTCTGGGGAAAAAACAGAGGACTGGTCATCTGGGCTCTCCCACGCTAGACACAGATGGTCTATAGATCACCATAGCTCTGGTGTATGTGGCCCTTTCCCTGCTCTTTCTCTGTAAGCTCTGGAACATCATTTCCCAATCTTGGAGGGGAAACTGCTTCTAGTCACAATGGCTATATGCTACCTGCGGGATCAGAAACACACACCCCTCGATGCCTCCAGCTGCCAGGCATGGGGAGCAATGGCAGGAGAGGGCTATTGTACTCTGTCTTGGTTTTGGGCTTCCTGTAGGCACCTGGTTGGCCACTGAGGATGAGAGAGGATGCTGGACTTGATAAGCCTTGGGTCTGCTTCAGCAGGGTTCTTAATGTTCTTTTAAAGTGTGTGTCTTAACTGAATTAGGATAGAAGGTGTGATGCTCACTAATGCCAGAGAAGATTTACTTTTACAGTACTTAAGAGCAGACCTGTTAAGTGGAAGCCACAGGCCAGTCTTAGCAGTTTGAGATAAACTTTGTGCACAGTTCTATTCTTAAGTTGTAGGGCATCCTTTCATGATGGACAAATTCTAGACTCCCAAGTACACTTGCCAAAATGGATTGTCACTGGTCTTGGCCTTGCAACCTCTAGGCCCATGAGGCTTCAGGTTGGGCCACTTAAACCACCTGAATTTGGCTTAAGATGACTGGATTTCCCCAGGAGGTAACAAGGAACTGGCAGAAGTGTCTCATGTTCATTGCCGGTGTCTTCTGTCTGTCTCTCTTCAGCCTGAAAGATGCATTACTGGAAAGCACCATGCAAACTACTCAGAAGATCCATACCACCAAGATCATCGATGGCAAAGTGGTGTCAGAGACGAGCGAAAGCAAAGTGATGAAGCGTTGATCCCACCTGTTGTGTGGCAAGGATTGCCACCCGGTGCAGCTAACATTGTGCACCTTTTGTTCCAGAGCTGGAGGGTTCCGGGGAGGGAGTGGGGTGGGTCTTAATGGAATTCAATAAAGAAACATTGTTAAAATAAGTGGTGTGGTTTGTGTGCCTATTCATCTATTTTGCAGAGCCCCCTCCCTCCCTCGTTCCTGACCCTGGGAATCCTCCTGCAAGTGGTTTGCGTATTCAGTGGCTTTGCACATTGTGGTTTGTGTGCCTTGGAATAGGACACCCCTGTGCCTTGCAGTGGATACTGAGACATGTTCTAAGATGCTCACTCTGTTGCCTGTTGGGCTTTTTGCCGCTTGTGAGTCAGAAAATGCATCTTAGAAATCCATTCCAACACACATGGATTTTCTAGAGTAAGGCGAAATCTGGTTTAAATGCTTAAAGAATGACCATGACAATGCATGGATGCACACCATAAGTTTTTGCAGCCCATAAAAGCTTATGCTGTAATAAGCAATCTATGGCAGCTGCATTAGGTGACCCTTGGTTGCCAGCACGCCCAGGAAGGCAGCGTCAGGCCCTCTGATGAATGGAATATCAGTTTACTTACTGGGAGCAAAACACTCCTTTACAAATATTTGTTTGCAGGGAGGGGGCCATTTCCAGGAAAGGGATCCAGCCATAAAAGATTGTGCAACTTGCTTGCCAAGCTCCTACCATGAATTACCTTTGAGGCTGGCTATGCATACTGCCCCACCCAAGGAAGCCGAGGAATTACCCACCCCTGTTCATTACTTAGGGGATTGCTATAGCAAGAGAGATGGGGTTCGAAGTCCTGGGTCTTTTGTGCTGAACCTTGGCTCTCGTGTCTTTCATCCCTTTAAAAAAAACCACTATATAGTACTGCAAAGTGAAGTGGTGTTGAGACCCTAGACAATCGCCATTGTTTTATGTTTTATGCAACTGTTTCATGTCACAGGCCTGTGTCCCAAGTGTTTTAAGTACTGTTAGGAATTTGTGGGGTGGGGGGAAGTCCTGGGTGCCAGAGACAGCTTAGCAGTGTAAAAATGCAGACTGAATCTGCTCCCTGGCCAGGAACTGCTTGGGGAGAAGAATCACCATGTAGTACAAAGGAAGGCAATGGCCCATTGGCACAAAGAGTACCTGCTCCCATGAGGGGATGGTGAGCAGAGACAAAAGCCAGGTTTAGGCTTTCCATGTTCCATAATGGAAGCTGGGAGGGGGAGGTTGCCCAGGTTACAGGGGGTGTGATGTCACACAGGGAAAAGGTGTCCTTTAAAAACTGGAGGAAAGTGAGGAAGAACTCCATGCAGAGCTGCTTGGGAGAGGCTGCATGCAGAGACTGGGGAGCATGGCTGGCTTCTGCTCTGGACCCAAGCTTGCTGAAGTTCTAGGAGAAGCAACAAGAGACACTCTTGGGGTGTAATGTTCTGCACTTCCACCATCAAAAATCAGATGTAAATCAACCATATTTCTTTAAAAAAAAATTCCTTCCAGTAGCACCTTAGAGACCAACTAAGTTTGTTTTTGGTATGAGCTTTCATGTGCATGCACACTTCTTCAGATACACATATTTCTTAAAGACACTGCAGACTCTGCCATGCCTCATTCCAAAGGAATACAACCCCAGCTGGTAGTACCCTTATCTCTTTATTCTATGTATTATGACATTATATCCCACCTTTCCTCCAAGGAGTTCAAGGTGGCATACATGGATTCTCCCTCCCCCCCCCATTTTATCCTCACAACAACCCTGTGAGGTAGGTTAGGGCTGAGAGATGGTGACTGGCCCAAGGTCAGTCAGTGAGCTTCATGGCTGAGTGGAGTTTTGAACCCTGGTCTCCCAGATAATCCTTCAACACTCAAACCACTTACCAACACTGGCTCCTGGGTGTGTCATCTTCAGTCTTGGAAGAAATGGTACTTCACAAGTTCTCAGCTATTGGATTATTACAGAAATCTACAATCTATAGGCGATCAATGCCCCAAGGCTTAGGGCTGAATCATTCGCTAGGAATGGACAATATTGCTGTTAGTCAGCCCCTCTAACATTACCCTTGAATTCCTCACCATCAAGGGCAACAGCTTTTCCTGCATGAGTTGACTGTACGGAATGTTTTGAAACAAGGTGGACTTTGAATTTTATTGTCAGGAATGGAGGGACTTTCTAGAGAAATGTGTATGTTGGCAGAGTGTCCGATTACTGTACTGCGAAATGTGCAAGGCTCAGGCAGACTCTTGCCAAATAGGGAATTGGGTGTCCCAAGCTTCCAAGGTAGAGGGAGGAGCTTGAAGCCAGTTGGACAGAACAGAGATCATCCTACAGCTGTGTGTGTGTGACAACAAAAGAAAATCACCTGGGAGATAGCCTTGAGTAGAGAAGATCAGTAACTCAGATTACCATGGAAAATGCATATACAAGCAAAAGCCCCTTGTTGCTGCCTTATCTTTAAATACAAGCCTGGGGCTGTTTGCAACCCAGACATAGATAAGAGGAAGTCTGTGTGGAGAAATGGATTAACCCCCACCCCTTGGATGTCTTTGGGTAACATCGACTTAGTTCATCTCACTACAAAAAACAGCCCAACCCAGAGATCTGAACCCGCAGCAGTGGAGCACATTGTGCAACTGTGCTTGCTTGGAGACCCAACAGATGGTTAGCACTATCAGTGTGGCTCCACAAGTCACCTATTTTGTGACATATTCTCCCTCTGTCCTCCAAGAGGCGACTGATGTTTACAGCATGTTCAGTCCTGATTCAGTGATAAAAAGCTCAAAACAACCTCATATACCCGGTAGTTTTGGCAAGTTAGGGAAACAAAGTGAACTTCGTTCAGGAAAGCTTATGCCAGGGCTGGGGAGCCTGTGGCCCTCCAGATACTGTTGGACTCTCATCAGCCCAACCAGCATGGCCACTGGTTAGGGATGGTGGGAGTTGGACTCTGGCAACTGCTAGAGGGCCACAGCTTCCCCACAACTGGCCATCACCATAATAAATGTATTTGTCTTTGTGGTTCCATAGCACTCTTGTAATTAATACACTTTCCAAAGGATGCCCGTGTGCCCTTGGGCTGGCCGAGAGGGAAGGGGAGAGCGCTGCTGCCACCCCCACCCCCGTCGTCCTTTCCGTTGGGTTCGGGAGAACAAGGAAGCCGCAGAGGCAGCTTTCTTGGCAGCAGCCCAGCACCGCCCTGCCAGAGCTTCACTCCCGGGTCAAGCCTGACCTGGGGTGGGACCGTGGGAGAGGAGAAGTGGCGGCAGCTTCGCCCTACCAATCAGCCCAATGGGATTGAACGGAAGGGCGTTTGCCTGCCCTGCTACGTCCTGCTCATGTCGCCTTCTGTGCCTGCCCACCTGCGGCGCCAGGGAGACACACTCCACTGCTGTTGCCAGCACTGCTGAGAATGCTGGAGAGAGCGTGCTTGTTTGTTTTTTAAGGGAAACCTGGGGCAGGTGTCATCTGTAGGCTCTGCTATAGTGCTGGTGCCCTAACTGCACTATAGCACCACATGAGCAGCTTGCAAATGAACACTGGTATGCCTCTGTATATGAAGGACATTTATATTGCTATAGGATCTGGGTGCCAGAGAACCCATAATTCTTGGACTTAGTAAATTAGAATTAATCACGATTTGACTAAACTGGGCCAAACATGGAAACCCCTGAATTTAGTTTATGCTGACAAGCCAGGCCAGCTTGGCAGAGCTAGCTGGATGGGGGTCATGGAAGAACAAAGGTGACCCACCACTAACCCTTTAAGTAGGCCATTGGCAGAGACATTTTGGGCTCACAGAAAATGGGGAGAGCCCCACCCTGAGGTGGGAGATTGTGGAGACAAAAGGCCAGAATTTCAGGAGGGACAGAATTGAAGTGGCTGATGTGGTAAGCAAGCAGGAAAAAAGTGTCACTTTTGCAAGCTGGGGGGGGGGGCTACAGGAGGAGGCAGGCAGTCCGTTTTATGCTGCAGAGAGGATCAGGCATATTTGGGTTCCTAAAGATGCTTGACATTTGCAGAAACTACAGAGTGTGGATGTAGACGGGAGTTCTTAATAATGAGAGAGAGAACTGCAAATGTAATCCAACAGGGCAAAACTGGCAAAGACAACTCAGATAGGAGCAGCAACGTGCTGCTGCCCTCTCGTGTCAGATTAAGATCAAGCACTGCAGTGGCCATTTCAGACCCAGGTGAGCACACAAACTTCTCTGTAGTCACTTTCTCCAGTTAGGAAAAGAGACCTGCCTGTGTCTCCTCTTAGTGCTAAAAGTAGGCCTACTGCTACTGTAGATTCAGCAGCGCTAGCACTATATTCTGCCCTCGACAATTGCCTAGGGTGGGGAGAAGGAAGCTTTGGTGCAGGAGCAGAGCTGACCCACCCATAGGGCAAAGTGAGGCAACTGCCTCAGACAGCAGGATCTGCAGGGGCAGAAGATCCCAATGTAGATTTTCCCTGGTGCCATTTTGGGGTCCACCTGAGGTGTCAAAATGTCTTGAGCCAGCCCTGTGCAGGAGGATCTCTTTGCCATCGTGCCTTCTCCGTCATAACAGCTATTGTGTACTCTTGTGTTGCAACGTTCTGGAAGAGAGAATGCAATCCTCTCCTTTGCTTCAGCTTTGTGACTGTCACCCCTTGATGCATGGCATTGTGGACAGTTCCGGAGTGACCTAGTAGGAAATGCCCAAGCTGTGGAACAGCACAGGATTAATCTGAAGTGCATTTCCAAGCAGCTGCAAGACCCACTGCAGGTACCGGTATTCATACCGTACTTCTAAACTTCAGTGGGTAGACAGAGCATGACCAAATCTAACACTGTTTGTTTGACCCATACATCTTCCTGACCCGTAAAGAACCATTTCACAATAGTCTGGAGACAGAAGCACCAAGAGTTCCTATTGTTTTACACAGCTTCAATGTCAAAGTGACAGGATGACCTCAGATTGCAAAGCTATAAGCAGCCTCTGGGTGCAGCAGCCGGATCATGAAGTATGTGCTCTATTTATTTATTATTTTCCAGCACAGCGCCCCACCCCCCATCTCATAAAAACACAAACAATCTAAAAGCAGCGGCACAGATATGTAAAAGCACAGTCCGCTTTAAATAAATAAAACAAATTAGAAATGCTGCCCACTCAGGAATAAAAGCTGTATCCAATGCTACTCCTACTCAAAGTAGGACCTATTGAAAATCCAGAAAACAAACAAAGTGAGTTTCCCTGGGAATATAATTCAACAACAGTATTAAATATAAATATAATATCTAAATAAGACAATACACAATGGAGGCCAAACATAAGCAGGATATTTTTCAATGCTACTGTTTCCTAATTTGTTAGATAAATAATATACTCACAATAAAATTAAAGACATGCATAATATTTTCTGTATTACCTTCCAGGTATTCAACACATTATTATATACATGGTTTTCAAATGCAATGCTAGACAGAGCTATAGAGTTCACAGCTTTATTTGGGTCCGGAAAACTGCCTTCAACAGGTTGGGTTTGTGTCTCTAATTTGTATTACACTGCTTATTCCTCAAGTATTTCAGAGTTGTAAGATGATGGACCCCTGCCTTCTTTTCCTTTTCCTGTTTGTACACATAATGAATTTGTGCCACGTGACCAAGGTGTTGTTTCTACATTGTCCTTTTATTAATTTATTTATTGCATCTATTCTCACGAAAATCCCAAAGTGGTTTAACAGAAACATATATAAAAATCCATTTCAAATCCAATACAGTGACAGACTGGGATAAAACTCTCCACTTAAAAGGCTCGTTGAAAAAGGGGCACTGAGAAGGGAGGTCTTTGATAGGCACTGAGAAGACAATTGAGACAGCACCTGTCTTCAAATAATAGGTACCACCACACAAACAGCCCAGTTTCTACATTGGTATCTTCAGTAAACTGTCTCCTCCAGAGTGTAGTGATCTGTAGAGTATATAAGAAGTGAGAGGATCCTTTCTCTGTGATCTTTTAGGTTAGCTCCTTTTAAACCTAGTTATAGTAATTGTTTAGTTATAGGAATTTTGGTATGAACCCTATTAGCTCTTTACTTTTAAGTTCTTAGTTTTGTTTTTTGTATTAATTTGGCATCGTATTTTTCTACTTCTTGAAAATTGCTTCCCAAAATAAAATTACTGTTGGATATGTCCATCCTATAAACCACTGAGCCTTTGGGGCTTGCCGATTGGAAGGTTAGCGCTTCAAATCCGTGTGACGGGGTGAGCTCCCGTTGCTCTGTCTCAGCTCCTGCCAACCTAGCAGTTCGAAAGCGTGCCAGTGCAAGTAGATAAATAGGTACTGCTACAAAGGGAAGGTAAACAGCGTTTCCGTGCACTCATCATGGTGTCCCGTTGCACCAAAAGCGGTTTAGTCATGCTGGCCACATGACCCCATAGTCGCCTTAATTGTTCAGGGGATTACCTTGGAAAATACTGCTTTGCTGGACTTAGAGGGCTATGATAATAGATTCAGCTGGCATACCTACTTATGGTACAACAAAGTAAAAGTACATAGAGGTTTTTTAAACCATGTGATTAGAAGATCAATCTATGAGGTATGGAACAGAAATAAGAGTTTACTTGAAAGGAAAACACCATGGTGGGTTTCGCCGACTGAGGCTTTGTCAGTCAAAAGGTTAAACATGCAAGGGAGGTGGGCCACGTATGGAGAGCTTATGATGGAAACTGATCAAGGTTTTAAGTTTAAACCTTATGAAAAAACTAAAGACTGTTTTGAAGGATGGTTGCAATACTATCAAGCAAATGATTTATTTAATGTGGATAAGAGGAATGCAGGTTTTGACAGTAAAAAATAATAATCCAAATTTCAATGTGAATTGTTAGGAAGCAGAGTTAAAACGTTGTCCAAAATGTATAATTTATTACTAGATTGGTTTACTAAAGATGAAGAGGTGAAGGAGGCTATGATAAAATGGGCAATAGACTTTGGGTACAACATTGAGTATGATGCATGGACAAGACTGTGGAATGAGAACCTAAAATTCACAGAGTGCACAGCCTTGAAAGAAAACATTTTAAAAATGGTATACAGGTGGTACCTAACTCCAGTAAAACTGGCTAAAATGTATAGAATGAAGGACAAGGCATGCTGGAAATGTAAGGAAGTAGACGGTGATCTCTACCATATGTGGTGGACCTGCAATAAAGTGAAGGTGTTTTGGGACTTGATTTATAATGAAATAAAAAGGATGTTTAGATATACAATTCCCAAAAAACCTGAAGCTTTTTTGTTAGGCCTGATTGGTAACGAAATTGTAAAGGCAGATCACAGACTTTTCATGTATGCCACAGTGGCAGCAAGAACTCTGTTGGCCCAAAAATGGAAATCACAAGATCTGCCCACCATTGTGGAGTGGCAGGCGAAGATGCTGGAATACGTGGAGATGGCCAAGCTGACCAGGACGATTCGAAATTCCATAGAGACTGGAGTAAATTTTTGGCTTATTTAAATGACAATTGTAAAAATTTAAAGACTCTAGCAGGATTGAAATAAATCCTACAACAAGGACTTTAGCTAAAGAATAAAGTGCGTGAAGAAACTGAAATAAAATACCTGCTGAAGGGTGGGAAGGAAGTCAAGACTCGGCAGAGTTATAGGATGTATAGTTGACTTTATTTGTTTGAAATATGTTAAAAGATGAAAATAATAAAAATTTATACAAAGTAATTGTTCAGGGGTCCTTTACCTTTACTTTACTATGCACCTTTATCGGAGCAGCTTCTCCAGAAGAAAGGAGGTTGAGTTCCATTTATATAGGGTAACTTAACTGCTGTGTTATATCATCGGCAAACAAATTTTATTGAATTATTTCCACCGTTAGGAGGTTTTTTTTATACTTCATGTGATATTGCATGTACTGTATTCATATCAAGGTTCACGTTTAAGATCAGATTCTCATACATTTTTGTTGTGCCCACCTCCTAATCTATATTTCATGTAATTTTGATGTTTCTCCTTCAGATGTATTTGTTTCTTCTGTTATTATTTCCTGGAAAAATGTCAGCTGCCTATTTGCCTGAACTTTGCTTTCTAAGCCCATCTACCAATTTTTTTCTCTCTAAGGGCAGACAATCACATCAGAAGGCAATGGTTTCTATGGATGTATCACTTTCAGAAGCATATGTCCATTTCATTCATGCATTGATTAAACTATTATTTTTCTCCCCTCCACATGTACAGTATAAGAATTTCCTTAAGAATAATGAAGACTCTCATCAGACGTGCATAGCTTTGCCTGCTGCCCCATAAGGAGTATAGGATTGCTCTTTTGCTCTACCCATCTAGGGACAATTGGCTTTTATTGTGCTCAGCTCCAATTTAGAGGTTTTTCTGGTGAACAGACTTCTATAGTTGCTGGCTTGTGATGAAGATACCGGTAGTTGTGCTGGTTATTAATTTTATGCCTACTGTTACATTGTTAGTACATAAACCCTACTCCAAGAACTGTGGGTGTCATTGCTGACACAGTTCCTGATTGGTGGGCTATGACAGTGCTTCCAAAGGTGTATGTGCCATTTTCACACCATATTTTTATTTTCTGGCTGTTTCCCCCTGCCCTTCCCAGGCTGAGCACTTACTGAATTCAGCATCTGTTCAGTGGCGTATCTCCAGCCCCAGTGTAATGTCAATACTGGATTGCTTTTATCCTTGATCTGTTTTCTTATCTCCTTGTTTTTATATTCTATAGGATTGCTTTATGTTGTATTTCATCTTTCTGTTGTGTTTTATATTGTATTTTAACCACTTTGAATACCATTGTGTAGAAAGATGGCATAAAATTTAAATAATGCAACATTTTCCAGGAAGGGTTCGTGTTTTCTAGCTAGCACCTGTAAAACATTGTCCCATTACTGCTTTTGGGGAAAAATTTAAGTTTCTATAAGTGAAATATCTGGGGCAGGGATGGGAGTCCTGTGCCACCCCAGATGTTGTTTGACTCCAATTCAGATAAGCTTCAGCCAAGAGTCAATGATGATGGGAGATTTTGTCCAACAACGTCTGGAGGAGAACAGACTCCTCATCCGTTATCTTGTGGGTTCAGAGAGATATTGGCTGTAGCTGCACACACATGCAGAGACAGATATGCAGGTACAAAATGCACAATTTCCTTCCCACCGCTCTCACTAAGGTTGTCAGATCTTAAGACTTTGGTGGCAGAGATGAAGAAAAGTAGCCTATTGCAGGGGGAAAGAGGCTGATATGATGACTATTTATCTGGGTGGACCATGATAATACATGAGTACAGTATTATCCCTTGCTTCTGGACACCAACCTTGAGATCTTTCAAATTCACCCTTTCCAACCTAGTGCCTTTCAGATGTTCTGTACTACAATTCTCACTGGCCCCAGTTCGTACACTGCGTGAGAGAAGGCTCCTCTTCCCCATCAGGTCTGTGGAGGCTGTTCTGTTCTGTTTTTGTTTTTTATCACTAGCAACATAGGGACGATCATCTTTCCCCCACCACATAGGTAATTTATTTACAGTAGCAGTTCTCATGTTTCAGTTACAGGTAGGTAGCTGTGTTAGTCTGTCATAGTCAAAACAAAATAAAAATAAAAATTAAAAAAAACTTCCTCCCAGTAGCACCTTAGAGACCAACTAAGTTTGTTCTTGGTATGAGCTTTTGTGTGCATGCACACTTCTTCAGATACACTGTTCTCATGTTGTTGATTAAAGCTGAAAGAACTGAGATAGTTGTGGTTCCTGAATTGCAGGGGGTTGGACTAGATGACCGTTGGTTCCAACCCTACAATTGTATGATTCTATGAAATTTATGTGGCCCAAAATATGAAGCGGACAACACAGATTACATAAAACATAAAATTCAACATCTCCACTTTTAAAAATAACTTTTCCAAATATGGCAGGGGAGGCTTGAGTTTTCAGCAAGAGCCCTGAAACTTAATAGAGAACTTTACAGAACATTTTAAAAGATTTTAAAAAACTCCCACTGGCACTGAATACAAAATCAGCACACCATCAGCGAGAAAGTGTTTCCCCACACAGCATGCTAGTTTTCTACTTGCAGGGTGCCACTGCTACTTCCGTCATCTTGAATGTGGAAATAGCGGGGGTCTGGGGGGGGGGGACACCAGCATTTAAAAATGCTCCGATGGCAGCCCAGCACAAACGAAGCATGTGCTTTTAAATGTGTTTGTGGGAGGGTGGGATTATCATGTACTTTGTTGTTTTTATGTAGTGAACTGCTCTGAGATCTTTTGGTGAAAGGTGGTATACAAATTTAATAATAACAATAATAATAACAATTCAATAAGTAAAACAAAACAGATACAGTACTGGGATCATAGAGGACCCCGGGGGTCTAGTCCCACCCCCTGCAATGGTCGTGAGGCGTAGCGGGGGCAAGTAGGTGCGGCTCATCTTAAACTGGCAAAAATAGGGCCGCGCCCCGACAGCAGCTGCCCTCCACCCGCTGCTGCGCGACAGCCTCCCAGCTCAAGACGCCGCCGACGGCGGGGCTCGAACTTCCCGCCTCCCCTCCGTTCGACGTGACTCCGCTTTCCCTCGCGCTCACGCCCGACCGCGCCGCCTCCCCGGAGCCCGGACTGAGAACCGCGGTGCCAACCCGCCGCGTCGGCTTCCCGCTCCCTCCGCTTTTCTTTTCTTTTTCGGACACGCCCCCCTCTCGGAAGGAGGCGGAGGAGGAGGAGGCGCCTCTTTCGCTATAATCACGTGACGGCCGCATCCGGGCCCTTTCGCCTTCTCTCCCTCTTCCCAACATGGCGGCCTCAGGTGAGCGGCGGTCGGCAGGGCGCGTGGGCCTCCGGGGCCAGGCAGGCCAGTCGGCAGCGCCGGGCTTGGCCTCCCTCCAGAGCCGGGAGCGGGGTGGCGGGAGCGGGGAGCGCGGCCCCCTCAGAAGGCGGCTCTCGCCCGTCCTCTCCGCCCGAAGACCTGAGCAGGCGCGCGGCTTCGAACGCGGCGGCCTCGCGCAGTTCCCGCTCCGGCCTGTTGGTGGGGGGGCAGAGAGGGAGCGGGGAGGGCGGGCGGCCCTTGCGAGCTCCGTCAGGCAGGGAAACGGGGGGGGGGGCGTCGGCAGATGGCACCTTCTCCGGCTGCGTCCCAGTGCGCAGGCGTGGCGGCGCGCGGCAGGGCGCTGGTGAGGTGGGGAAGGGAGGACCTGGGCGGCGCCCACGTGGGTGCCTCTCGCTCTTGCTGACTGTCCGCCGCCCGGGCTCTAGGGGCGTGGCGTGGCGGAGGCTGCGTGGAGCTCGTCGGCCGGGGTTGGCACGCACCGCCCTGCCTCCCTCGCCGCCGCCGCCGCCCCCTGCAGCGGGTGGCATTCAGCGGCCCACTTTCCCCACGCACCCACCCGCCGCCGCCGGCGCTTGCCTGCCTTCTCCCCCACCCCGGGAAGGATTGAGTAAAGCCGAGAGGTCAATCCGGAAGCCCTCCTGGACCACGAGCTCACATGATGGCCTGGGCGGGTGGGGGAAGTACTGTCGTCTCACTCTCGGCCCCTGTAATACGGGGAGGGGGGGTTGAGAAAACCGGCCCGCCTCAGAGGGCTGCTGTAACGGTTGCTGAGACTCCTGTGTACGTGCAAAGGGCTGCTCTGTCTCCATGAGGGGGAGAAGTTTTCCATGCACGTTCAGGGCCCCTGATATTACTTGCCTGGTATAATTGCCTTCTTGCCTCCTACTTTTCTGTTATCTGGCTTCTCTGGAGGCTATGTTCTTGCTCTGTCCCAAGATGGCCTTCCTATTTACGCCATTGCAGGATAGTAGGGAAGTGTCCAGGCTGTTCTTTGTTATATCCCTTATAACACCTGGCATATTGGGCTGTGTACGTTTTTTGTGGGTTTGGGCCAGTCATTTTGCCACTTTGTTTCCTAGTTCCCTTCCTTCACACAACACCAGTCTTGAAAAGATTGAGTTTGTCTATAGGTGCAGCAGCATGAGGTGGTAGAATGACCTTCATAATGGAAAGGGGGTAATAAAAAATTCCCCTCTATAAACAACATCCCCAAGTAGAAAATGAGCACAGCGTAAAATCAGGTTGGACTAGAAACACTTGCTGATATGCTAGTATCTTCCTTACATTTAATATTTTATCATGAGGGAAGATTCAGAAATGGCTTTCCTTGCCTGCAGTCTGGAGCAATGCAGCCCAGTCTACCATTTAATTCTCTTGCATGTATGCTGTGAGTTGCAAGCTATTTCTCAAATATAAGATTTACCCATCAAATGTCTGGAATGCTGGGTCTGTTGTGGCCTGACTCCTGCTGCTTGCATAGCTTGGTCTTTACTGGAAGAAACATAGGAACAGTTGGGTCTACAGGATACTACTTACCATGCTTTCTGTATGCATTTCTGCTTTAACATAAAATGAGGCTTCTCTTGTTCTTTGCACACTACTTCCCTATTTTGATGGGGACATAGCACATTGCCATCTGTGTAGAAGATGCTTGTAATGGATCATGGTGTGTCTTCCTGTTGGAGAGTTAATTTTATTTCTGTGTGTTGATAGTCTGCCAAGCACTAGTGTAACACTTCCAATTTGTGTCTTGGATAATGGAAAATACATCTGCCTAAGATCCACCTCAGGATGAAGTTGATGGGCTTTGGATAGGTTATTGATTTGACTCTGAAAGGCACCTCTTTGTTCCCTCCATTGCCAGGTAACAGGATTGCTGTTTGTGCTTTTCATAAGGTGCAACTCTTCCATAAGGGATATGTGGTGACACTGATAGCTGTGTTCCATGGAACTGTGTTCTGCAGGCAGATCTCTCACCTGTACTATCTTCCCTACATCTACACATTAAAAAAAATTGTTTTCAGTTACATTTAGTAAGTCCTTAAAGCTGATTTTTAAAAAATATAATTTTATTTCTAAATTTCAAAGTTTACAAATTGATACATACTTTCCAAATATTATTGAGACTATTAGATTGTTCTGCCCCAAGATTGGTATTTGAAAAACAAAGTAGCTCTCAGTAATACAGAAACTGGGCATCATTCATTCCCCAGTATCCTGTCCCAAGAGTTTCCTAGGAGACAACATCCAGAGGGCAACAGGTTCCCCATCCTTGGTGTTTAGGTTCTCATTACATGTTGAGCTTACCTCCCACACTACGCTTTTTGCAGCCCAGTTGCTTGACTTTGGTGGGGGGCATAGAGTATCCCTTGTTTACTTTATTCCAACGTTCCACTTTCTTAGCTCCTGGAGTCGTTTCCGCTGCTGAAAATGGAAGCTCGAGGACTGCTCAAGGTGAGGAGGATTTTAATATTTCATGTTTTTATTTTGACCTTCCTTTGGAGTGCCAAGATAATGTGACATATTTTTAATCCCTGAATATGGTTCACATAACAGCACAAGGGATCCCTAAGAATTAGGGAGGAGCACTGCAGCATCTTCCATACAAAACAAAGTGTGAAGGTTTCTTGTGTAAGTGTTCTTTGTGTCTGTCTGCTTAGGTGATAAGTTCTTTGTGTCTGTTTGTTTAGATGTTGTGGGTCGATCTCTGCCAGGCATGACTTTTTCCCAGTGGTTTAGTATGATGGCTGACTTCCATATGCCTTTGAAATGCACCAGACTGCACCAAATAGCTGCACTAAAAATACTAAAGTGAAAAATGGGAGGGCACACCTTCTGTATCTTGTTAGCTGGATACTATAGTATTGCAGTTAACCAGACATAATTCCATTACAGTACAATTCTACAGTTTACTTTGAGACATTTGCTGCCAGAAATGAAACAGCTCTGTCATAATGGATGGTCTTTGCAGAGATCAGGCATTCTGTTGTTTGACTCCTAATGGTAGGACAAACCATTGCAAATGCTTTGAGAAGCACATCCTAAATAATTGAGGGTTTTTTCCCTGTGGGCCGGATTCAGCAAACCTGGTGCACTAGTGGAAGCCAGCACTAGTGTTACAGAGCTCCCCCCCCAAAAAAATCTGCTGGAGGGTTGGGAGAACTCCCAGAACAGCATGCGATGGGAAAGGGGGAGATGGGAAAAGGGGAGATTGTTTAGCCTGGCAAGCAAAAATGCTTGTATTAGCATGGCATTGAATTCTATTCTCTCCATAAGTCTGAGTCCGTTGTAAAACTGATTGGGGTTTTTAGCGCCTAGGGTACTTAAAAGGGGTTGAACCACATACACTTTTTTTTAAGTCTTAGCTAGAATGATGGCTTTAAATAATTTACCTTCTTGCCAAAGTTTTGAAACTACTGTTTATACAACTGTGAATCTTTTGCATCTTGTGTAGACACAGTGGACTGTGCAAGAAAACACAGCAGAGCTTGAAACCTGGTTGCATTTGTTTTTCATGGGTCAGTGCAGTGTATATGATTCAATCTTGTAAGTTTGGCAAGCTTCCTTCACTTGCACTCTTAATTGAAAAGAGAGCTAACTCATTTCCTCTTTAAAAAGGTAGATATTCTTTTGGCATACTGCATTGACATACTGCATTTATTCATTAGATTTTTTAAAGTTTATATTTATTGTTAGCCTTTGAACAAACCTGCAAATTGGGTTAGGCTGAGAGATGGTGACTTGCTCAAATAATCCTTATGAGCATATCTTGTGCCTCAGATGATAAACTTGATAAGCAGTTCCATAAAGCTGTGTTTTGATAGGACAGGAAGATTGTATTTCAACAGTACTTTCTCTGTGGCTGCTGCCGCTGCCTCAGCTAAGTTACAGGAATTGTATCTATTCTTGACAGTAGCTTTTAGGTCTTAATTTCTGACCCAGTTCTTTAGAACAAGAGATGCCACGAAAACAGCCTTGCAGGTTTGAACAATATGGGCATAATGGGGTCTTGATTGGCAAAATGGGGGCCTGTAATATAGGCAGGGACTGGTGTTGGGTTATGGATACCCTATACCACCAAGAATAACTGTTTTCAGCCATGTGGGGGTTATTCAGTATTTTTCTTGATCTATGACAGGGTTGGTGATGTAAGATTAAGCAACACTGTGTATTTTTGCAATGTGACTTTCCTGTACTGTTTGCTCTCTCTGAGTTGTCAGCCATTTGATGCAAACGGAGCCTGCAGGTTTTGAGTCCAGTGCTTGCTCGTTAGCATTGCATTTGTTGTCACTAAGAAAGTGATACAGATAGCCACTTTTAAGAGTGCCATGCCATGGGGGACAAAAGAAAGTGGAAATGGCTACATGTGAAGGATCTAGTTTGTTAAAAATGCAGTTCGTAGTTTGCCTGTTTCTGACCAACTAGATTTTTAAATAATTCCTAAGCTGATTGATAGTTCAGTACTGTGTGTGTGTGTGTTTGTCCTTACCAGCCTGAACTTCAACACTCCAAAAGGGCTTACTCTAATATTTTGTTAAGGAAACTGGTGGGTTGTTGGTTTTTTTAAATGGCATTTTCATTGCATTCAGTTTTGTAAGTGTCTGAGCATCTAAGGCTGCTAATTTTTTATTTCAAATAGTCATACCAATAAAAAATACAACGCCAAAACATTTGCAGCCTCATCATCTGTCCTTTGAGTTGCAAAGCAAGGAGTCACCTTAAACCAGAAGATGTGCTACATGGATTGTTAACAGATAGTATTAACTGGAACCACACCACAGTTTGAAACATTATGAACGGGGAGAGTGTCTTAGTTGTATTTTGGATGTGCAAAAGTCAAAGTGAGCTGCTGATACAGATGGTGCAGTGACATTTGTCTAGGACAAGGGCTTCATATCTTATGCCCAGTAAACTTTTATATTCCTTCACATGTTTGATCTTTGTAAGAAGGTAATTATTACACTTTAATTCATGTTTTTAAATTATTGTACTGATATCATTAAGCTGCTGCAGGAGCCTCTGGGCACTGTTGGATAGAAATTTGAGTCAATAAAAACCAGCTTCTACTGATTTCCCATGACAGTTTACAGCAGGCATAGGCAAACTCGGCCCTCCAGATGTTTTGGGACTACAACTCCCATCATCCCTGACCACTGGTCCTGTTAGTTAGGGATGATGGGAGTTGTAGTCCCAAAGCATCTGGGGGGCCGAGTTTGCCTACGCCTGGTTTACAGGTTGGGCTTTGAGATTATTACTGTGCACTATGATGAGCAAAGCACAGTGGAAGGTCTTTCCTGCCTTTCACTGAAATAGATCTTGTCTCATCACATCATTTGGGGAGTGCCCCTAGGGCCCATTCAGCAGTTTTGTCTCCTATTTAAACTTAATTTATCTGCAGTGGATATGACAGTGCTTTATGTTAATTAGGGTAGGAGGAGAGTTGTGGGTGTGAAGGTTTTGTGGTTTAAATGTTAAAAGGACTTGGAAATAAAGCCAAGAGAAAGATGTGCTGTTAACAAGATCAAGTTGGGGTCCTGTATGTAATTCCTTTTACATTGACCTTTGGGATTCCAGTCTCAAAAGAGCCTGGAGTAGATACTCTTATGAAGACCATGAACTGAAAGGACCACAGTTGTATTTTTGAATATTCTTATCCCAAAGGTGGTGTGGAGGAGCTATATGTTGGAGCCTTTGGACAGCAATGCAGAAAGTCCTGTTTTTATTGCATGCTACAAAGAGGTTCCCTAAGCTACACAGTTGACAGTACAGTGGTGCTTGTGTAGAAAAGTGACCAAGACTACATCATGAACTAGGATGGCCTATTTCAAATATTGCCTTTCCATGAGCAAGCAAATAATGTTGACCCACTCCCTACCTCACCAGTTTTTGGAAAAATAGGAACATGCTTTACAAGATTGTTGTAAGGATGTGCTGTATTTGAACACTAAATGCATTTGTGTATAAATATTGTGTATTAAATTGGAGTCCAATTTTAGTATATAGGCTGTACAAATCTGTCATACTGGACATGGATAATCTCCTTCTCCAGTACTTACCCTGAAGGGGTAGCAACTTTCTAGGCTCTCATGAAGTCTTTCCCAGCCCTGCTGTTTGTGATACCGGTACTTGATGGTTGTGAGTAAAACAGGAGCCTCACATATGCACAGAGCATGTTTTCTATCACAGCTTTTCCTCTTTCTAATGGGGCCCTTTAAAATGAGGTTTCCACTCACAGGCATGTTGATCTCATTGGAATACCAGTCTCTTCTAGTCACTGGGAAATGGAGAGTCTGTTTGGGAAGCTCAAAAAACATACATCTCCAAAGCACAACGATGATGAGACTGTGATTCCCTCACTGTAAGTAGGCAAAGCAGCCTATGTTTGAAGGGTACTTTTCATATATTCTGACAACCTTGCCATGAAGTCACAATGTGATGACATAATTGAAATTATCACAATGTGGAGGCAGATAAACATGACCCAGTAACTTTACTGTAGGATTTGCACTCTTAATAAGAGAGGGGAGGGAGCAAATATTTTAAAACCATGCCGTTTATCTTTGGTCAAGTATTGACCAATTACTATGCAGGTTGCAGAAGAAAGTAAGTAAATTAAATGGGTGTCTGTAGCTCAAAAGCATTAGGTGTTTCCAAATTATGCATTGGGTCCATTTCCCATACCCATGCCCTTCACACAGGGAGTAGGATTCTCTAATTGCTGGTGGTGTAGGGGACAGGATCCAGACCTAGTCGAATCTGTAGTCTTCTTGAAACATCATTGAATGTAGTATATAATGAATCACCCTATCAGCAGTGAATCATAATGCTTCAATGTTGCTTCTTCACCAATTACTGTTGGTAATTGCAGTGGAAATATATAGCTTGTTGGTCATCATGGCTGCAGCTTTACTGAGTAACATAAAGGCAGAGTTGAAGCTGCTTGTTTTCATGCTCCATAATTCTTTCCAAGACAGACTGTTCCTGAGAGGGGGGGAGTTCATGAGGGCTATATACACACACACTTGTTTTACTCCAGGACAAAGGTTTAAGGAAAGCAGAGCAGTCAGTTAATGATAAGTTGCCAAGATGTGAGTAGAAAGTGGCTGTTCAGAACATCACTTGGCTTTCGTATGAGTGAGGATAGACATTGTCATAAGTCATGGAAATTCATATGCCAGGTTATGTCCTACCAATTTTTTTTTCAAATTATGCAGTATTATTTTGTTTTTGTGGCTGATAAGTTTTAACAATATGTTCATTATTGTAAGCCACCCAGAGAACTTTGTTTTTGGACGGTATATAAATGTAAGTAAATGAAAGGACAGCGAAAATTGATGAATCAAGGGTTGTGCAAAATTTGCCTACATTGGTGCAATAGTAGCTGATAAAATAAAGCTGCTGTGTAAATATTAGGAGAGTTGTTTCAGTCTTCTGTTATTCATCCCCTCTCTCTCCTGCTAGCAGCCTGGGAATGTTATTGGGGCATGGTCCGATACAGCCTGCTGGAGCTTCTCAATTCGTTCTTGTTGGGACTGTTAAAGGTCGTCATTGTCCCCGCCCCCAGTGCTCCATATAGAACTGCCTGCATAGATAGACAATGATAGTAACATTTAAAAGGCATAAAGTTAGATGATCCACAAAACACAAGTGTGGTCACTGGAGAAGTGCTTTTGCTGGTGGCTCAGCTCCATGTAATAAACAGAATGTTGGGCTTGTTTATTAGAGACCCAAGTTCAAATCCTTCCCCCTATCAGTAAATATTATGGCTGTTGCACACATCATGTTTTTTGGTATATAACAGTGGTGTGAATGTTACAGATAGGGGGTTCACAAACCTGAGTATTGGACAGTTTCTTTGTTGGAAAGCCAGGACTGACTGCAGCTTCCTATTGAATATGCTTTGTGACAGACCTGAGTGAGTGCTTCTTATAATCTGTGAAACAGCTGTCTCTGGCTACCATTGTGCTAATCTCTGCACCCGACTATCTTGTAGGCTGTGAGAATAAGTGAGGTGAGGATTGTAAAACATTTCTGTACACTGAGTAGTCCTGCAGAAATGAAAAATGGTTAGTACAGAAGCCATCCATTATCTAATATTTCAGTTGCATAGAATAAAAAATGCCCTGAGACTGGAGATGGTAGCCTTTCCTGGTAGAACTTGTGGTTTGCCATCCTCTAGAAAGCCACTGGTCAGCTGAAATATCTTCCATTCCTGTAAAATGGGTGAATGAAAGAATATGGTTTTCTGATAGAAACTGCAAACATTTTTTGTGTTTCAGTGTTTGGTGAGCTTTCTAATAGCTGATGAAAAGACTGCAGTTTATAAATGTGACATTGCCTTCTAGTTTTCCTGCAGTGGAGGAGAGGTAGGAAGATGTGAGCAAAGGTCATGTGAGTGGGCCACACAGTCTCTCCCCACTTCACTTCCCACCCAGCTCCATAGCAGATTGCTTCTTTTTCCATACTTCTTTTTGCAAACTGTAGGGGACTTGCCAACCTGGTCTACCCTTTTTCTGAATAGAGTTCCTGCCCTTCTCTAGTGCTGGGAGACAAATAGAAGCTGTGTACAAGGTCAGAGAGAATGTATGGCAGAGCCTTTTCTCCACCATCATCACCTACCTAGGGAAGGCAGGATGGGGCTTGCTGTTGCAGTAGTACAAAGCTCCAGTTGTACTTGGAGCCTAAGATCACAGGCAAGAATCCCCACTTTGGGGTGGGTAGGAAAGGCTTCTGGCAAGAACAGGTTGTCGCATGGCCACCAAGGCCAGCTAAAGCTTGCAAATCCTTGCTTATAAAGAGTTAAACTGACTTGCCCACCATTCCTCCCTCTCCCCCAATTTTAGCTCCCTACTCCCCCCCCCTTTGTTTTATCCTGCAACCAAGGGCAGCATAATCCTACTACGGCCCAGTTAGTCACCTGTTATAAGGGGAGTTTGTGCTTCTAAGGAACAGACAAGCGCATTACTCTTACAACTTTGGTATGTAATATTTAACAGCATTTCAGATAGGATAATCAAGCTCAAAAACTAGTCTTTCTTCAATAATAATAATAATAATAATAACAATTTTAAAAAGCATTTAGGGTAGCATTCTTCTCTGTTTCAAATTCTGGTAGCTTATAGCATATACCCTCCCATTCTGTCTGTCTGAGACATAAGATAAAGGGCAGACTTCCAAGAATAAAGAATTGTGTGCTGCTTGGATAGAAGGTTATCTGCTCTGTGTGTAGGCTGTTTTCTACCATTGTTAGGAAGTGCTGGTTCCTTTGCGAGGACTTTAAGGTTTCCACCTAAGATCTAGAAATAGGTCGAATTCTTGCTTTCCTTTTCAACATGGCAAAAGCCCAAAGGCGTTCTGCAGAATTTTAGTTTTTATTAGTCTTCATGACATTTCAAAACTGGGAGTTTCTGTGGAGAACATTTGATGCAAATAGTGATCCTGTGATAGAAGTTGACTCATGGTGATTTTTCCACATATAAAAATCAGTGTGGCCATCCAATCTGAGAAATGAGATTTTTATTCATCTATGAAAGTACCGGTACATCATAAAACTATTGTGTTACTCTTCCTTACCTTTAATAGGAAGGGTTTGCTTAATGCTACATTTAAGGTCCATTTCAACCACTTAGGTTGGATAACAAGCTTCTAGGGGTTCCTATTGTTTTTTAAACCCTCAGCTGGCATCTTGAATGTTAATTCCAGCATTCTGTGTACTGTATTGAGTAGAGGACTTTTGCTAGATATCCTTGTAAGCAGAACCACAATGTAATTTTTGCTGTGCCATCAAAATATATAACAATTAAGGTGAACAAAGTGGCAGTTGTGCTCTTTGTGTTTAGCATTACAATATTTGGTGTTGACTATTTTTCTATTACAGTATAAGTTATATAGCATTCTTTATCATTGGGGATCCCCAGTAACTAGGGCAGTTCTCTTGAGTTTTACTGGAGGCAGAAACTCCCCCAATGTGGAATAAGAGACCTCCCACAAGTTCCATACAATTGACAGAGAACTATGAAGAGGGGTCTTAGTATTATCTAAGCTCTGAGTATTATCACTGGCCAACAGTTCTCTTCTCTGGTTTGTGGATTCGTGGAGGCTTGTTGGGTATACAGAGTTCTCCCTGATGTTTACCTCATTTGTAAAGCCATCATTGTGTGACTTCGCTTAAGCTGAGTAGGGAGTGAGCTTCTGGCTCAGCAGGTAATCTGGACCCAAGATGACTTCTCTCTGTCCTGATCCCATTTCTGGGCCATGCTGCCAGCTTCTTTCCTTTGTTAAATGTTGCTCCTCTGAACCCCAAGAAGGGAGCAGTGGTGTCCTGCCTATGAAATTCTCTCCTAATGGCCAAATGAAATGCCTCTCTGCAAACACTTTGCTTTTTTACAATGGAGGATATCAATATTTTCTTGGCTTACCAAGAACTCATTACAAACTGCTATCTATGGATGGGACAACTTAGAACACTGTCACAACAGGAAAATGATGGGGAATGTTGTTGTACAACACTTTTATTTTCTACTGATTTTGAAATTGAATCTGTTTGAATTCAAGTGTATGTTTTGGTTGTGCTGAAATGTGTGATTGGGTGTTGCAGTGGAAAAGTGGATTTGTAGCACAATGTCTTCCTGTCTTAATGGCAGTTCCTACTGTCTTTTGAGATTGGTTGGTTTGGTTGCTTGTGTTCAAATCAGAAGTAGTAGACTGATCAGCATTGTGTATGCAAGTGAACAGTAAATAGCAGTTTCCAACGTTTTGAAGCGGCTTTTGTATCACTTTTTCTATTTCTTACAGCTAAGAAGAAGAACAAGAAGGGGAAGACCCTGACTCTGACAGACTTTCTAGCAGAGGATGGCGGTGGTGCTCCCACCTTTGTTCCAAAACCAGTTAGCTGGGCAGATGAGACAGACGATCTGGAAGGAGATGGTAAGATAAAACATAATAATGGTGTTCGGTGGGGGGAGGGGTTTGCTTTGCTTCTGCTGAACAGTTTCTAGGTGTCAGTGAGAAACATCCTGGAGTTTCTTCTAATCTTGACTTTTCAGGTATTATCTCTTTCCTCCAAGCTGGTGCCATCCATTTGTTGTTGGACTGCAGTCAATCCCAGTCAGCATTGTTAATAGTGGGATGATGGTGGGTTGCAGTCCTACATCTGCAGGGCACCATATTGGGGAAGGCCAATACTAGCAATTTCTTGTTCTTGGCTTCTCTGCTACATTTTTATAATGAATTTTGGGTAAGTAGTTAATTTTTTTTATTAGAGAAAACAAAATAAGTGTCAACTAGGATAGCTATGGAAATCTCCAGCCATGGTAGGAAGCCAAAATTTATGTCCAAGGGAGAAGGTGGGGTCTTATCTCTGCTGTCATGCTCAGCTTTGTGGGTGCTTGGAGCACTTAATGAAGCTTACAAAATTTCAGAGCTAAGGTACCATATTAGAGCCCTAGGCTCAGTGGTTTAACCCACAGCGCCACCCGCGTCCCCTTTTTTGCCCTTGTAGCAACAGCCATTTCCCCTACATTCTCTTTGAGTGGATGGTTTGGAACCAACTCCTCGTGTTTCTTTGAGTTAGAATGTGGAAAATTACTTATGAAGTGGCAAGGCATTCTTATTGAGCTGTTGTTTGCCTGCAAAAAGAATCCCATTTGGGGCGGTTTGTGGAGGTGGTACTCTTGTCTAATAGTGACCAATCCCTAGAAGTCTCCAGTACTTGCCTTGCTGCCCACAAGTCAAATGGAGGCTGAAAATGCTTTGCTGTTCGTTGTAAATGCTGTGTGTGTTTGCTAATGTGTAACGCTTTCCTCTCCTAGTTTCTACCACCTGGCATAGCAACGATGACGATGTGTACCGAGCCCCTCCAATTGACCGTTCCATCCTGCCTACTGCACCTCGGGCAGCTCGGGAGCCCAATATTGACAGAAGCCGTCTCCCAAAGTCACCCCCCTACACTGCCTTTCTGGGAAACCTGCCCTATGATGTATCAGAAGAGTCTATCAAGGACTTCTTCAGAGGGCTTAATGTGAGTATTTCACAGGTAGCTTTAAGGTTCACGGTCTGGTAGTGCCACGTGGAATCCAGCAGAAAACATTCAATAAGAACCCAGGTATTTTTTGTGTCACCTTGAGAGGATAGCAGCATTATCTTAAGCTGTGTGAAAATGGTAATGTCAGGACAAATTCTGCATATGCCTTGTCTTTAAAGAAGATGTTTCTGATATGAAATTCCACAGGAGTTTCCCTAGCAGTTGATGGAAATCCCAGGCCTCTGATGAAGTGAAGAGCTCTATAAAGTGAGAAGAATGATCTGGATTTTTATATTGTTTCTAGCTTCTCAATACCTTACAGTTTGGAAGGCAGCAACAGACCCAACTCTATTTTCAAATAGCTTTATGCTACACAAACCTCTTGAATTGTAAAGAGTAGTTTTCTGGTTCTGGTTAGCCCAAAGCAGGAAGCCACCCCTTAAAATAGTGATGTTTCATGCAGTTTGCTGAGTGGGTGATTGGTCAGGGTTCTTGTGGCCAAACATCTGGCAGGTACAGGCATAGCTCAGAAATATAGTGGGGGTATCCCAGTGCATATCAAAGTTATGTTTATACTGTAGTCTATTAAGCCATCCCACCCCACCCCACCGCAGTTGCAGGGGCAGGAGGAGAAAAACCTGTCTCCAGCCCGCTCCACTCCCATGGCTAGAAGAGGAGGGGTGGTGGCGCCAGCACTGGGGGGTTTCCTTCCCCTGGAAGCAGCCAGGCTTCCTGCAGCTGCACCCACATTCTTGTAAGGAGCAATATCTGCAAAGTGCAATAAAGCAAAGGTATGCCTGTAATGCCTCCTTTAAAAAAAAATATGGAGATAGATAACATTTGTGCACCTGAGGATGTACCAGCAAGAACTGCTCTACCTTCAAGGTAGATGCCAGATGTCCTGATGCCAGAGTAGTAGTGACACTGTGCTTCAGGAGTCTGGTACTCCTCTCTCCCGCACTTGAACAAAATTAGATTGGAAGGAGGCAAGGCCAGAACAGTAAATTGCGAAGAGATGCAACAGGCAGCTTTTGTGAGAGGTGCTCAGGACTCAAGTGAACTGCTTTTTCACACAGCACATGAATGTTTCTCTTGTCACATGGTTTGGGAATTGTACCTTTAGTGATTTAGCATGCTGGAAGGACAGATCACAATTCCCAGCAGACAAGCCTCTTGTTTTGAAACGCTGTACATAGCTTGGGGCTTAAAGAGAAACAAGACAGGTGCGATGAAACTGCATTTGATGTTGGAAGGAACTTCCTGTACATTAAAGGAAAGCATCATTGATCTTCTTTGTTGTTACACCTATCTTGAGTCAAGCTCCAATAAAGATCTAACTGTCTTGTAGTGGTCAAAAACTGAAGAAGATTCTTCCCTTCTAGCCATTAGTCTAAATATATATTTGGTAGCTTTGATTTCCGCTATCATAGCAACGAATGTGCAGTGTAAATAGAAATGTATTAGTTTCAAGTGATCTGGTTGGTTCCAATCTACCTTCTGAGTACTCCTGACCTAGAATAAAGTTAGCATCTTTTTAAGCATGCAGCCTTTATTGAAATCAGGATGGTTAAGACTGCAGTCCTGTATACACTTAGCTGGGGTTAAGACCCATTTAAGTTGATGGGAGGAGCCTGAGTAGGTATGCATAAGTGTGCTGTAAAAGGTGTGTTCCTCCAGTGTTTCAATGCCAGCTTATAAGGGAAACAGAAACAATGATTGGTGTTAGTGATGCGTGTGTAGAATCAAAGAGTTAGGATAATCGTTCCGTTGGTGTGAAACACCAGAGTATATTATGTGGTCTGATTTAAGGAGTGAAAATCTGCGTCCACTTCTGCCTTTCTCTTTTCAAGTGCCCTTATTGCTATTACTAATTTTTTAAAGGTTTTTTTCCTAACTGCTTTGAGGGTTTTTTTCTTACTATCAGCAGTATATAAGATTTATGAAATAAATGAAATAACATTATTTGTGTTTTTCTGTATTTACAAGCACCATATAGTGGAAAGGGGATACACATTTAACAAACAAATGAATAAAGCCCAAGGACATTTATCCTGAATTTCAATTGCTTACAAGTTATGCAAGTTTGTATTTTATAAAGTCCATTTTAAGGGTGAAGGGTGGCATGAAAATGTCTTTAAATAAGTACAGTGGTTGGAGCATGGCACCCGGACACTACCACTGCATATTCTTTGTAGGAAGATGGTTACTTACAATATTTTCCCCTCTCACTCAACTGCAGATAAGTGCTGTTCGTTTACCACGGGAGCCTAGTAATCCAGAGAGGTTGAAAGGATTTGGATATGCTGAGTTTGAAGACCTGGACTCCATGCTCCGTGCTTTGAGCCTCAATGAAGAGGTGAGTAGAAATCTGCCAAGAAATGTAGTCATATCCCTTGGCTTGATGTAGCCCAGCCTCTGGGGTGGAGAGAAAATTCAAAGGAGCAAAACTCTTGAAAACTTGATTGAAGTAATGATGCATAGAAAGTACTTCACTTTGCAGTTATATCTATGTCTGGATTGGAGAGGAAAGAATCATTGAAAGAGATAACCTGTAACAGGATCTGGTACATTTCTGTCAGCTGATGTGAAACTCTCAGGGCACAAAAGGCAGTATGTTTCTAAAAATAACCAGAGGATGAAGGCAGATTATGCAGGCTGCCCAACCATATTGCTGCTTGCAAACCTATCCACATACGATTAAGTACGTTTCCAGTGTGTTTCCAAGCACAATTCAAAGTGTTGGTGCTGACCTTTAAAGCCCTAAATGGACTCAGTCCAGTATACCTGAAGGAGCATCTCCACTCCCATCGCTCAGCCCAGACACTGAGGTCGTCCTCCAAGAGTCTTCTGCTGTTGTTAGATCATTAAATGCAATAATTTGAGCTAAAATACTGTTTTCAGGGGATTAACCCTTTGCAGTAGTTGGCAAGGATCTGGATTGCCAGAGTAAGGTTTCTTAAGGTTCTACAGTTGCACTCCCTAGAAATTTTATTTTCTTAATGTTGTTTGCAGACTGCAAGTTTAAGGGCAGGAAACGTGTTCATCTTAGGCAAATCCCAGTTACTCAGGATTTCTGCAGGATGCACAGAGGGTTCCAACATGTTTTTGGAATAATGCATGCTTTATTTGGAAGCAGTGCTGGAAATAAAATATCCTAATAGGGAGGTACCTTAGGGACACGGGTGTCCCTGTGGTCTAAACCACTGAGCCCCTTGGGCTTGCCGATTGGAAGGTTGGTGGTTTGAATTAACACAACAGTGGTGAGCTCCCGTTGCTCTGTCCCAGCTTCTGCCAACCTAGCAGTTCAAAAGCATACCCGTGCAAGTAGATAAATAGGTGGGAAGGTAAACGGCATTTCCGTGCGCGCTGGCTTCTATCATGGTGTTCCATTGCGCCAGAAGCTGTTTAGTCATGCTGGCCACATGATCCGGAAAGCCGTCTGTGGACAAAGGCTGGCTCCCTTGGCCTGAAGTGAGATGAGTTCCACAACCTTTGACTGGACTCTACCATCCAGGGGTCCTTTACCTTACCTTACCTCATGTATTATTGTATATTTATTTTGGTAAAAATTGACTACTTCAGAAGATGCATGGTGTACATCTGAAATGGACTGCCTTTGATTATCTCTGATTGGCTTCTGAGAAGTTGGACGTGGCCAAATGTAGCCACATTGATATCCATTAGTTCAAGTTAGGCACTTTTAGAATAGTAACCTTCAATATTTTTAGAAGCTGGGACAGTGCCTGTTAACCTCAGTCTCCAACAATGGGCTCAGTAATTTCCCCCTTTCTATCTCCCTCCTAGTGACATGAAAACAATCTATAGTTAAATGGCAAAGATCACAGTGCAATGAATAGAAGCAAAATCAGATAAAATTAGCCACATTTTAGAAGTTGGGGTTTTGGTTTTTTTCAAATTTCGTATCTTCAGGGCAGTCTGTTGAAGTACTTAAGGACAGCAGTGATCTGTCCTGTTCTGATTGGCATCAAGTCTCAAGAAACTTGGGTCAAGAAACTGGACTCAGTTTTCTCAAACAAGCCAGATAAAAAGTGTTACTATCCTGCAGCAGAAAACATTTTCAGATGTAGATTATTCTGGCAATCTCAGATACTTGGCAAGTGATCCTGCCTCTGAAGTCTAGACAATGCCACCTGAAGGCATCCAAACCATTTTCCTGCCTCAACAAAAAATAAAACTTGCAAAGGACAAAGCTATAATAGGTATAGAAAAGTAAATCTTTAAACTGTTAAGGGAGTTTGTGACAGCTTGGCAGCTTAAAATAAGCAATTATATTTGTTGCTGCAGATATTGAGGGTGCAATGGGGAGGGAGGAAGAGGAAGTTCCACTGTACAAGCAGAAGTCTGGTACACAAGCAGAAGCACCGGATACACTATTGGATAAAGAAGCTTTTGATACCCTGTGCAACCTGTTTCCAAGACTGGAGACTTTTCTTGGGCCATAAACACAATCTTCTCTAGTCTTGTGAAAGACAGAGCAAAAGATCCAGGCCTTGGTTTGATTGAGTTTAACTCCATCAGGCATCTTAAAACTCCATGACCCTTCACATTAGAGAGAACACATGAACAATGTTATTCTTAGTGCACCCTGTTTCTATGTTGATTCCCAGTGCATTGGCACAAGTGAAGTTCTACAATTGTACATCAGGAACCTGAGCGATAGAGTCCAGTGGGCATTGTTTTTTTATTTGCTACCCTTTTGTGGAATGCTCTCCCCAGGAAGGCATCCCTGCTTCCATCATTACATACCTGGGGATGCCAGGCAAAAATATTTCTTTTCTGCCAGGTCTTTGGCTTTTAGTAATCTGTGGCCTCTTTTAGTGGGTGGGGTGTTTTAATCTTATTTTTTTAAAATATGAATGTCTCAAAAGTTTCTTTTTTATGCTAAGTCACTTTTAGTCAGTTTACTAAATAACAATTCTGCTAGCATCCTTTCCCCCATGTGTTAAAGTGATTGGCGCATCCATTTACAAAGCAATTCTACATGCGTTGGTCAGATATAACCTTGAATTTACTGTAAATCTTCTAAAAAATTTGGGCTTTAAAATGCTAATGTTCCACTGTATGTTCAGTCTCTAGGGAACAGGAGAATACGAGTGGATATTGCTGATCAAGCTCAGGATAAAGGTAAGTGCTGTGGCTCTGTGAAATGAGGTCATCTTGTACCAGCTAAATTTTATACACAAAGGCTGCAAAATAAAGCTGTGAAACTACCAAGTTCCCCCACTTACTAGCAAGTCTTTTCTGTGTAAGGATGAAATTGGCAAGGAGAGCTAAAGGCCTTATGAGCTTTACTTTCACAGTACTGGACCTGCTTTTGACTTGCTCTTGTTGGGTTCAACAGTGCAAATTGCAAAAAGTACCAATTAATGCAGAATTAGCACTGTGGGTTTCCATTTCCTTAAGATTGCCTCTCCAGCCCAGTGGCTAAGGGTACAGAAGGTGTGAGCTACACAATTCCACAGAGCACACTGAACCAGCATCCTGCTCCCTCTTATCTACACACTGATCTTGCCAGAGGTCACATTTATTGCTCTGGCAGAGAAATTATTAGTGTATCTTTTTTTTCTTTTAACAAAAATTATATGCCACTTGGTTGTAATAAAACCTCAAAGTGGTTGACAAAAAAATCTCATCCTATATAATAAAGTCCCTGTGTCCAGTCCGTGTGTCAGTGGAATTGCGCTACTGCGCATGTATCGCACGGACGCAGGGATTGGACGACGCAGAGACTTCGGGCCTCGGATTGGCCGGGAGCGGACGAGGGCGGGGCTGTGCCTTTCCGGGGTTGGCGGCTCCTCCAGCGCTATTGCCAGTCGCTCGCTCAGCCGCCCGAGGGTGCGTGTCTTTTTGCAGGCGGAGGGCCGTTGAGTTGGCCTCCCTGCTTCCTGCCCCTGACAGCGAGACGCCGCCGCCGCCCCTCCTCTTCCGCGTCGCCTTCTGGCCTCCGCCGCCGATGCCCGGGAGCGCAAGAGGAGCACCCAAATGCTGGCCCTCCCTCCCTTGGCCAGAGGGCGCGCGGGCGTGCGAGTGAGTGGCGGCCGTTAGAAGTGCCCCATGGACGCCCCACCGCCATGTTAGAGCGAAGGGGAGGGAGAGAGGAAGGAGGAGTGTCTGTGTTTTGTATGGGGAGGGGGCGGCAGCGACGTGCATGGCTTTGAGGAAGGGGCGGCTCATTGGCGGGACAAAGATGGCCAGCACGGTGTAGCGGTGCCGGCGGCTTCATGTCGGAGGCCGCGGCCATGAGCTGCGGCGGCGGCCGAGTGCCAGAGAAGCCTCAGCGGGCGGAGAACAGCAGCGGCCTCTCCAGCGGGGAGAACCCACCTCCCCTGCTTCCTCCTCCCTCGCCTCCGTTTTTCTCCCCTCTGGGGTAGCGGCCGAGGCTGGAGCCAGCGGCGGGGAGAGGCTGTAGGGAGCGGGGAGTGGGAGGTGCCAGCGGGAGGCGGAGCCAGGTCCTCTCCGAGAACGCCTCACCTCACGGCTCAAAACGGAGGAGTAGGAGGCGTTGCCGCTCTCTCGCTCTACCTTCGCCCAAGCACACCGGTGGATTGGGAGAGCTTCAAACAAAACGCCCGGCGCAAGCCCGGCCCGCCAGGCGAGCCTAAGGGCAAGGGGACTACGGATCCCGCCAGCCCCCGCGCCGCCGCCGCCTCCCGGGGATGGAGGGTGGATGGATGGACAGGTGAGTGGCAGTCGTTCTAGCTCCCGTTAATTTAACGGGCATAAACCACTAGTTACCCATAAAAGACAGTTAAAAGCAGGTATTTTAAAACATTTTAAAACTAAAATCAACAATAAACTAAAAACAGATTAAAACACGTAACTTCTAGGTGTCTGGAGAGGCTTGCCTAAGCAAAAATGTTTTAAGGAGGTGCTGGAAAGAATACGGCAAAGGCACCTGCCTGATATCAATAAGGGAGTTCCAAAGTGTAGGTGCTTTTACTTTCCTATGTGCAGACGTCTGAATCCATGAAACTGGATGTGCCATTTAACTGTTGGATTGCTTTTCCTTTCTTTTGCAGATAGGGACGATCGCTCTTTTGGTAGAGATCGTGATCGCAACCGGGATTCAGAAAGATTTGAAACTGACTGGAGGGCTCGTCCTACTACGGATAACTTTGATGACCCCCCTCCCCGCAGGGGCGAGGATAGCTTTGGAGACAGTGAGTTCATCACCAGTTGCCTGCTGTGCTATTTACCATTTTCCTTGCCCTCTTCTAATTTTCCTGCATGCTCCTGAGTTGCTGAAGCCCTTCCTTTATATTCTGTTCTTACAAGAGTATCTTTTCCTCCCTATGCTCCCTATACATGATTCTAGATTGAATACTAGCCGGTTACTACAAAAAGTTAGGAGGGAATTACGCACACTGAGGAAGGGCTGTGGCTCTGGTGCAGAGCATCTGCTTTCCACGCAGAAGGTCGCAGGTTCATTCCCTTGTATCTCTAGGTAGTGCTGGTTGTGTCCCGAGTCGGAAGCCTTGGGAGAGCCACTACCAGTCAAGCAGACAATACTGAGCTGGATGGATCAGTGGTTTGACAGTGTAAGCAGCTTCCTATGTTCTGGGCTTCTGGAGTCTTATCCCGTACCTATGTTCCCATCAATGACAAATACACAACGGAAGATTTCAAGCAGTTATTTCATTGTACAGTGGTACCTTGCTTCTCAAACTTAATCTGTTCTGGAAGTCCGTTTCAAAACAAAGCGTTCCAAAACCAAGGCGCGCTTTCCCATATAAAGTAATGCAAAATGGATTAATCCGTTCCAGACTTTTAAAAACAACCCCTTCTACAGCAATTTAACATGAATTTTACTATCTTAACGAGACCATTGATCCATAAAATGAAAGCAATAATCAATGTAAAGGTAAAGGGACCCCTGACCATTAGGTCCAGTCGTGTCCGACTCTGGGGTTGCAGCGCTCATCTCACTTTATTGGCCGAGAGCCGGCGTACAGCTTCCGGGTCATGTGGCCAGCATGACAAAGCCGCTTCTGGCGAACCAGAGCAGCACACGGAAACGCCGTTTACCTTCCCACCGGAGCGGTACCTATTGATCTACTTGCACTTTGACGTGCTTTCGAACTGCTAGGTGGGCAGGAGTTGGGACCGAGCAACGGGAGCTCACCCCGTAGCAGGGATTCGAACTGCCGACCTTCTGATCAGCAAGCCCTAGGCTCTGTGGTTTAACCCACAGCGCCACCTCGGTCCCTAATAATCAATGTACTGTACTATAAAATAAATAAGACAGTATTGTAGATGATTAAAATTAAAAAAATATATATCTTACCTGCACTGATGGTAGTCATTGTTTGGATGGGGGGCATTTATCCATTTCTGCAGTCACACAATCAATCAATCAATCAATCAGTAGCTGAACTGGGTTCCACACAGTCACAAAAGCAAATTAACCAAAAAAGCCTCAAATACAAAAACGCAAAATAAATAGCAAAAACAAAACCGTCAAACTTAATCCATTCCGGAAGTCCGTTTGACTTCAGAAATGTTCGCAAACCAAGGCGCAGCTTCTGATTGGTGCAGGCCCCCCGGAAACAATAGCCGACAGCCGCATCAGACATTCGGCTTCTGAAAAATCTTAAAAAACCGGAACACCAAAGAAAACTGGCTGCGCTGAAAACAAAGGAAGGACAGGGGGGCAGGGCAGCCAGAGATGAGCTCAGATGCTGAAATTATGGAATTTTTGTACCAATGGAAAAGAGAATTTATGGAGAGTATGGCTAAGATATCAGAGACCATCAGTACCAGATTGGATCACTCTAACAACATGGCAGAAGAACCGGAAACAAAAAGAATAGACACAGGGGAGACTCTTGGGCAACGACAGGAGGGAAAGTTTGGGGGGGGGGGGAAGGCTGACTTATGAAGAAAATCTGAAAGGAAAGAGCAGGGGAATCTGAAGGGCAGCATACACAGACAATATTTGAGGAAGTATTGGTAAAATCACCAATGTTAAGACAGGAGGAGCTGAAACTGGAAATGGCCTTAATTGGTAGCAGCTTCTTGAGGAACTTTAAATACAGTATGAGTACAGACAGGAAATAGAGAAATTTGGGTGAAATCACAGCTGTAGAGAAAGAGAAATTTGGAAGGAAGGAGGGCTGAAATGGGGAATTGTCCTAATGGGAAGCCTCTTTCGGAGGAGATTTAAATATGCCAAAGTAAGAAAAAAAGAATGGGTAACAGTCTGGAAAATGGTTTTTATTTAGGGGCCAACAGTTGTAAATAAATTGGGACATCAGCAGACATGGATTAAATCAGGCATAGGCAAACTCCGGCCGTCTAGATGTTTGGGACTACAATTCCCATCATCCCTGACCACTCGTTCTGTTAGCTAGGGATGATGGGAATTGTAGTCCCAAACATCTAGACGGCCGGAGTTTGCCTATGCCTGGATTAAATGCTTGCAAAAAGCAACAGTTAGGACAGGCATCCCCAAACTCGGCCCTCCAGCTGTTTTGGGACAACAATTCCCATCATCCCTGACCACTGGTCCTGTTAGCTAGGGATGATGGGAGTTGTAGTCCCAAAACAGCTGGAGGGCCAAGTTTGGGGATGCCTGAGTTAGGATAATTTTAAAAGGGGATATAGCATGATAGCATAGGTGTGTAATGTATAAAGTGGTCTGAATGTTTAAAATATCTGTGCTGTATACCACAGGTTTAATTGTTTAGTAGTTGAAAATTTGGGTAAAGGGATCAGGAATGTAAGAGGATTTGGTTTATTTGAAGAACCAGAAGAGGGGGTGGAGAGAAGTCTGGGGATTTGGGGGGCGGGGTAAAAATGTGTTCTTTTTAATTATTTTTTAATGTTAATGAGAAATGTGTGGGGTAATCTGGTATTGATGCAACGTGGCATATATTGGATTTTTTTTAATTGGAAACTAATAAAATATTATTTTTAAAAAGAAAACCGGAACACTTCCGGCTTTTCGGCGTTTGGGAACCAAGGTGTTTGAGAACCAAGGTACATGTCTCATGTCAGTCAACCAAGCTGGCTTGGTTCTCAAAATGCAGTCATTTGTTGCTCCAAATGTTGCATGATTTCTGTTCATGTTTTTACAGCGTAACAGAGACCGTAAAACGGAGTCCTAGCTGCACAAGTGCATTGAAGGCTAATCCCTGTTTTCCTTGTTCTCTTTCAGACTGAAATGCGGAAGACCCATTTCAGTCTGAAATGGGGATGAACTCAGCAGGTTCATATCATGGAGGCATGTTAGACATTTATGCTTCATGACTGTAAAGCATGCATTCTACAGGCTACTTTTTTGAGAAAGGAGTGCCTTAATCAGAAGACAAATACATCTGAAATCTTCTTGTCTAACAGTCTGGAGAATTAAGAGTATGGCAGCTGTGAAATTACAATCAGTGTTTTCGCCTGACTACTATTTTTTTTAAGCAAAAAACTTGAGTTATATGTAATTGAGTGATTGCCTAACCTCATGTATACCTAGGAGGTAGCTTTATAAACAGTTTGCTTATAGTTCAGAAGATACACAGTTCATGTATGTTGAGATTCCTGCATTGCAGGGGGTTAGACTAGATGACCCTCGGGTTCCTTTCCAGCTCTTCAGTTCTTTGATTTCTTGTGAATTGCCCGCCTCCTTTTGAGAAAACCACATTTCCTTTACTATTCTCCTGCTTAGAACAAAGACTTTTTATGATAGTAATGATAATTTTCTAGGGGTACTTCAATACCTGCTTTTTCGTCACATTTTCTACTGTGAACCTTCTGGGAGCAGTGGAATATATATGTAAATACTTCTTTGCAGTACAAGGTGAAACAACGTTTCAATAATAAATAGTTCTGTGACCAAGCACTATGGTAGTCACGAGCTGGAAGATGCCTAAAGCCTGCCCCCTGAATCTCCCCCAGGCTGTGTCAAACGTTTTCTGAAAGTCATTGCTCTGTGTCTATCTTGTACATGCTATAGCCTTTTTCCCCCGCTTTAGGGTATCGAGACCGTGATCGTTATGATTCGGATCGGTACCGTGATGCTCCCCGAAGAGAGATGGATCGGTTTGGGGGCAGAGACCGTTACGATGACCGTAGAGACTACGATAGAGGAGGTACTGTGGGTCACAGACTTCATTGTGGGTCTGGGGTTTGAGATGCTTACAGGAGGCATCACTTACTACAAACATTTGCTTACATTGCAGCATTGACTAGGTAGTACAACTCCCACATTCCCCTGCTGTGGACGCAACATTTTAGGCACACAATCCATTTTATGTATAGTCATTGTGGTCTGAATGGCTTTTCTCCCTTGAAGGTGAAAATACTTGGAAGTTGGGATATGGAATGTAGAGCACTGCTGCAGTTTCTTTTCTCACAGTCTTAAAATGGTTTCGCTTTTGTGTTTCAAGATCAATGATTGCTCTAGTGGAAAGACATTTTGATTGTCCTCCCTGCTTGGTCTACAAATACCTCTTGCATCTTGTACACACCTTGATACCTGCAGCACTCCTTATTATTTGTGCAGTTTTTAACTATTCTATTGGTTGTGGAAATGTAGTAAATGAGGCAAAGTTACACTTTTGGGTTTCTGTCCTACCAGTCATTCTTCTCTAGTTTCTTGTGCTGCTATGGTCTATTTTCCTTGCAGGCTGAGTGATCTTGTAATTAGGAGTGGTGCTTTCGTACAATTGTGCATGACTTGAGTCCCTACTAGTTAGCACTTTCCAGCTGTGTTAATTAAGCATTTTTGGCCATGTTTAGAAGTGAAGTGGGAGGTATTTTCTTCAGATGCCAAATAGGACTTCAAAGTGTACCCTTGAAACTGTACATGAAATCCTCCTGAAACTGACTTGATCTATCATTGTGTGCCATGTTTGGATACTGTTTGATCAGGGACTGTGTGCCTCTGTATACGTAACCTCAGGGAAATGTTTTAATAGCTGCATATGTTGGAGGGGTATAGGGGTGTGTGGATGTACACACAGACTCTGAGGTCTGCTCTCTTTTCTGACTCCCCTGTGAGCACTCTGGGGTGCTGTCCTCAGAAATAATGGTCTTCCTGTTGTGCAAGATTAAACCACTGAACTTCCTTTTCCTGTAGGTTTCGACTCTAGGTCAGGCAGTGGTAGAAGAGCCTTTGGCAGCGGATACCGTCGGGACGATGATTATAGGGGTGGTGGTGACCGCTATGAGGACCGTTACGAGAGGCGAGATGATCGAATGGATAGGTGGAGCAGCTCGCGGGATGACTATAGCAGGGATGACAGCCGGCGGGATGATAGAGGTATGCTCGGTGTTTGCTCAGAAGCAAAGCAATGAGAAGCTGTTGGCTTTGCTTTCATTGTGTGTTGTGTATTGCTGCAGATTATTCTGTTCTCCCTTATTCCTTGTATTCTGAATTTGACCCTAGGCCATGGCGATGTTTCCCTCTTGCCCTACCCCAGTGCATATGGTATGTTGTCAGATCCATCAGACACAGTTAAGAAAGATTTATGACGTAGCCTAGCCATTTCTGAGAACTGGGTGACCCACCTTTTGTAGGAGGTTTGTCTAATGATTCATGGTCCCCTTTTGGGCATGGGTCCTTTTGCTGACTCTTCCTTGTTTCCAAGATCTCCTTATGTGGCCTAAATGCCACATACCATTCAGCCTTTTATCCCCACCTCCTTACCTAAATAAGACAACCATACAAATTTTTCACAATTCTCCTGCCTGTTGGCTTTTCCCTAATCCTGAATCCAGTGGCTTTGCTTTTTTCATTTTGCTTTTTCTGAACTGTTCTGCTTTTTCCAACCTCCTGTTCTTTTTCTCTTAGGTCCTACTCAGAGACCTAAACTGAACCTGAAGCCTCGGAGCGCACCCAAGGAGGAAGATACATCTGTAGCACCTGCTACCCAGTCTAGCCGTGCAGCCTCCATCTTTGGGGGGGCCAAGCCTGTGGACACAGCTGCAAGAGAGCGTGAAGTAGAAGAGAGGCTACAGAAGGAGCAAGAGAAGCTGCAGCGCCAGCTGGAAGATGATAAGCCCAGGTTAGAGCGACGGCCCCGGGAGCGGTAAGTGACAGAAAAGGAGCATGAGTTGCACACAATCCAGTAGAGAAACTGCTTGAGTTAACCTGCAAAACACTACTTGGTGTGGCACTGGCACAGGCTCAAGCTGGTGATCTGTGCAAAAGGTGCCATAGATATGCCTGCAGCTCCTCTGATGCTGCAGAACACCCCTAGAGTTGCTTCATGCTGAAGATGGTGAACGGTGACATTCCATTAGCTGCCTTGGTAGATAGGTTCATGGCATTACAGAGCGCTAACACATATAATTTGAGTAGTTAAGAAACATCTCTAACTGCTTCTGAGCTTTGTTTCAAACCTGAACAAGCCTGGAAACCATTAACAAGAGCAATAATTCAGATGTAAAGCACAACAAAGATAATTACAAAATTGTATTATTTGCAGATGATATCCTTTTATTTATTACAAAACCAGAAGATACAATTCCAAAAATTATGGAGAAAATAAAAACCTTTGGCAGAGTATCAGGATATTCTATAAATTGGACAAAATCAGAGATTTTACCAATAGGGCCAAGGGCTACATTGTATAGAAACCATCAATCTTGGATGTGCAAAGACTTTATTAAATACTTGGGTATAATGATTTCATCAGATATAGACCAAATTGTAAAATTAAATTTGAATCAAATGAGATGTCCTCAAAATGAATGTTGTTCCAAAGCTTTTATATGTTCTTAGAGGATTACCAATATATATTCCCAAATTATACTTCCAAAAAATAAATCAACTATTTAGATCAAGTCTGTGGGGGTACAAAGCCACCAAAAGTATCACTACATAAAATGCAACTTCCAACTAAGCTTTGGGCTCCCAAATCTGGAATCATATCACCTGGCTTACCTGCTGAGTAAGACTAATTATTGGAGAGCTAGCAGGAATCCCAATTGGGCTATTCTCGAATATAGTTTCTTTGAACCTCTTGTAGGGTGGACTAAACTCGGCTCCAATTTTATGAAATATCCTATTAGCCTGGAGACTATTAAAGCACCTATAAAAATTTGGATGAATATAAATAAAAATAATAAGGATGACCCCTATCAGCATGAGAAATTAACAATATGGGCCAACCCAAAATTAAAAATTGGAAATCAAGTAGTAATTTGGCAAAATTGGATGAAAAAAGTTACCAATTTATTGATGAAAATTATAAATTTGTGGAATATAAGACTTTGCAAGTAAAGTACGGATTAACCATTGAAACACAATGGCAATACATCCAATTGAAACATATGTTGGAAAGGCAGTTTGGCCCTGACACTATAGCAGCATCGGAAACACCCATGCTCCTCTGCAACGAAAAAACAACAACTCTACACTTGCACTATATAAAACCATACTCAACAGGAAGAAATATGATTTAGAATATGGTAGACAAAAATGGAGTGAAGAGTTAGGGGTACAGATAACAAATGACATATGGGAGTCAAGTATAAAATCAACAGAAATAGCCTCTATGGATCTAAGACTAATATTCAGAGTCCACTGGACTCCAGCAAAACTATACCAGAAGAAAATAACAAGTGCAGACAACTGCTGGAGATGTGGGAGTAAAAATGCGAATGTAGTACATATGTTGATTAACTGCCCGATGATAAGATCATTTTGGTGCGAGGTGAGGATATTTATAGAAAGAGTAATAAAAATAAATTGTTATTTAGGGGAACTGAATTTAATTCTAAATTATATTCCAGAAATGTGGGAGATTTCAAGGGTATCTTCTTGTGATCTTTCATCTGGGCATTGATCAACTCTACATCTGCTTAAGTTCTGTAGTACTGCAGCGTCAGCTGCTCCCTGACCAGTGACTGAACTGTAAGCTCAACATCAGAAGACTCAAGCCCCAGACAAACTTAGCAGACTTCCTGTGGGGTTATACCCTACCTGGTCTCCACTAAGGGACTGATTTGAGCAGAACTATGGGTTGAAAGGTGCTAATGGCACAATTGTCTCAGTTTGATTTAACCACCTTGTTTTTATTTATTTTTTATAGAGTTGTGTATACTTGTTTTTTATCCAGTGCCCTGCATTTACAGTTAGTAAGCCTTGCTTCTCTGTATATGTTCTAGACACCCCAGCTGGCGTAGTGAAGATAACCAAGAGCGGTCACGGACAGGGAGTGAGTCCTCACAGACTGGCAGTACAACTCCTTCTGTGGGGACAGGCCCAACAGGAAGAAGTAAGTTGTCTTTAGGGTATCATTCACTTAGCCCTGAGGTGCATCGTCCTATTTCTGGAAAGCCCCATAACTTTCCTGGATTATAGCACATATTTCAGTTGGGAAGCTTCAGTTGAGTCACATGGCAAGCCTGTGTGTATAGATTTGAGAATACAGTGGTACCTCGGGTTACATACGCTTCAGGTTACATACATGAGAGAGAGCTCGATCATAGCAGTGTACTAGGGGAAGATGATTAACTCATTCCCATGAAACATTTTTCACTATCAGAATCACTTCCCTGCTTGCTTTCTCTCATGCAGGCAAAACAAGGAGGATTTCAGCTGGTGGGAGGGGGGCTGTGTGTGTGTGTAAGAGAGAGAGATTTTTCAGCCACAGTCAGCTTCACAGACCCCATGCCAGCCTGCATATAGACTGGACATAGTAAGTAACACTGGACTAAACTGCAAGATTGTCATGCCTCATGCTCACACCTCATGCATGCCCACTTGCACTCACACATGATAGAGCACAAACCTTTAATTGGGCAACAGCACATCCACCCCCAATCAATTATATTAGCAACCTGGATGTTTCTGTTGCTTCCTATGGGCAATTGATCACTTCTGCCCCAGGAAAGACAAAAAGACTGACATGCAAACCAGCCAGGAAGTCTCTTAATCAAACAATGGAATTGTCAGCCCAGATCCTTTTCACAGGTCTGTGATTGTATTGTGGATTAAGCACACGGCCCAGTTTAGGCTTGCTCTGTGATCTTCTGCTCTGTAAACTCACTAGGTGTTTTTGGTGGTTTGTATTGGTAAAGCATGCCAACTAGCCCAGAATCACTGGGGAATGGTCCAGGAAAAATGTGCTTTCCATCATACAGCCGGGCTGTGTGTGCATATCTTCTTAGCCCACGTTGTATTGTACCCTGCTCTTCCAGCCTCACGAAGGAGGGAGAGTGAGAAATCATTGGAAAACGAAGGCAGCAGCAAAGAGGATGAAGGTCTGTCTCCCACTTCCAAGACTCCCAAGGAGGAGAAGCTTCCTCTGAAGGTGATGCCAGCGCCTCCGCCAAAAGAAAATGCCTGGGTGAAGCGCAGCAGCAACTCTCACCCGGCACGCTCACAGAGCTCCGACTCGGACCAGCATTCCCCTACAAGGTGAGGGCCTCTGGCAGGGCTACCCTTTTCAGCCAAGGACTTAATCTGCAGGAGGGATGGGAAGCATGTAGGCTGCATGGTACTACGCTAAGGCGTAATAGAATCCCAAATTACGTTGTTTTAAAATGCATAAAACATGACAGCAAAACGTTAGGGATTGTGGACATGGTGGGTGCAATGGAAACCAAAGTAAGCTTTGGTTCACTAGGGTAGGTTTTATTCTGAACTCATGATTTTGAAGTGGGGATTTATTTTCTTAATGTGTTGCTGGGGCTTGAAAGAGCTGTGGTTCTGTAACGCTGGGTAGTGGGTGGCCCTGCTCACCTGTCAGGATTAAGGGAGATAAATATCTGGTCTTCTAGTCAGACAAGGCCCCACCCCAGCTTAAAAGCTAGCTTCACTATAGATAAGAAACATTAAAATGCAACAATGCTAAATAAATAAGTAAAATTAATAAATAATATAGCTCCAAGTTCTTGCATCATTTTTAATGATTTCTATGCAATTTCACACACATTTTACTTACCAAGCAAAACTAAATTATATTAATTTAGCCAAAATATCTTTTGAATTCCCAAGTCATGTTACAACTTTTTGGCACCCCTCATTTTAAGGAATTTGAAAGTTGAAAAATTCAACACACCTGAATGTGACGTGGAGTTACAGTAGCAACGTCCATGGAGTGTACAGTATGCACAAAGCGTCAACACTGCTTTCCTGTGTTCTTTGTTGCAGCGGCAGCCAGGCTATGCCACCCCTGCCTTCAGAAGATGGAGTGCCCTCCAAGAACATCCCAAGGAAAGGTAAGGCTCGGGTGCAGAAACTTACCTGTGGCCCTTTGTGGCAAAGAGAGAGAGAGAGCCCTGGGGACTGAGGATTGGTTGTGTGCAGCTATTCTGCCTGGCATTGCACAAGCATTCTTTGTTACTTTCTCTGTGTTGAGGAAATGGCTCTTGTGGCTGGCAGCTGCATTTATTATTATTTATCTGCTTTATTTCATTTATTTTTATCTGCTTTATTTATTAATCTCTTCCCAGGAATCATCTCAAAACAGTTTCACAATACAAAAAAATAAATAAAAATAAATCCATATCCAAAAAACAAATTCAAATAATTGCAGATATGGAGCAGGGTTAAAAATTCAAAATATCCACTTCATAGCTATTCCAAGAAAAAGACATTTCTGCTCCTTGTTCACTAAGAAGTCGTGAAAGTTCCCAGTGTTATGACTTACTGCTTGCAGGTGTAGTTTGTATATTTATTTTCCAGCTTGCCAGGAGAGGGCAGCAGAGTCCAGGGAGGATACACCTTGAATTTAGTCTGGGGAACTTCTCTGTCTGGATCCTGGTTTCAGTAATCTGCCACATGTTCAGTTTACTTCAAAAAGATGTTCCTGCCATTTTCACTTTCAGCAGGAAATCCTCTTAGCTCTGTATCAGTTGTTGATGGTTTGGTGAATGACAAGCGGCATCTTCCCACTTGACTTCTCCTGCCCAATGTAATAGAAACTTGTAATACAGTCCTTACGTGTGTTTACTTGGAAGTAAGTCCCACTGTGTTCAATGGGGCTTACATCCAGGTAAATGTGTATTTATTCCCTTCTTGCTGAAGGCAAGGTAGCTTCTGTGGACAGGATGATCACAAGTTGATGAGAAAATTGGCACGGTATACTTGGAAGTTCAACTTAATAATGGAGTAATACAGAAAACTATGATGACCCTAAAATTGAGGGAGGCAACCCAAGTCAAAAGAACACACATTTCCTAATTACAAAGTAGGGAAATCCACACGATCTTCCACATTTTTAGGAGGAGAAAAAATGAAGAGCAAGAGGGTGGAAAACAAACCTTAAATTAAGGCTGTTACTTTGTTGCAAGCAGTGGAAAATTTCATTGAAATGGTAGGGCTGGGCGAGATCTGGTTTTCAACATCACAATATCATCATCATCATCATCACTTTTAATTTGTATACCGCCTTTCTATCTTACAATACTCAAGGTGGTTTACAAGCTGAAGAAACAAAGAATGTACACCTTATAACAATCAAATGCAATACAAAAATGTGATAATAAAACATAGCTTTAAAATAAGCAATCTACATCAAATAAAGCAACATTCAACAATCATTAGAATAGTATAGAATAGGAATAGAATAGAAATAGAAATACTTTATTGTCACTGTACCACATGTTTACAGTGAGATTATATATCAGTATATAAAAATTAAACAGAAACCCACTCTTAACAATTACAGTAAATAATTTCGAAACTGCAATCAATAAAACGGCAAGCCACAGTGCATAAAATAATACAATACAAATTGAGAAGCAGAGACTGGAGGGTGGGGCAAGGCAATATATCACCAGATAAACATCACAATATTTCGATATATCACAATGTCTGAAATAAGGCTGGAGCTATGTAGAGGAGAAGCGTGGTAATGTCCTGGCAATTCCTAATACTTACGGGTCTTACTCTAAAACTGATAATTTTTTACTTACCTTTAACTTATTGTTAAAACTGTTATGAAAATTTGCTTCTTGATAGGGTGCTTCAATGAAACCATTTAAGATTTCTGGAGACTATATTACTGCAGTTTTGTGGGCATATTTAAAATTTATGGAAGTGGTAGATTTAGAAAAATATTAAATAAACTTGCATATGATTATCAATTTAATATATTTTCAACCAATTTAAGAGCAGCTTAAGTGATTTACTAGTCAAGTTGCATCTGCTTCCTTACTCAGAGGTCCCAGTGGAATTCTAGGCATGTGTAAGCCTCATTGAGTTCAACTAAACCTACTTTCCTGGGAGTGAGCCCCATTGAATTCAGTAGGGCTTGCTTGTGAGTAGACACACATTTGCTTGCACTGCTTACCAACAACACCCTCCCCATCATTCTCACCTCACACAACAACAACCAATCTCCCATTTCAGCATAAGGCAGCCAATGAGGAATCTTCCCCCCTCTATTTCCCACAGGGCCCCCCAAAAGCCCGCACCCCCACCTCCAAGAACCTCATGGCATTTGGGAGAAAATGCACATGGAGCAGCCCTTCCCCCCCAAGGACTGTGCTGTTTCAGAGAATATGGGAAAGTGAAGTTTTAAACTTCCCTGGCAGGACACATCACACAGAATACTTGCATCACCTGTAGGATGATCACAGAATCAGAGTTGGAAGGGACTCTGAGGGCCACCCACCCTCTCCCATAGGAGAGCATAAGGCAGCCAGTTAAATCTTTCCCCTCCATTTACCCCTATTGTGACACAAAAGCAGAGGCCTCCTGTCTGTGAGCTTTCTGCCTGTCGTAGTAGCTCACAGATAGAGAAGGAAGGAAAGAGCTGGGTCTGGCTTTAAGGGCATGGCTATCTGCTCTTTTTACTCTTGAGCTAGAACCTCATGTCTCAGAAAGGCAAGGGAAGGCATCATCACACACACCTTGACACACACACTGAGGTGGGGAAAGGGGCAGGGCAAGATTTTCTCCCCTACTCTGAAGTAAATAACCCCTGTTAATGGGAGAAAGGGACTCACAGCAAGAAGCCACCTACCAGCCTGGCGCCTTTTATTACACACTTTTAGCAAGAGCCTCATAGCATCTGAGGAGCTTGCTGCTTTGCAGGCTGTTCAGTGCTGCCTGCTCTTGTGATTGGCTGTGGCTACAGGATATGGGGAAGAGCTGAAGCAGAGACTGTTTTGCACAGCGGAGCTGAGGCAGAGACGGTTCTGCGGGGATTGTGATATTTGTGATAAGAGCCGCCTGCTCTTGCGGTTGGCTGTGGCTGCAGGAGGTGGGGGAGAATTAAGGAGGGCTCTGCAGAGGAGCATGCAATGCAGTGCTTTAAAATCACAGGCAGGTAGGTCCTTCCCAGCGATCGCCCCTCACAGTGGCTTGGCTGTGGAGGGAGGATGTGGGCAGGTGGAGCAACAGGGAGGAGGGAGGCAGCCCGTCTGCGAAGGAAGCAAGGCACAAGCAGGCAGGTGAGCACCTTATCTGGCTTCCTCTGGCACTAGTGCAGGCTCAAAAATGTTACTGCAATAAACTCTTCAAACCAGTTTCAAATTATTTATTGATATATCACACAGCCCTAGTGTTAGGGTACTAGTAACCTGGGTGGGCTAACTTGACATCTCATTGCTGAAATTATTTCGGGATGGAATAACAGGAGATTTGTCTCAACATACTTTAGGTGATGAAAACCGACCTGATGAAGGGAAGGAGAGTGTTCCAAAGGGCAGAAGTGGAAATTCTGGGTGTGGTCCTGGAGATGGAGGCAGCAGAGACCATTGGCAAGACTCAGATAGGTATAGTTGTCTTCACATCCTCCTGCTCTGACTCTGGAATTGCCTGGGGTACCAGTAGCCCACCTTGGGGCGGGGGGGGGGGCAGTGAGCAGCTAAGGGTATGCTGGAGATCCACTGTAAGTTGATACAAAGCAGCTGGAGGCTGGAACACCCGACTGCAGTTTGCTGTCTGTGGCACCCAGTGCTCTGGGTTGTTCGGACTCATCTGCATAGGGCTGGAGTGTGGATGGGTTGAGTATGGAGCAAATGGCTCTGACTGCCAGTATTCTATGTGTGTAAACCTTTGGTCACCTTATTAATGTGGTAGCAATTTTCTTTTTCAGGAAAGAGAGTAGTGAGCATGACTCAAGACCTGCATCTGAGCCAAAGAAATTCGAAGAGAACCCTACCCCCGTAAGTGCTGAATCTATTGCTTTTTAAGCAATGATTGTCAAATGCTCATGTAATTAGGCAGCAGCTCTCTGTCATTCAATGTGCCAGAATGTATTGGGATTCCCTTAGAACTTTACTCAGTTAATTATAATTCTGTAACTAAAATATCATTGTGCTACATTCAGACTTTTTGCTGAGAAGCTTTTACAGCACTGGTACCCACAGTTACTTCCTATTACTGGCTCTGAAAAGTGGGGAGAAGGGAATACAGTGGTACCTCTGGTTACGTACTTAATCTGTTCCGGAGGTCCGTTCTTAACCTGAAAACATTCTTAACCTGAAGCACCACTTTAGCTAATGGGGCCTCCCGCTGCTGCTGCGCCGCCAGAGCACAATTTCTGTTCTCATCCTGAAGCAAAGTTCTTAACCCGAGGTAATATTTCGGGGTTAGCAGAGTCTGTAACCTGAAGCGTATGTAACCCGAGGTACCACTGTATAGGCTTCACCAGGTGATAGAAGATATTCTGCTGATAGGATGCACACAAGTGTTACAGAAAGCAAAGCATCTGTTTTCTAAATCCTCAGCTGGAAGTAGAAGTGCCAAAATTCCAAGTTTGTACTCTTGTAAAGCAGATAATTGTGTTTTGTTTATATTCTCAAACTGTGCTCATCGGTTATTGGATTCTTGGTTTTTTGTTTGTTAATTGGAGGATGGACTAATAATAAAAAATAAAGTTTGCCACAAGCAGAAGAGAGACCAGATCAAGGAAGTTTCCCTGGAAGTGCATGCAAAGAATCTTGGCCACAAAGCCCACTTCACAAAGGGAGGTTTTTCCTTTTTCCTTCATTGCAGCCTTGAGAAACAGCGATCAGCCCAAAGGTTGCCCAGTGTGGTTTCAAATTCAGGTCCCCCAGTCTGCCATTTTTATCCACCATGCCAGGATAAGACACCTATAGATTGTGGGCTGAATTTAGCCCGTCAGGCTGATTGGCTGATTTCATTCCTGATTGGATTTCATTCCTGCATTGGCTGATTTCATTCCTGATTGGTCACTGTGTTCTCCCACCCTGACAGCCCAGCTTTGACAGGTGGGCGATCTCATCCACCTGCAAAAGCTGGCTCTCAAGGTGGGGGAAATAGAGATCTGGACCAAAAAGATTTCCCACCCTGCATTCTGCATTTTATCTGCCCAGAATGCTGCCATCCCACCCTTCTCTAATGTCTGTGTTATACCATCCCAGGAACACCTGATACCCACAGCCCTATGTATAAAACTTGTCATATGATGGATGGCTTTCAGTGTCCAGTTTTGAGTGCTGTTTTAACACCTGCTTCCCTAACTCTCTTGCAGAAATTTAGCTGTGCTAGCAAGTATGCTGCTTTGTCAGTGGATGGTGACGATGAAGCAGAGGGGGATGAGTATGCTGATTAAATTCTCCAACCCCTCCATGCCGTCTCCTTACCGGTTGCCACCCAGGAACATTCGGCAAGCAAAACCAAACCTTTATTCAGACAAGACAGAAAAATAAAAGCCTACAAGTCAACATCTCCTTGGAGAGACCTTTCTTAAACCTTTCTTTAAAAAAAATATATGAAAAAGTGATACAGTTTCTCTTGCATGCTGCTGCAGCCTTTAAAGTATTGAACTAACTGGAGAAATCCCTGCAAAAAAAAAGTATAGCAAGAGAGAAAATGGCAGGTGTCTTTAAAAAAAAAAGGAATAGGCCCAGTTTGTGTCTTGAGTGTGACTTCATGCAGCTTCCAATCTCGTCCAGAGCCCCAGGTCCTTCCCATTAAAAGCAGAGGCTAGCACTTGAGCAGACCAGGTGCGTATGAGTTGAGCACAATGGGGACATGGACAGCTAAGATCTGTCTCCTTCTTTTTCCAGATTGGTTGATTTCTGCAGTGTAAGCTTCAAATGAACTTGAAAGCATTTTAGTGCATTGGGAAAAGGAGGAGAGCAGTCTTGCCTTGATGGCTGGGGGAAGAGATGAGATGGCTTTTCAAGGTAGAGAGTTGGCATCTCTACACAACAAGTAATCCCTGAGGTTTAAGTTAGAAACCTCGCCCTGGTGGTGGTGTCCCCCTCTGAAATCCATCAGGTTTGGGGAAGCCCCAGGCAACACTAAGGCTGAGTAGCAAACCTTTGCTACCAAAGGAATCTTCTCAGAAGCCTCAGAGCTGATCCTGGGGTTGTACCCTTGCCTGTCCCCAACAATAAAGGCTGCTGACAGTTGGCTTCTATGTTGAAAGCCACTTTCCACATATTTTGGCCAAATGGTGCAAAGAATCTCTGTGCTAGTGGTCACCAGGACCATGCAGTGCTGATGTGGAAAGTGTGCCTTGCATATGAACCATGCGGAAAGTAACTTTTTGTATGTCAAGGGGCTCCACCATATGGAATCAGTTTTTGGTATCCTCCCTGAAGGAGGTTGCAATGTATATGAAGGAGCCATTGGATTTATGGGAATCATTAGTTGAAAGAGCAATTTCTGGAGACTATAAAGTTTTCTTGAATTCTCCCCCCCCCCCCCCGCCCCGATTCCTATCCCTTCCTCTTCTGCCCCCTTTTAATCACGGAGGTACCACCACAACCACTCTCACAAATTTAAATAGCACCCGTTTTAAACTTGGGCACTGTTTAAAGGTAGCAAGAGTCATTGAAAGTTTGACTGAGCATCATGTGACTGTTCCAAGTTCCTTCCTCACTTTGGGGCAAGTAGGTACACAACATGGCTGGCAAACTTCCTTCAGCCCTTACAAAAAGGGTTTATTTTTAGTCCCCTACATTTCTTTTTAAAGCTTCCTTCGCCAACACCCGGCACCATCAGACACAGAGACAAGCAATCTCTTCCATTTCTTCCAGTAGTCTTGGTCCTTTCATTCTTATTCCTTAAACTAATTAATGGGTAGGGCAAATGGGAATTAAATCTGCACAGTGGAACTGAAGCAGCACAAGGTTTTACTAGCCAACTCAGCAGCCTGATTTACATGGTGGCTGTAGAGGAGGATCTGGCTACAATGAGTGGCTAGCTTTCGGGAGTGGTGCACATGCTCACCAGGGAGCTGCCAGTTTTTACCTAGTTGGGGAGGAGAACGGAGTGGTTTTCCTCTTGAAGCAATTCCGGCTGAGTCAAATACAGGATTTGGCGTGTTGTAAAGCCTGCTGTGGTTGGTGTCTTGTTTCAGTAAATTTTAGCTACAATTTAAAATGAAATATACAGAGTAGTGGCACATCCTATGGGCAGGATATAAAGGAATGGGAGGGGAGACCCTGCTGAGTGCAGATAATTGATTTGAAATGCAATATTGCTTTGACTATGTGAAATGCTGGGGGGAGGGGCTATATTTGAGGTAAAGTGCTAATTTGCATACCCCAGAAGCATTTTCTACCCTCCCTTCTCTCTCTCTCTCCTATTCTCTCTCTTTATCTCTCTCTGCGCTATCAGGACAGGTTCATGAATGGATTGAGGTGCATTTTACACATTCTGAAGACATGTAAAATTTGTACAAAATATCTTCTATGAAAATGATTTGTAATCTGTGTGGACTTACTGGGAGATGTCTTTTATTATGTAAAATTTTCCCTCCTCCCCCCTTCTTGGTTTTTTGTTTTTCTCCAAATAAAACTAATCTTTAAAATAATGCTTCAGCACTAAATTCCTTTGCAAGTGGTGTCTCTTCTCCATCAGGACATGGATGTTGCTCTCAAATATATAGAACTAGTAGGGAGTGCCAATTTGATTCAAAATGGTGGACACCAACGTGCCCCCAGAATCTGCTCTGGAGGACCCCTCAATCTTCTGGAGCGCACAGGGTCTCCAGGGGAGCAAAGCCCCATTGAAGGCTGGTAGTACATTCTGTCTGCACACAGACAGGATTTGACACAACCCAGAGACTTGCTGATGCAAAGAGATGTACCGGTAATTGTAGGTTTCATAAGTTATGTCACTGGTTCTCCTTGTAAGAACTCTAGAGGGTAGGCTATGTCCTTTCATAAATACAATACAAATAATTGGGGGAAGGGTGAGTGAAGCCAAGGCCCGTGGTCCCTGCAGCCCTTAAAAGTGTGGCCCCTGTTGAGATCTAATTGCTGCCCACATTTCTGGCTCAATGGTTAACTACAGAAAACTAGATCTGTCAAGATTGAAGTTCTCTGGCTTCCCAAGTCCTTTGGTTTGGACTAAAAGCAATTGACTTGTTCACTTATTTGACAGGAGGGCTGGGGAGGGGGAGAGGAACTGAGCCTTGGTTCTTTTCCTTCTATTTCTGAAGAAATCAAAATTATCTTTCTTCGCTTGCACAATTGCGTCTCTGTGCCTGCTCCCCTGCGCTTGGATTGGTAGTGCAATGCTTTAGCCAATTCCAGTTCCCTCCCTCCTGCCAAAGAAGCAGGATCAAGGCTTGGTTTTATAAACAGCAGGAGAACACAGCGCCCTTTTCATTGTGCATCCTCCCCACACAAGGCATCCGAAGACAGATAGTCATTGAGACAGCATCTGGTATGCCACCACCTCCTGCACTTGATAAATGTCCCAAGTGCCTTGTGAAGTCCAGGCTGGCTTCCAGGCATGGAACTTACCTTACTTCAACTCACTGGAACCCCAAGCAATTGGATTCCGCCTTGCAGAGCAGGGAGTCCCTGGCTGTTGGCTGCTTCCACCACTCTTGTGTCCATCAGAGCAGCAAGGCTTTGTGCAGTATGGGTGCCTCCTTTCTCTGCTAGTAATCTGGAGGGTAGCTGGAGGGAGGAAATCCAACCACACCCTTCCCCTCTCCTTCATGCTTAATCTCCTGCGCATGCACCACTGAGCAGAAACAAAAATGAGCCAGAGCTAAAGAGGAAAAGGATGAATGCTCAGTATGCCCATTACAAGACCAGTGGTCTACATTCTCAGGGAAGAAAGAAGAGCCTGCTCAGAGGTGCCAACTTGAATAAAATATGGGGGTGGGAGGTAAGCCCCGCCCTGCAAATTGATGACATGACAGGGTGCACCCACACCATTTGACAATGCCCTTCAACTTTGGGGGAGTCTTCGCCCCCTCAAATATTGGGTCCAAAGGGGACCTTGACCCCCTAGGAGTTGGCTCCTCTGGCCCTGCCTGATTAGACCAAAAGCCCTTCTGGTCTCACAGTAGCCAAGCAGATGTTCCTGAGGAGCCTCATCAGGAGGTCAGGAAGGCTGTTTCTCTCTGTTGCTGTTAGTCTCCACTGGCTGGTTTTCAGAGGCATCTTCCCCCTCTGATCCTGGGGCTTCCAAGGGCAGGGAGGTGCACAGCCCCCAGGGAGAAGGGTTTGGCTTTACGCACACTCTACCCACTCCTTTCCCCTGGGACCAGAGCAGCCAGGGGGCTGGAGGTAGTTCCCCCACCCACAACCACCCTGCAGAGCTGAGTCACACGTACTTCCCTCATCCTTGCTGGGCAGTAATCAGTACCAGATTTTTCTCCTTCAAAGGCTGGACATTGTCTTCCCTCCCCACCTCCACCAGTCAAAACCACTTCCAAAGAGGAGGAAGAGTCTCCAGCAGCTTTTATTTACTGCAGCTGGGGGGGTTTCGAAACCTTTCATAAACATAGCTGCAAAGGTTATAGTGCCTCTGGTTGTCTGCAAAGCCCACCCTGGGTGAAAATGAGGCAAGGGAGGGAGAGGGTCCCAATAACAAGAGAGCTGCTGGATCAGATAAAAGATATGTTTCCAACAGTGGCTACCAGAGGCTTTACAGATGAGTGAAATGCTGGCAGGGTTTCTTTGTCTCTTCTTCTTTTAAACCTTTTTGGAATTGGTGTGTTTGTGTGTATACAATGGATGCAAGGAAGGTGGGTACTGCTCCTTGGTGCCCGTTGGGACTGCTAGGGTGAAGGCAGGGAGGCCAACAGTAGGTGGCTTCAGAGCTAATGACAGGCTGGCAGAAGCACTCCCTGGACTGGTCCTGAGAAAGAATGCAGGTGGGGGGCGCTAGTTGAGGGCACACTGATGCTAGTGGGGCAGTGCCCCATTCAGCCTCCTTAGATTGGCCCGGGGGGGGGGGGTGAGAGAGAAAAAGTGACAATGTGGTGATCTGAAGAGAGAATGTAGGCAATAACTGAGCTAGGTGAATCAATGGACTGACCTGGTGTGTACACACCACACATTTAAAGCAAAACAATACTGGGAACTGTAGTTTGCCCTGTATGAAACTATAATTCCCAGGACTACAATTCTCCATCTTCTTTGCGGGAAGGCATGTGCTTTAAATGTAAGGTGCTTATACAGCTTGAAAGGCACCTTCCTACATTCTTGCTTAAGATGGCAACCCAGGGATAACTGAGAACGGCCTTGCAATTACAGTGATCTGCCCTGTCTTGGGCAGCGAGGTCACACAGAGGTGGCCTTGGCGCTAACCCACCATTGCAAAAAACCTTTTGACATCTTCCTTTGCAAGCCCTGTCTTATTTATTCTGGCTCTTGGAAGGTAGGGTTGAGCCAGCAGGGGTGAAGCTTTTACTGTGTTGCTGTGAGTCATGCTGTTGTCTTACACAGTTAGAGGAACATGTCTCCATCGGCTTGGCAGAACCTTGCCCAGTGACGGGAGGCAATCTAATTTAAATGGGCACTTGGGCTCTTCCAGGTACCTGGAGAACAAGTAACTAACACACACACACACACACACACACACACACACACACACCAGACATGGGGAGGTTCATATTTCATTTGCCTGGCAGTAGCAGAGATTGTGGATGGAGGAGAGAGAGGAAGGAGGCTGTGGGAGGTCTGACAATTAAAACAATTAATTGTCCCTCACCACAAAATGAGAACTGCTACTGAGAAACAAGCAGACATGCCCTTGGACATCTCCATACTCTGTGTGCGCAACCAGGGGTGGACTTTGGTAATACGGCATCCTGAGTGAGGACAAAAGTTGACACCCCCCAAAAAAATATTTGGATGGGGCATGTGAGAGAGATGACAGGAAAACAGTGTGTTTAGCAAGGTGTGCTGGAAGAAGGGGGGGGGGAGACAGGGATCCATCTTGGGCAGACTGGCTGAAGGCAGGCTGGGAGAGATGCCTTGGACTCCAGCACTGCTCTGCTATTGGGAAGAAACCCCTCTTGAGATGACCATGCTTTAACATCTGGACTCCCTCCATCTAAACTCAGGTGTAAATATGTGAATGAATCATATTTCTTTATGCCATGGCAGCACCCACCGTGCATTTCAATTCTCCAAAGGAGCACAGACGCTGGTTGAAGGCCAAGACCCCTGGAATCCCATGCAAGGCTTGGCAAGTTGGCAGGGATTGGGGTGGCCGGCAACAATACTGACAGTTGGGGAGGGGCCCATAGAATCATAGAACAGGAAGGGATCTCAACCATGGCCTAGTTAAGTCTGCTGATTAGTAGTACAGCATCCCTGATAGGTGTCCATCCAGCTTCTGCTTTAGGACCTCTAAGAAAGGAGACTCCAGGATCGCCCAAAGCTGCCTGTTCCACTTGCAACCAGACAACCTGCTTCTTGAGCATCCAACCTGATTTGTTCTCAGGGAAGTTAGGCAAGTGCCATCCTCCACTTTCTAGTGCACTATCCTATCATTTTCTTCACTGCAAAAAGTCCACTGCCATTGCACAACCTGAGCTTCTTGGTATGCAGTTCAATCCCACTCAAAAGCAGTGACAGTCTGGAAGCTTCCATACTGTCAGGAAGTTCTTCCTAATGTTTAGTCTAAACTAGCCTTGTAATTTGAAGCCTTTGGTTTGGGTCTTACCCTCTGGAGCAAGAGAAAACAAATTAGCTCCATCCATCTATGTGACAGCCCTTCAGGTCATTAACTGCTATGCCCCCTTAACCTGCCTTTTTTTTGTGCATTACTCAACCATCACTCCGGCTGATCTTCCTCTACTTCCTGAAGTTTCTGCCTGGGCTTGACAGCCAGGCACTCCCAACCTATGTTTCCCTTCAGATAATCCCCCCCCCACCCCTCTTCTGCCAGCTTTTATGGGCTCAGGGCCTGGATTCCTGTGCTCTTACTCCTCTACAGCTACCTGCCAAAACCTTTGGCCCAGGGAAGTTGGCACAGTAGCACTGGGTATGTTGTTAGACTATTACAATGCGTTGTCCTGGAAATTAATCAAGTCAAATGAATTTTCCATTGACGTTGCAAATCCACACTCTGGTCAAAATACTGAACGGGAAGGGAGAGAACAGCCCTTTATCTCTGCCCTGGCAGGGTGGTGACTGCAAAGTAGGGGTGAGGGGTGGGGCCATCCCAGATGTTGCTAGACTACAGCTGTCATCATCGCTGAGCAGTGATCATGCAGGCTGGGACTGGTGACAGTTTCAGTCCTAGGGCATCTGAAGGGCCAGAGAGGTGAGCCACCTCTGTCTTAACACACACACACACACACACACACACACACACACACACACACACCCATCTCAGCACCTGGCATCTGTTAATATGCAAGGGTGAAAATAACACTAACTCAAACTTGACTTTACAGCAGTGGGAGCTACCTGTCCCTCTGCATATGGTGTTGGACCAGCCTCAGGGATGATGGGAGCTGTAGTCCAGCAACATATGAAGGGCCAAAGGTTAGACACCTCTTAGCATTCATCTTCACCCTGAGAAAGCCCCACCAGCTGATTGGTGCAGTTCTTGCTGCAATGAAGGGCACAGGAATAGTCTGCCTTTGGGTCAGTTGGCAACCCTACTCTTTATTGTGCCACAGTCTTCCTGTACTAGTCAAAACGCACACACAAAGGGTTTTGGGGGTTTTTTAGGCCTGTTGAATGGCTTGTCGCCAAAGGTGGAGTATCTAGTTGGCTAAAAAAACCAAACCCAAACAAAGAAAGTCTCTTGCATTTGAAGCCTTTTGTGCATCCTGAAAGGAACATTTCTGCCAGCTGGGCCTTCCTGCCTGCTGGGGCTTCCCGTATGCCCTTCTCCTGCTACCCCTTGTGTAAAGCTGCATTCTGCAAAGCAAGGGAGAACTGGGACTGAGAGGGAGGCCTGACGGCCATTGCAGGGCCTCCACAGAGGTTCCCCGTGAGCAGCAAACAGGCTGGCTCCCTCCCGCACGGCAGCGAAGGCCACAAGGCCGGCTCTGTGGCTCCTTGTCGGCATGCATCCCAGCAAGGAGACAAACCTGTGGCCCCGGTTTTCCTTCCCATGCCCTTGCCTTTCTTTCTGCTTCTCAGAGACCCCGGAGAGCAGCCAAAATCAGCAACTGGAACCTACTTGCTTATAGAGAGAGAGAGAGTTTCCTGTGGGGAAGGAAGGAAGGGTTCGTCTGTGTTGTGGCCCTGAAGTGCTGCTCTCTGAAAGGCTGCTGATTCTGCAGATCAGGGAGCAATAAATTCAGTGCTCCCCATTTGCAGAATCAGACACACCCATCCCCAGACTTTGCACATGCACATCAGTGGAGACTGGCACATTAGGGCACATGGGGCAGCGTCCCATGAAGCTTTGCTCTCAGCCAACCTCCACCTGCCTGCCTGCCTGCTTCCTCGCAATCAGTTTAGGGTCAGCACTGCCTGTCAGCCGCATCAGTCTCCAGCTATGCGCACATCATGTATTTAAAGCGCACACACAGAGAAAGAATAATGGGAACTGTGGCTAGGTAAGGGTGCTGGGAATTGCCGCCCTGTGAGGGGTAAACTACAGTTTTCAGGATTCTTTGGGGAAAGTCATGCACTTTAAATATATGGTGTGTACACTGCTTGTGTTGCTTTTGTTGAATTCAGCAGGAAGGAGGAAGAAACCAGAATTAGCTAGCTCTGCCTGCCATTGGCTCTGACACCACCTGATCGTAGTCTCCCTGCCAGGGAACTCTGGATGCGGGGATTCTTCTATGAGAAACCCTTAGGCTATGCAGGGTCACGGCCTAAGGGTACCTCATAGTCTCAACAGCCAAGACCTTGCGTGAACCAAGATGCTGTGGAATCCTTTGCAATGCACAAAGCCATCCAGAAAGCCGTTCCTCTGAAGCAGGCAAGTTGAATGGAAGACTTGAAAACAATTCGTCTAAAGTAAAGGTGGGGAACTTGTTGTGGTCCTGCTGGTCCCATCAGTCCCGGCCAGCATGGTCAATGGCCAGGGAGGAGAGGAGTCTCAGCCCAATGACATCTGCAAGGCCACAATTTCCCCATCCCTGGCATAGATGTTGCAAGTCAGTTTGGAATACTTCCTGAAATTTCCTGCAGCGTCAGGAGGGATCAAGCGTGGTTTTCCGAAAGCCACCAATAAACAAACAACCGTTGAGTTGAGCAAAGTTGATTCGGTGTGAGCTTGGCTGCCCTTCTCCTGTTGTGGAGCAGTTTGCTATTCCAGCTGGATGAAACAACCAAACAAAATCACATGACTCCAGATGTGACTGCGCTAATGAAGACAACAGGGCAAAGAGCCATGGGATTCTTTGGGGCAGATTTAGAAATATGTGCTGAGAACTATGCAACCAGAATGTTCTGCAAAATCCTCTGTAAACAGTTTGCCAGAAATGGCCTATTTTTAAGGGTGAACTCTGGACGATCTTGAACTTGAGACCCGGCTCCATGATGAGACCCATCTCCTCCCTTCCTGTCTCACCATGGCACCAGCAGTGACTCTGGGATTGGTTCAGCGGTTCTGAATCTTATTTGTTGCCTTGTTTTCTCTTCTTTGAGGCTAGGCGGTGACTGTAAAGGCAAACGCTTCCCCCCGCCCCTTGTGCAATGACAATAAACAGACAGACGCCTGGAACTTGATAATAAGTTTCTATCCTTAATGCCCAGGCCAGCCGCTATCCGCCTGGCAGACAGCAAATTTTAATAATCTGATTGGGAAGCTATTCTGCTTGTTGTCAATATCCGTTTCATGTGGGCAATGTCCCACAAGACGTGGACACTGCTGAGTGAAGTAACATTATTTTGGTCTCAGATATGCCCTTCAAAGTAGGTAGTTTATTTCAAAATATAACCTGAATTGAATCCACCACCCCCCACCCTCGCTGACCCCTAGGGGAGGGCAAGTCTTGCTCTGCTGGCAGCTTTGGCCCTCAATGACAAGCAGCCCATCAAGAAAGAGGTGGTCTCAGGACTAGCCCCTCTGGGGGTGGCCAGGGCCAATGCATGGCTGACTCACCTCCTTTCATTCTGATTTTTTAATCAGTTTCCTCCCCATTCAGGCTCAGCCTGAGTGTTTGTGATAAAATTCTATGAGTGCCAATGTATCTCTTATACACTTCAGACCAAATGGCACCTCATGTATGGAGTCTTTGCTGGAGGCTTCCCTGCCTGCTACTCCCCAATTCCAACTGTTGATCACCTTGTTTTTCTTTGATTGCTTTTTGCCACTCACTTCACAAGTCTGATGCATGAATTTGCATGCACAATTCCCCCATCGTATCAGATGTGTGGGTCTGATCACAGCCCCTCACATGCATAGACAAATGGGCGCTGGTGCAAGTTCTCCCAGCACCTGCAACTCAAAATTGGGGGATTTCAGGTCCGTGTGCAGCTGCCTGAAGGTAGTTAGAAGGCAGCTTAAGTTTAGAAGGTGGAGCCCAGTTCACAAAATCTGAGACCCTCTCTGGTGCAAATTAAATCCAGTTTACACTGGCCTTCTGTGTGTGCCTTTGTGGTGCATTTTGAGCATCCTGTTGTTAGTGGTAAACCCCCACTCACCTCCAACCTTGAAGGGCAACCATACCTTCCACCCAGCTTAAGTCACTTGGGGTGTCATTTCTTGCTACACCTGGGAGACCATATTTGCTCTGCTCTGGACTATATCATGCCATTTTTATGCTTAGGAGTAAAAAAAAAAACACTCTGTAAAGGAGGAGAAAGGGGAAGACGGCATGTCAGGAGAGGAAGATCGGGAGTCCGATGAAGAACAGGATAGAAGCAATGAAGCAGGGGAGGATGAGGATTCTGGAAACAAGCAATTTTATAGCTATGAGAGCAGTGTGGTACCAGTTCTCAGAGTTGTTAGATGCTGGGGCTTGGGGAAAATGAATCAAACCCAGGGGGGTGAATAGCTCTCACACTGTGTGTGTGTGTGTGTGTGTGTGTGTGTGTGGGAGAGAGGGGGGGAGGGGGGAGAGCACACATTAAACAAATGCTACTGACAAAGATATCTAGCTGGCTCCAAGTAATGCCCTGTAATTGAACTGTTGTTGAACTGACACTGCCATAAGTCCCCTGCCCCGCATTATAGTGTGCTAGACTGCTTTATGGATTATTTTTTTAACATTAAACATTCATAAATTGAATGAATGAATGAATGAATGAATGACAACCCCAGAGCAGGCTGGGAAATGCTGGCATGCTATAGATATACAGCACTGGCTGTTTGTCTCTGGTCTTTGCTGCCATTGCTTTGAGCCACTCTTAGAAAGAACCTGCCCTCCTTTTACAAAGCTGCCTTACAGCTCCACCCTTTCTATGTTATGGGTTGTGTGGGTGGCTGATCCCAAAGTGCTCTGCTCATCTTTCTTTGGCACCTGACTCGGCCCTTAACCCTTTTGGTGCTGTAACCTGGGGTCCTTTTTCTTGCCACACCTCTTCACCCAGAGTGAGCTGGTCATTCCCAGGGTAAGTTTGTTACACATCCTGACCTTCTGTATCTTCTTCTGTATCTTTGATAACTACAAAGCTGTCTAGTGTGGCTATGGTTTGTTTCAGATGGGCAAAGCTGTGTCTGGCAGAATTTCCTCTTCTGCGCAAGGCTTAAGAGATACAAGAGCCTTCTGGGGGCCTGGACTTGGCAACTTTCATATTAAAATACTTACATTTTTTCTATATGAAGCATGCATCCAGAAGGCTTCTTCTGTTGTAGGTGGTTTTGTGCTCTGTTACAAGCCAGAAGGGACGCTGGTGGCGCTGTGGGTTAAACCACAGAGCCTAGGGCTTGCCGATCAGAAGGTCGACAGTTCGAATCCCCGCAACGGGGTGAGCTCCCATTGCTCGGTCCCAGCTCCTGCCAACCTAGCAGTTCGAAAGCACATCAAAGTGCAAGCAGATAAATAAGTACCGCTCCAGCGGGGGGCGGGGGGCGGCGTTTCCGTGCGTTGCTCTGATTCGCCAGAAGCGGCTTAGTCATGCTGGCCACATGACCTGGAAGCTGTACGCTGGCTCCCTCAGCCAGTAAAGTGAGATGAGCGCCGCAATCCCATAATCGTCCGCGACTGGACCTAGTGGTCAGGGCCAGGGTCCCTTTACCTTTACCCTTTACAAGCCAGAAAGTGGGAAGCAGGGAAGGTCCCAGGCAAGTCGCATCTTCAACAGGGCAGAAGTTGGCACCTGCTATGCCTGGGCAGCTGCTGCCCACCACCCTGGAAGGTCCTGCTGCCGAGGTCTGTGCTGTGGTTGCTTCCAGAGGAATTATTTATTGAGCAGTCATCCCTGATTTGTTTGCAAAGGCGAGATGCTGCTGGCTAGTTAGTAAGCACTCTTTTTGGTCTGGTTGCAGGGAGGTAATATGATGTTGGGTCAAAGCTATTGTTATCCCACACTTTCCATTGCACTTTCCTGTCCCTTTCCTTATAATGAAAAGTTCAATGTCTTGCGGGGTGGGGGAAGCAGGTTTCTTTGGTGCAGAAGAGCACTAAATCCACTTCAGTTTCACAACCTGAATTTACTAGGCATGTGATTGAATCTCACCCCCCAAAACAGTAACTGTCTGGAAGTGCCGCAAGCCTCTTTATCTGTTCTTCACCCTGCCTAGTGTTCTAAGCAGCACCTGGCAGGTGGGTCTAGGAGGTGTCATTCCATTTCCCACAATGCCTCTGCTGTCGTGTTGCTCTGAGGAAGTGTGAGTTATTGTATGTACCCTGCCCTGGGACCTTGTGATCAAGGGTGGGTTATAAATTCACACAATGAATAAGTTTTAAATTAATACGCCAGCTCTCAGCTGCCGTTGCCGTGGATCTGCACTGCTGCTCTGGGCTCCCTTAAATACAGATCTGGCCCAGGTCTAAGGCATCCCCTCCTCCTCCATTTGTTAAACTTTTACTACCTTGCATTTAAATTTAATTTGGAGCCTGTCGCATTGTTTGGACGCTCCATTTGAATGTATGGTCCATCCCGTGTCATGTCTGGCGATACAACTAAGTGCATGGATCCGATCACAATCACACATGTGCACACTGTTTGTTAAAGAGACACTAAGGGTGTACATTTTCATGGGCATGAGTGCGCACACGCACAAGCTCCCCTAATGCCACCAAAGCCCATAATCAGGTCAACGCTGCTAGCTTTGCAAGTGAAGATGAACAGTTTGTACTATTTATTTCCGTTGTTGAGTAGGTAGCCTCAGACTAGCAAGCCCCTCCCCTCCAAGCCTGATGCTCCTCCTTCCCCTCCTGCCTGCATTGTTGCCTGCCATTCAGGTGGTTACCTGCCCCTAATTACTTGCCTGGGTGGGAATCTTCCTGGAAGCAGCAGGTTTGTGGGAAGGAAGGGCCATAGCTCAGTGGTGGAGCACCTGCTTTGCATGCAGAAGGTCCCAGGCTCAATCCCAGGTAAGGCTGGGAGGGATCCCTGCCTAGAGAGCCCCTGCCAATCAAGGCTCATCCACACTGACTTTTCCTCTGCACTTTCCAGGCACAGTCCACGCTTTAAAGCTCGATTTCTGAGCACTATTTTCTTTGTTCCACAGCTTTCCCTGCAAAAACCCACTCTTTACCACCAAATGGGAGATAGCTCAGTTGGTAGAGCATGAGACTCTGAATCTCTGGGTTGTGGGTTCAAGCCCTACGTTGGGCAAAAAATTCATGTACTGCAGGGGGTTGGACTAGATGACCCTAGGGGTCCCTTCCAACTCTACAATTCTGCAATCCGTGGAAAACCCAAATGCCATTTGTTGCACTTCAGCTTTAAGGAAGTAAAGTTCAGAGGTGAAAGAAAGGATGCTTGGACACAAAGCTTTAAAGCATGAATCTGTACCTGGAAAGTGTGGGGCAAAAGGTGGATAAGCCCTCAGTGTTGACAATGCTGGTCTAGATTAGCTAATAGTATGACTTGGTATAAGGCTGCTTCCTATGTTCCTACATTTCCCTCTCTATTGAACCTAAACTATTGATCCCCTAAACTCAGACTATCTGAACACATCCTGAACCACCTGCAGCATTTGGCAGAGCTCTTTGCAAATAGCTACTACCGGTATATAGCTGTGCATGTCAGCTCCATTGTCAGAACTCCCAGCCCTTTAACAGCTGCGTTGTCCCCTGTGGGATGTTGCTGCTTCCTCCTTCTAGTCAGTAAGAATTTGTCACTTGCAAGCTTGGGGATGCCTTTGTTTGTAATGGTAATTAATACTTGCCTTCCCCCTTATTGCTAGGAAAATGGTGGGGAGGACAGGAAGGATGTCTTTGGATAACATGCTTTTAAATGCAGTATTAACTTCGGCTGAATTTAATTAACGCCCAGCGATACCCACTTGTAGATTCCATGATGTGCATGAGGTTGCTTTCCAAATTTCCCCATCCCCCAAATTAAAACTGGAGGCACGGCTCATTCTTATGTTCAAAGTTAGTGTGTCAGGAGCTGAGTTTCTGCATATATTGCTGTTCTGGGGAACATCTCAGAGGGCAGGCAGTCTGCTGTGTCTCTCTCTGCCCGGAGCAATTGAATTATCTAGTCACATCTGATGCAGAGACAGAGGAGAATTATTCTCCCTCCCTCCACCAGAGGTTCATCGCAAGAAGGTATGGCCAGTGAGCATTGGTGAATCATGCAGGGAGGCAGCCGGCACCCTCCTCCTCACAGAAGCCAAAGTTCAGTTAAAGAATAAATGAATTTCTAGCCATCCAAAAGTATGCCCTGTCGCACAGCTTTGGTATCACTCATCTCGCCCCATCTGTGTGCTATGTTTTGAGTGACTTGTTTTTGTCTGGAATTGTAAATCCTAAGAGCGAGCTCAGTTCTTCAAGTGCTGCTTCTAAGGCAGCCAAAACACCCAAGTAGGAGTCACTGGCAGACTAGGAAAGAGTTCCAAGGTTTGGAGAACCCTAATCATACTCATCCTAAGGCTGGGGCATCTCCCAAACAGCCCAGTGTGAACACACTTGATGGCCACGGGAGGCTGGCAGGCTATTGGAGGGGGGATGGAATGGAGCCTCTTGGGGGAAAGATTATGGCAGGCTGGCTGAAGCCCTAAACAAGGGCACTCAGACTGCAACATTTTGTACAGGTCCTACTTGTGCTTATCATTAGCAAGGGGAGGGCACATCCGTCATAGAGGAGTAGAGTAAGAGAGAGCCTGGGAAAGAGAGACAGGAAGGTATGGTTGCACATGCATATATTCCTCTTTAGGAAGTGGAAACCCAACTGCTGTTGCTGCTTTTTCCTCCCCCTCTTGAGATGCAGCAGGCCCTGAAGCTGCTGACCCAGAGCACCAAAAGCTGGAAGGAAACAGGATACAGATCTGGCTGAACGGTACACATGTCTCTTTGTTACTCCAAAGCTGCTCTGGAGGGATTTTCCAGGGGATAATATGTTTCCAATTATCCCGTTACGCTCTTTGGAGTGCATGTGTTCTGACAAGGCATCCTCCCCATTTCCAACAATATGTCATCTCCCCCTGCGTTTCCCTCTCCGTGTTATTCCCTGAAAAGGTTATGACCTTCTTCTCTGTACACACACACACACACACACACACACACACACACACACACACGGCATACTAATCTACCTACATCTCAGGGGGCTCCACTTTGCCACCTGTTTACAGGCCCAGTTTTGCAAACTCACACAGCTTCATCTGGCATGGCTGAGTTTGCTCTGGCACTGAGCTAAATATTATTAAGACTGTGTGTATGTGTATGTGAGAGAGAGATGGAGAGCAAGGGGGGTGAAAGAGTGGGACAGGGAGGAGGAGTTTGTAAGGCAAGCAAAGATCCAGAGAAGGGGGGGAAAAATACCCACAACTTTTGCCGGAGAAAGAGAGAGAGGAAGCAGAAGGGATCGTATGGGCTGGGAAGGAGGATCCGATTGTTGGGGAACGGATTGCTGCTCTGCACCCCGGGGGAAAGGGAGCCCAAGAAGCGCCACAAGAATGCAGTTGACCAAGGTGTGTTACCTAACTCTCTCTTTCTCTTTCTCTGCACAGGCAAGCATGGAATTACAGGCTGCGTCATCTCATTAAAATTATTCAGCCAGAGACGCTGGCTGTTTTTGTGGCATACAATGGCAAGGGGCGTGAATGTATGAGTGTCTAGATGTGTGTGTGTGTTTGACTTTCTGGATAGAAGCATGGATGGAACAAATTCATCTCCAAAGTTTCATAGAGACTAGAAGCTGGGACACTTTTGTCTCTGTGCAATGCCGTCTATTCCATTCCCTGCTTCTGCCTCCTTGCTTCTTGTGTTCATTTACGTCTCTCTCTTTTTTTGCTGTTCCTGAATCAGGGGTGTGTTAGTAAACAGTTCCTTAAGAGAGCTTTAGTCAGAGTGACTGAACCCTCACAATGGCTGTGATTGTGCTTCTGCTAGAATAAAGCACTCGGCAGTTCCTGGCAGGGTGGGTGGAAGGGAACAGGCGCACATCGGCGCTAGTGTCCATGTGTCGGTCGTTTAATGTGCATGCGCACTAGAGTCAGGTTTCTCATCCCACTCCCACATAGTTTTAACTTCCAGAGACCCAACTTGAGCCTGAGGCTGCAATCCTCAAGTGTGTAAGTCTTGCTGAAATAAATGGGACTTATGCTCAGAGTAAACTTGCCTAGAATTACATTGAATGCACACCCACCCACCCACCCACCCCCCACCCACCCACACACACCATATTTTTCTGTGTATAAGACACCCCCTGTCCCCCTATTTTTAGGGACACCAATTTAAGAAAATAGGGGGGAGATTGCCCCATGTATAAGATGACCCACAGTTTTTCACTTAATTTTAAAGTAAAAAACCTAGTCTTATACATGGAAAATTACGGTATATAAGATATGTATGCATGCTAATAAATAGTTAGAAAGGCACCCCCAGAGGCTAAGTGGGAACTCTGTATTCTGCTCTTCTCAGAGTGGGTTGTTTGGACAACTGTTCTCAGTTGTGGACACCACACTTCAGAAAGTTCATTGATGTTGATCACAGGGGCATGGAAACCTAAGAGGTATGGTTGAAAGAGCTGGATATGTTTTAGTGTGGAAAAGAGCAGATTACGGGGAGGCGTGATAACTGTCTTTGAATATCTGAAGGGCTGTCACATAGAAGATGAAGCAGGCTTGCTTTCAAGAACGGGGTGAAAACAGTAGAGTTTGTGGAGCAGACTTGCATCAGGAGGTGAGGGTGGACTCTCTGTAGCTGGAGGTGCTCAAGCAAAGCCTGGACAGCTGTCTACCAGGGATGCTGCTGCAGTTGGAAGACTCCTGCACTGAGCAGGGTCCCCTTCCAATTCTAACATTCTGTGGCAGTGCTTCACAAGGAAGAGGTGCAAGAAAAGAAGGACTGGCAAATGGGAACAAGTGGGTTGCATGAGAATCCCTCCCTACCTTGCCCCACAACCCACCCACCCAGAATTAAAGTATAGTGGTCCACTCACTGCATCTGACAGGAGAGGACAACTCTCTTGCAGCTGAATCTGCCACTATGTCCCACGTGTGTGAAACGAGGTTTGTGGCCAAAAGGCACTCTTTTTAAAGATCATTGCAGACACCTTTAGGAATGACAGGGGCAAAGCTTTCCTTAGCTGTGCACAGTCTCGACCCATTATGAAGTAACTGTGCAGCAACTGCAGTTTCCCTTTAAAAAAACCAACAACACTTTTTGCTGCTGCATGTGGTGAAGGGGAGCATCTTGCAGCAGTTGGCAGCCAGTGGCTACTTTTCTGCTGCCCTGCCCTGGCCCCTAAATTCCCCTAAAATGGCACTTTCCAAAGGGATGTTGTGGGAGAGGGGGAAATGGCGTCTGCAGAATGGAAGAGCTCTACTGTTAAAGGATGTGGCAGAAAAGAAAGGTCTGTGTTCCGCCTCCACTGTTGGGGGCAGTATGCCTCTGGATCACAGCTGGAGGGGATGCTTTTGCAGGCTTCCTCTGGGGGCATCTGGCCGGCCACTGGGAGAACAGGAAGCTGGACCAGAGGGACCTTTGGCCTGACCCAGCAGCCAGGCTCTTCTGATGTTCTTACGAAAACATTAAGTGTCTCCTGAAACTTATGAAATCAAATGCCCCCTTTTAGCCATATGTGAATCAGGGGTGAATTCAAGGAAGAGAATGGGGGGGGGGAGATTTCATTTCATCCCTAAAATTGTAGACAGCTGTCAGTTTTGTTTGCTTACTGCTGCTGTTTTGAACATGTATCAATATGGGGTTTTTAAATTATAGATTAATACATGAAACCAAAAAGTTTATATGTTGCCTCTTGGCCCTAAAGAGGGGCTTTGAGGTGCTTTACAGCAATTGAAGACTTGTTACATTAAAAAAAATTAATCCACAGCATTAAAAGTGGTAAGACCAAGGCAGTATCCCACACCATACATTTACAACACATTTAAAACGTATTTCCCTCCCTCCCTCAAAAAGAATCATGGGAAGTGCAGATTAAGAATGCTGGGAATTGTAGCCCTGAGGGGTAAACTACAGTTCCCATGATTCTTATTGGTGGTAGTGTGGGAATGTGCTTTAGATGCACCGTGTGTATGCAACTTCTGGTAAGATTAAAATACACTAAAAGATGAATGGAATAAAAATGCCACAACCAATTCATTTAGAAAATAGCAGAGAAAGGGACCAAATTTCTCTGGCTTGATTCTTAATTTTTGGTCTTAAAAAAAAAATAATGTTCCGGTATTTTCAACTTTGATGCAGAAATAGAGTAAATCATTTTAAGAGCTGGCATTCCTGTAACCCAAGGTGGTGAACATCAGCCCCAGGGGCCAAATCTGGCCTTAGGAGAAATATGTGTGAAAATGTGTATGAATTTCCATCCAGAATTTTTTTTTTTATTGCGTGCATCTTTGTTACATTTCTAAACCTAGGATTAAAAAAAATGAGAAACTGAGAGAAATCAAAACTGAGACACTGGCCATCCCTACCTGGCACTGTAACTCTAATCAGACTCAATGGGACTTATTTTTTAGAAGACCCCTGGAAGAGATTGCACTATATTACAGAGCAAATGAAGAGCCTTTGGTGATGGGCAATAAACAGAGAGGAGGGCAGGCAGGAGCTTAGCAGTGATCTTCAAGGTGAGAATGGAAGATTTTCAAGCACGCAAGAGTGTCTGTTCAGCTGTGAAATGTGGGAGGCTATGTACTTGGTAATAGGCTTATAGGCAGGCAGGCATCCCAGGAGTTTCCTTAAGGGTGGGTCACAAGGCCACTGAGATTGCAGAGAGCAAGCAGCCCAGTTGCAAGTCTAGCTTCTCTGACCCCTTTTTATTCAGGTCCAGCCCAACATGGCCAGCCTGAGGAAGAGCAGCAAATCCCTTCCCCCTCTTTGTTTAATACGTGAAATATACTCGGAGTCAAGTGTGACTTTCATGCTCTTTATTCAGCTCATAGTAGCAAGGAATGAATCTTTCCCCAAAACGTCTGCTATATATACATTATTTACACAATGGGCCCCACGTGATTGGCTAATTCCGGGCTACTCCTGTAGGCCAATCAGGTTGCGAATTCACTTCATCCAGGAGCCTGATTGGCTGCTCTTGCAGGCCAATCCGGTTGCTGATTCACTTCCACCTGGAGCTGGATTGGGTGGCTCCTGCGGACCAATCAGACTGCTGCATTTTGGATCCTATTGTTCTAGGATTCAGCTCAGTTGATCCACAATACGTAAGGTGGATCAACTTATTTTATCACCTGAAGCAGAAAAATCCCACAAGCACCTTCTGTCTCTCTGGTGGTAGAACAAACCCAAGTGATTAAAAAAAAACCCCACTTACTGTCTTTCCATGACTTCGCAGATCCACTACCAGTAGGCAACAGCCTTTCTTGGCCCCTGCTTCTGGGGCTGGGTGCCGTGCAGGGTGGATAGGAGCCAGTAAGGAGGTGCTGGGGGAGGGATGACCGTGTACACATCATGCATTAAAAATACACCCCTCCCCACAAAGAATCCCAGGAACTGTAGTTTGCTAAGGGTGTTAGGAATTGTAGCTCCGTGAGAAGGGGGGGGGTACACAGCAGTTCCCAGGATTATTTTGCCGGGGTGGGTGTGTTGTGTGCTTTAAACTGTATGCAGAGAGATATTTAAGGCATGTAACACCAAGATGTCTTACCTGTGTTTATAAAACAGTGAGCAGTTTATGCTGGAGATGTAAAATGCTCAATGCTGACATCTTACATATTTTCTGGACCAAATAAGGAAGCTTTGGATTGATGTTATTAAAGGAATTGAAACAAGTACGGGACATACCCTGTTTCTCCTAAAATAAGACGTAGCCATAAAATAAGCCGTAGCAGGATTTCTACGCATTTGTGAAATATAAGCCATACCCCGAAAATAAGCCATACCCCGAAAATAAAACATAGTGATGCGGCGCCTCTCCCTTAAGACGGCCTGGATAGGCGTGGCTATGCAGCGTACCGACGCAGAGCGGTTAAAATAAGACATCTCCCGAAAATAACTGTCATACTGTGTTTTTTTTGAGGGGGGGGGGAAATATACGACGGTGTCTTATTTTAGGAGAAACACGGTATATTACCACTAGCAATTTTGTTTGGTTATATTGAAGATGTAGTACCAATGGTTGGTAGAGAGATGGCCCTTTGCTTATTGACTGCAGCCTGTATAGCTATTGCTTATAACTGGAATATAATTTGATCCCCAACCCTGGATGATTGGCATATAGCTGGATGATTGGCATATATAAAGTTTGGCATATAGCTTCCATGGCTAAACTGACTAAAATGATTCCAGGTCAAAGTGGGTAGACAGAAGTATGACAATTTTCTTTAAAAATAGGCTGATGCAACAAGCTACAAGAAAACCTAAATCCATATGCTTGTTGGGAAGATTGTGAGATTCTGATGTATGGATTTAGCAAGGTTTCAGGAATAGTAGGATGAGAGTCACCTAATTAACCCCATCAGCAGAAGCCTCTCCCCACACTCATGAAATTGGCTCCAGGGGGTGCAGTCAGAAGGAACCCCCCCTCCCACACACACACAGCATGCTTGTGCAGATGGAATATTTGTAATAGTGCCACATTGAATTCCACCCATGGGTAGTGTTTACCTTGTTTAAATGTACTTGATTTTTCAGAATTATTATTAAGTGTTTCTTCCCACCCACCTTTGCTTGTACACTGTTAAATACAAAATAAGATGCCCTCAAAAGATGCGCAGAGAGAGTAATTCTGCTGTCAGGGCAGGCAAATAAATGGCTTGTCAGACCAGAGCCTCTCTTTCAGCATCTACATTTTCTTGCCTCCCTTCCTGAACTGGATGTGTTATTTTCTCTGCCATCCCTCCCCACCCATCTTGCTTGCTCTAGAAGCCCCTCTCTCTCCCTTCCTTCCTTTCTGTTCCTCTGTGCTTGTTGGCTTAGTCCAATTCAGAGGACGTTCTTTGCATTTTTTGAGGTTAAAACTTCTGGTGGGGGGGATTTTTTTTGGACAGAGCAAGGGCAGCAAGTTGGGTATGAGCACAGCTCAGAAAGATTGGCTCAAGTGGTGAAAAAACAAACCAACCCACAGGCGCCTAATCCATGTGAATGAGGAACAGAAGGAGCCTCTGGAGGGGCTGATTGGCAGGGGAAAGAGAGTTTTTGAGAAGATCGGTGAAGGGATCAGTCACTGTGGCTATTGAAGAGCATAACAGCATAAAGCAGCTTTCTCCCAGCATGGTGTTGTTGGACTCCAACTCCCATCAGCCCCTGCCATAAGAATATAAAATGTGCCCTGCTGAATCCAGCCAATGGGCCATCTAACATCCTATTCTCACAGCGGCCAACCAGGTTCCTGTGGGAAACCCACAGGCAGGACCTGAGCACAAGAGCATCCCTCTCCCCTCCGACAGTTTCCAGTACTGCTTCCAACTGTGGAGGCAGAGCATGGTCATTGTGGTTAGTAGCTGTTGATGGCTTTACCCTCCATGAATTTGTCTAATCCTCTTTTAAAGCCATCTAGGTTGGTGGCCTCCCATGAGAGTAAGTTCCATAGTTTAATTGTGCAGTGTGAAGAAGGACTCTTGCATTTTGGAGTAAGAGGAGGAGACTTTGACACAAAGAAGCATCCTAATGCCACATGGAACATCTTGCCTTGTCCTGACAATTCTGCGTTACTTTGTGGATTGCTTACATTATAATATGATTCTCCTGAGTCGGCTGGACATGGGCTACTATCATTTTATAGTTCCCAGAACTCCATCTGGGTAGTTAGCAAAGCAGTGTGATATGCGTGTGCATTTGGCATTTCCTCGGTTTAATCCTTTCTGTCACCCACACACCCAGACTTGCGTGCTCTGTTTGCTGCCTGCCTTGTGGGATTCTGACTTTTCATGCTAATCGGTTTTTGGTTACATAGCAGAGACGTGGTTACTCAGTTCTGGTATATGATGTCATTTATGACTTGCCTCCTGCTTTAATTAAAAAGACCCGGGGGAATGAATATATGATCTCATTATCAAGATGGGACATTTGAAGTTTTCAAAGAGTCTAGATGAGTAGCTGGGTTTGTTTGTTTTTTGTGCCATGCTCCACTAATGGCCCCACGGGAATCAGGCGGACCACTCCACAGAGCAGAAAGCCTAGGCACCTCCCTTCAGAAGAAGGGCCATAGCTCAGTGGCAGAGCAGCTGTTCTACAGGCAGATAGTCCCAGGTTCAATCACCGGCATCTCCAGGTAGGACTGAGAGACAACCCTGCCTGAAACCTTGGAGAGCTGCTGTCAGTCAGTGCAGACAACACTCAGCTCGAAGGACTGATGAGATTAGGCAAATTCCTATGTTCCTATGCAGTCATTGCTCTGCTGCGAACTGCACCTTGATTTCATTCAGATTTGGTTTTATCAACTAAAAGACCCTTATGCAGCAGGGGTGGGGAGCCTTTGACGCTCCACAGATGTTGGACTCCATCAGCATACTGCACTACTGTCCTGTTTTTAGTGGGACATCCCAGAATTACAGAAGCTGCCCTGGCTTCTGATTGTATCCTGGGGTGTCCCGTTTTGGCTCCCATGCTCTGACCGTGCCAGAGTGCGGGACCAAAAGACACACTTTTTTGGTCTCACACTCTCACCTTGTGCTTGTGTGCCACCCCCTTCTCTTCCTACTTCTGGAAGCTGCGCCAGAAGGACAATGGGGGTGGGCAGGCAGTCATGGGGGGGGGGAGTAAGAGGGGATAGGGCCTCCATCAAGGTCATGTCCCAATTTGCCTCACCGGGATGTGGGAGGGTATGCACCAGCCCCAGCTGATGGGCTCTTATTGCTGGTCTGGAGCAGCCAAGGGGAGAAAGGGAGGAGGCTGGGCTACTTTAAAGGGTATGGTGCATTGTAAATTCACTGTGTTGTGCCATCTTGGACACTTTGAAATTGTTTGATTAAGAGACTTTCATTGACCGCCTGAGCCCAAGCAGTAAAACATTTGCTGAAATACTCTTTATTTTGCTATGTATGCTATCTTTTCTGCTGCTTCTCTGCAAGAAACTACTTTTATTTTGTAAGAGTTTTTGCTAGAGACTGTCTAGACTCAGAAGCATTCCAAGGCAGGGGGCGGGGGGAGGGGTTCGCCCTGGGTGCCATTCCAAAGGAGGGGTGACAAATGATCGGTGGCACCTCCCAGGGTGTACGCCACTCTCTGCACATACCCCCGGGACGCGTGCCATGCCCCCCCCCCCGGGACAAGCGCCACTCCGGGTACTGGAGCAGGTTGCTCTGCCTCTGTCTAGACAAGGCATCCCCAAACTGCGGCCCTCCAGATGTTTTGGCCTACAACTCCCATGATCCCTAGCTAACAGGACCAGTGGTCAGGGATGATGGGAATTGTAGTCCAAAACATCTGGAGGGCCGAAGTCTGGGGATGCCTGGTCTAGACTGCTTGCTAACATGCTAAGCTGGGTCAAGAACCCTTTTTCAAGAAAGTGAAGGGAGCCAAGCACCGTGAGTGGAGCAGCAGGGGAGTCCCAGGCCTTAAAACAGTTCACAAAATGGTGATTGCAAGATGCTAAAGCTGAAAGTGGGAGTTCTTATTCCTGGAGGGACCGTGTGTGTGTGTGTGTGTGCAAGCGTGCGCCAAAAACAGTAAAAAGGGGAGAATAGTTTTTTAAAAAAACAAAACAAAACCTTTACATCAAAGGTTGAGAACCATATGTTGTTGGACTCCAACTCCCATCAGCCTCAGCCAGCATAACCAATGATCAAGGATGATGAGGTCTGTGTAGTCAATCAACATCTGAAGGGCCATAAGTCTCCCATCCCTGTCAATCCAGAGGCTCTATTTTTACAGAAAAACTGCATTGGCAGCTCTACTTACTTAAAGGGGTTGCTTGTGTGTCTGTGTGTGTCTGTGTGTATACATATACTCCAGGTGACTCTTTATTTGCATGCTAATTGATTATAAAGAATGCAAACCTGAAATCCTTCAGCTGTCACGTACGGTACTATGATGGGCATTTGCAAGTTGCAAGTTGGAGAATTATATTTGTGTGCAACCATCCAAAAGCAACTTTCTTTATCTTGCACTAAGAACGGTTGTTTTTCTGGTTATACCAGGTGTCTAGTTGCCAAAGAAGCCCCCTTTGGGTGGAACTGGATACATTTTGTGTAAGATTTCTAGGAATATTTAATAGTGGACCTCAGTTCAGGATGGGTTTCCTTCTTCTTTCTCCTAGAATCATGAGATGTCATAAGAATGTCATGTGATTGACAGGTGGGCAGCACCCACAGCTCAAATTTGACCTGTGATGCCAATCCTGATAAGGATCTGGCCCATGGAGCCAAAAAGGTACCCGCCCCTGTCCTGGATCTTGTGAGTTACTTCCGGGGCTGGTTACGCTCTTGTGCTGAATCCAGCTAAGTCATTGCGTGAATGGAGCAACTTCTGCAAGCGCAATGGAGCTTTGCCCTCCTTCTCCCTCTCGTGTTCTTATACAATTTAGGAACTTTCACCATTTTGGAACTAACCTAAGTTTTGCTTGCCTGTGTCTTCTGAATGCTGTATGGAAAAGCACATGAAACCATCTTTAACCTACAAAACACTGCTAATGGAAGAGGAGAACTTTGGAAGAAACTCAAAAGCTCATATTTTAAAGGTCTAACAGCCTGCATTTCCATGCTTTACTTGGCTGCATGTTTTGTGATTTTAAATCTCTGCTGGGGTTCTCTCACCAAAGAGTACTTGCTCCAAACCTGGACCATCCATGGAATTCTCCTTTCTATATTTTAATTTTTCCTTACCAACCAACACTGAGGAGAGGAAGGGGCAGCTCTATTGTGCTCATGGAAGTTGTTCTGCACATGCAGTTATTTAATTAGATACAACCCCATGATTTTCTGAAAAATAATATTTTTAGGGTCACCGAATTCTACAATAAAATCTGGCTTCCTGTATACGTTATGCAAGTTAAGCAAAGCCACATGATCCACAGCAACTGTACCTGTTGACCTGAGGCAGTTGTTAACATAGTCTGTAATAAGAAGATTAGACAACTTCATAGTGGATAAGGTGATCTGTGATTACAACTTGTGATGGCTATATGACACCTCCGAGAGCAGAGGCAGCGTGCCAGTGAATACCAGTTGCTGAGGAACAACAGCGGGAGAGGGCTCCGTTGCCCTCATGCCCCACCTGTGCACTGGCCACCAGGGGAAATAAGATGCTTGGGAGATGGACCCTTGGTCTGGTCCAGCATGGAAACTCAGTCTCCTGTGTATATGAGAAACTCTGGAAAGTTAAATGTCAGGCGTCAGGGAAGCCAGCTTTGGCTCCTCCTGTTGTTCTCAGCTGTGTGATTTTAAAGTTGTACTATTAGGTCTAACATAGCCAAACTAAGGGGCTAATGGAGAGGGAAACTCTCTCTCTCTCTCTCTCTCTCTCTCTCTCTCTCTCTCTCTCTCTCTGTGTGTGTGTGTGTGTGTGTGTGTGTGTGTGTGTGTGTAGAGAGAGAGAGAGAGAGAGAGAGAGAGAGAGAGAGAGAGATTTGATTCCAAGGGAGCCTCTCAGGACCTGGACTGCTGCACTCATTTTCCCAGTCTCATATGTCTGAAGTAGAAAAGGAGAAATTGGAAATGGAATTCCTGAGGCCTTGTTTCTTATTGGAATTCAGTTGTGATGAGCAGCTCAAAAACCCTCCCAAACGCCAAACTGCTGCAACCCCCTGCCTGAGACAATGGAAAAAACTGCAATATACATGGCTTGGACTGTAGCCCTTGACTGGAAGTGAGTGAACCAAGCGAAGGATTTGCCTGTCCCTGCTGTGAGACGTCTCCATCAGCCAAACTAGGAGTCATCCAGTCCTTGATTCCTCAGTTAAAGGAACCAGCCCCCCACCCCACAAGCCTCTGGCCATGGATCTTGGCCTTTACCCAAAGAGGAGGTACCGAGCACTGACACATTTAAAACATGTGGCTCTCCCCAAAGTACCCTGGGAAATGTAGTTTATCCCTTACAGAGCTACTATCAGTATAGATAACTGCTATCCTTGGCACTGTTAACAAACTTCAGTTCCCACGATTCAGGAGGGGAAGGGCAAAGTCATGCACCTTAAATATGCCTTAAATATACAGTGTGTGTCAGAAGCAACACCTTCTCTGAGGATTAAGATTCTTCTGATGTTGTGCAGGGGCCCTCTGAACCCTGAGGGGCCCCAGCCCTTCAAAGAAAGGTTAGGGGCCGGGCACAGGGCCTTGTCAGGGTCATGGAGCAGAGCAGAACAAAAACAGAAGCACATTTAAGCCCACAGGAACATATCCTGAACATGTTGGAGGCTTGATTGAATTCCTGAAGGGTAAGAGTCCTGTTCCTAGAGTCAGTGTGGTGTGGAGCACAGAGTGCTGGACTTAGGGCTAAACGAGGCATTTCTGTGTACATTGGTACCTCTGGTTAAGTACTTAATTCGTTCTGGAGGTCCGTTCTTAACCTGAAACTGTTCTTAACCTGAAGCACCACCTTAGCTAATGGGGCCTCCCGCTGCCGCTGCGCCGCCAGAGCACAATTTATGTTCTTATCCTGAAGCGTATGTAACCTGAGGTACCACTGTATACCGGTACCTGGGCCTGGTGATGAAAACCACCACAGCACTTCTGGCTTTCCGCCTCATTGCTTGTGGAAAATCTACCTGGTGGCCTGACTCTGCAACAGTCAATATGTTTCCTTCCTATCCCTGCTTCCCCTTATTTATTGATTTCATCTTTACATTTCTATCCCACCTTTCCTCCAAGGAGCTCAGGGTTCTGTATATAGTTATCTCCCCCATTTTATCCTCACAACAGCCCTTTGAGGTACTTTAAGCCGAGAGATGGTCTTTGTCCGATCAGCCCAGGACATTTTGGCACCAGAGGCAAACCACAGCATGGTGGTCCCCTCCTCACTCGGGAAGAAACAGGGAGTGAAGACCCACACCAGGAACAAAAGGAAAACAAAGATCTGCTTCGGATCCTGCCGCCTGAGGTGGTCACTTTACCTTGCCTCATGTGATCAGTTCATGTTCTAGAATCTAGACACTGCTGAGGGTAGGCACAAATTTACTGGATGATGTTTGGTTTAGCCTTTGGTCTGGGGAGACTGAGCTTTAGCAGGGCTAGCCTATAACATTTGGCTGCCTGAGGCGAAGGAAAAGATGGCTTCTCTCTCCATTCCACGTACAGAAGCAGACCCTCCTGGCGGTTGAATCTTACTTCAACAGTGGCAATGGGGCACCATCTCTGCTGCTCCTGAGGGCCAAGGGCTAGCTCAGAGAAGACAGGGCACACACCGCTCTGTCTGTTCCAACATATGTCTCACTCTGCTCAATGGCAGGGTCGGCCCTCAGCTTCAGATCCCTGCTTGGCATTGGTGGCCATTGCCCAGATCTCACAGGCTGACAAACCATAGGTTATCACAGAATCACAGAATCATAGAGTTGGAAGAGACCACAAGGGCCATCCAGTCCAACCCCCTGCCAAGCAGGAAACACCATCAAAGCATTCCTGAGAGGTGGCTGTCAAGCCTCTGCTTAAAGACCTCCAAAGAAGGAGACTCCACCACACTCCTTGGCAGCAAATTCCATTGTCGAACAGCTCTTACTGTCAAGAAATTCTTCCTAATGTTTAGGTGGAATCTTCTTTCTTGTAGTTTGAATCCATTGCTCCGTGTCCGCTTCTCTGGAGCAGCAGAAAACAACCTTTCTCCCTCCTCTATATGACATCCTTTTATATATTTGAACATGGCTATCATATCACCCCTTAACCGTCTCTTCTCCAGGCTAAACATACCCAGCTCCCTAAGCCGTTCCTCATAAGGCATCGTTTCCAGGCCTTTGACCATTTTGGTTGCCCTCCTCTGGACACGTTCCAGCTTGTCAATATCCTTCTTGAACTGTGGTGCCCAGAACTGGACACAGTATTCCAGGTGGGGTCTGACCAGAGCGGAATACAGTGGTACTATTACTTCCCTTGATCTAGATGCTATACTCCTATTGATGCAGCCCAGAATTGCATTGGCTTTTTTAGCTGCTGCATCACACTGTTGACTCATGTCAAGTTTGTGGTCTACCAAGACTCCTAGATCCTTTTCACTTGTACTGCTCTCAAGCCAGGTATCACCCATCCTGTATTTGTGCCTTTCATTTTTTTTGCCCAAGTGTAGTACTTTACATTTCTCCCTGTTAAAATTCATCCTGTTTGCCTTGGCCCAGTTCTCTAATCTGTTAAGGTCATTTTGAAGTGTGATCCTGTCCTCTGGGGTATTAGCCACCCCTCCCAATTTGGTGTCATCTGCAAACTTGATCAGGATGCCCTCAAGCCCATCATCCAAGTCATTGATAAAGATGTTGAATAAGACTGGGCCCAAGACAGAAGAGAACATGCTGTGTGCCCATCAACCAGAGAACATGCTGTGTGCCCACATGCTTCCTCCTCATCTCATCCTTCACACACCTGGCTGCAGCGTTTCTACCCTGGCTTGTTAGGCCACAGTTGCCCATGGCTCTGTTCCCTGTCATAAAGCCGACTGTGGTTTTTCCAGTTTTATAACCAGAAGTTCAAACTGTGTGCCATGTTAGTCTTTTTCTTAGCACCTCTGAGTTTTAGCAGCTATAGAAGGGCTTTTTGTAGATTGTATATGTCTTGATAAGAGTTGGTGAGGCCTCTTTAATGGTTTGGTGTTTAAGGAAAGATGATGTTGAGTCAAGGAAGGAGAGATATGGTTGAAGAATCACAACTCAAGTAAATTCTTCACATTCTCATGAAAAATTGTAGAAATATAATCTCAGGTTCACATTCAGGATATGATGCCTGCCCAACCAGCTGCAGAATGATCTGCCCGAGAAGACTGTGAAATAATCTGGGGAGAAGTCTAGGCCAGGGGTCAGCAACCTAAGGCCCATGGGCCAGAAGCGGCCCGCGGAGGTCGTTTGACCGGCCCATGAGCCAGCCTCAAACCGATATGCCCGCTTGTGTGCTGTGCTAAACTGGTGCATGGCGCAGGGACTCGCTTTCACGGTGCCAAAAATCGCGTCTGTGCAGACTCCGAAAATCGCGGGCGCAATCCAGCCCACGGAGGGATCTCTGCGGGACTGATCCAGCCCAGGCAAGTGTCTAGGCAGTGTCATAAGACCTCTCAGGATGCAAGTACAGGGGATCCCTGTTGCTTCCCTAGCATGCTGAGTAAAAAGCAGTAATTGTTACCTTGCCCTGAGGGAAAGAGTAATCTTTATTACAGTGGTACCTCGTGTTACATACCATCCCCCTTACGAATGCTTTGGGTTACGCACTCCGCTAACCTGGAAGTAGATGCCCCTTGTTGCGAACCTTGCCCCAGGATGCGAGTGGAAATCACGCTTTGGCGGTGCGGCAGCAGCGGGAGGCTCCATTAGCGAAAGCGCACTTCATGTTACGAGTGGTTTCTGGTTACGAATGGACCTCCAGATTAAGTACGTAACTGTACTGCTGTTTCAGTTCAGTATGGGAATATGGGCTAGTCTCAATTAACAGTAGCACACTAGAGCAAAAGTGTCTGAAATATCATGGCGTAGTACATTTCAGGGCTCCTCCAGATGACCTGTTTATTGAGCATTTATCTTGATTTACTTCCACAAGCATATTGGGCGTGCAGGTTAAATTATATCCTGTCTTTATTTGATTTGTTGGTAGGGGTTGTTATATGAGAATGAACATTCGTTCTGATTTGCTTGCGGGGTGTTTATACATCTTCCCATTAATCATGTCTTCATTCTACAATTTTCAAGGGATTAAAGCACTCGGTCACTCTAGCACGACAAACCTATTTTTAAAGCAAACAGACTTTTTGTGGTTAGGAAAGAAATGGCAAAATGCACCAAAAATTCTAGGATGAACAAAGGATTAATGGGAAGACTCCACAAGCAAATGCAGGATGAATCCTAATTGTCTTTGTAAACAAATGAAAGCAAAGGCTCAGTGTAGACTGGGAATAGTCTAGGTAAAGGGACCCCTGACCATTAGGTCCAGTCGCAGATGACTCTGGGGTTGCGGCGCTCATCTCGCTTTACTGGCCGAGGGAGCTGGCGTACAGCTTCCAGGTCATGTGGCCAGCATGACTAAGCCGCTTCTGGCGAACCAGAGCAGTGCACGGAAACGTCGTTTACCTTCCCACCAGAGTGGTACCTATTTATCTACTTGCACTTTGACGTGCTTTCGAACTGCTAGGTTGGCAGGAGCAGGGACCGAGCAACGGGAGCTCACCCCGTCACGGGGATTCAAACTGCCGACCTTCTGATCGGCAAGCCCTAGGATTTGTCATAGAATCATAGAGTTGGAAGAGACCACAAGGGCCATCCAGTCCAACCCCCTGCCAAGCAGGCTTTGTGGTTTAACCCACAGCGCTACCCGTGTCCCTTAGGGAATAGTCTAACTACCACATAATCTTTGGGATGGATACTGAATGAACAGGTTGTCTGAAGTGGCCCTAAATATCCCAGCATGTGTTTGAATTCCTCCCTGCCACACCCCCATGGGTTAATCAGCAGTAATAAACATTGGGCCATAAGTGAAAACTTGACCCAACTATAATATATAGGGCTGGTCAATTTCGTGCCAGCCACCACGGTTATACGAAAGGCCCAAAATAATGGCAAACGGCGTAAAATGTGAGAAACAGAAGTCACCAGACCCTTATATAAAGTGAGAGGGGTATTACCGGTACTCAGAAGGGTGGTGGGAATGGGTGATAGACTGATAGCTGTGGTAAACCTGTTGACGACTGTTAACGACTGCAATTAGTCTCATTATACATGACAAGGCTATTTTTAACCTTCTCACCCCTTGCTTTTTCCTGTAAGACTAATTGCACCCATTCCCACCACCCTTCTGAGTAATACCCCTCCCACCCTCTCACTATATATCAGGGTCTGGTGACTTCTGTTTCAGTGTATCTGAAGAAGTGTGCATGCACATGAAAGCTCATACCAAGAACAAACTGAGTTGGTCTCTAAGGTGCTACTGGAAGGAATTTTTTTATTTTTTATTTTGTTTTGACTATGACAGACCAACACGGCTACCTACCTGTAACCTTCTTTCCTATGTGGTTTACATAAATTATTTACAATGTTTTTAGCTCTTCCTGGAAAAGAGGGTAAATCGGGCTAACAAGAAATAAAGATTAAATCTAAAAAAACATACATGGTGATTCATGGTTAGCTATATACAAAGGAATTTCTTCTCTTCCTGTCAAGCACTTCAGGTCATTGCAATCAGTGTCCCAAGACCAATAAGCTTTCTAAACAAAACATTCCCTTTTCAGGCTATTACATGCAATAGTCACCATTTGCAAAACAAAAGGCAACATTTAGTCTTTTATACAAAGCTTTCTGTGCCACTCTCCTGTATGCACTTGTTCACAGGATAGACATTCTTCTCCACAGCTCACAAATACAACTAAGAATTTCCTTGGCCATGGTTCCTTCCTGGTCCTCAATTAATAAGGTTGTTGCTGAGATAAACAGAGTTTTATTATGGTAGGGCCAGGAATGTGTGTTGGACCATCAGAGCTACATTTCAGAAAAGAAAAGAAAAAACCTGTTTCACCTAAGACTGACATTTGCTAATATGGACCAGTGCTTAATCAGGGTGCTGGACTTAGACCAGGGAGGTCTAGGTTCAAATCCCCACTCAATCACAAAGGTCACTGAGTGACCTGGGTCAGTCACTCTCAGCCACCTTACCATGTTGTGATGATAAAATGGCGGGGAGGACATGTATCTCTGAGGAGGGGGTTATGCATGTAATAAACATATAAATATTTTTTCATTTTTTTCCCCCAGTAGTCCAAACACCTACACACAAACATTCTTGCTGAATTAAGAACACATTTCCCAATACAGATGAAATACCCTCTCTTGGCACAAGGCAACTTCCTTCCTTGGACTTCCACTCACTAGGATAACAATACAGTGGATGCTCAGGTTGCGAACGTGATCCGTGCGGGAGGCATGTCTGCAACCCGCAGCGCCGCGTCTGCGCACGTGCGGGTTGCAATTTGGTGCTTCTATGCATGTGCAAAGTGCGATTTAGTGCTTCTGCGCATGCGCGAGCACCAAAACCCGGAAGTAACTCATTCCGGTACTTCCAGGTTTGGCGCAGAGTGCAACCCGAAAACGCGTAACCTGCAGCGTTCGCAACATGAGGTATGACTATAACCTCTTTGTGGCCAATTTTATTGTCAACCTCTTACAAAGGTTAAAGCAGCAGTCCTAATGTGTCTACTCAGAGGTAAATGCCATTGAATTCAATAAGGCTAAGGGAAAACCTAACAACACGGTAGCAGGGCCAGATTTTGATGGAGAGCGGCCCTCGGCTACTCCCAATCCCCCACCCTCACAACTAGAAGAAAATGGAAGAGTGTTATAAACAAAATTGAATGAAGCCAAGGATGATGATGGGTATTTAAAATTCTGCAATTCACAATTTCTCCTCTAAAGGACATCAGAAAACTTCATCAAAATTTGCTTGTCTAAGTTTGTCACTTTCAGTGTACATAATGCTCAGTGCGGACAACCTCTCTTGAGACATTGTGGCCCTTAATTCATTTTTAATTCTTTTGAGTCTTGAAAAACTCCTCTCTCCTGAGCAGTTAGTGACCATAAGGATAAGAAATAGCCGCAAGATTGCTTCCACATTAGGAAAGGCCATCTGAATTTTTTCCTTGTATATAATTTGATAAAGGTCTGTATGAGACAGAAAGTGCTCTACTGTAAGCCTTTGGCTTTGTGTCACATACAGGTGAAAGTGCAAAAGTTCATCAATAGGTTTCAGGTCAATATCTTCTGGGGATGCTTTCATCAACAGTTCTTAATTTCTTGCTTAGATGCTGTCAAATTAGCAAGAATGGCAAACAATTGTGCAATATCACTGTACGCAGTACTTCTTTTTAAATTGGCTTCAAGTGCATCTAATATAGGAATAAAGGATTTTATCCTAAACCTGTCTCTTGAAGAAAGCACATCTAATGCATCAGGTGCACTTCTGTCATTTCTTTGCCGTTCCCTCACTCTTTGTCTCCTTGTTTTGTAGTTGACATTTGGCAAGGTGGCTTTTGCTTGTTTCTCAAGCTCATAAAAATCTTCTCTAATTTTCCTTAAGAAATCCAGAAGTGAAGTGAACAAACTTGCACAAGAACTCAATAACAGGCCTGATTTCTGAAGGGCTTTGCTGACCTTGTGAAAATGACCTAGCACATGGATTTATATCTCTAAGATTTTGCAGACTTTGGCTGTGAACTGGGGCCCCACAAAAAAAATTCAAGTTGGGCCCCAGAGTTTCAAATTGGACCGCACTGGCTGGCCCTGAGTCTCATGGTTGCTGGACCCGAGTTGCCCTGCCCTCACATGAAGTCTTGGGTTTGCAATTTGGGAAAAGCGGGGACTGCCCACTGTGGGGTGGGCAGGCTGGGGAGGCCCCCTAGATTTAGAAGCCCAAGGCTTCAGTCTACTTAGCCTATACATAAATCTGGCAATGCATGGTAGCTATTTAGTGCAGATAGCACAGCTAAGGGTGCTTCCTATTATTGCACATTCATCCTAATTTATTTGTAGGGAGATTAGATGACCTGGGTTATTTAAATGGCGTTCATACTGGTTCGTTTATGGTGATGTTAAATTACCATTGCAGCAAAGCAAGTGTTATCCTTCACTTTCCTTATCACAGAAAGTCCCATCTTTTGGAAAAGCAGGTTTGTGGAACGAGTCCTCCCAATAAACTGCATACACATTAGAGCAGTGGCAAGAGTCAGTCCAGCACAGTCAGTCAGTCAGTCAGTCAGTCATTAAGTCTCACTCTCTGGCTCCTGGATGCAATTAGTCCTGCTCTAGTTAACTCCCTCTTGAACACAAGCCTAGTTGCATCCCTCAGGTGTGGGTGTTTTCAGTGGCGTTTTCATAAAAAAAGCTCAACAATTTTGGGGTCTTCCTAAAGATAGCTCTTTCGGGGGGGGGTTACTTTGTTAGCCTAATGACTGTTGGGAAGAAAGTTATTAGATGCTCAAACAGCAGCAGAGCAGAGGCAAAGCTGCTGCAGCAGATTGCATAGGCTTACTGGCAGGAAGTAGCCCCAGCTCACTAACGTCAGCTGGGAGAGCTTCCAGTGCTCTTCTGTTGTCAAGGATGCTTACGAGCTGGATATTCTTGGGGGTCCTACAGAGTCCAGGAGAGAACACATAGAACACACACATAGAAAGCAGTTGTGTTGCAGGGAGACAAAGGTGCAAAGTATAAGCTCCAGATTTGCAAATACAACACTCGTTATGCATCTAAACAACTATTCACATGGTATAACATAGGTAAAAGAAACAAGACTATGCTCAGAGGAATACAAGACTTCAGTCCTAAACTCATTTACAGTGGTACCTCAGGTTACGAACTTAATCCGTTCGTAACATGAGGCGCGCTTCCGCTAATGGCGCCTCCCGCTGCTGCCGTGCCAAAGTTCGCAACAAGGGGCATCTACTTCCGGGTTAGCGGAGTGCATAACCCGAGGAATTCATAAGGAGGATGGTTCGCAACACGAGGTACCACTGTACTAGAAAATGATCCTGATATAAGCAAAATTTTAGGAAAGGCATAAAGTTGGGTCCGGTTTCCCAAGGGGGAGTCCAGATTTTTCTCCCTGGGAAGAGCTGGAATTTTAGAGCTTTTCCCCTTGTGCCACAGACAGAGACTACACCAGAGTTATCAAAAGCAAAGCACAGCTTCCCATTTATTGAATCTGTTGCAACAGAGGTTCCCCCCAACGTAACAGGTACGATGCGAAGAAGAACCCAGAATAATGGTGTGCCAGCCCCTATATAGACTTTGAAATTCCCCCCCACTTGGCTCAAGACCAACCCCCTATACATCATACATACATCACGGCTACATCATAACTTGGGAGGGTCAGAGGAGGTAACTTGAGAATTTTCCACACCTGGTCATCCCTCCTCGACCCCTCCCAAACACACATTTCTGGATAACAAAAGGTTTCCTGACAAGGGAGTCATCCTGCGGCTTATGTAGATCGGCTTGTAGATAGTCTATCTTCTGGGCTTATGCAGATCTGATAGTTTGCTTACAGGGAAGTGATAAGTGTCGGAGATATGCATGCAGAGGGGAGTGGAGAGGGAAATTGATCTTAATCTGGGGTCTCCTGTAGGTCACACGTAGGTAAGGAAAAGGTTCTATTTCCTTGAAATGGCTTCTCTGATGTCAAGAGTTGTGGTGGTTGAAGTCCAGGAAGCCAGGGTCCCCTCTCTGTTCATGGGGTACAGTGTAGGAGGGTAGGGTGACCTCTTATGACAATTCCCCTCTCTGCGGCTTAATTTTGGTACAAAATTATTGCCGCACATCCACAGTTGTATATACACCCTCCCCTAAGTGGTACATTGGGGAATTTCGGGAAAGGTGGGGGCTGTTTGGAGGTTTGTCATCATGGCGGGAAAAATGAAATGGATACCTTTGTGTAAATCTGAAGTCTTGCAAGTCAAGCCCCTAAGGGATATTTGCAAGTGCATATAGCTGGACATAGGACATAAAAATGACACATGTTGCATTTTGTAACTAAATTACTTGTGGTAGTCCAGGACTTTGGGATAAACATTTTCTTAATAGTGGTCTATGCTTTACACTCAGCAGGAAAGTGACTGAAAAGTGCAGTGTTTTTTTGTTTGCCAGTTTATATGTTCCCAGGTGACAAATCTAGCTTTCATGTGGTCTCACACCTCCATTTGCACAGCAGCAACAATCCCTGGGGAATCCCCGGAGGGCTTTCCTCTTGACCGTTTTCGCCTGGCATTTGCCATAGAATTGGACAGGCTTCGAACACGTCATGAGAGAAATGTCCTTGCCTAACCTTCCTATGGGATTTTATTTTTTAGGCTGGTCTTGCACTCATGGGAAAATTGCTCAGTTGTTCTAAGGGGACCAAAGAAAGTTCATTGCACCTGGGATACATGCCCAATCAGAACTGAGCCAAATTAGAATTTGTTTAGCCCATGGTTGTTACTTTCCAAACCAATCTGTTTGTTTAAAAAAACTTAAAGAAAAGGGCACTTGTTCAGATTAGTTAATTTTAATTCTATAAGGGATCACTCCAGCTAAATCAAAGCATAGACACTTCCTGTTATCTGGGCTTTCATGGATCCTGAAGCTTCTCCTTGGTAGAACTAAAATGTATAGAGAAGGTTGGGGTACCAGGTGGAACAAGGTAATGTGGTCATAGATCTACAGTAATCTAAATGTGCGACTACCTAATAGTCTGATCTGTTTGAAAGTATAAAATGCATGAGAATTCCTCCACTAGTGTAAACAATAAGAATTAAAGCGGTACATTAGACATAAAACAATAATTAAACACATAATTGGGTTGCCGCCCCCCTTTGTGGGAATCACATATTATCAAGTGCATTTCAGCATTCTTACATTATAACACATAACACACACAACATACAATTATTAATTCCAGACCATTTGGATGTCCTTTAGGAAGTCATGAGATTTTTGAGACGATTCTTGGTTTTACACGTATTCTTAACCATTAGGTACAAGGGCTTGAGGTCAGAAAAAGAGAAAATGTCCTTAAAGCGCAACTCCCCCCCCCCTTTTGTCTCTATGTCCTTGGAAAGAAATTTCTGTGGTCACTCTGAAAACTCTGAAGAGGGGTGTTTCCTTTTTTCTTCTTCCTTTTAATTTTTTCCACCATTGGATCTGTAGTAACACATCTGTAGAAGGGGGTAGGGTTTTGGGGACTTAATGACAGTTAGATAATATCCTTGAATTTTTCTTGGGAAGCTGCAAACAATAAAATTTAGAGTTAAGCATTTTATTCATGCCAATATTATTATCAATTTTCTATATAATTACTTCTGTGATCTTCTGCTGTTTAAAGATAAAATTATTAAAAGGAAGCAAAATCAAAAATTTGATCACCAGTTAAATAATTTTTCAAAAAATAAATAAATAAATAGTAAAATAATGGAGAAAAAAAAACTTAAAAGGAACCAAAAATAATTTTAATTATCCCAAATAAAAGAAAAGAAAAAGGGGAAAAAATGTTTCTTTATGAGGGAAGTAGTTTGAGGCTTCTCAAATATCCTGCTAAAAGCTGTGGAAGAATCTTGCATGTTAGATTGAGGGAAGGGAAGGATTAACAGGTAAATGCTGTGGGTTGAAATGCAAATGTGAGATAATACATCTTGGGTGCCCACTGAGATAGAACAATGGAATGTTGGTTGCTCTGTCTGTCACCTGGAGAGAACAATTTCCCCATTCCTCTTCCTCCCCCCCTCGGAGATAGAATTTGCAGTAAGGCTGCAAATTCTTTCTACGCACTTTTTGGGTCTCCATATCCTGTTGAAAGAGAAATTTGTTTCATGTGGAAATCTCCGTCAGGAGATGTTCCTAAAATGCATTAAAGAAAAGCTTTTCTAAAATTCATTTAAATCACTACCGTCTCATTTTACCTGTGGAAAGATTTTGGCATGTTATTTTCATGGCCCAATACTTAACTCTTTTGTTATTCCTCAAGTAGCCCCTGGAGCAAAGGACACAAGGGTGTTTTCCTTCAATTCCTTAATGGCTCCAAGTTTTTACATAAAGTTGAATTTAATTAAAAATTTTCCCTGCAGGACACAGCTTTTGCCAGCTCCAGGTACAACCCTCCTCTTGCAAGTCCCTCTTTCCCCTTCCCTCTCTCACACCTTTTGTTTTCTCCTACACCAAGAGCTGACATAGCCTCTGTGCATGTACAGAGTTCATGACCCAGAAATCTATTGTACCATTTGAAAGAATTGCATCTGTTGGTTAAATTACCATTTGAATAAAGGGAGAGAACCGTGAGGAGTAGAATTTTAAGAATAAGGTTAGATTTTAAACAGAAATCCAGTAGCTAATGCTATTTCCAAAACCAGCAATAAATTAGTCAAATTAAATTTCGGTTTGGTCAGTTTAAAGCCATTTCTGACACATTTTATTTCCTGTTTCTTGCTGCTTAGGAAATAGGCTTATAAATCTTAAAACTATATAGGACTTCAACATCCACCAAAACCAGAGATATAAGTTTGGTCAACTTGAAGTCTCAGCACTTAATGACTCATGCTTACTGCATCAAACACAAATACCTGCACCCCAGGCAAAGAAATTGGGACCAATGCCTCGCCTCCTTTATCTACAGGATTTGGGGTACAGATTTCTATTAAAATGTGGGCTATCTTTTTCTTTTCTTTTCTCTGGCCATTTAGTGGAAATCCCCACCCTCTTATTTATGAGTAAGAATGGCACAGGGAGTCAAATATTCTTAGCAATTTCAGCCATGGGCAGAAATTCCTTGCCCCCCTTATATATGGGAAAATGGCTACAGGGTCAGAATTCATATTCTCTAACATTTTAATTCATTTTAGCCTTACCATTTTGCAGACAAAGATTTTCTGCCCTTTATGTACAGGAATGGTCAAGGCTCATTCTACTTGATAATGAATTTTTATGTGCTTAAACTTTAAATATAGACAAAATGGTAAAACTTAGATAATTACTCCTTTTAAAAACAACAACAACCCACTCTATTCTAAACGCTGAAAACCATTCTTTCCATCATGATTTAAAAATTACCCTCCAATGCTTGTAAGACACATTCTCTCTCTCTCTCTCTCTCTCTCTCTCTCTCTACTTAGCGCCTTTACACCACATACAACATACAATCTACCATTTAATTCCTTTCTAAGGAAGAGATTTGTAGGGTTGGAAGGGACCCTGAGTAATGTAGTCCAACCCTTCTGAAATTCAGGGATCAGCACTATCACCCCCCTTTCAAAGCAAGATTTGTACTACTGGAGAGATGCACATACTTATGTACACAGACACATCTGAGGAAGGACACACTATCATTCCCCTATCATGTAAGCGAACACATGTTCTAAGGAATCAAAACAAGGAAGAGAAAATAAGAGTACCCAACTTTATACAGAACCTTTGCAGATCTTAACATAGCTTTGTGAGAGTATACTAAACAGTGCAAGTTCCTAGAGAAATTATTAGATAGGAAGAGAATCTTTTATAAGGAATAGGTTGCAAGACACATTCAAGAGTTATTATAACCACCCACAATGACAAAACAGCCACAAATTTGATAGAAGTGATTTTTGGAAAAGGTAAGAGAATAATTGAACAATTTTTCTAAGGTCTGGTGAGCCAATGAATTAAAATGACCACACATAGGAAAGTGGAATGGGGGGGTACCTTTAGCAAACATTGCCCCCCCCTTTGCCAAACAAAGCTTACTCAGGAGTAGATTTACCTGTTTAAGCATAGAAGAAGATGGGAAAGGAAAAAGTAAGATGGGAAAGGAAAAAAAAATTCAGATAGAACAAAGAGGGGTGGGAAAGCATTTTAAAAGCAGTTTTAGGATTCCTCAAAGGACCTTTTACTTTAAGTCAGATACTGCATTTTATATTGAAAAGCATCTCGTGCTTAACTTTTAAAACTTTGCAGCAGGAAAAATTAAGTACAGAGCACAGCCTTCCTTTTACGCAGACCTTGAACATTGTGAGTTCACAAATTCAAAGTTTAAATGAACCATTTTCAAAGTTCCCAATCTCCCATTTCCTTTCTTGTCCTGCTTCTCCTTACTGCAGGAAAAAAAATAAGTATACACACACACTTTTTACTCTCTGGAGAAAAATTGGCCTTCTATAGCCTCTTTAAACATAGGAAAACATGTACACATCGCTTCCACCCTTTTCAATATTTGTCATGTTTAAGACTGATCAGGTCCAACATGGTTTTCTTTAAACTAAAAAATTGAAGCAAGCTTGCAATTTAAACTATGCACACTCAAGAAAGCAGTCTCTGGGTGTTTTAGCAAATTTAAACACAAACTCCTTAAACATTTCTAAACCTTGAGTACATCCTGAAATTACATAAGGACACAAAATGACATAAACACAAGAAATAGACTCATGTTTGATAGAAAGTTCTACCTTACAAACAATTTTAAGATTCCTCAAAAGACCTTTTGCCTTAAGAAGAGTATTTTTTTGTTTTTAACTTAGATTTTGCAGCAGGAAAAATTAAGTACACAACACATGGCCCAAAGAGACTGGATTTAGATTCTCCTTTTAAAAGGCCATTGAGGTTCTTATAGATGGAGTTTATGAAGCAAAACATTTTCAAGTTTCAGAACAATTTTAGAGTCTTGAACAAACATTTTCGAAGTTGCAACTATTTATTTTCCTTCATCCTGTACCAGTTACGATTTTATAAGTATGTCATGCCAATTTAAAAGTACAAATTGGAGTTGGACTCAGAGTCCTGGCCAGGACCAAGCCACAGGTGGGCTTTGTTCTGACCTGGAGTCTGGGAAAGGAATTCCTTAGAGTGGGGTGCACCCATGTCTTTTAACGGATTGGCCTTTTATACTGCAGTCGGGGTCAAAGTAGAACCTCCCAATTCTGGACACTCACTAACACCCTGGACCTTGGGCCCGCACAGTCCCCGCTGTGCCCTGCCTACCGTTCGCTGCGCTACTACTAGGTGGCTCGGTGCGATCAAGTCCCTATCGGAACCCCCCTTACTAGTGTCAATCAGATTGCTGAGGGCCCGACAGCAACGTTCCTGCCTCTTACAAACTAAAGAAAAGGACCACCAGCCTTAGGACGCTTGCGTGTGCAATGCCAAGCGGTAAGTCCAGATAGAGTTGTGAAAGGAAAAGGCGCCCTTGCGTTCCCATTCTCATGGGTCATGTCCAATTAAGGTCTCCATGAGGCGGTTTGCGGCTACGCCTTAAAGGGTTAAAGAGAAATGCAGCAGGGGTGACAAGAGCTGTCAGGGTGTCGAAGGGCCAGTTGCCTCCTGGCGGGCACGTTGTAACGTGAAGCACTGTACCCAGGACCTTGGTTCTACTTTATAATTTTGCCTTACAGCTATGCTGCTAACCAAGGTCCAAGAGATAGAAAAGGGATAGAACAGACAAGAATTTTTCGTTGCTGCGGTCACTTACCCACCCTTCACTGTGTCCCCAAAATTCCTTATACTCACTTCACGCCCTCTGGGATTGCTATCCGGGATTTCTTTAACCTGTACAAAAAACAAAAATAAAAAAAAACCACAAAACAAAACAAAAAAGAAAAAGAAAACTTCCTTCCCGGGGTTTGCTTTGCTCTGGTGTGTCCCGCTGGGACTCCCAATTACTGCCAGAGATCCTGGTTCCTGAGGCAGAGGGATGCCCTCCCTTGCAAATGGCTGGGTGTGCACCAGGCCCTCTATGCCCAGACCCCAAAGATCGCTGGAAAACTTGGGTCCCTAGAGTGGTCGCCAAATGATATAAGCAAAATTTTAGGAAAGGCATAAAGTTGGGTCCGGTTTCCCAAGGGGGAGTCCAGATTTTTCTCCCTGGGAAGAGCTGGAATTTTAGAGCTTTTCCCCTTGTGCCACAGACAGAGACTACACCAGAGTTATCAAAAGCAAAGCACAGCTTCCCATTTATTGAATCTGTTGCAACAGAGGTTCCCCCCAACGTAACAGGTACGATGCGAAGAAGAACCCAGAATAATGGTGTGCCAGCCCCTATATAGACTTTGAAATTTCCCCCCCCCCCACTTGGCTCAAGACCAACCCCCTATACATCATACATACATCACGGCTACATCATAACTTGGGAGGGTCAGAGGAGGTAACTTGAGAATTTTCCACACCTGGTCATCCCTCCTCGACCCCTCCCAAACACACATTTCTGGATAACAAAAGGTTTCCTGACAAGGGAGTCATCCTGCGGCTTATGTAGATCGGCTTGTAGATAGTCTATCTTCTGGGCTTATGCAGATCTGATAGTTTGCTTACAGGGAAGTGATAAGTGTCGGAGATATGCATGCAGAGGGGAGTGGAGAGGGAAATTGATCTTAATCTGGGGTCTCCTGTAGGTCACACGTAGGTAAGGAAAAGGTTCTATTTCCTTGAAATGGCTTCCCTGATGTCAAGAGTTGTGGTGGTTGAAGTCCAGGAAGCCAGGGTCCCCTCTCTGTTCATGGGGTACAGTGTAGGAGGGTAGGGTGACCTCTTATGACAATCCCTACATATCTGAAGCAGCTTCATGCTCTTGTACACAACCGCTTTGCTTTTCCTTTTGCACATGCAGGGAAACAAGTCAGGAAGCCATGGTTAACCATGGTTTCCTGTTGCCTCTGAACTCGGAACTATGGTTAATGGCTTCCAAACAAGTCAAAATATGGTTTAAAGTTGGCTTCTGTTTTCTGGCTCGTTTGGAACCCATTAACCTTTGTTAGCGATCTGCACATAAAGGGAAGTTCTGGTTAACTGGGACATCCTTTTTAAAAATAAATAAATTGCATTTTCTATTTGACATAAACAAGCAAATTAAAAACATAAGGTAAAGGTTTATTCCCCTTTGACTTCCCTTCCCCCATTGTGGATCATAATATAATGATTTTCCCCTCTGCATCTCTTTCATAACTCTATTCTTATAAATCCTTTATCATTCCATAGTTCAAATTTTTGCTACAGGTTTTGCTACAGGTTTTCTGTCAATCCTACCAATGTGTGTAATTGTTTACAATAGTTTTTCAAGTAAATTATAAATTTTCCCCTTTCTTTATGAAAGACCTCCTCTTCCTGGTTTCTGATTCTTCCTGTAACTTTTGCCATCTCTACATAGTTCATCAGTGTTATCTGCCACTGCTCCTTGGTTGGAGTTGTACCATCTTTTCATTTCTGGGCTAACAGAATCTGAAAAATAAGTCATGTCAGACTAATCTGATCTCATTTTTTGACAGAATTACAAGCCTGGTAGACGAAGGGAACACTGTGGATGTAGCCTATCTTGATTTCAGCAAGGCCTTTGACAAGGTGCCCCATGATATTCTTGTAAAGAAGCTGGTAAAATGCGGGCTAGACAATGCTACCATTCAGTGGATTTGTAACTGGCTGACTGACCGAACCCAAAGGGTGCTCATCAATGGCTCCTCTTCATCCTGGAGAGAAGTGACTAGTGGGGTGCCACAGGGTTCTGTCTTGGGCCCAGTCTTATTCAACATCTTTATCAATGACTTGGATGATGGGCTTGAGGGCATCCTGATCAAGTTTGCAGATGACACCAAATTGGGAGGGGTGGCTAATACCCCAGAGGACAGGATCACACTTCAAAATGACCTTAACAGATTAGAGAACTGGGCCAAGGCAAACAGGATGAATTTTAACAGGGAGAAATGTAAAGTACTACACTTGGGCAAAAAAAATGAAAGGCACAAATACAGGATGGGTGATACCTGGCTTGAGAGCAGTACAAGTGAAAAGGATCTAGGAGTCTTGGTAGACCACAAACTTGACATGAGTCAACAGTGTGATGCAGCAGCTAAAAAAGCCAATGCAATTCTGGGCTGCATCAATAGGAGTATAGCATCTAGATCAAGGGAAGTAATAGTACCACTGTATTCCGCTCTGGTCAGACCCCACCTGGAATACTGTGTCCAGTTCTGGGCACCACAGTTCAAGAAGGATATTGACAAGCTGGAACGTGTCCAGAGGAGGGCAACCAAAATGGTCAAAGGCTTGGAAACGATGCCTTATGAGGAACGGCTTAGGGAGCTGGGTATGTTTAGCCTGGAGAAGAGAAGGTTAAGGGGTGATATGATAGCCATGTTCAAATATATAAAAGGATGTCATATAGAGGAGGGAGAAAGGTTGTTTTCTGCTGCTCCAGAGAAGCGGACACGGAGCAATGGATTCAAACTACAAGAAAGAAGATTCCATCTAAACATTAGGAAGAATTTCTTGACAGTAAGAGCTGTTCGACAATGGAATTTGCTGCCAAGGAGTGTGGTGGAGTCTCCTTCTTTGGAGGTCTTTAAGCAGAGGCTTGACAGCCACCTGTCAGGAATGCTTTGATGGTGTTTCCTGCTTGGCAGGGGGTTGGACTGGATGGCCCTTGTGGTCTCTTCCAACTCTATGATTCTGTGATTCTGTGATTCTGTGATTCTGTGCGCAGAATTTGAGATCTTTGGTCATGATTCATGATAAATAGCCCAATGGAGACGTCAACTCCTTATGTGGTGGCGGGGGTGGGGGTGGGGGTGGGCAAATGCATTGTTGGGGATTGTTAGGAATGAGAGTTTTTAAAATGGATGGTATTATAATGCCTTTATATATATCCATGGTGTGGCCACATCTGGAATACTGCATGCAGTTCTGTTGTTGGTTCTCAGTGAGATCTAGCATGCTGCATAGACAACTTTTTACATGAGGCACCTCCTCCTGCCACTTCACACAGCAGGCAGGCATGCTTATCTGTGAGGTAGGAGGAGACAAAGGGTGCTTCAGGTCACCTCTATTTTCAGGTGGGATTCAACCACTTCCCCACAAAACTGGACTTTTAACAGAAAGCGACAGGGAAACTGGAGTGGAAAGGGTGTGGCAAAGTCATCCAAGCTGCCCACAAATGAATCAGGATGAATACTCAATTAGCAGGTCGTCTGGAAGCACCTACACAGAACCCCTCAAACCGTACATGGCCTCTATGTGTCCCTCCCACTTCCTTGCCCTTCTTTTTTATATATTAAAAATACCCTCTTTTTGGGTGTGGATATCTGTCATCCCTAAAGCTCTGACTGTTCTCATACCTACCTTCCCTCCTTTTTCCTTCAAGGGATAGCACAGATTAAAGTCCCCCAAGAAAGCCTCCTTTTAAAAAAACGGAAAACAAAAATCTCTGCAATTAATTAATTAATTGTACCAGTCAATCAACCCAACAAACCAAACATAAATGATACTGACAGTGCAGCCAAACCACTCCAATTCTTCCTCTCCAGAGAGTTTAATCTGGACAGAATTTTATAGGCGTAGCCAAAATATTATCCTCTTGCCAGGATGAGACAGCATGGGGGTGGAGAGAGGCCCCATCAGACCCATTTTGCTCTTTAAAGTATGTGCCTGGCATGCAGTGCTTTTTTTCCTAGAAAAGAGATGCAGGAACTCCCACTTTTTTTGACGGACAACCCTAAGTTCTTGAGCTTTTTTTAGGGGGGAGCCAAAGCCACGAGCAGGAGCTGTGCCACTAAACAGCTGCTAGTAAGCTACAAAGAGGTGAAAAAAGCCCTGCAGGGACGTCATCACAGCATACGCACCAGCTCAGTATTGTGAAGGAGGAGGTAGCATTTTATTGCAGGTGAGGAGAACTTTGTTGCAGTGGTACCTCTGGTTATGAACTTAATTCGTTCCGGAGGTCCGTTCTTAACCTGAAACTGTTCTTAACTAGAGGCGTGCTTTCGCGGGGCAGCTGCGCAGCTGGCACACGATTTCCGTTCTCATCCTGGGGCAAAGTTCTCAACTCGAGGTAACTCTTCCAGGTAAGCAGAAGAGTTTGTAACCTGAAGCGTTTGTAACTTGAGGTACCACTGTATTTGTATATATCTTTCTTCATCAATATTTCCTACCTAGCAATTTTCCCTTCCAGAATAAGCTTTCTCTCCAGGACAGCCATGTACACATTAGTGACTTGAAACACATCAAGTTCATCCCCCCTCCCCCTGTTGTGTTTCACATCTCATTCTTATGTTGCTGTACAGTCCAGGAAGGGAACGGGGGGGGGGGGAGGGATGGCTGTACATGTGCAATGACTGTCTCAAATGTACACACCTCAGCCTAACTGTGGCTTCCATTTCCGAACTGGATACAGTGGTGTCACCGGGGGGGGGGCAGGAGGCCAGGGCCCCAGATGCAGAATCTTGGGGGGCACTAGCCATGTGCACATGAGCACCCACCCATCAGCTGGTGGGTGCTGGGTGAGCGCAGAGGGTGAACAGCACCCGCCTCACTGCTGCCCGCCAGCTGACAGGCAGGTGCCCATATGCTGGGCGGGGGCAGGGTGTGGAGGGTGAAAAGCAACCTCTGCGCCCCAGCAATGGCAGGGGCTTGGTGAGTGCAGAGGGTGCTCTTCACCCTCTGTGCTCCCACCCCTGCCCCCGCCTGGCATGCAAGCGCCTGGCCACCAGCTGACAGGCAGGGGCTCGCATGCAGGGCAGGAGTGGGGCACGGAGGGTGAAGAGCACCCTCCATGCCTGCCCTGCCCCCACCCCTGCCTGTCAACACCAGGGGCTCCCTCTGCACTCACCCAGTTTCTGCCACTGATGGGCAGCCAGGCGCTTGTGAGCCAGGCAGGGACAGGGCGCAGATAGTGAACAGCACCCTCTGCACTATGCCCCTGCCTGGTGGTGACAGCAGTGAGGGCTGGGTTAGCGCACTCCGTCTCAGGTGCCCCTGACCGGATGGAAGCTGGTTTGAGGGAAAGCGCATCAAACAGGAGTATTTCTCAAGAAACCATAGGATTGAGATGGCTTCAAACACCAGTGGTGTACTGTAAGTGCACTAGAGCCAAAGTAAATGGTAACTTCTACATGGACCTAACGGTCAGGGGTCCCTTTACCTTTACACAGGGTATGGGTGGCTCCAGACTGCCCCTGTTTTACATGAAGGAGCCAAGTGCATACTGGAAATTTGGGTTTCTGCATTTAAAGCAGATTAACATTTGCTGTTGCCCTTGCACAACAAATCAACTTTCTTATTTCAAAACAAACTTGACTTTTTGCAGTTTTCAATGTGATATAGAAAAAACCTGCTCCTTTTCCCTTATGGGGCATCCAAGAGCCGTATAGAGTCCTTAAGCCATATAGAGTCCCTAAGCCATATAGAGTCCCTATCGGTCGGAGAAAATAACAGAGGCCAACCAGAGAAAATTGAGAAGCAAAGCAGCTAGTAAGCTTGATCTTTATTAAACTGTTGCAACAGGGTCCTCACTCACCACATGCAGGAGGGAGGAGGAACCCAGAACAATGGTGTGCAAGCCCTTATATAGACTTGAAACTGCCCACCCTGTAGCTCAAGACCACCCCCCAAAACATCATACGTACATCACAGAAGGAGGCGGGCTACAGCAGAAATACATCACAGGGGGTGGTCTACTCTACAACAGAAATCCTGTCTGGCAGAATATAATGGTCACTTCATTGCTTTACCTGGGCAGCCTAAAGGTAAAGGTAAAGGGACCCCTGACCATTAGGTCCAGTCGTGACTGACTCTGGGGTTGTGACGCTCATCTCTCATTATTGGCTGAGGGAGCCTTAATCCAGGTCACAGGCTCACCCTATTCATACACAAAAACACCCTTAAGACAGGTAAGCACAAGGCAAGGGAGAGGCTTTCCTTGCAGAGAAACATTTGAGGTCAATTTGGGAGAGTCAAAATGGCTTCAGGATTGCTCTCCTGTACTATTTCAGACACGTGGTTTATACTTACGTACCGTATGTGTTTGCCTTGTAAATTTATGAACATTTAATTTATATAATTGAGACCTTAGTCTTATAACAATTGCATTTCCCCATTGGTTTGCAAAGTGTGGGATGAACAAATGACTAATGGGAAGATGTGTAAAGGCCTCACAAGCAAATCAGGGTGAATGCAGAACTAATGTTGATTTTCATATAGCTGTGCTGCTATAAAGAAAGCAGAAAAAAATGTTCAGTGAAGACCAGGCAGATTCCAACTACCATGTACACTTTGCATAAGCAAGTCAGGATGAATGCTGAATGAACAGGTCATCTGGAGCAGTGGAGAACAGGGCAGTAAGACAAGCACCACCAGATCAGACCAAAGGAATAGCTCAGTCAGCAGAGTATGAGGCTCTTGATCTCAGGTCAGGCATTGGGTGAAAGATTCCTTCATCCTCATGGTCCCTTCCAACTCAACCATTCTATGATTCTAAGTCCAGCATCCTGCTATCACAGGGGCCAACCACATGCCCATGGGGGGAAACCCACAACTGTAACCCCCAGCAACTGGAACTTGTTCATAGTTCCTGCAGTGCAGTTTCCACTCCCACCCCCCTTCCCCTTTTATGTTAAGAGGCCTGGGAAAGAAATAAGTGACTGCCCCAAGCCCCTATGAGACATTGTCTGCTTGGGGGGTCCTGGAATCACACAGGGCTATGAGACAGTTGGAAGCTGCCAAAATATTCCCCCTTCCTCCTCCTCCTCCTCCTATCACAAGGGAACAGCCAGAGGTTAACTCTCCATTCACCCAAATAGCTGTGTTAACCCTTTAGCAGCCAGCAGCATCCCCATCACCAGACTGTGTGCATTTAGTAAAAGGTTGTGGTTTAAGGATTAACTTTAGAGCTCTGTGGGTAAGAGTCAATTCAAATGTGGATTAAAATCTTCTTCCTCCACCACCAAAGATTAACTGGGAAGGGTAACAAGCAGAGAACATTGGGGCTCTTGATCTTTTGAAGTGCCCCCAGAGCTAGCCGGCCACACAGAATCAATGCTCTCCTCTCTCTTTAAGAATGCACTTGAAGGCAGATTTCCCCTTCCACTCCATAACCACAGCCAGCAGAAGGTTTGCCTTAGGCCCAAATGTGCATGGTGGCAACCCAATGGCCCCTTTAAATGAGAAGCTATTAGAGGAGAGTGGGAGTGAAGAGGCAGAGGAGGGAGGGTGGGTGGAGGGAAAGACTTATTCCTGCCCTCCTCCAGTTTCCCTTCTCTAAGTTGCTCCACCCCTCGGATTGCACAGTGGGAACATGGGCATAGCCAGGATTTCTGTTAGGGGGGGCAGGCTTAACTAACTCAGTTAAGTATTTTTATTTATTTACTTGATCTTAGCGGGGCAGCTGCCCCCTTTGGCTACGCCCATGGGTGGGAAGTCATTGGCAGTGCAATTTGGAGTGGGGCAGAGCAGAAAGGGGAAGGGTTAAGCACCCTCATGCATTGATTCCCCCCCCCCACACACACTGGCTGCAGATAAAGAGATAATGGAAGATATCATTTCATCATTTCTTCCAAAACAGAAGTTCCTTCTGGCAAGCAGACCCACAACCAGTGTTGTGAATGATAGGGTGGAAGGCAGGAAGGTCAAGGGAGGTGGAGCCAGAGGCACTGGCAGTAAGAGCAAACCTATTCTAGCTCTATAAAAATAAAAAATAAAAAAAATTGTCTAGTAGCACCTTATAGACCAACTAAGTTTGTTCTGGTATAAGCTAAGTTTGTTCTGGTACATGCACACTTCTTCAGATACTTCTTCATGCACATGAAAGTTTATACCAGAACAAATTTAGTTGGTCTATAAGGTGCTACTAGACAATTTTTTATTTTTATTTTGACTGCGTCAGACCAACACAGCTACCTACCTGAATCTGTTCTAGCTCTGTTCCCATCCACCTCCCTGCTGAATTCTACAAGTGTGAAACTGAGGCTAAGCTGACAGGCAGTGTCAACCCCCACTCCCCGCTCTCCCCTGGCTGTTTGTAAGTAAAAGGGCTGGTGGGTGGGGGCTGGCTGAGGGCAGACTCAGCTTGGTGGGGCAGTGCCCCATTTGCCCTAGTGGACCAGCTTCCACCGCCTTCAACCACATGCAGTCAAAAATGACAATACCAAAATCAACCAACAGAAACAGAATTAGGGGAAATGGTCTCTGTCTCAGGGCTCCTCCAGATGATCCCGTTGTTAAACATCCTGCTTTGCTCTCACAAAGCTTACACTGTGGTTAGACAGTATCCAGTCTTTACTGAGCATTTGTTCTGATTTGTTTATGAGCTAATTATATGACGGTGAGCAAATTCATCCTGAATTGCTTACGGGGCTTTTATACATCTTCCCATTAATAATCCATACATTCCAAACTTTTCCATGCATTTCTGTGTCACTTTCCAAGCCTCAAAAAGTCATTCTTTTAAAAAGTCAATTTGTTGTGCTAGGCAGTGATGGCTAACCTTGACACTCCAGATGTTTTGGGACTACAACTCCCATCATCCCTGACCACTGATCCTGTTAGCTAGGGATGATGGGAGTTGTAGTTCCAAAACATCTGGGGTGTCAAGGTTAGCCATCAGAGACAGGACACTTTAACCCACTTAAAATGCACAATCCTAAAGTTCTGGTTTGTGCTTGAATCCTTCCTGCAAAATAGTGGCATGTATCAGGTCTTCTCAGACAGAAACAGCTCAACATTTCAAATTAACTGCTCAGTACTATTGCTGGCCAGATAGCTTGTTAACACTACAGGATGGATAGCTGACGTTTCATCAGTGGGAGCTAATGACAGGTGATATTCTCTCTCCAGCTTTTTGAATGTGATGCTCTAGGAACAGGGAATCTTTTTGGTTCCACAGTGACAAATATTTACCAGGATGAGTCCACTCACCTGTCAATCATATGATGTCACAAATGATGCCAGGGGATTTGATGCTTTGAAGTCCCAAAGAAGCATTCTCTTCCAGTATCATTTATTCCCAGTGCAGTTTGGTACCTGGCCAGAAGGTGGCGCGCTATGCTTTCTACAAAGGCATTCATGATCTCTCCACAGCAGCTGAGAGAGGATCCCCTGCCTACTCCTTTGGCCATGTTAAACACTAGAAGTTAATTGAGATGAATAGACTCAATATACATTGATATTTGAGAGGGGAGTTTCTGAAGAAGGGGCAGTATTCTTTCTGTTATAAGCAAATGAAGATATTCTTCACCTAGGAGAATGTAGCAAAAACATGGAATTTACCAGTACTGTATTACCATCATGGTATAGACCAGTGATGGCGAAACTTTTAGAGACCAAGTGCCCAAACTGCAACCCAAAACCCACTTATTTATCACAAAGTGCCAACATGGCAATTTAACCTATATATCTCATTTTTTCTGTGTGTTTCACGTTTCTTCTTTAGGACTGCTGTTGTAATAAATAATCCTTCATAAAAGTTATTGCATTACATTCTTCATTAAATTATCTTTCCATTGATATATAATTTTATGGTATAACTCAGTGCTTTTTTTTCTAAAAAAAATGTTTAGGGATACCCTCATTTTGACTCAAGAAAATCACCACCTGGGGAAAATAAATACAGTTAAAATTGGGAAAAATAAATACAGTGAATTTCTTCTCCCGTTAAATTCACAAAACGTTTAGGGGTATGCGTCCCCCTAGAAAAAAAGCACTGGTATTACTCCAAAACAAAGTGGTGTTATGAGCCATCAAACCTCAGAAATACATTTTTCCAGAAGGTTCCACAATTTTGGCCACTAGTGTACACTGGAGGGCTGTACTAAGAGCCACCCTCTCCCAATTTTTAATATGAGATAAAAATGATTGTGCATACATACAAATAAATATAAATAAATAAACCCAGCCAGATGGATGGGGTTTAAATAATTTATTATTATTATTATTATCATCATAATCATCATTATTATTATATTTTGCTGTTTCTTCGGCTGCCGTTTGATCGCAGCCTCCACGGAATGAATTTCTCTGTTTGCTTCTGTGGGAAAGCCCAGCGAACATGTAAACCCAGCAGCCCTGTCTTAGGTTGCCGTCTTTATATGCTTACTGACCTGGGAGTTAAGCCCTGCTGAACTCAAGGCAGCTTACTCCAGAGTAGGAAAAACAGACTGGCGGGAGGCCCTGGCGCATCAAAAGTCAATGCCTGCTCAGCCCCTCACTCGCCTGCCAGGCCCTGGTGCCACAGGCTTTGGAGGGCGCACGAGAGGCCTCCTCTCCTCCTCCTCCCCCACCCCCTGCTGGGGCGATGGCATGTGTGCCCACAGAGAGGACTCTGAGTGCCCTCTCTGACACGTGTGCCATAGGTTCGCCAACACTGGTATGGACACATGATTTGGGCTTTTTCATGCATTGTAGAATATCCACACCAGAAATTGGCACTGGGAACAAAATTCAGCATCTTGGGAATCTAGTTTGATTTTAAATGAAAAAAGTTTCTGGTTCTTATTGAATTTGTCATAAATTTGTAGTGAAACCTGAAGGCAGAGCAGTAGTAGGAGAAGATTACAGTCATACCTCGGGTTACGGCCGCTTCAGGTTGCGTGATTTTGGGTTGCGCACCGCGCTGAACGCAGAAGTACTGGAACGGGTTACTTTCGGGTTTCGGCGCTCACACATGCGCAGAAGCACTAAATCACACTTTGCGCATGCGCAGAAGCGCCGAATCACGACCCGCGCATGTGCAGACGTGGTGCTGTGGGTTGCGAACGCTGCCGGTTGTGAACGTGCCTCCCGCACGGATCACATTTGCAACCCGAGTGTCCACTGTATTAACATTTTCAGTGGTCAGGGTAAGGCTTAAGGGCCATGTGTAGCTCATTGCACCTCTGCATGACTAATTATTCAAAGCAATCAAGTGCCTGCAAATGTGCTTATGCCACAAAATTCTGCAGGCTTCAGTAATTGTCTTTCCTTGACACACAATTTCAATTTCTTTTTGAAGACCTTGTTAAACATAGGGGAAGTTTTTAATCCAGTTCATAATCCACACTATGTGTGAGAGAAGCCCTGTAACTATGTGAAACAAACTCACCCTTGCTCCTATTTCTTTATCAGCAGAAGGTAGTTTTTTTTTTAAAACCCCCACTATATTTATATAATAACTAATCCCCTCCAAGTGATTTGAAAGCAGATTAGAAAGCCAACATCACACAGCTAAAATGAGCCGGATTTTGTTTCTAAACAAGAGAAACAGCAGCATAACATCTTTGTTTACCTTTGTGCTATGAAAAACCTCCTTGTCTAATGTCTGCAGAACAGGATGCTTGTTCTTTCTGTCAGGTGGCAATACTACAGGTATAGGAAGAAGGGGAGGAAAAACTCAGCACTCCAGTCTATCTGGAAGCCCCAATGTGAATGAATGCTCCCAGTAGTTATTGACTGATGTTGAAAAGAAAGCACTTTGCACCCATTCCTAAGAAGAGCCCTGCTGGATCCGGCCAGTGGCCCATCTAGTCCAGCATCCAGTCCAGTTCTCACAGTGGCCAAGCAGAAACCCACATGCAGGAGCTGAGCGCAAGAGCACGCTCCCCACTCAGAAACACTTCTGTCCATTCATATTGAGCCATGGTGCTGAAACTGAAAGCAGTCCCTACCGGTAGAACCATTCCCTGGTCCAAATGAAGCCCTGATGTCCCTTTAAAAGCAAAACAAATTGAGCTGGCATGCTGGTCGCTATAAGAATGCAGTATATGAGCATAGAAAATCAACAAGATGAGCAAGGCCAGAGGGAACGATTGTTGACAAGAGCTGTGACTTACTTCGCCTTCTCCTTCCTGACCGGGCTCAGGCCTTCAGCTTCCTGGTTCAGCTGGTTCTGGACTAAGGACTCAGGAAAGGAGGGGAGGACTCTGCCAAGGGTGGGGGCCCTGGGGAGGAAAAGGGTGTGGGTCTCCCAAGTGCTATCAGCACTTCCTTTGCCTGAGGACAAGAGGCCCGGCTGAGGATTGGAAGGCCACTTGGGAGTCATAGTAAGCACTAAGCATGTTGCACTGGTAGTACAGTACTGAAGCAGAGCAGCGCACGGAAACGCCGTTTACCTTCCCGCTGTAGCGGTTGCTTATATACTTTTGAAGCCCCCCTTTTTTTTGCAGCTGTAAGGGCCACAATCTTACTTTTATTTTTAAAAAGTGAATGGGTGTGGGACAGGAGGAGATTCTCAGGATACTGAATGGAGTGTGCAGCCCTTGCACTCAGTGTTGGGGGCATATGCAGGAAGCATTGCATAGAAAACACTGGTGTATAGAACCATAAAATTATAGAATCATAGAACTGTAGAGTTGGAAGGGACTACAAAGGTCATCTGGTCCAGCAGTGAGTTTGGAAAGTCCTTGTTTGCTGGAGAACAAGCCTGTTCCTAAGTAAGTCCTGCTATGGTCAACAGAGCTGACTCCCAGGTCACAGCAGATTTTAGCCCAAATCTAGGATGTCCATCCAGCAGCCCATGAATTGCCTCTAATATACCAGAGTTTATTCTGCCACCAATTTGAAAGTTCTTTGGGCCCACTCTGCTTCAGAAGCTAGCAGGCCAGTCCTAAATTATAACCATGTAGGAAATCTCCCAAACCTGGCCCCCACGTGGGTTAAATTGACCTGGAGCTTAGATCCTACCAAAGCCACTTAAAAATAAATAAATCAGGGTTCAGCCTTGAAATGAGCAAGCAAAGTAATAAAAATGCAGAGTGCTTTGCAGAATGTATGAAGTGCCTTTAACTTCTACACTGAAGGACCCACCCATCCGGGATAAAGCAGTTAGAGAAGAGTGATTTCCAGGCATGGTCAGCCCCCCCTCCACCCCCAGACCCTTCGGCTTGGTTAATGGAATCAGCATGGTTCATCTGTGTGTTATATGGGCCGTTGCTACACTGACTGACCCACAGCTATCAACTCTCACTGCTTTCTGCAGCAGCTGTTAACTCGAAGAGCTGATTTCCCACTCTTTCTTCCTCTCCTCCCTCCCTTTCTAGGAGATTTCATACTTTCAGCAGGAAATGCAGTTTGGGGGTGGTCATCGTTCCCTGCATTAGGAGGGTAGGGTAAAGGGGCTGGGAAAAATCTCAGAGAGAGAGGGAGGGAGAAAGGAAGGAAGGGAGGGAAGAGAGAAAAGGGAGGGTGTGCTTCTGCTCAGGCTCAAGAGACACTCAGGTTTCTTTACTGCAAGGAAGTTTGCAGCTCTCTTCTCTCTCAGTAAGAATCGGGCAGAGGGGTTTTAGATGGAGGCCAGCTCAGGGGCAGCCACCAGTTTTGCAGCGCACTGAGATGCCAGCCCCAAATCCAGGGCACCCAGATTACAAGACACCATCAGAATCCATGAAGGTAAGCTGGGATCTTTCCCCTTTTCTTTCCCTTACTGCTTGTGACACCGCGTGGGGTTAGGGGGAGCAGCTTCCTGCAAATGGGCTCCAATGGCTGGAAATACAATTTTCTCCCCATTTTTTAAGGCTGTGGCAGAGACACAGGATTACTCTGGGAGTGGGGGCGTGGATGGACCAAATAGGCTTCAAAAGGCAGCCGCGGACAAGGGGAAGATGTGCAGACAGGAGCTTTGATGGGATGCTGGCCTTTTGGAAGGGATTGCTTCCGACGTCACTAGACAGCTTGGAGATGTGGCTTTTGAAGGATGGCTTGTAATATTTTACAAACAAAATATGCTTTAGCTACCTTATATGGGTGGCACTGTGGGTTAAACCACAGAGCCTAGGGCTTGCAGATTAGAAGGTTGGCGGTTCGTATCCCTGCAACGGGGTGAGCTCCCAGTGTTCGGTCCCTGCTCCTGCCGACCTAGCAGTTCAGAAGCACGTCAAAGTGCAAGTAGATAAATAGGTACCGCTCCGGTGGGAAGGTAAACGGCGTTTCTGTGTGCTGCTCTGGTTTGCCAGAAGCAGCTTTGTCATGCTGGCCACATGACCCGGAAGCTGTACGCCAGCTCCCTCAGCCAGTAAAGCGAGATGAGCGCCGCAACCCCAGAGTTGGTCACAACTGGACCTAATGGTCAGGGGACCCTTTACCTTTACCTATGGGTCTGCAGGGGGCTAGCGGCTCATTTCACTTTACAAAACAGGCCATGCAGAAACCAGTGCTTTAAATGTATGTAAAAGCAGCCCTGCTGGATCAGACCATGAATCTGCTTAATCCAGAATCCTGTTTCTATCCGTGGTCAGCCAGGAAGCACATGAGCAGGCCAGAAAGGCAACACTCTCTCCCCCACCCCCGCTGCCCATGTTGTTTTTGCCCCCAATGTCTGATGTTCAGAACATGGAAGTTCCACTTATTAGCTGTCCATGGCTAACAAACAGCCTTGGATGCACCTATGAATAAAATGGGTGTGGGTGGGGTGGAGCTCAGCCTTGGCGAGGGAAGGCAGCCCTCAGCTTTTCTTTCTAGCCCTTTGGACCACATGGTCTTTCCCTGGGCTCCTCTCCCAGGCAGCTCCCCTCCCCAAGCCTATTCTGCACCCTTATTGAGTGCTTTTTGACTGGGAAGTGTCCACAAACTGTGCTTGCCTGGATGGAGAGGGGTGTGTACTCGGAAACCTCTGACTTTTGTGTGGCTGGAAGGTAGCCACATCCATTGCTCCGCCCACTTTCTCCTCTGGCCCCTCCCACCACAGGCATGTACTTCCCTCTCCCCAAGGTTGCCCATGTGGAAATGTGGCCCTTGTGCTGATAAAGGTTCCCCACTCCCTTTAAAAAACTATAAGATGATAAAGGGGTAAAGGTAAAGGGACCCCTGACCATTAGGTCCAGTCGTGTCCGACTCTGGGGTTGCGTGCTCATCTTGCTTTACTGGCCGAGGGAGCCACATACAGCTTCCGGGTCATGTGGCCAGCATGACAAAGCCGCTTCTGGCGAACCAGAGCAGCACACGGAAACGCCGTTTACCTTCCCGCTGGAGCGGTACCTATTCATCTACTTGCACTTTGATGTGCTTTCGAACTGCTAGGTGGGCAGGAGCTGGGACTGAACAACGGGAGCTCACCCCGTTGCAGGGATTCGAACTGCCAACCTTCTGATCAGCAAGCCCTAGGCTCTGTGGTTTAACCCACAGCGCCACCTGGGTTACAAAAGGTTTGTACCTGGGGTACAAAGTGTGAAATAATTTGTGACCATTAGTATTTGGCAAATGAGCAAATGACTAAGCTGGGCTATGTTTGTGTGTCTCCTCATGATAGGGGATTTCGCAGTGTCCAAAATATTGTACCCGATTAGCTGCCACTAAGGGAAGATCCAACATCCAGTGCAATTTTGACATTTTAAGAGGGCTGCCAACTGAACATGGCCTTGGGTAGGGTGCCAGTGGCTGTGCACATGCTATACATTTAAAGCGCATGCCCCCCCACAAAGGATCATGGGAACTGTACCAGTCACAGACTACAATTCCAGGATTCTTGGCAGGGAGGAAAATAGAGCAGCTCCTTATATCAGTCATGTATTCTTGCCCTGTACAGTGGTACCTCGGGTTACAAACACTTCGGGTTACAGACACTTCAGGTTACAGACTCCGCTAACCCAGAAGTAGTACCTCGGGTTAAGAACTTTGCCCCATGATGAGAACAGAAATCGCGTGGCGGCAGCGGGAGGCCCCATTAGCTAAAGTGGTACCTCAGGTTAAGAACGGTTTCAGGTTAAGAACAGACCTCCGGAACGAGTTAAGTTCGTAACCAGAGGTACCACTGTATATGGCCAGAGTTGCGAGGGGTTGCTTGTAACTTCAGTCTTTGCTCAATACTGACCTGAACCATCCAGGAGACGGCATTGCTTAAGACGCCAACAAGAATGTGTGTCTTGCATCTCAATAAATTAATCCTACTGATCAAATAACAGTGCATATTTATTGAATTGTTGCCTCCTGCTTCATTAGGAAAGACAGTTTACAAAGTCCTGAGCTGCAGCCACCAGTCTTGGCTTGTATGATTGGAAGGGAACAGCTTTCACTGTTCAGTCTCCCTATGAAGCCATATCATTTCCTTCTTGCCTCAGCAGATATGCTGAAACCCAAGCTGGTCTAGTTTCACTTTTGTTTAAAACGATATTATTATTTTTAAAATGATATGACTTATTTAGCAGCCCTGTTTGTGTAAGAGTGGCACCATGTTGCTGTTTTTGTATCTCTCTACCAAGAATTTTTAAAAAGGTGGTTCCCAAGATTCTCTCGCACCCCAACATGACCAAGAAACAAAACTCAAACGGGTGACGGAGCCATGGCTAAGTTGGTGGTCTAGGCAGATCCACATCATGCGTTTGAAGCACATTTGTTGCACATCACTTCCCCCGAAGAATTCTGGGGACTGTAGGGTGCTGGGAATTGTAGTTGTGAAAGGGGGAAACTAGTCCCAAACTTTTTTGGGAGAAATTGGGTGCTTAAGCATTTGTTCTGCTGATCAGAAGGTCGGCTGTTCGAATCCCCGCGGCAGGGTGAGCTCCCGTTGCTCGGTCCCTGCTCCTGCCCACCTAGCAGTTCAAAAGCACGTCAAGTGCAAGTAGATAAATATGTACTGCTGCAGCGGGAAGGTAAACAGTGTTTCCGTGCGCTGCTCTGGTTTGCCAGAAGTGGCTTAGTCCTGCTGGCCACATGACCTGGAAGCTGTACGCCTGCTCCCTTGGCCAATAATGTGAGATGAGCGCCGCAACCCCAGAGTCGGTCACGACTGGACCTAATGGTCAGGGGTCCCTTTACCTTTAGGCTTGATCCTCACATAGTTGTAGTTTTGTCCCCTGCTTTGTTATGAATGAATTTGTTCCTCTGTTATCACAATATAACATATATATATATATATATATATATATATATATATATATATATAATCATATCCACATGATGAGGCTGATCAGCACAAATCATATAATTTCAGTCACAGTAGATGCAAATGTTTCCAGTGGCATCCAGATTAAATGATCTGCATGAGATCTAGTATTGCAGAACAGACTTCTGGGCTTTAGAGACAGGGATGTCCTGTCGATTGTGGAGCCTGTACTACATCTCCCCATGAAGTGGTTCCTGTCTGCAGAAGCTAGACCTCTCCAGGCTGGAGGTGGTGGATGGACTTGTACTGCATTGTCCCAAGTACACATCATCACTTTCTGACATATAAATGATTGGCTGCCATGCTCTCTTTGATGTGCTTGCGCGACAGTATCACCATGAGAGCAAACCCTGCCATCCACCATGCATGGTGGGGAGATGTGGATATAAAAGGTCCCCTGCCCCTTGTGTTTCTAGAATTCAGGGACATCCAATGAAGCTGAAAGGTTGGAAGATTCAGGGCAGACAAAATCAAGCACTTTTTCATGCACCTTGTACTTAAACTAAGGAACTTGCTCCCCCAAAGAAGTACTGATGGCACCAACTTGAATGACTTTAAAAGAGGATTAGACAAATCCATGGAAGAAAATGCTATCAGTGGCTACTAGCCGTGCTAGCATGGTCTGCTTCCTCTGTCAGAGACTGTATGCCTCTGAATACCAGTTGCTGGGAACTGCCTGAGGGGAGAGGACTGTTGCTTGTGGGTTTCCTACAGACATCTGGTTGGCCTCTGTGAGAACACGATACTGGACTAGATGGGCCTTAGGCCTAATCCAGGAGTACTCTTCCTAAGTTCTTATGTCAAAACAAAATAAAAAATAAAAAAATTCCTTCCAGTAGCACCTTAGAGACCAACTAAGTTTGTTCTTGGTATGAGCTTTCATGCACACGAAAGCTCATACCAAGAACAAACTTAGTTGGTCTCTAAGGTGCTACTGGAAGGAATTTTTTTATTTTTTATTTTGTTTTGACTATGACAGACCAACACGGCTACCTACCTGTAACTAAGTCCTTATGTGTCTGAGTATACATACCCTGCAAACATCCTTGAAAAACTGGGACATCTCATTTCCCTCTGCGAGAGCATGGCAACCATTTTGGGCACTGTGATATTGCACAATCGTGATAAGCGCTTTTGGGGGGCTGTGATCTTGTGCGGCACCCCAAACACATGATTTGGGTGCTGTGAGGGCATGACCCTGAAAAAAACGTGTCTTTGGTGCTTGTGATCATATGTGGGACACGTCCCTCGCACAGGAGCACAGACGAGAAGACGCACGTTCCGGTTTTAAGACGCAACATGTTGGAGGGTATGAGTATAGAGTACATTTCACCCCCAAAAAGGTCCTGTCTCTACACCACATTGCAATGGTGGGTATTTTGTTACTGATCTCTCTCACACACAGAGAGAGACACACACAGACAGTGCCAGCTGCTGGCTTCTGTCACTTAATCACGCTGAAATTAAATGTGTGTGCATTTTCAGCATAACCAAATCCACTGATATGCCAGTGTGTGGCAGAAGAGGCAGCCAGCAAGGCCAAGTGGGCCCACTGCTTGCTTTCTCGCCTCAGTGGCACTTTGGCTTGTAGCAACCTTGCCTCCACAGCTGCCACTCACAGGCCATGGCTGACTCATCCCCATCTCTCTGACTTGGCAAGGCCAAGCTAAGAGTAGCAACTGAGTCTCTTGCTCACTGCTTTTGGCCTGCTCACCTGGTCGGTTTGTCCTCCCCAGCTGTCAAATAATTAGATGTGCTTTTTATTAGCTCTGAGTAATCCCTAAAACGCTCCTTAAAAATGGGAGGAATGCTTTACAACCCTTTTATAGTGGGTGGCTAATAACACTTTCATTTGAGGGCAGCAGGGAGATGGTGAGTTGACTCAAGCGGATCCTGGCATTAATGGTTGGGTAAACGTAAGTGGTGGTTGTGTATACCAGGTCAGGCAGAAGGCCAATTGGGATCTGATAGAGATCTACTGATAGATCTCTGGGTGATTTGTAGTAGATCGGCAAGAGGTTTTGACTCCCAGTTGCTTCACAGTGGTAGCAACGAAATGACGTTTCCCCCACCTAATTTATGCTGCTGAAATGAAGACAACTAACGTGTAGCAGACTTTTCTGCAACGGGATAGTGAGCTGCTTGGTTCAGTTTTGGTGCTGAAAACAAATCTCTAGACTCAGACTATGCTCAGAGGCTACCCTGTTTTTCAGTTCTAACTGTAATGTCATTTGTACCGGGCTCTCATTAGTAGAGATTGAGGTTCTATTAAAAAATAATGCTGATCCAGCAAGACTTGATGTCTGCCCACGACAGTGTGTACAATTTGTGTTGCTATATAAATGTATGTATATGAAATCTACCTCAAGGTAACGTAAGTTCTGCAGCAAGAAAAGCTGGGTCCTGCAGCCTGAATGGCTTGTGCAGATCTGCATATATTTTGCTTATTTTTTGTATAATTTAGTATTGGTCTTCTTGTTAGTGGCGGGGAAGGGGTAAATAAAATGTTATCATGCTTTAACCGATGGAAAGCCTGCCCAGGATCACACACATCCTCCCCACACACATTTCTAATCAGAAACGTGTTTATCAGGTGCTGCCCATCAGCTGCAATCTATAAGGGTTTGTGTTGTTGTTGTTTTTAAAAAGAATAAAATAATCCTGTCTTGCAGTAACAAGGAGGCAGGTAGAAGAATCTTAGATGAAGCTGCAACTGCATTGTCTCCTGCAGCCCTGTCACATTTAAAGATGGAATGCAAGATTGTGTTGTTGCCATATTGGTAGGGTTGGGGGAACCTGTGGCCCTTCCAGATATTGCTGGACTCCAACTCCCTTCAGCCCCAGCGGACATAGCCAATGATCAGGGATGATGGGAGTTGTAGTCAGGCTTTCCATCCTTGCAATATTTATTATTTTTAAAATTAAATTTCATATCCTGCCCTTCATCCGAGGGTCACAGGGAGGTTTACAATATAAAAACACAAAAATACTCTGATCATGGTTCAGAGGCACTGGCTGCTTCCAAATGGCCTGTTTATTGAGGATTCACCGCAATTCGTTTGCACACAGTTTGGAGGGGAGGTGAGATGATGGTGGCTTTTTATAGAGCATTTGTTCAAATTCCTTTGGAGGGAGATGAATACAACATTGCATCAAGCAGAGTGGCTGGGGAAACCCAGACAGATGGGCAGGGTATAAATAATAAAATTATTATTATTCCTGTCACTTTCCTTATTGCAAAAAGTCCTCTGTTTTTTAGTGTGGGGTGTGTGTCTGTTGCGCAAAAGCTCCAAATCCATTTCATTGTGCAACCTGAGTTTTGTCAGTATATGATGCTAGGAATACATGCATACATATATATACATAATTTTATTTGTGTGCCACCTTTCCATAGCTCAAGGCGGCTTACAACATGAAAAAATTACATAATTACAAACATAACAAAAGTAGTTATAAACAATAAATAAAACATAAAAAGTACACAACCAAATTAAAGAATTTCCACATAAATCACAATAAGATCTAAAATAAATATACAAAAAAATCAATATCACAAACGGCAACAGCCTCCTCCCAAACAACCCTCTCCTAAACAATATCCCATTGATTTGGACTTACTAGTCTTTTGTTACCTAAGGAGGACTCCAGGCGTCTTACATTTAAAAATATAAGGGAAAGAAAATTGAAAGAGATTAATGTCATAAGCAGGTTAACATTTTTGTGATTCCAAGCAGCCACTCCCAACAGAACTGAAACCCACCTAAAAAAAATATTAATATTATTACATTTATATTCCACTTTTCCTCTAAGGTGCTCAAGGTGGCAAACATAAAACCTCCCCATCTTATCCTCACCACCCTGTGAGGAAATTAGGCTGAGAGGCAGTGACTGTTCCAAGGCCCCCCAGTGCGCTTCATGGCCAAGTAGGGGTTTGAACCAGGGTCTCCCAAGTCCTAGTCCAGCACTCTAACCATGACGCCACACTGACTCTCATGGACACCATCTGGAAGTGCAGTGAGGAGGAGGTTTCAGAGTAGCAGAAGCAAAGATCAAAGACTGCTGTGGGTCCTACTAGAGCAGTGATGGCTAACCTTGACACTCCAGATGTTTTGGGACTACAACTCCCATCATCCCTGACCACTGGTCCTGTTAGCTAGGGATGATGGGAGTTGTGGTTCCAAAACATCTGCGGTGTCAAGGTTAGCCATCACTGTTAGAGGTCAAGTGGTAGAAAAGCAACTCATTTTAAAAGTATTTATTGTGAGTATTTTTTTTTAAAAAAAAAAACTTTTTAAAGCGCCTCAACATTGCTATAGCAAAGGCAGCATTTGTACAATGCAAGGCCTTTCAATGTAAGACAAGAACTCTTTCAGCCCATGCAGCACGTGAGCTGTCCAAGGAGGAGAGACACTTCTGAAGCACAATGAGCACATTTATTTTAACGGAAATTTCTATCCCACTTTCCACTCCGGCAGCGGAGATGCTTAAACAGTTCACAGTGTGCAGCAGATATGATCAAAAGAAAGAAAAAGAGCAATAATCCCCATCATTTTAAATAATGAAATAATAACAATTTACCAGACTTTTTAAAAAGCATTAAAAGAACCTTGGAGAGGGAAAGTAACAGACAGTAACGTAAAACAGCAACAGAGTTAAAAGCTTTGCTGGAATCAAATAAGAGAGAGCTCATCTTGTGCTGCGCTTTCCAGGCACAGGGCTGCACCTTTAAGCTCCGGGTCCAAATGATGCTTTTATTCCCCCCCCCCCCCAAGAAAACTCATGTTTTACCGCCAAATCAGAGCAAATGTCAATCCATAGAAAACCCAATGGCCATTTACTCCAATTCAGCAGTAAGACATAGGTCTTCCTGGAGAAAGTGCCAGGATACACATCCACACACACACACACAACCAAAACCACAAACAAACCTTTTCGGACATGGAACTTTAAAGCCCTGACCTGACCCTAGAAATGTGACACAAAAGGCAGTCTGGGTAAGTCCATAGTCTGGAAAGCATGTGTGTGTGACAGTCCCTTCCAACCCACACCCCATTGGTGGGACCCCTGGCGCAGAATTGGGCTCAAAGCTTCACCTGCTCTTGCTCTACCACAGCAGGTGATGCCCCAATGAGCCTGATTCATTTCCCTCTTCACTGGTGTGACAGCTGCTAATTCAGTGGTGGCTTGTTCTGGCCTTTGGGTGAATTTGGAATGCAATCCTTGCTTTGCCACAGACTTGGCTTTGGACCTTGGGCATGGTTAAACTTGGATGTGTTTTTTCTATAGGCTGCGTCATGCTAGAATTTGGGACAAAATATAATTCCGCTATTACTTCTTTTTTTTGCGCTGGTTGTTATCCAGGGTTGGCTACGAATAACACCCAGAATTTATAGCTCCATTTCAAACTGGTGTTTGTGTGTTTCATTAGGAAACTTGAAAGGAGGAATGGGTAGCACTGGAGCCACATGGATGCAAGCTTCTGGTGTGCCAAGAGGGTGCCATTTGGTTATGGAGGTCCGTGGCACTGCACTTCTAAGTAAAAAGTTGTGAATGTTGTGGGCTTCCCCCCCCCCGCCTCTCCCCTGCATTGTGACCACATCATCTGTGCCATACTGGCTGCATCCGTTTGACCCAGTTCCATGGCAGAAGCTCAGCTTCCTCAAGGCAGCTCTGGTCTGACTCACTTTAACACCCACCCACTGTTGAAAGAGGCCAGCAAGAGCCTTGGAAACATGGAAAAGGCAGACTCTCCCTTCTCTGGGCAGTGTCTGGTCAGCAGTGTTCTGCCCAGAGAGGAAAAACAAAAGGAGAGAACAGAACTCTTTGCTTTCCCAGTGGTAGTTTCTAAAGCAAAAAACCCTCCGTATTATGTGGCCATCGCTTCACTATACAGTATGGTACATTTCCACATGGCCCATAGCTAAACTATGGAATTTGCTGTGATGGCCACCGACTTGGATGGTTTTAAAAGAGAAGTAGGCAATTTCATGATGGATTTTTCTATCAGTGGCCTCTAGTCACAATGGCTTTGTTCTACCTCCACCATCAGAAGTGGAGGAGAATTCTCTTGCCCTCATATCTTGCATAAGGGCTTCTCAGAGTATCTGGTTAGCCACTGTGAGAACAAGATGCTGATCCAGCAGGGCTTGTCTTATATTCTTACTATTTAGCTATCCGTTACTTATGGCTGAATGCTTCAGTGGCTTACAAGCATCTCAGCTAAGGTTTATCAAGCAGCATTATCTGGGCCCATGAGGAGCACTGAATGGCCCCTCTGTTGACAGCTCAGAAGAAAAAGAGGCTTTGTGGAGACGAGAGTCAATGCTGAGGCAACAGGGCTTGGTCTTTGGGACAGCTGGAGTGCACAGGCCAAGCACCTTCTGGACTGTCAGTTGAATCTCCCTTCAACTGGGTATAGTGTAAGTGTTGGGCTAGGGGCTCTCCAGCCCTCCCAAGGAGCAAACCGGTGCCTTCAAATCAGAACCTGTTGGATAGCTCCACACTGTGGCTTGTTTAGTTGCATCTGCATCATACATTTAAAACACCTTTCCCCCTCCCCCACCCAAAAATTCATGGGAACTATAATTTGTTACGGGTGCTGGGAGTTGTAGCTCTGTGAGGGGTCAACTACAGCTCCCACAATTCTTTGTGCTTTATATGTATGGTGTGCCTTGTAGCCTCTGCCCCTTTTGAGTGCCTCTGCCAGACTCTTTCCAATCCCTGGCTTCAAGGGGTGACCTGGGCTCCTCTGTTTCTCTGCCAGGCCCAGCTGTCCCTCCTTCCCGGTCCATCCTTTTCCATTACCTCCGCGCAAAGGGAAGGAGCTATTGTGTGGCAGGAAACAGCAGCTCCCTGCCTGCCCGCCTGATCTCGCAGCCCAGCCTTGGCTCCTGCCTCATTGTTTCCAGCTCCACATCCTCCTCTTTCACACACTCCCAAGGGCTGAGCTGGTTTGGGAAGCTGGATAGAGCAGATCCACCACAGCCACTGATGCCATGAGTCGGGGCAAGCCCCTGTCCCTCTCAGCAATGCCGACCTGACAGTGTTTCCAAGGCAATTGTGGGATTAATGTGCCGTCACCATCATCTGTAACCATGAAGCCCCGAAACACCATGGACACTCTTCTGAGAGTGCTGGGAAGAAGAGAGAGCACCCGAGTACCAACTGGCCGCCGGGTAGGTGTACAACAGGGTAGGCAGTGCAAGGGGAAGAGAGAAAAGGCGAGGTGGGGTTTTCTTGCAAGCTGTCCAAAGTCTCTGAGGCCACTTCCAGATGGCCCATTTATTGAGTATTCATCCTGATCTGTTTGCACAAAGTTTGTGGGGAACTTAGGCTGCGGATACACCATACATTTAAAGCTCACGGCTTCTCCCAATGAATCCTGGGAACTGTAGTTTGTTAAAGGTGCTGAGAATTGTAGCTTTGTGATTCTTCGAGGAAACGTGTTTTCAAGATTCTTGTGGGGAAGTCATGTGCTTTCAGGGGGCTTTAAATGTATGGTGCATACGCAGCCTTGGATTATTTATTGAGCATTCATTATGTCTTTGTTTCCGGAGAGGTTATATGATGTCGCATCAAGCAATTATTACCACACATTTTTCAGTGCGCTTCCCTATTGCTTTCCTTATTGCAAAAAGTCAGGGTGGGGGGCAGGGTTGTTGCACAAGCATGCCAAATCGGTTTTAATTGCACAACCTGAATTTGCTGGCATGCCATTGAATTCCACCCCCAAAATAGCGACAGTCTGGAAGCCCCTGTTGTGCATCTGATGAAATAGGCTGTAGCCTGCAAAAGCTCATGGCAGGGTGAATCAGTTAGGGCCAAACAACACATTTTAATAAACTTTTAAAAAAGCATACTTCTTGAAGAAAAAACAGCTTCAGGGTCCCGAGGGGCAAGGCTTCAGCTTTGTGGTGGGCATCTGCCCTGCATGCAGAAGGCCGAAGGCTCAATCCCCAGCATATCCAGGTAAGACTAGGAATGTTCCCAGTCTGAAACAGTGTAGACTGTGCTGGATGACCTCTGGTCTGACAGTAAAAAACAACTTCCTCTGTTCCCCACTCCAGAAGGTGCGCCTGATCTGAGTTGGGGCCTCACACTGGTTTCCTACAAACACCCCCCACCCCAACTTCTGTTTGCCCCCTTGCTGTTTACTGCAAAAGAATTTCTGTCTCTCGCTTTAGAAAACTATGAAAAGAATCTGTTTTGCTTGTTTCTTCTTCTTCTTCAGCTGACTTAACGTGACTACTCTTCTGGAGTATGAGGAAATATTTCCCCCTGCTTAAAAATAAGGGCAGTTGACTTTATTTTTATTTTTTGTTCTCCTTGGTACTGCAAGGGACTTAATGAAACTAAATTACTGGGGGCTGAGTGGTTTGTCTGATGGATAGTGCTCAGAAGCTTAGGAACCAATTTTGACATTTCACAGAATCACAGAATCATAGAGTTGGAAGAGACCACAAGGGCCATCCAGTCCAACCCCCTGCCAAGCAGGAAACACCATCAAAGCATTCCTGACAGGTGGCTGTCAAGCCTCTGCTTAAAGACCTCCAAAGAAGGAGACTCCACCACACTCCTTGGCAGCAAATTCCATTGTCGAACAGCTCTTACTGTCAAGAAATTCTTCCTAATGTTTAGGTGGAATCTTCTTTCTTGTAGTTTGAATCCATTGCTCCGTGTCCGCTTCTCTGGAGCAGCAGAAAACAACCTTTCTCCCTCCTCTATATGACATCCTTTTATATATTTGAACATGGCTATCATATCACCCCTTAACCGTCTCTTCTCCAGGCTAAACATACCCAGCTCCCTAAGCCGTTCCTCATAAGGCATCGTTTCCAGGCCTTTGACCATTTTGGTTGCCCTCCTCTGGACACGTTCCAGCTTGTCAATATCCTTCTTGAACTGTGGTGCCCAGAACTGGACACAGTATTCCAGGTGGGGTCTGACCAGAGCGGAATACAGTGGTACTATTACTTCCCTTGATCTAGATGCTATACTCCTATTGATGCAGCCCAGAATTGCATTGGCTTTTTTAGCTGCTGCATCACACTGTTGACTCATGTCAAGTTTGTGGTCTACCAAGACTCCTAGATCCTTTTCACTTGTACTGCTCTCAAGCCAGGTATCACCCATCCTGTATTTGTGCCTTTCATTTTTTTTGCCCAAGTGTAGTACTTTACATTTCTCCCTGTTAAAATTCATCCTGTTTGCCTTGGCCCAGTTCTCTAATCTGTTAAGGTCATTTTGAAGTGTGATCCTGTCCTCTGGGGTATTAGCCACCCCTCCCAATTTGGTGTCATCTGCAAACTTGATCAGGATGCCCTCAAGCCCATCATCCAAGTCATTGATAAAGATGTTGAATAAGACTGGGCCCAAGACAGAACCCTGTGGCACCCCACTAGTCACTTCTCTCCAGGATGAAGAGGAGCCATTGATGAGCACCCTTTGGGTTCGGTCAGTCAGCCAGTTACAAATCCACTGAATGGTAGCATTGTCTAGCCCGCATTTTACCAGCTTCTTTACAAGAATATCATGGGGCACCTTGTCAAAGGCCTTGCTGAAATCAAGATAGGCTACATCCACAGTGTTCCCTTCGTCTACCAGGCTTGTAATTCTGTCAAAAAATGAGATCAGATTAGTCTGACATGACTTATTTTTCAGAAACCCATGCTGACTTTTAGTGATCACAGCGTTCCTTTCTAGGTGCTCACAGACCGTTTGCTTAATGATCTGCTCTAGAATCTTTCCTGGTATTGATGTCAGGCTGACTGGGCGGTAATTGTTTGGGTCCTCTCTTTTCCCCTTTTTGAAAATAGGGACAACATTTGCCCTCCTCCAGTCTGCTGGGACTTCACCTGTTTTCCAGGAATTCTCAAAGATTACTGCCAGTGGCTCTGAAATCACCTCTGCCAGTTCTTTTAATACTCTGGGATGTAGTTCATCTGGCCCTGGAGACTTGAATACATCTAAACTAGCCAAGTGTTCTTGTACTACCTCCTTACTTATTCTGGGCTGTGTTTCCCCTGCTGAATCATCTGCTCCATATTCTTCAGGTCGGGCATTGTTTTCTTTTTTGGAGAAGACTGAGGCAAAGAAGGTATTGAGGAGTTCTGCCCTTTCTGCGTCCCCTGTTCGCATTTCACCATCTTCTCCTCTAAGTGACCCCACTGTTTCCTTGTTCTTCCTTTTGCTACGGACATACCCATAAAAACTCTTTTTATTGCTTTTAACCTCTCTAGCAAGCCTGAGTTCATTCTGTGCTTTAGCTTTTCTGACTTTGTCTCTACATGTGCTGGCTATTTGTTTGAATTCCTCTCTGGTGGTTTCCCCCTTTTTCCATTTCTTGTACATATCCCTTTTAAATCTTAACTCAGTTAAAAGTTCTTTAGATAGCCACCCTGGCTTCTTTAGGCACCTTCCATGTTTTCGTCGCATTGGTACTGCTTGAAGTTGTGCTTTTAATATCTCCCTTTTAACAAACTCCCATCCATCATGAACTCCCATCCCTTTTAGTATTACTGACCATGGGATCACATCCAGCATTTCCCTAAGTTTTCTGAAGTCGGCTTTCTTAAAGTCTAGAATTTGAGTCTTAGTATGCTTGGTTGCTCCTTTCTGATGTATAATAAACTCCAGAAGAGCATGATCACTCCCACCTAATGATCCTGCCACTTCTACCCCATTAACCAGGTCATCACTATTGGTTAGGACCAGATCTAAAATGGCTGATCCTCTTGTTGCTTCTCCCACTTTCTGGACAATGAAATTGTCTGCAAGGCCAGTGAGGAATCTGTTCGACCTTATGCTCTTGGCTGAGTTTGACATCCAACAAATATCAGGATAGTTGAAATCCCCCCATTACTACTATCTCATTTCCTTTTGAATGCTTGGTCATCTGTTCCAGGAAGGCATCATCTATGTCCTCAGTTTGGCTTGGGGATCTATAGTAAACTCCCACAATGAGATCACTGTTATTTTTCTCTCCCTTAATTTTGACCCAGATACTCTCAATTTGGCTTTGAAGTTTTAAATCATGGATCTCTTCACAGGTATACACATCCCTGACATATAATGCCACTCCTCCTCCTTTCCTGTTTGGTCTATTTCTCTGAAATAGATTGTATCCCTCTATTACTACATTCCAATCATGAGACTCATCCCACCAGGTTTCAGTGATGCCTATTATGTCGTATTTAGTTTGCTGTATCAAGAGCTCAAGTTCATCTTGTTTATTTCCCATGCTCTGTGCATTTGTATACAGACATTGAAAACCATTGATCATTCCCCCTAGTCTCCTACTTAAGGATTTTTTCCTCCCACCACTAGGTCTGTGTGCTGTTTGCTCCATTTGGTCCTTGACTTTTGGATGATCATCTTCAGCATTTGATAGACTCCTACCTTCAGGACCACTGTCTCCCTCCCCCACATAAGTCAGTTTAAAGCCCTCCTGATGAGGTTTTTGAGATTGTTGGCAAAAACATTCCTCCCAACCCTTGTGAGGTGCAGCCCATCACTTGCCAGAAGTCCATCTTCAAGAAACTGCAGGCCGTGATCTAAGAATCCAAACCGTTCCTGCCGGCACCATTTGCGAAGCCAGTTGTTCACTTCTCCTATTTTCCCCTCTCTTCCTGGGCCACGGCGTTCAACTGGGAGGACAGATGAGATGACAATTTGTGCATTTAATTGCTTCAGCTTCCTGCCCAGAGCCTCATAATCACTTTTGATCTTCTGGAGGCTATGGCTTGCGGTGTCATTGGTTCCCACATGGACTAAAAGGAAGGGGTTTTTATCCGTAGGTTTTATTATTCCTTGCAGCCGTTCTGTAACATCATGGATCTTGGCCCCGGGGAGACAGCATACCTCTCGAGACATCTTGTCAGGCCCACAGATCACTGCTTCGGTACCCCTCAGTAGGGAATCCCCTATCACCACTACACATCTCCTCTTAGGCTTGGTCGGGATTCTTACACGTGCTGTCCCTTCCAATTTGCTTTTTATTGACACAGATCTTAAAATCCCAGATGCCAGATGGGTGAAAGCTGGTTGGCCAAATGCCACAGCAGCCTGTTTGAGCCATTTCTTAACATGCATCTCCGGCATGTGGCAGCCCTGTTTCCTCTTTCTAAAGTGATCTGGGAGGAGGCAGCTTCCTATGACCCCATGTCTGATTTTGACGTACTCAGGTATGGCAGTGATACAAAAACAGCTCTGGTTCGCTTGCGCACGTTCAGTGACTGGATTCCCATGATGCCAAGCGATGATGGCTTGCCCGCACTGAAGGCACCATCAGAGATCAAATCCCCGCAGGTGGGACACCGACACCTCTCACCTTTGCAAACACAGAATTAGTTCATGGTGCCAGTTTGCACAGTCACTTGCAAGCCCTGAAGTGTAGAGAAAGCAAGTGACGGTGTGTGTAAACCATCCCTAGGATGTGGGTCCTGTGTTGGGTTTGGGGACACAGCTACCACCTGCCCTTACACACACACACCCCTTTTGTTGCCTAAAGTGCACAGGGACATCGGAAGTTGCCTTATACTGAGTCAGACCATTGATCCATCTTGTGAGGGGCTGAAGAAGCAGTAGCAGCAGACATTTTGTTCATAGGTTTATTTTGAAATGTTTTTCCACCAAGAGTTCATTAGGCATGGCCTTTCTCCCCTGGCAGGGAAATCCTCTAGCCAGCTTTCCAGAAGATCTGGGAATGCTGAGTAAACAGGAAATGAGACTGCAAATCTAGGCTGGTCTAGCTCCTTCTGAAATGACCCTAAGGGCTCAGCCATCCAATCACCACACACACACACACACACACACAGAGAGAGAGAGAGAGAGAGAGAGAGAGAGAGAGAGAGCGCTTTCGGTTGACTTTTGTTCAGCTTTGTGGCCCTTTGTGGAGAGGCTATGCAAGACCTGAGTGCAGTTTTGCACAAGTGCGGCTACTGTGAATGACGCAGCTGTGCTGAAGCAGCTCCATTGTGCGAGGCTTTGCATGAGTCAGTTGTGGCAGGTGCAGGATGGAAGGAGCTGCCCAATTCTCTCCCTGTCAAGAGTCCCCTCATCTTTGTACTAGTGCAATATTGTAGTTAGATGCCAGCTGGGGTTCTTGGTAGGGACTCCCAGCTTCTTGGTGTCGCAGTAGGAGCTTGCAAAAGGAGAAAGCTCCTGGGCAGCTATCACTGCTGATGGTCAGAGAGACACATTGCAACTGCTAGTTTGGTTGAGGTCAGATGACGCAAGGGGACAATTGGAGTTCCAGACAGCTGCAGATTCTAGCATGACCCCTAAGGCTGAGCAATGAGCTAGGCAGAGGCAGAGGTTTGCTCCTCTGTGCCTTTTAATGCATATGCGCTTGGCTCCTTATCTACCTGCTTCCTGGGTTTCTCCAGGCTATTAGCCCTGACAGTTGCAGCCACAAGATTCAAGGATTATTCTGGGGAAAGGAGCACTGAGAGAAACTCGTATGGGCCAAGCAGACTTAGATCATACATTTAAAGCATGAGGCTTCCTGCAAAGAATCCTGGGAACTGTAGTTTGTTCAGGGTGCTGGGAATTGTAACTTTGTGAGGATCTACAAGTAAACAAAGCAAAGCTGTTCCCTGCATGTTGATGCTAAGGGTGTCAAATGATTAAATATATTTAATATTCATGGATGAATTGAACTGTTGGCTGATTAATATACATTGCTGCATATTGCAAGACCTCAATGAAGATGCCTTTGGTAGGTCATTTCATATTTTAGCATGGCAACAAACCAGGCTGCATTTACTCCTTGAGTGTTCATTGACAGAGTGCAGCCAGTCTTGGCTCTATGGTTAGAACTCAACATCACACAAATGTTCCATCAGCGCAAACATTGCAGCTTGCTAGATGGAACAGGTGTCCTCCTCCTCCCTCAGGGAGCGCAAGGGGAGAGGAGAGACGGGAAGGCCCATTTTGTGAACTGGAGTCCCTGTGCAGCTCTATCACTGATGGGCTGCATTAGGTGAATCCCACACATTGTATGTTAGCGTTATGATTTTCATCTTTTAAGTGTATGCTTATAAGCCATAATATGTGAAGTGGGAAGTACTGTATTCCCTTGGAGAACCTGCAGTTTCTCTTGGTCTGAAAATGCTGACATTTCATAACTTTCATTGGCTGGGTTTGGATGCAGACCAGAAGGGAAATCCTTCTTTACATTTCTTTTTCAACTGTTCTGGGACAGGATGGCTGGAGTTGGCACAGCTGTGTGGCGAGAGCTGCTGTTCCTGGGATTTTTGCTTCTTGTCAGATTTACCAGTTAATTGAGAGGGTGTGTGCGTGTGTCAGGATTTTAATCTGTGATTAATGGATTAATGCTATAATCCTAAACATGCTTATTGGAACTCGGTGACACTTTAAAAAAAAAAAAACATGCATAGGATAAGGCTACCTGGCTGGAGTCCTATACACACCTCCAGACAGCCTGATGAATTCAGCATTCATTCTGATTTGCTCGCATAAAGCTTATGGTGGTTAGACTGTTGGCCTGGCCATACCTGGGTTTAATGTGGTTTGGGAGTGCCTTGTATCTCCTTTAATTTTCCCTCATTCATGTAGCTGTAACAAAATAATAAAAAAATTCCTTCCAGTAGCACCTTAGAGACTAACTAAGTTTGTATGAGCTTTCGTGTGCATGCACACTTCTTCAGATACTTCTTCAGATGTAGCTGTTCTCATCCAGATATTGCTGTCCTTCACTTTCTACTCCCTAAATCCAGAGATTCCCTATGCTTTGAAAAATCTGACTAAGAAAGCTACATCGATTGCATAGGGAGTCTCCAGATTTGGGGAGGAAAAAGTAGTTAGAGGAAAATGTCACACGGAGATAAAGGAGACACAGGTGGTTCACAATCCACATTAAACCCAGCTATGGATGGGCCCTTAGTCCAGTATTTATTGAGCATTCATCCTGATTTGCTTTCAGGGTGTTTACACATATTCCCATTAATTATTCATCCCACACTTTTCAGTGGATTTTCCAGTCACCTTCCAAACCACAAAGGAGCCCTCCAGGTTACCTATTTATTGAGTTGTTTGCCCTGGTTTCCTTGCAAAAGGCTTACACAGAGATTGGATTACTGTATACCGTATCTAGTCCAGGGGTGCCCAAACTTTTTTCAAAGAGGGCCAGATTTGATGAAGTGAACATGCGTGAGGGCCGACCAAAGTTGTTGAGCTTCTTTTAGGATTGAAGTTGCTGAGCTTTTTTTAGGATTTTACCCCAGGACATATACTGCCACAGGGGCCGGATTAAATCGACCGGCGGGCCGAATTAGGCTCCCGAAATGGACTTTGGACATGCCTGATCTAGTCTATATTGAGCATTAATTTTGATTTGTTTGTGGGACAGTTATATGACAATGAGCATTCATCTTGCTTTCATCCTGATTTGCTTGTGGGATGTTCGCACATCTTCCTGTTAGTAGTTTGTTCATCCCATGCTTTTCAAATGTGTTTCCCTTGCAATTGTTGTTGCTTTCCCAAAAGCCAGATTCTTTTTTAACAAGTGGATTAGTTGCCCCAGGGCCACAGAGCGCTTTAATCCACTTTAGATGTGCAAACCTAATGTTTCAGTAAGTGCTTGTATTCCTCCCTGCAAAACAGGGAAAGGTGGCTAGCCCTACTACTTACCGGTATTTTGTATTGAAATTGTAAAATCCTCTCCCTGATCACTCTGCCATTGTGGTAGCTGTTACTGAACAATTATGTTGAATTTCCTGGGAATGTAATTAAAGTGACAGTCTTTCAGACAGACTTCCAAGCCTTTGATTTAGGCTTCATGTGCAAAACATGGGGTTTTGCTTAACCAGCAATTTGATGCATAGGGTTTTGAAGCCAAAGAAAAGAACACATTTCCAGGTTCTTAAGACATTCCCACATGCTCACTAGCTCATTCCAAGCAGTCCTGGGAAACCGACACCAGGGGAAAGAGGTGGGGGGGTGAGAACCAGGAAATGGCATTAATCGTAAAGCAGGAAAGGGAAATGGACTGTATTGGTTTTCCTTTTTTGTGATGAGCTATATTGGGGGGAGGTTTCTTTCCAGCAAACTGATCTGCAGGGCACAATGAAGCAAGCAGAATTTAGTTTTGTTCTCAAACTGTCAGCTGTGCTGGGGAAGCGGTTTTAAAAGCACTGATATCTTGACAGATCCTTAAAATAAATAAAAAAAGTCCTGTTCCTGACCTCTGGAGCCCAGCCAGCTATTCTTAAGCCTTGACCAATTCCCATCTGGTTTCCTGAGTTATGGAACACTCTGTTCCGCTGGATGGGAACCTCCCATCCCTTGCAAAGCTCTACAGCAATGCAGGAGGAGGTCAGAGATAATGTGCTGTAGGTCCCCATGAATCAGCTGATTGTCATAGATAGGACATACGCACATAGTCTTGGTACACTCTGCAGCAGAAGCTGGGGACCTCAGGCCTTGTGTGGGATTATGGCCAATGCTGCTCTCTTTATCCGGCCCCCAGGATTCCCCCCCCCCTCATCCCATGCCATGCACCTCACCAGCCCTGCTCTGCATCCTCCTTGAGTTTCTTTTGCCTGGCTGGAATAAGTCATTGAGCTCTGATAAATGCCTCTTGTTTACCTGGATGAAGTGTGTGTGTGTGTGTGTGTGTGTGTGTGTGTGTGTGTGTGTGTGTGTGTGTGTAAGTTAAACTGCATAGCTGTTGCTCTACTCACTTATGCCCCTGGCGCCCTCCATCGCTGGCATGGATGTTGCCCTCAGGGTGAAGAAGGTCCCCCCCCCCTGCTCTGGAGGATCTGTGGCTTCGGTCAGCAACTCGGTTTTTTGGAAGGCTACTTTGAGAAGAGCCCATTTCCCATTGTGGCCAGATTGCTCACTGGGGCAAGACGGTTTGACCATATTACACCAATCCTGGCCCAACTGCACTGGCTGCCTATTAGTTTCCAGGTGCAATTCAAAGTGCTGGTGTTAACCCAAGGTAAAGGTACCCCTGACCGTTAGGTCCAGTCGCGGACAACTCTGGGGTTACGCGCTCTTCTCGCTCTATAGGCCGAGGGAGACTGCATTTGTCCGCAGACAGTCCGCAGGGAGGGAACCGCCAGAAGGCCCTCAGAGCTGGACTTCAGTGTCTGGGCTGAATGGTGGGGGGTGGAGACGCTCCTTCAAGGTATACTGGGCCTTTGATGCCGTTTAGAGCTTTAAAGGTCAGCACCAACACTTGGAATTGTGCTCAGAAATGTACTGGGAGCCAATGTAGGTCTTTCAGGAATGGTGTTATATGGTCTCGGCGGCCACTCACATGCTATTTGTAGTAAAGAAAGTGGGATAAAGAGATGCACTGGGAAGTGTGGAATAACAATTGCTCAATTTGATGTGTACCGGTAACCTCCCTGAAAACAAACCATGATGATGCTGGCAGTGGTGTTGCATCGTTTGCTGGTGCCCGGGGTGTGCATGCATACATGTGTGCACGCTGGGCAGGACTGGGGGCAGGGCCTGGAGGGTGAACAAAATCCACCACGCCAGCCCAGCCCTTGCCGCCGACACCGCAAGGTGGGCGCTGGGCCGCCTGCCTGCACAGGGGGGAACCCAACTGGCTGATGCAGCGCTTGGCGAGTGCATCCCCCAACTCTGGCCAGGTGGTCAACACTGGCCAGTGAGGGGGCCGGGGGTGTGGCAGCAAAACCAGACTGGGCTCCGGGACCCAGAGACCCCTGCTAGCAGGTAGGGCAGGGCGGGAATCCCTGGGGGGGCATTTGGTTTGCAGCCCCTCAAAATCCTGTGCCTGGGGCTATGGCCCCCCTGGCCCTTCCCATGCTACATCCCTGGATGCTGAACAAACATAGCATCTGGAAGTAACTTGAGAATTGGACTACACTGTCCTGTGATTGTTACAACTGGGCTGTTCTTAAAAGTGTGATTTTGGCTGTTGTGTTCTTGCTGCTGCACTCATGTGGCTAGTCTGCTAGAGAAAAATTAGGGGCCTCCAGACATCCTTTCTCTCGTGCATTCATGATGATTTGTACTCATTATAGTGTTGGGGGTCATATGCAACCCTGCTTTTGATACTGTTTATGCCTCTAAAATTTGGTGGGCAGGCAAACTGCTTCATTTCCACTCAGTACATGTCCTGCTGGGTGTGTGTGTGTGTGTGTGTGTTTGTTTGTTTTTGTAACACTTTCGTTGTACTATAGTGCAAAGGTGCCCCTCCTGATGGCAATAACACTGGAGAATCATTGCAGACCTAATAAAATGGAATGATGCATGGATGGTCCAGTATAAATTCACAACTGATGCATCCACTGCTATTGCATCTGTGACATGTAGAATTACAATCTCAGTCTGGAGGGCCCTGTAAAAGAAACCAAATGCCACCACCACTCCCATGAAATGTTTTACTGGGTGGATAAAGAAAACACCAGCTAGATTTCTGGCATCTGCCACCTTTTATTCCTTTGATAGATTCAGTATTGCTCTACTTTCTATCCTTCCTGACTGCCTGTAAACTCGGGGGGGGGGCAGAGGAAACTGGATATATTCAGAAGTTTAAGAGTTGTCTGAGCATTGGGTTGGTTTCAGAGTGCTCATCCTGCACACATCATTTCCCCCAAATCTCCAATTCCTTAATTTGTGCCCTTTACACTAATCTTTCTTGCCCTGAGGGAAGAAGGGTGTTAGGAGCAGTTGCTGGAAAACACAAGTCAGTAGTGTGCTCAGGCCCTGCTTGTGGTCTTCCCATAGGCACCTGGTCGGCCACTGTGAGAACAGGATGCTGGACTACATGGGCCATTGGCCTCATCCAGCAGGGTTTCCCCTTCTGTTCTTAGGAATCAGACCGTTGGTTTCCTCAGGGCATGTGCTGTGCACTTTGAGTGGCAGCAGCTCTCCAGGGTCTCAGATGGAGAAGGTTCTCCCCAGCATTGCTACCCAACATACTTTTAACTGGAGATGCCAGAGATTGGACCACTTACATTTGAAGCATGCGCTGTACCATTGAGTCACCTCCCTTAATGCTTGCCTGCTTCCATCTATTCCCAGTCTGAATAGCCATCTCCATCTCCTTCAAAGCTCACTTCCTGAGCCTTGCCATACCATTCTGGATTCTTAATAACAACAATAGGATTTTCAATTTTCAATTATTTTTCCAGGAAATGCATTACAGTATAACAATATGAACAATAAAAATATGAGTCATGTGAGTTACAGAGTCAATGTGTTGTCATACTCCCAAATACGCCTCCAGAGTTTAACTCGCCATACAATAAAGAGGTTCTGCTAAGGCTGTCTTTTAATTTCCATAATTTATCCAGATTGTAAGATTTCTGTTCCTTTGGCACCAGATTTGGATTGGTGTGCGTAGCAGTGTAAACACAACCCTTCACATGACTGGGATGTTGTGTAGCTGGGGAAAGCACCTCTCAACTGGCACACAATAGCGGGCAGTCATTGCGCGGCACTGTGTGGCTGAGTCAGTGAGTAAACATGTTGTTCTGGACTCACTGAGAGCAAGGAAGGAGGGGGAATGGATGCTACAGCAGCTCCTTGTGGGCTCTGATTATGTAAGTCACTGTGCCCAGCCAGTTCCTGCTTTGGTGAACCTCCTTGCCCGCTGGCAGAGGCTGTGGCCAGGACCAAACAGATGGTTTCCTTCCCCAGCTTGGTGCGGATTACAGCATGTTGGTAAGAGATACTAGGTACCTGATTTTGCCATTGCAAAGATGCCTAGCTGTGTTTTGTGTGTGTGTTTGTGTGTATGCATATGTATATGTATATGTGCATATTAGGATGGAAGAACCGGCCCATTTTGTTTCCGTTTCTCATTTTCCCAGTCTTAAATTTGGTTCTCCACATTTCTGCAGCAATGTGTGATGAGCATGAAAAATAAATAACCAGCATTTTAGTGCAAATTTCTTTATATAAACATGTTTTTTCGTATGTGGTTTTTACTAATGTACACCCCTTGTTGTGCAAGGATTTCCCCCATGTATATGCATCTTTGTGAAAGCGGTTGGAGAAGTGCATTGTAAAGTTCAGACAAGCATGCATGTCGGGAAGTGCAAATTTGGTAGATTCTTCTTTAAAAATGAACTGAATTGAATCCCCCCCATCTCTAGAATGCACACTGTTTTGTTTTGTTTTTAGCAGTTTCCGCATTTTAGTGACACTTTCAAAGGTTCCTTACCCAGTCCCTTTGGTTCACCATTTGCTCTTGTGTGCACACTGTAAGGGCTCTTTAGTCCATTACACTGAGGCAAAACCAGAAGATGTACCAGGGCTTAATTCTTCCATGGTAGAATTTCCATTCCATGAGTTCATGGATGAATGGATGCCAGTTTCAAAGGGTGGCATCCAGCAAAGTAGTTGCAGCAGCGTAGCAACTTCTGCCCATGCAGGGGAACTTCCACTCTCTCTCTCTTCCACCCTGTGTTGCCCCTGCACCTTCCCAAATCTGCTCCAGAAGGTTGGAAGAACACCCAGGGAAGATTTGGGTGTGTGGAAACCAGCAAAGGTAAAAGGTGCTGTACTAAGAGGGAGAGGAGAAGTTTGGCACTGTGCAAATGCACTGGTGGAACCAATCTGGTTCTCCTGCTGGTGTGTTTGCACTGCGCCAATCTCCTTGCCCTTTCATCCCTCCTCTTCCCAGTAAGCAACAGCGACCCACCTGCTGTGAAGCAAGTGTTGCAGCTGCATGCCACTCTACCTGGTGAGCCACTTCTGTTTAACAGGAAGGCATATAAACACCTGCAAGCAAACCAGGATGGTTCTTAGTTGTATAACTGCCTGTAAACAAATCAGAACAAATGCTCTATAAAGTCCAGATATAGTCTATCAGCTGCATAAGTTTTGTACAAGCAAATTGGGTTGAATGCTGGATAAGCAGGTCATCCAGAGGAGGCTTTTCAGTTGTGAGACACACCGTTCTAGCTTCACCAGAACACCTGTGCTCCCAGCGCATAATTTGCTATGGGTAAAGTATAAATTCTATTTTATAATAATTTTATTCATTTTATCATATAAAACAAAACAAACACATAAACTACAAAAGAAAAACATAACACAAACATATAAACACAACAATAAAGTATATCATTTTTCACCTATTTTCCTTAACATCTTGTTGGGACTTCCCCCTATCCTCCCTTCCTGGTTTCACATCTAACTCTTATTTTCAGGCAAGTTCATCTTCAAATTTAACCTTTTATCTAACCTTTTATTGTCCAATTATTCCTTTAATCATTATATTACCCTTTTTTCCCTCAAATATATTTTTCAGTCCCAATTTTAATCCGGTAAACTCGTTCCCTAGATTTTCAAAAATTTGCCATATTACAGTATTTTTTAAAATACATTTTACATTTCTTCCAATCTTCTTGCACTGTATCCTCCCTCTGTTCGCGCAGTCTTGCTGTCAGTTCGGCGAGTTCCATAAAGTCAATCATCTTCATTTGCCAATCTTCCACTGTTGATATTTCTTGTGTTTTCCAGTTCTTCGCAATCAGTAGTCTCGCTGCTGTCGTGGCATACAAAAAGAAAGTCCTGTCTTTTGGGGGGATTTCCTCCCCTATAATTCCCAAAAGAAAGGCTTCGGGTTTCTTAAGGAAGGTGTCCTTCAACACCTTTTTCATTTCAGGGTAAAGTATAAATTCTAAACCATGTTCGTGATGGTGTCCACTGGTAATTATTCCAGATTAGCATGGAGATAGTGTGTGGTGCAGAAGAGGTTTTGTTTTGTTTATAAAAAAGGAGGTGGGTCATTCTCAAGGGCCTGGTGCATTTGATGCATTTCAATGTAGGCATGGCTTAGGACCTTGTAATGAGCACGCATGCTGGCAATTAGGTAGCTGGCTGCAATGCCTCAAGCATGGGGTAGGGGCATGTAGTAAGCCCATATTAGGGTAGGCAAATGGGGTGGGCGGAGGTGATCTATGCATCCAGCATTGAGCTCCTTTGGGGGAAGGACAGAACAAATGTGGAATAAATGAATTTAACTTTGGATGGGGTTCCATATGACTCGCCTCCTATTTTGGGAACTTGCTGCTTACCATCTATGAAATGCCTCTGAAGGGACAAGGGGCTTTCTTGGAAGCTACACATCAGATATTGGAACTGAGACCCCCAGGGTCCAGCCCAGCCCCCGAGGTCTCCATAACCAGCCTCCAGTGTCACAAGGACACTCCCGCTTGGCCATTTTCTCCCCTGTGAGCCAAGAAGGCAACAGCAAAGGGGACTTTTTCAAGCACAGCTCTGCCCACATTAACAACAACAGCAGAGACTGGTATGCGTTTTCTCTTCTGTGCCCCAAGCAGGCACGGTGGAGAAAGTGAAGTGTGCATGGAAAAAGCCTTGGCAGAGCCTCTGGGATTGACCTGGCAGAGGCAGCAACAGAGGGGCAAAGAGCCCTTTGCCTGCATTCTCAGGTGAGCCTGCATGAGGAAGGGATGGGACTGCGTCAGGAAGGGGTGCACTTGTGCTGTTGGGAAAGAGGGTGGAAAAGCAATTTGCAGCTTGGGTTTTACAGGAGTGAAGGCAGAACCAATAAGTCTCTTGGGCAAATGAGTGCTCCCAAGGGCGCATCCGCTGAGAAAGCAAATGCAGGGGCAGAGAGTATGCAGGGGAGAGCAGTTGGAGGGGAGAATACGTTGCCGGAGGCAGAACTTCCCACAAACTAATCCCTTAGGTGGCACAGAAAATACTCTCTCTCCACACCGATTTACTCCCAGCCAGCTTTATTCTGGTTTTGGAGCTCACCTGGAGATGTCAAAGGGCTGGGAACAAACGTTTAAAAACAGCCTTGCAGAAAGCTTGTGACGGATTATTGGTGGGTTGGGGAAAAGGTGAACCCAGCCTTCACTGATTACAGCTGCCATCATGGAGGGCACCAGGTTGGCAGAGGCCAGGTGAAGATGTTTGTGCTTGTTGACTGCATTGACCGGGAGTCGAGAAGCATCTGACCACGTTGCCTGCTGATTTGGGCCTTGTGACTCTCGGATCACCCTGTCAGTTTCGACACAGGGCAGATCCTTCCTGCTCATCTGTTAGGAGCTCAGTTTGTTTCTTTACTTTTTGGGGAGGGGGTGGTGGAAGGAGGCCTTTCCCCTCTGAGCTTCTTGCGGGGCTCCTGCCCCCTTGGCCTCTCACCTGGGCTGGCCAGCAGCTCCTGCGTCTTGCCCTTTTAAACAGATAACTTGTTTTCACAGTTAAGAACCGCTGCAACAAAGCAGGCGATTCATGGTTATTTATAGCCCAGCCGGCCATGCTGTGGCCCAGTGTGAATTGGCTCATTCAGTAGGGCTTATGTACACACGCTTTGAAACAGAGCCCTCTTCAGCTCTCCTTGAAAGAACTACATGTCCCAGGAAGCCTTCCTTCTTTGCAAGGCGGGCTTGCCATTTCGGCAGCTATGCCTGTTCCTGCTCTTTCAGGCCTCATTTAAACAGGGTGGAACTCCCACCACCGCTAGGAGCTGGGTGTGCTCTATCTGACCCCCACTTTACAAATTCTGCAACCTGAATAATCCTTTTCTTGCTAGGAGGAAATGTTTCTGCTTTCAGGATTCAAGTCCCTACAGCAGCCTTCCCCAGCTGGTTGCCTTCCAGATGTTTTGGACAGACTGCAGTATTGTGATAGAAAAAATAGGGGGTTTGGCTTTTGCTGTCCAACTCCCCAAGGGACTGAGTCCAGCGGTGGAGGAAGCCGCTTGGGCACCTGGGGCAGCCCGAGCTGCCCATAAGGGCGCACCCAGGGACGGGGTGAGGGTGTGGTGAGCTGCCCATTGGAGCAAGGGCGGGACGAGCCGCCCATATGGGTGGGGTGCACCGTGGGGCCTCCGGAATCTGCCTCCCTCCTCCCATTCAGCCGTCCTACAGCTGGGGGAGGAGGCAGCAGGCGGATCATTTGGGCAGCGCAGAGCCTGCGCACACCCAAGCCACCACGTCTCTCCCAGGAGAGAGGCGTGGTTCGGGCGCTGCAGGCCCCGCGGTGAGTGCTGCCCGGCATTTTGTCACCCCCCTCAGTGGTGACACCCGGGGTGGCCCACACCTATCGCACCTCCCTTCCTCTGCCCCTGACTGAGTCCCCTAAGTCCATGATCGGTCAGACTCCCATAAGGGAGTTAGAGGAATTTTTCTTATAACGGTATAGACAGATGGAGGGCCAATCCAGTGCCCCAAAAGTGACATGCAGTGCACAGCCTGCCATGATAGTTCAGCAGTTATATTTTGAGCAGCAGCTTAGGACCTAAGAGCAGCCCTGCTGGATCAGACCAAAGCCTTCTCTAGTCCAATACCCTGCTCCCCAAAGTGGCCTACAAGATGCCTATGGGGAAACCCGAAAGCTGGACGTCACCTTAGCACACTCCCCACTCATGATTCCTAGTTACTTGTATTCACATGCACTTATGTCTGTCAGGACTAATAGCTACTAATAGCCTTAACTTGCTGTCTAATCCTTTTTTTAAAAAAAAACAACCCAGTCATTTTGTTGCTTAGTTACTGTAGCAGAGATGCGGAATCATGAGATAGAATCTTAGACCCAGTTTCCCTATAGAAAATTGAAAGTACCAGGAAGATGACATGTAAAGTAGTTGCTTTTCTCATTTCACAAGAGGCAGAAGCCGGTGAGACATGGAGACAGGTATGAGGAATGAGACATTGTAGTTATTGGTCCCAGTGAGGAAGGGAACAAATGACAAGGTAGAGCTTCTGGAGCCATCACTGCAGAAGATAGGAGCATTGACACAGCTAGATTTAAATGCTCAAAGGAGAAGTACGTAGTTAGGGAACCTAGTTCTGGGTTAAAATCTGCAGTCCACAATTGATAAAAATAATAATGTGTTGGTAGGAGGGGAGCTATTGAATTGTTTCTTTTATTATGTATTTTGTGTTCTCATTTTGTATTTTTGTTGTGAACCACTCTGTGGTCTTTAGATGAAGGGCAGTACTGTATACAAAATTATTATTATTATTATTATTATTTATTTATTTATTTATTTATTTATTTATTTATTTTTAGTTGATGATCACCACAGCTTATGGTAGCCAGTCCCATAGTTTAAGGGTTGCGTTTTTACGGGCAATCGTCTGATAGCCCCTCTGTTGCTCCTGAACTCGGGCAGAGCCTGAACCAGAGCTGCCTGCACAGTTGTTGTTTTTTAAACCCAAAATCCAGGACATTTGCTTTAAAATGTAAAATTCCCTCCGGATGAGCATATAGGACCCCCAAAAGAGGACGTGTCTGGGAATTCCCAGATGTACGGCAACCCTACCATAACACTGCCCAGTGTGAAGAAGACTTTAGTAGTTTTCCCTCCCACTGCTCTGTCGTAGGATGACTTCAGGTTCTCATGTGATGAGGGAGTGAGAGAAACTCCCACCCTGTGCAATTTCCATAAACCTTTATTATACCTCTCCTTATTTGCCATTCCTCCCCCTGAACCAAATATGCCACTTTTCCTTCTAGGGAAGTTGCTGCAGTGCCCAATTTTATTGCAAGATTGTAGTCTTTCTTTAACCAAAGAAAAACCACAGCAGCAACCGAGGCCCCATGGTGAAAGCACAGGCCCTGGTCCAGTTGCCTCTGGAGCACCAGAGGTAATGTGGCAGTGTGCAGCGACGGGTGGTAGGGGGGGTGGCAGTGGGGGGTGGAGGTCGGGCACCCACAGCAAAAGCTTTGTGTGGGTGCCCAGGCCCCCAGAGCTCTCTGGAGATGGTGCCAGTGGGGGCGGTTGTACATGGACCTGCTTTCAATACTGTTTGTGCCTTCAGAAGTTTTGGGGCAGACATGGCTTTGTTTCCAATCAGTGCATATCCTGTAACTTCCTGCTAAGATCCTGCAACTTTTTTATACCATATATGTTCCAGGATTGTTGCTGTTGTTTGTTGTTGTTGTTGTTGTTTTGGTCTTGCTTTATGGCTCCACAGTGCAAGGCTTCTCCTCCCTCCAACTGCAATAACGCAGTAACATTGGGGAAGCATCGCAGAGCAATTAGATAAAGTGGAATGAAGTGCAGATGGTCCAGCCCAAATCCACCACTACTATTATGTCAAGAATAAAGGTAAAGGTAAAGGGACCCCTGACCATTAGATCCAGTCGTGGACAACTCTGGGGTTGTGGCGCTCATCTTGCATTATTGGCCGAGGGAGCCGGCGTACAGCTTCCAGGTCATGTGGCCAGCATGACTAAGCCGCTTCTGGCGAACCAGAGCAGCGCACGGAAACGCCGTTTACCTTCCCGCCGGAGCGGTACCTATTTATCTACTTGCACTCTGATGTGCTTTTGAACTGCTAGGTTGGCAGGAGCTGGGACCGAGCAATGGGAGCTCACCCCACTGCGGGGATTCGAACCGCCGAACTTCTGATTGGCAAGCCCAAGGTCCATGGTTTAGACCACAGCGCCACCCGCGTCCCGTATTGTGTCAAGAATACAGCCATCCAAAAACACACCCATCTGGAGGGCCCCATTGCAGCATAAATGAATACCACATACAGCAGCAAAGCAAATAAGAAAGGAGCCTTAAGCAACATGCTATAGCAGAGGGGTGTGTGGTTCGCAAAGTGATCTGAGGCTGAGAACGGAGGTGGGTGTCAATTTGCAATCATGTCCCTATATTCCTCTGACATGTCAAAGGCACAATGCAATGGCATGGCTTAGGATAGCCATGCCTATATTGTAGCTGCAGGCAACATTAACGGCAAGAAAACTTAGTAGCTGGTGAGATTCTTTGGAAGAGTTATGATTATGATTACTGAGTACAGATCCCAATATCTGAAGGTGTGTTTATTGTGACATCTCTCACACGAGTGTGTATGTTCCCCCCTGCTTTTTAAAAAACTGCTTGGGTTGCTCATATTCTATAATGCACCACAGAACACGCACACTTTCTTCCCTGCATCATATGGAGATGTGTGGGAGGGGAAGGGATGCTCTGCTGGTAATCCATCTCCCCCCCCCCCCACACACACACTGCCCCAATTTGCATGACTGGAATGCAGCTCCATTTCCGGCAGGACAGCTGTTGCATTTCTGGGTAATCCAAGCTTCAGTGCCCTCAGAATCCAGGAATGGGGATTTTGAGGGGGGCGCTGAGAAGGGGAGGAGGCTAGGGAAGGTCATTTGTAAAACTTGTCAGCTGAGGAATTCCTACTTTCATGGATGGTGCTTGTAAAACAAAACAAAAAACACCTCTCTCTTTACATATTATTCTCTCTAGACTCAGGGCTTTTTTCAGCTGGAACTCTCTGGAACTGAGTTCCAGCGCCTCTCAGATGGGCGCCATTGCCATTCTAAGAGAATGAGGGAGGTGTTCATGGTGAGTTCCAGAACCTCTTTTTCTAGAAGAATAGCACTGTCTAGTGCAGGGGTTGTCAACCGGGTCCCTACCGCCCACTAGTGGGTGTTTCAGGACTCAAGGTGGGCAGTAGTGGGTTCTACGGCACAAGCTGAATACTCCTTCCATCGAGCACTGGGGGGTGGCAAGGAAATTTTACCATCAAGAAATTACCGGTATGCATTAGTGGGTGGTAGGTATAAAAAGGTTGACTAGCCCTGGTCTAGACTGTACTGTTCTCTTGAATATAATTTGCTTTAATGCATTTGAATATTGCATTTTAAAATTGTTGTAACCTTCCCTGGGACTTCATGATGAAGATATCTAAACAACAACAACAACAACAACAGCTGTTGGGGAATAGGAATACTTTCCTTGTTGTATATAATATTCATTGCTAATATTTATAAATCACAAATCTTTGAGCAGAAACACTCTCTCTTACTGATGAATTGTGGTGAAAGTATTCATTCCTTCTGATCACTTTTTGGAATTTTCAGAAATAAACAAGCTGAGTTTAACTTTCAAAGAATATGAGTGTGCTCAGTTCTGAACAACTGCAGATAAACAGCAGAATGTGATACTGGAAACAGAATTCAGCTTCCTGAGAAACTCATACCCTTTTCAGAAAAATGGATGGAATCTTTTCACCCATTTCTCATCCTTCAAGTTTCTAGCTCTCTTCATTGCAAAGAGATGCTTCAAAGCATTTGGGCAATGCTGGGTCTCCAAAGCTTAGAGGTGTTGCTCAATACTACTTCCAGTTCACAGCGCTTGAGCTTCTGTGCCTCATGTCTGACCATGATTAACAGATGCAGAATACTTATTGTTTTAATGAAAATTAATCATTGATTGTTAATTATTGGAATAGTATGCATGTTTCTACTGATGTGAACCTTGTAATTAGGCTGCAGCTTATGCAGTTACCTTGGAGTAAGCCCCATTAAATACCATGGAATGGACTTTTGTGTAGGTACACAGAGGATTGCATAGTCTTATTACAGAATGCTGATTATATGCTATGGTCAAGGAAATATTTGCATTCATGGGACTGTAATTACCTGTACATGCCATCATTAAAGTAAAATTGTTACTCAGTTTCAGAATAAATTAAAATGGAACAAAGAAACATGAATTATGCAAAATAATGGAAGAACAACAATAAAGTAGACACAATTGGATTCGGATAATTTGTATCACAGAATTTCCTTGGAACTAATATGTTGCTTTAAAGAGGGGAGAAGGAAGGGCAAAGTATACACAGCCCTCCACATCAGGTTAATCTGATAAAATTGCAAAGCAACTGGTGTATTTATGGTGTATTCAAATTGCAGCTTAGTACTGTCATATCTTGAAGTATATCACTCAGGGATTCCTCAAACCAGCTTTCACTTCTTACTAATGTGTAGAAAGGAGATTCGCTTTTGTTTATAGAGCCAAGAATGGTGATTTTGTTGTTGTTTAGTTGTTCAGTCTTGTCCGACTCTTCGTGACCCCATGGACCAGAGCACGCCAGGCACTCCTGTCTTCCACTGCCTCCCACAGTTTGGTCAGACTCATGTTGGTAGCTTCGAGAACACTGTCCAACCATGTCGCCCTCTGTCGTCCCCTTCTCCTTGTGCCCTCCATCTTTCCCAACATCAGGGTCTTTTCCAGGGAGTCTTCTCTTCTCATGAGGTGGCCAAAGTATTGGAGCCTCAGCTTCAGGATCTGTCCTTCCAGTGAGCACTCAGGGCTGATTTCCTTAAGAATTGATAGATTTGATTTTCTTGCAGTCCATGGGACTCTCAAGAGTCTCCTCCAGCACCATAATTCAAAAGCATCAATTCTTCGGCGATCAGCCTTCTTGATGGTCCAGCTCTCACTTCCATACATCACTACTAGGAAAACCATAGCTTTAACTATACGGACCTTTGTCAGCAAGGTGATGTCTCTGCTTTTTAAGATGCAGAGTGGTGGCTATTCCAGTTTAATTAAACCGGAGTAAAAAACTGGTAGTCTGATTTTGTTTAAGTTGCTCTTAAGCCTACCCAGATGACTATTTCTCTTCAAAGTAGTTATTCATAAGAATGGTAGAGTTGCAAGACCTCTAAAAAGCCACCTAGTTTATCCCCCTGCCATGAGTCAGAACTCACCATTCACCAGCATCCCACAAGAAAAAGCAAACTACGCCATTCAGACCACAAGGTGAGCAGAACACATCTCTTGCAGAAAGCTGATTACGGAGTAAAATAGCTTGGCACAGTGAGTCAAGTTTAAAAAACAAAGCATATAGGGACACTGCCAAACTTACCTGGGGAGAAATTCCTGTCATCCCCAAATGTATTTGTTTGCTTGTTTTTATGTATACATTTAGATGTCTTTTTTCTGCCGGGGCACTCAAATCAATTTACAATGAATCAGTCCAAAAACAACAACAAAAACCACACTTGAAAGCCATTGTAACAAAAGCTCAACCTCCAGCAAAGTCATAGCAGTAGTAGCTAAAACAAATAAGCGATAATAAACGCACCACTGGAAGCCAACTGAATCGTAGAATTATAGTTGGAGGGGGACGCAGGGGGCATCTAGTCCAACCTCCTGCAGTGCAGGAATCATTTGCCCAACATGGGGCTTGAACCCACAACCTTGAGATTAAGAGTTTTATGCTCTACCAACTGAGCTATCCCAGCACTCATGTTTTTTCAAATATATATATCTATATATATCTTGTAAGGGGTAAGCTGCATGCTGCCGAGAATGTGGCGTTGCAACTGATAATGTCTGGTATAGACTACCTATGTCCCAACATTATCCCACTGAATTTCTCTATTGCTTGTGGTGGTGGGGAAATTGCTTTGTGATGACCATGTGTAAGGTGAGCAAGATGTTTTAGAAAGGGGAGGAGACTCTGCCCTGTGCTGCCATTTTCAGCATAGGCTGCCTTAAACTGTGCAAGACAATTGGTCCATCAACACTGACTGCCAATGACTCTCTGGGGTTTCGGACAAGGAGCCCCCCCCCCAGCTCTACCTGGAAATGCTGGGAATTGAACTCGGGACCTGCTATGTGCAAGGCAAATGCTCTAGCACTTAGCTGTGGCCCTTTCCAATCGAGCCCTGCACTCATTTCAATGTGCAGTTCTGCTGTAAATTGTTCATCAGGGCAGGGGCATGGTGTGGCGAGGGTCAGGGGGGCTGTAGCCCCAGGTACATGGTTTTAAGGGGACATGAACCAGGCGCCCCCCCACAGGGATCTCCACCCTGCCTGCCACTGGGGGTCTCTGGGCCTCAGGGCCCAGCCTTGCTGGTGCACCCCTGGCTCCCTTGCCAAGGGCCACGTTGGCCAGCCGGGTTCCCCCCTGCATGGACAGGTGGGCACCTGGCAGCAGTGACAAGGATTTGGCTGGTGCAATGGGCTTTGTTCACCCTCCACGCCCAGCCCCATGTCACTTTCAAGGTGAAAGTGTTCACCTGCTCTTCACCCTCATTTCAATTAGGGAGGGAAATCACAGCTATCTTCCGTCCATGTAGTCTGAGATGATACATTCCAAATGAGCGTAGGTATTTCTTCCACGTTCCAGCAGAACACTGGCACCCGCCATTCCAGGAAGATTGATCTAATGGACCCTTAGCAGGTACATTCCTTCTATCTGTAGAGGATTAGGCTGGGCCTGCAGCTTATGGAGGAATGTTCAGTAAAGTTCTGCATATGTCACAAAAGTTCATTGTAGTCGTTGGACTTTTTTGCGGGGGGGGGGGTGTCCTCCCCAAAGGAGTGGGCTGATTTTGTTCATGTTCTTTAATTCCAATTCTACATTTCTTTGATTCTATAATTCTATGTTTCCAAGAGCCTGTGGCCTTATGCACACACAGAAATGCTCTCCTCTCCAGCAGGTATGTCTGAATGTGTTTAATTCGTATAAAGATTGCCTTGCTGGATCAGGTCCATCTCTAGTTAGTTGAGAGCTGCAACAGTTTAACTTGCTTGGAAGTAAGTCTCATTGAGTTCTGTGGTGCTTACTTCCTTGTAAGTGGGTGTAGCTTTACAACCTTAGTTGGTTAGATCAACCAATTCTAAAAGAATATTTTCATAAACTAAAGAAAATGCTACCCTTTGCTTACAATGAAGTGAATTACAGTGGTATCTCTGGTTAAGTACTTAATTCATTCCGGAGGTCCGTTCTTAACCTGAAACTGTTCTTAACCTGAAGCACCACTTTAGCTAATGGGGCCTCCTCCTGCCGCTGCGCCGCCAGAGCACAATTTCTGTTCTTATCCTGAAGCAAAGTTCTTAACCTGAAGCATTATTTCTGAGTTAGCGGAGTTCTTAACCTGAAGCGTATGTAAGCTGAAGTGTATGTAACCTGAGGTACCACTGTATTTGTTAATATAATACATATAAAAACTGCAGATGTCAAGTACCATCTTAAGAGGCATTCCCCCACTAATACATGCATTTTAATGCACAATTTCTCCTAACATATGCATTTTGTACATAGTACATAGCAGAATTTGTAGAAGTGCTAATTTCGAAGAATAGCTGTGTTCATGCATTGTTTTGGGAAGTGTGAATTATGTAGCTTTGCATTAAAAAATGAACCAACAAAATTTGCATGGAGGTTATATGATCCAGCCATCAAGTGATTGTTATTTTGCACCTTCCACTTTAGTCTTCTGACACGTCTTTCAGTAAAAAAAAAGTCCTATGTATTTATTTATTGGATGTGGGTTTGTTGTGCAAGAGCACACTCTTTTGTTTTGCAAAGGGCGTATGCCAACATATACCTGAATGTGTAAGGAATTAGTGCAGAAACACTGACGTAGGAAGGGCAGGGCATAGGGGGCGGGGCGCCCCAGGCAGCGCGATCCCGGTAGGGTTCCATCTCGGCTGCCCACCCGCGCTGCGTGCCACGCCCCCAGAACGCGCGGCAGCCCCGCCCCCGCCTGCTTCTCGCCCCCGGTGACGGAGCGCGAAGCTCTGCCACTGGGCAGAAGTGTGACAGTGAGTGTGAGTTGTGCCTGTTTCTAGTGGCGGCTGGTAGGGCGGGAGGCCAGCAAGCTAACAGTAGGTGGAGCCAGCCAATGACAGGCAGAGACAACTAGGTCTAGCTTTGGTCCCATCTTCCTCCCTGCTGAGTTCTACAGTGGTACCTCGGGTTAAGTACTTAATTCATTCCGGAGGTCCGTTCTTAACCTGAAGCGTCCTTAACCTGAAGCACCACTTTAGCTAATGGGGCCTCCTGCTGCCGCTGCGCCTCCAGAGCAGGATTTCTGTTCTTAGCGGAGTTCTTAATCTGAAGCGTACTTAACCCGAGGCACCACTGTACAAGGGCAAGACTGAGACTGAGGAGGAGGAGGGTGAAACTGGCAGCCATGACCACCCACTGAACTGGATGTAAGTAAGAAGGCAGGTGGGCACTTGCTGAGAGGAGACTGAGGTTGGTGGGGCAGTGCCCCCTTTGCCCAAATGGACCAGCCCTCACTGCCTTTTGCATTGTAACATGCCTGCATTTTAGTACCTTCAACAGCAGCACAGCTGTTCTCTTCACATCTTTACATTGTGGCTTCACAAGACCATGGTGTCTATTTGTGCAATGAACAGATATTTTTATTTTAGTGAGGCCCCATACTAAATTCCTGACTCTGTTTGTCATTTCAGCCTGGGAAGGTGTCCGAGCCTCACACCTTCAAAGAGAAAGTATTTAAGAAGAAGAAAAAGGCCTGTGTTGTGTGCAAGGATTCCATTGAGACCCAGGGTCTTGTTTGTAAAGGTAAGAGCTCTCCAAATACAGTCCTCCCAGTCTTCCTTATCTTTTATAGCGGAGAGGCAAAAGGCCCAGTAAATCTGAATAATTCTCCATCTATTTAAAAATCACAGAAGCCAGGGTTATCAGTCCGTTAACAAGAGCATCCAGGACAGCAGAATTAGAAGGAAGCCATGTGGCGCTTAAAGAATCACACAGTGCTCTTCATTGTGCTTTACTGTTGTGAAATGAACAATAAGGTACATGGCACATCAGAGAGAGCCCATCTTTAAGGTTACAAGGTGTGGATCTGGAATAGCTTTTCTGTTTGTTTTTTCTTGCAGTGTGCAAAGTGGCAAGCCACAAGAAATGTGAAGCCAAGGTAAGAGCAAAGAGGAGTTTGGTAGAAAAAATACCGGTAGGGGGCACGGTGCTGTTTAGTGGCATATAATAGTAACTTCAGCTTGGATTCTGTGCGCATAGATGCATGTTCCTTGGGAGTTTTATAAACCCACCACAAAGGCCCGTTCAAGTATGTCAAGGAGCAGCAGCAGCAGCAACTCCCACAGCCCGACATTCCATTCCATTCCTTGCTATGTGTGGGTCTTGTTAGCTTAGGGCTGGCGAGCGCATGCCTCCACTATGAGGTCACCGCTGTGTCCTATGTTTTGACTGTTTGGTGTCAAAATGCCCTGTTTTAAAATGGAAACAGGGTGCCTTTGCCTGCACTTGTGAAATGTCAGCCACCTGGGTGGAAAGATCTGAACCATTTTGGGCTTGCCATTCCCAGTTTGAAGGATGGTATCCTCATAATCACCATTCTTTATATAGCACCAGCCATATTCATGGCGCTTTACAGAGAACAAGAGGGCAAGTCCCTGCCCTGAGGAGCTTCCAACCTGAAATTGACACACAGGAAGCAGAACTGGAAGGTGGGGTGGGCAGAGTTAAAACAAGGTAGGAATATGTGGTTGTTTCCGTTCTATGTGCTTTGGGTTGGTTTAAGGCGAGGGTGAGGAGTCTGTGACCCTCTAGCCTTATGGGGTTGTCAGGAATCTCCCCCTGTCACACCCTTCTCTGGGCCTTCTCCCCAGCAATGCCACGTTGCAATCAGTGGCATAGCGAAGTCAGGTGGTATCCGGTGCAGTAAATTTCTTGTCACCTGCCCCCACATTGAAATTATTAAAAGAAGGAAAAATAAGATGCTTACAGTTGCAAGTGTTATTTTCTGGTTTATTTACATTATTTACATTGTGATCATAAGCACTTAAAACCGTTTTTTCCTAACTCTGTTCTCTGCAAATTTTGAAATCACACCATCAAAATCAATTCCTTTTGCTACTTTGTTTTCAATTGACAAGATGGCCATGCCAGAGAGCCGAGCTTGACGCATAGTGGACCTAAGATAACTCTTGATTAATTTTAGTTTTGAAAAACTCCTCTCACATGATGGCTAGCAATGTAAACTGAATTTTAGAATAACTATTCAGAGATTTGAATTAAGGCTCAAAGCAAAAAGGAAATTGCCCTAAAAATGGCAATTTATACATACATTTGTATTTACCTTATAGGCTGTGTGCCTGTTTCAGCAATTCACATAAGCCTCTAGTAAAAATATCATTTATGGAAATAGCAGGAGTTATACAATCGGGTCTTACTCAAAAATGCCAGGAAGCTACTTTGCAACTACTCACTTCTAACCTAGGATTGCTTCCTCTGCAAGGAGATAGAGCAGCTTCAAGCCTATCTGCCGAATGATAGAACCACCCCGTTCATGTCACCCTATACAGCAGCTGCACCTGGTGTTCATTGACCTGATGCTAAAGTCCACAAAGTATTTAGTACTTCAGTACTTAGCAAGTGAATATAAAGTAAAGCACCAAAGACTTCATGCATCTGTAGACTAATTGTCAAATCCAAGAAAAAAAAATACTCTATACTTTTACTTGAAAATTGCATGCCTAATGGCAGGGGCGTAGCGTGCCGCTTGGGTACCCGGGGCGGCAAGCCAAGCGGCACCCCTGGGGGCAGGGCGTCGCTCCGTGCGCATGACGTCACAACGCGCATGCGCACGGAGCGACTCCTTTGCCTCATGCCGCGGCAAAAAAAGCCACTGAAAAAACCCCTTTCAGTGGGTTTTTTTCGCCGCTGCGCTCCCGGGCGGAGCTACGGCGTCGGCCTGGAGGAGAGGGGCAGACCAGAGCCAGAAGGGGTGACACTCCTCCATGCTACTGGCCCGCCCCTCTCCTCCATGCCGGGGCGAAAAAAACAGCTGAAAGGGGGTGAAAGGAAGACAAAGCAGGCGCTTTTAAAGTGCCTGCTTTGTTTTCCCCCCCCCTTTCAGCTGTTTTTTTTTTGCCGCTGCCACGGTTCTCTCCCGCGCTCAGTTCTCTCCCACGCTCAGAGAGAGTGAGTGAGCCAGGCAGGGGCAGAGAGCTGCGAGTGCATGCGCCCCCCCCAGATGTTGCGCCCGGTGCAGCCGGCACCCCCTGCACCCCCCACGCTACGCCACTGCCTAATGGTACCTGTAGCATAATTGCTTCTAATTTCTATTGCTTATGAATTGCTTATGAGGATGGCTTTTCTCTATACACAACTATGCTGTCTCTATAATACAATACAAAAAAAATCACCAGTATGTACCTATGCCCAGGTAGTGTGACCATTAACATAATTATTCAGGGCTCGAGACCCAACTATTCATTCAAACATTTATTGGTAGTGGCGCCTGCCCTGTGGAACACCCTCCCATCAGATGTCAAGGAAATAAACAACTATATGACTTTTAAAAGACATCTGAAGGCAGCCCTGTTTAGGGAAGTTTTTAATGTTTGAAGTTTTATTCTGTTTTTAGTGTTCTGTTGGGAGCTGCCCAGAGTGGCTGGGGAAACCCAGTCAGATGGGCGGGGTATAAATAATAAAATTATTATTTTATTTTATTTTATTTTATTTTATTTTATTTTATTCAAATAGATTTCTAGCAAATACTTCTATAAAACTCGAGCAAATTATGTCATATTATTTTCTATCATTTGAATGAACTTGAGAATGGTAGTTACTCCTAGTACAAGTGGCTGGAGAACTAATGGTTCAAACTTCATGAAAAATGGCACCTAGGAATCATAGAATCATAGAATCATAGAGTTGGAAGAGACCACAAGGGCCATCCAGTCCAACCCACTGCCAAGCAGGAAACACCATCAAAGCATTCCTGACAGGTGGCTGTCAAGCCTCTGCTTAAAGACCTCCAAAGAAGGAGACTCCACCACACTCCTTGACAGCAAATTCCACTGTCGAACAGCTCTTACTGTCAGGAAATTCTTCCTAATGTTTAGGTGGAATCTTCTTTCTTGTAGTTTGAGGAGGATATATCTAGTTTAAAAAAATGCTATTAATGACTCTATTGTTTCAGTTCATTTTATGCTCCTTTCCATCTATGTTTCTAGCTTTCATTTCCCTCCTCTACTCTTCCCCTGCTCCATATCATAAACCCAGATAGCATAGCTGCATAGTTTTACATATATTTATTGATTGCATAGCATGTAATTTATCTATTGATCATTCACATTGTCAATTAAACTTGGCTCCATTAGCCTATGTTTGCAACTAAGGCTGTAATCCATCTGTCCCCTTCTGCTTGTCAGTGGGAGATGGAAAGCAGAGCTCACTCCATCAGCTCTGCTGTGACAGACCTAACCATGGCTACTCAGAAGTCAGTCCCATTTAATTCAATGGGGTTTACTCACAGTTAAATGGGGTTGGGGTTACAGTATAAGACTACAATCCTATACTCACTCACTTTGAGGCACATCCAACTGAACTTGGATGGGAATGACTTCTGAGTAGATATGCATATATTTCACTGTAAAGTAGGCTCTCTCTACAATTGCAACCCTGCATCCAGTTACTCAGGTATAGAACTCATGCATAATTAAGGGCAGGATTGCATCCACAGCCATCACTCAGAACTACCCCTGGGGATGCACACATGCCATGGTAATTTCTCTACTCATAGAATCATAGCAACTTTAAGAATGCACTATTAGTTTCACTTAACATTAGCTGTGATGTGACCCACTTGTCCCATGGATTTCAAATTACCAAAATGTAACTTTCTCCAACTTGGGGCCATAGAACTGTCACATATTAAATGTAATTAGTACAAACTCCTTCATGACAGGAACATCCACCTGCACATACACACCCAACTCTACAGATCAGCCTTTCTCAACCTTGGGTTCCCAGATGTTGTTAGACTACAACACCCATTATCCCTAGCTAGCAGGACCAGTGGTCAGGGATGATGGAACCTAGTGGCAAGAAGCAGGGGGTAGGGTGGTCGGCGAGAGCTTTAAAATAGAGGTGCATCTTCGCCATCAAAGGTGACGGTCCCTATTCCACACAGAGGAGGGTTTGGGGGTGTTACAATCTGAAGGTGGGGGTAGTGGGGGTCACAGAAGGAGAGGAATCCAATGCAAGCATGAAAATGACGGCGTTGGAACTGACCTGTTTGTGTGTGTGTTTAGAGGAGGCGGGGGCGGGGGTAGAATGGAGAAGATCGAGGGGAGGAGCATCAAAGCCCCGGCAACTCCCGCGTTGTTCGGTGCGCACTGATTAAACACACTCCATGGTGTGTAGGAGGGAACAGCATGAATGAACAGGGGAGGCAAAGAAGAAAAGGAACACAGCCGCCGCCGCCGCTCACTTGCTTTGGCGCACAGGTGCGCAAAGGTGGATGGAGGAATCCCTGAACGGCCTCTAGGGGCAGAGCCTCCTTAAAAGGGTGACACTTAAAAGGGCAAACAGGATTCTCTTGGTCCCACCAGCCTTTATTTGTGCAAAAGGGGTTTGGGTTCAGCCGGCATTTTGTCACCCCCCTCATTATGACACCCGGGGCGGGCCGCACCCCCCTTCCTATGCCCCTGGTTGCAATGCATAATAGTGCATCAGTGGTGGGTTCATGTTGGACTGTCCATTCTTCAGTCCTACCTCCCCTTTTAGTTTTTCTGCGATGCTTCACCAGTGTTACCTCATTATTGCCATCTGGAGGGGCACTCTTGCACTATAGCACAACACATTCGGGGGGAAACTCTACCCCACCACTGCCCAGAATATGTGCAATATGAAAAAAGGTCACAGCAGGTTCCAGCAAGAAATACAGCAATATTTATTTATTTATCTGTTTCTTAAAATTTATACACCGCTTGATTGTAAAAATGAATCATGAATGCACTATTTTTTAAGGCCACCTGGAGAGGCCCTTTGCCTCTCTAGACACAGCAGCACATGCTACTTTCAGCCCCATTTCAAGCCCTGGAGCATCCCTGAGATCTGAGAGGAAAAGGAAATTGCCACGAATGGGAGATGGAGGTTTCCCCTGGCTCTGTGCTGTCCTTTTGTGACTTCTCTGTAGATAAATGTGCTCCCCAGCATGCCAGTGGAGTCTGCAGGAGTCGGGGAGTTGCTGAGGAAACAGAGCTCTTGGCACAGGTTCTGGCTTGAGCCTGGTCAAGTTCCGGGAGGGCAGTGTGGGGTGTGTGGCAAGGGGCTGATCTCCTAAGGGCATGCAGAGGGCCATGCTCCCTTGAGGGGTGGTCGGAACAGGGGCAGCTGCAGCCTATGGGGGGAAAGGTCAGAAGGCCTGACCTGAAGAGGATCCCTTTGGGGTTGCATGGCTGCTTTTGAGCATAGCTGGAGCCTTTAGTTCAATGGGCAGGCCCACAGCTATGGAAAGAGAGAAATCTAAAAATAAAAGGAAAAAAAATACTTTTAATGATCAAGTAGAGCAAATGCAAAAAAAGGCAAAAGATTAAGGTTTTCATTTGGGGGTGGCAGAGCTGGCTTTAGTTTAGGAGATGAAATGGGCAGGGCAGGGCAGGGCCTTCTCTGTTACAACACACATATACCCCCAGTGGAATTAATTACGACTTGTTACTATAGATATTTAAAAAGTGATGTCAAGAGATCTCCCTCCCCTCTTTGGCTATGGTAGCAAATAGGGAGCAGGGAGGGAGAGAAACCCTCTCCACTGACCTCTGGCTGTGCAGTCTGCTGGGCAAAGCCATAAACAGCTCCTCAAAAATTGAATTGGTTAAGTTGATTTAGGAGAAGGGCTGCAGCTCAGTTGGCAGAGCTTTGCCAACCTTGTTCAAAGTCCCCTGTTCAAGTGCACAGCATCTCCAGGCAGGGATGGGACAGACTCTCTATCTGAAATCCTGGAGACCTCTGCCAGTCAGTGAAGACATACTAAGCTAGATGCTGCAATGGCAGCTTCCTATGTTCCTAAATCTTGCAGTCTTAAAAAGAAACAAAACCAAGCGCGTTTATTACAGACAGCATATAGAGTTCCCGCTTGGGCACCCAATCAGGCCCTGACCTGCTTAGTCTTAGCAAGGCTTCCTCATTGCGCACCTGCTTTTCATTGGGGCTTCCAGTGACCTCCTTTGTGGTTAGGCCCACCTTGGCCACACTCCTGTGCACCATTATCCAGGCATGATGAGCCCTGGAGTCGGACGCTGCGACTCCTGTGAGATCCAGACCTCTGGCCCTTTAAGCCCGCACGGGGCCGCTCTTCTAAGTTGTGTAATTATGGAGCGGAGTTTGCCTTGGAACTGGGCCAAGGGCTGCAGCTGGAGGAGAAGCCACTTAACTCCAAGCTGCTGTTGTTCAGGGACTAGTCCTCCCCCCGCTCCCCTTTTCTAAATAGCGGGATCAGTGGCCGTTTCTGCAAACACAGCTCTGCTCTCAGGAAAGACGCGACAGCAAGTGGGAGAATGCGGGGAAGGGAGGAGGACAGCTAGGAGGCTGGAGGGTTGAGTAGGCTTAGCCCCTCATCCATGGGACAGCTGGGGCCTCTGGTTTCCTCCGTGTTGCTGGTGCCTCTTTTGGGAGGCTCCCTGTTGGGCAGAGAGAAGAGAAGAGAAGAGAAGAGAAGAGAAGAGAAGAGAAGAGACGAGAAGAGAAGAGAAGAGAAGAGAAGAGAAGAGAAGAGAAGAGAAGAGAAGAGAAGAGAAGCCAGCACCGATCGCTGGATTGCAAGCAGGGAGAAGAGCTGCCGCAGCAGAATTGGTATCTTCCAACAGGTGGGCTGGAGGCGTGCACCGTGCTAGCAGAGGTGTGTGTTCTTCCCTCGCCACAAGGGGGCAGCAGTCCCCGGAAGGAGTGCTGGTCAGTGGACACTGCTTCAGGTGAGGGATTAAGGATGAAAAGGTGGGTAGAAACCCCCATCGCGGCTGAAGGGACCGTACTTACTTATTGTTATTTATTATTTTGTTATTTATGCGGCACATTTATTCATTTACTTATGATGTATTCATTAATTAAGCTATACGCTGCCCGTTGACCAGGTTTGAGCCACGATAGGTAAATGGGAGGCATTTGCTATATTCTTTTGTTTATTATGGGTGGGATTCAACTAACCAGCCCCAGGAGCGGAAGCCTGCAACAGGACTTCCTTGTGGATTTTGCCCCCTTTCCTCCCCTGTGCAGCCTGTGCTTGGTGGGAGGGGGTGTTGAGAGAACCCCCAGAACAGCAGACGGGGGGGGGGAGGGATTTGCTCCGTCTGGCAAGCTGAAATGTTTGCCCTGATGGAACGATTGCCACAAAGCTGCCTTGAATTCCTCCCTATGTTTATATCCTGCCGTTCCTCGGGGTGACCCTAGGTGATATTTGTGGTTCTTCCATGACCCCTCTTTGTTCCATCCTCACAATAACCCTGTGAGATGGGTCAGGCTGAGAGAGGGTGTGTGTGTTTCACAGGGCCAAGGTCCCTCAGCGAGCTTTGTGGCTGAGAAGAGGTGTGAACCTGGGTCTCCAAAGTCCTAGTTCAATGCTCAAACCACTACACCATCTTGGGCACCAGACACTGGGGATAAGCAAGGAGAGAAGGCCATCACTGCCTTCATGGCCTGTGGTAGGAATCTAGAGTGTGTGTTCCTGGCATCGGACAATCAGAACATATTCTGCTGGTTTACTGCACATCTCACTGCCCAGCAACCTCCCTGCCTGAGCTGACAGAACTAGTCTTGGAGGTAGTGTTGAAGACTTCAGCATGTCTGTCTACTGCTGGAGACAGAATGCTGGACTAGGTGAGCTTTGGTTTGGATGCAATAAGTGAGTCCTAACATTAGTAATCATAAGGTTCAGGGCAGTTTGCAACAACAGTGTACATTGGGTTGGTTCCAGACTTTGCCTCCTGTGAAAGCAAGGGCTCTTTCCAGTCATGGAAGAATCCTACTGGCAGAACAGGGAAGGAGCCGATATTTGCTGAATCTCCTCTTCTCCTGAAGCCTGCTTTTTCTCCTGAAAATCTGCTTTGGAGGACTGGGGGGAGGGGGCTAGAAAGTGTGGGTCTTTCTTTCTTTCTTTCTTTCTTTCGGAGGAGGAGAAGACATTCTCAGCTGCTCGGAGGCGACCTAGTGTTTTCCCCTCATATGTTGTTGGCCTGTGGTTCCAGCCCGCATGGCCAACAGTCAAGGTTGATGCAAGTCATAACCCAACATTTGGACAGCACCAGGTTGCGGGAGGTTGTTCTAAGCAGAACCCGAGAGGTGGGGTATGAAATGCATAGCTCTTGAAAAGAAAAGTAAGTTTTTGCGTCTGCTGTTTATTTGGAGTCTCCCTTTCTTCTCTCTTTAAGTTGCCCAAGATTCCCCAACGGCATATGGCTTAGATCTTGCGTGACTCGTCCAGAGCAATTTGTTCTGCAGCCTCCTCCCTGGAATCTCTCCCCCTCCGCTGTTCCCCTAGTGGGGAGAGTTTCATCCTTGGACTTTGGCTGGCGGGAGGCCATTCAGGGGAGGCATCAGGGACAGTAGGAATGCTGCCCTGCAAATCCCTTTGGTGGGCTTTCCTTGCACACAGGGCCTGACAGATTAACGTACTTGGAGGCAGTCTGGATTTCCACCCCTCCTGCAAGCCACAATGCCCTTTTTCTCTTCCCTTATGTCACGTTTTGCCTTCCCCTATAGCGAGTGGATTGGCTTGCGTCCAAAAGTCATCTGGAACTGCTTTGCTCTTGTGAGCTCATGAGAGGTACCGCCTTGCTGGATCAGACCAAAAGCTGCATCTAGTCCAGGATTCAGTCTCTGTCAGCCTCTGGAGAGGGTGAGCAGGGTGGGTGGGGCACATTTTTTGAATGCTTTCCTAGCTAGCAAAAACAAAAACTCCCTACCAGTAGAAAAGCAGTGCATCAGGAAGATGGGATCAAGCTCAGCCTGCTCCTTCCTGCGCTGATTTTCTGCATGCAGGGAGATTTTTGTTTTAATTAACTTACTTTAATTTAAAATACTCACATAAGCCTCCCCATCACAGCTTACTAAAGGTGATTTAAAGAAAAAGAAAATACACCTCATCAGGAAAATGGTCACAACTTAAAACTCAGCTTGCAGTTCTTTCAACTGAAACAATCAATTAACTAATTAAAGGTCCTTTTAAAAAGTTGATAAAGATGGGACTATACGTACTTCTTTTGGGAGAGAGTTCAAAGAATTCAAGGCCACTACGGCAAAGATCCTGTGGTTCATGCCTGTCAGCCTGATGGAGAAATTGAAAGCAGAGCCTCGGAAGCCATCTCAAGGCTGGGCAGGTTCATGTGGCTGCAAGCCGTCCTTCAAGCAACCTGTTTCCTAACCCTTTATGGCACGGGCAGGGAGACTTTCAGCCCAAGGGCCACATGTCAGTGGTGGGTGGGGCAGGGGTGCAAATTTTACCTTTGTCCAGTCGGCACGCTCCCACACACCCCTTTCTGTCCAGGCAGACTAAGGGCATTTCCAGAGTCCCAGGACATGTTCCAGCCAACCAAAAACACTTGGGCCAGTGACGGGTATAGCCTGGGGAGCATTCTGAGAGCCAGCTAGAGTGGCCTCCAGGTCTACATTTGGGCCCCAGGCCAGAGGTTCCCCTCCTCGGGTTTATGGTTTCATAGAGGGAGTCTAGAGCTTTCAATCAAACCTGTTATATTCCTTTAATGTAGAGGAGCATCAAAAATGTGATCCCCTGCGACCTCTCTAGTACCGCCTCCTTCATGCATAAGTCCTTAGAAGAGGCATAGGGAAGGCTGAGATCCAAGGCAGCCCAGGTTTGAGAACTGATGCGTAAATGGACCTGGCTAAGCTCCTTTCCTGCTCTGTGCTTCACACACACACACACACACACACACACACACACACACCACTGCTGCCTGTGGCATCTGGAAGGAAGAGAGTACAAAGCCCCCACCCCTCCAAGCTCAGAGGCCTCTCTATCCTTTGCAGATGTGCCATAAAAATGCAATGTCTTCCTTTTGCTAAGAAGCAGCCCAGCTCATCAGGCCGTGAGGCCTGCTAGCTGTGCAGTTGGCCTGTTGTGATGTACAGCCTAGACTTCCTCCTAGAGTTTCCCACATCCTGGCGACCTCCCCTCAGCCTCCCATGGGCTGGTCCAGATGTTTTCCCAGGCCAGGGCTTGCTGGAGGGATCAAGCCAGAGGGCTTGGGAGGGGGAGGCAAGAAGCTTCCTCCAGAACAGAGCGTGTGTGTGCGTGTGTGTGCGCACGCACACACACACACACACACACATCTCCACATCCCAAAAGTTTCCCACAACCGAACCGCACGAGAACGTTAAAGATTGGAGGCTGCTTGTGTCTGAGAGAGGGCATGTGTATGTGGGGCAGGGTGTGGCCATGAGATGAAATGGGGCACGAGCAGCAGAGAGAAAGTGCATTTGTGAAAAGTGGGAGAAAACTTGAATATGAGTAGAGAGATTGCTAAATTGATGGTGAATTATCCTGAGTTCTTTTCGACTACTTAGGGCTACCACATCCGTTTAAGCTGCTTCCAGTCTCCAAATCAATCAGAGCAGTGGGTCAATGCATGCGTTAATTGTGTCCTTTTGAAACTGCAACACTGAGGTTTCAATCTCATGCGCTTGGGATCAAGGGTGCCGACTTGCCCCCCACATTGAGGAGGCCTGGCATCATGTGACGTCATATGCACCTCATGCGCAATGGGGGGGGCGAACCAGGCGTTTACTAGCCTGCTGGCCCACACATTTCTCTGTTAAAATGATGGCTTGAAAGCAAAGACTTGAAAGCAAAGACGTAACTTTTTAAAAAGCTTTGGATGCTAGGAAGCTATTTCCAGCCATCTTGGTGATGACTATTTATAGGTCTGCCTGTGAGTAAAAATTACATTTGTTAGACTTTGTTCTGAGGGCCAAATTAGACATGACATGCGCAATGTTTTCCCCTCCACGGCTAATCATAGTACCAAAGTATGTGTGTGTGATTTGGATCTGGGCCATGGCAGGGGAGCAAGCATTTGATGATCCCCTCATACCCTCTGCCATTATGCTGATCTAACCCTGTGGCTGCTTTTAGCAAACAAAAAAGGTAACTGGAGATGCATTCCTGTGTCTCTGCTGTTAATTTCTCCCCTTTCTATGCCTACATGTATTCTTATTAGTAGCAGCATTTGGTGGTATTCAGCTCCTGTGTCGCATTAGTGCAAGGATTTCCACATGCACTATGGAACTTCCCCCCTTCCTCTGCATGTACCCCCAGAAACACCTAGAACAGATTTAAGGGGAGAACAGGAAGGAGAGGGAGAGAATATTGTATTGCACAAACAGAAATCCTTGTGCTGACAGAATGTTCACCTAGAACTGTGATTAATGTATTTTTAATCTTTTGTTGGAAGCTGGCCAGAGTGGCTGGGGAAACCCAGCCAGATGGGTGGGGTAGAAATACGTAATAAATTATTATTATTATTATTATTATTATTATTATTATTATTATTATTATTTATTATTATTATTATTATTATTATTATTATTATTATTATTATTATGTTGGATACTTAAAATCATAGAATTTGAGGGAAGGGCCCAAAGTCCACCCCCTGCAATGCAGGAATTGCAACTAAAGAACCCATCTAACTTGTTGTTGTTATTGTTATTAGTATTGAATCACTTTTCACATAAATCTCAATCCTATAATAAAAACAAAGTAGAACAGTTTGAAAAACGATGCAAATAATTACCTAAAATAATTACCCAAAATAACCCAAAGCAGAGATCTAAAAAAAAGTATTCAATTGTTCCTGGAAATGTGTCTGTCAAATCTGAAGAGGAATGCTGTTCCACAAAATGGGCAACCAAACTGAAAGCCTTGCTCCAAGTTGTTGTGGAGCATCTGATGGATTCAAGTTCCTGAAAGCTTTTCCTTAAGTTAGGGCTAATCCACACTTCCTCTCCTTCTGCTGGGGGAAATCGCTCTTTAGAGCTCAACTGGAGCAAACAACAAATTGATTGCCATTTGTTCCGATCTATCGCTAAGGGTGGGTTTTAACTTGGAAAGGAATGGGGCAAGGGGTAGACCACTTGGACCTGTGTCTGGAAAGTGCTTTCCAGGCATGCCACAAGCAGAAGTTTGGAGGAGCCCTTAGTCTTTTAAGGTGCTACAAGATTCTCTTTGTTTTGACTATTAAGCTTTTCTCCTGTTTCCTGCTCTTGACTTCACTTCCCATCAATAATGGTGTAAAACATAATTTCAGAAGGTGTGGGGAAGGGAAAGAGGGGCAGATTATGAGTCATTGATTCCTAGGTCTCTTATTCCAAGTCATAATCCTTACCCCTTTTTTCAGCCTCTGAAGCAGTAGATGAATGTAAGAGAGGAGGGGTGGGGAACTGGATCATGGTGGAGGGCCCAATCCTTCCCTTCCTCCCTCTCTCCCTGTGGGCCAAGTTTGACAGTTGGTAGCAGTCGCCTAAATGATAAAATTTCACAAGAATGCAGTGAATACATAAAAATCCAAAAACTGCATTCATTCCATCAGTGCAAGGAATGTGCAACAGAACTTTTCCTCACTCTCCTCCGCTTGCCTGCACCCTGTTCCTTCCTCATATCTGCTCAGGAAGGTTGTGGATGGGTGTGCGATGGGAAAACTCCATTGCACGAGCATAAACCCTTGCTCGTCTAACTGAACAACTTTTACTTAGAGCTACATTGGATCCAACCCATAATTCACAGCCCTGTAATTTCTGGAATTGGGATTTGAAAGTGATAGGACTATGCTATTCAACTCTGGTTCCATTTTGAATGTTAACCCAGCTGTGAACCACCAAGAGGGTGTACAATAGCTGTATAATTTTAGCCCACCAGGTAGGTAGGTATGTCCCACCCCCAGGATTCAAGATGCCTGCTCAGCCACAAAATAAAATCTGTACATTCAAAACTCCCAAGCTTTGCTTCAAGAGGCAATTTAGATGTTCTAGAAGGATAGAGAGGAAGGGTGAGGAATCATCTTTCTGCCCCAAAAGGCAAGTCATTCAGAGGGCAGGTCACAAGGACCTGATTAGATTCAAAATGCTTATTGATTGTTTTTTGGAGCGCTAATAATAATCTGGCAAGTTAAACTGTCCCCCCAACACCCCCAGGCTCCAGAAGAGAAGATAGTCTCCATGCCACTTGGTGTTTGTTTGTTTCTTTAATTAAAGGCAGAGGTCACAAAAGAATACCCTGCGCCATGTGCAGAGGCCCCTCTTTTGTCTGTTTACTTAATTGCACCCTTGTTCACACACAGTGTAATTTCAGTTGTGTTGATAGTTGGTTTGACAAAGGCACTCTGACCTGCCACTTAGCGCTGCAGCCCTTCTGTTTTACACCGCATGATGGGACGGAGGCAGGAGCTGCAACCAGCTTTGACACCCCAGACAAAACTGCTTGGTTTGATTGAGCCCCACAGCTTTCCAGGTCTGAAAAAAACACAGGACCCATTGAGGCAATGTGTTTGGCATTTAAAAATAAAAATCTCATGAACTCAGTGGGTAGAGCATGAGACTCTCAGGGTTCTGGGTTTGAGCCCTAGAAAGATTCCAGCTTTGCAGGGGGTTGGACTAGATGACCCTCGGGGTTCCTTCCAACTTTACAGTTCCATTATTAGTATAATAGAATCATAGAATTGTAGAGTTGGAAGGAACCCTGAGGGTCTTCTAGTCCAACCCCCTGCAATCCCTCTTCCTCTTGCACAGCACAGGAACAGAAATACCGGTAAACTCTTCTTAGTATGGTGGAGTATGACCAAAATGGGAGCAGGGAAGAGTTTGTTTTTGTAAGGGAGCTTCTTAAGGAAGGATGATGCACAGAAGGTCTACATCTCACAAGGCACTTTGTCCTTGGGCTCCAACGTGTAAGCACAGGGTTCATGTGCGCAGTGGGAAAATCATCCTCCCCTTCCCCCAAAATGCAGCCGTTCCTTTCCTGTGTGTGACTCATGGAAAAGCTTTACACATGTACACAAGTGTGCCAAAAGCATCCCAGCTCCTGTTTGTCTAAGGTAGGAAGGGGAATTCTTTTTCTGTCAAAGCCACATTGCTTATGGGGGTAATATGTAGGGGGCTGCTAAGCAGTGGTGGAGCTTCATGCTCCGGCACCGGGGGGCGGAGAGCAGACGGGGCTGGCGGGCATTCTGGGGGCGGGGCGGGCCGCCTGCAGGGGCAGGGCGCCCAGCGCGCGGGGGGGGGGCAGCCACGATGGAACCCCACCGGGATCACACTGCCGGGGGCGGTGCGCTCCCACCGCCCCCCTCTTCCTCCGCCAGTGCTGCTAAGTTTATGTGGGTGTGACTGAATCCAGCAGTGGGCACAACCATAACCCAAAGTGGGCATGCCCCCCTACTTTTCTTTCCCCCCTGACATCTCCTGTGCACCCCCCTCTCTCACACACACACAGAAAGAGAAAGAGAGAGTTTCTGGCACCCACTTCGTTCTCCCCATCCCAAGGGCTTCCTGCCTGTGGTATTTTGAAATTAGGTTGGAAGCCTAAGAGTCTGATCTGATTCTGCATCATTTTGGTGATTTCATCACTAAGTGATTAATGATATGCTGTCATGAAGGGGGCAGCTGCATAAGTTAAAATAGATAAGGGGTATTTACATGTTAAAAGGGATGCGGGTGGCACTGTGGTCTAAACCACTGAGCCTCTTGGGCTTGCCAATCAGAAGGTCAGCAGTTCGAATCCCCGCGATGGGGTGAGCTCCTGTTGTTCGATCCCAGCTCCTGCCAACCTAGCAGTTCGAAAGCACGTCAAAGTGCAAGTAGATAAATAGGTACCACTCCAGCGGGAAGGTAAACAGCGTTTCCGTGCGTGGCTCTGGTTCGCCAGAAGCAGCTTAGTCATGCTGGCCACATGACCTGGAAGCTGTCTGTGGACAAACACCGGCTCCCTCGGCCTATAGAGCAAGATGAGCACGCAACCCCAGAGTTGTTCACGACTGGACTTAACTGTCAGGGGTCCTTTACCTTTACCTTTACCTTTTTATTTACATGTTGCAACTCCAAACTCAGTGCTCATACTAAAATTTGCAAGTTTAACAAAATGAACACACATAAGCCTATCCCTTCTGACAGTTCTGAACCTGGTCTTTAAAACTTTGCAGAACCTGTTTGGAACTTAAGGCAGAGCATGGCATTGTGGAGGGTGGAAAGGTTAAAATGAAAAGGCTGTGAGAGATGAGCTGGTGGCTCTCCCTTGCATGACGTGAAGACTTTTCCTGCTACATACAACCTACGTATTACTCAAACAAGTCTTCAGAAGCAAGAGACCTAGGAACTTTCTTATATGATCCCATAGCAGAAGCTTGAGAATTTTAAGACTTCAAATGCTGTGACAGAATCTGTGCAAAATTCTATATACCGGTAGATGGTGTTTCATCTGATGCTTGATTCAGTTTTGGGGATTATTCATTGCTGATTTTATGAATGATGCTTACAGAACCTGTTGATTGAATTGTTCTTTGGGAGTTTCAAGGCTCTACTTTTTTCAGTTGCAGTTTACATACCCTTATATTAATATGAAAGATCCCTTGGGTGAATTTTGATTTGGAGAGGTGGCAAATAAATGCTTTAAAATAAATATAATAAATGTGCTTGTTGTGTAAAGCAGGGTTGTGGCCTAACCTTCTTTGGACCAAGGGCTGCAATCCCCCTTGGCCAACTGGAGAGGGTGACTGCCACGAGTGGGCATGACCCAAAGTAGGCGTGGTCACCCTTATACCCCCCCGCCCCCCCACCACGACACAGCCTCTGCAGTGCAGCTGCAGAGGAAAGTTGGTGTCTCCTCCTTGCTCATCAAATGATCAATTTGATTACTTGGGAGGGGAGCAATTTGCATCCCCATCAGGTAGGGGTGACAGGATCCCTCTGTTTCTCCTTTTCCTCATCTTAAAAATACATAACCTCATGAAAATTCCTCAGCATTTTGGTGCAAATTTTCTCTAAACACATCTTTTGTCTGCAGTTTGTACACATTTTTGCAAGCAATTTCTCCTAACATAATGCTTTCCGTATGATATTTTCAATAATCTGTTAATTTTTATACACATTTTCCCTTAATATATGCATATTTGTAAACATTAGTTGATTGGCACACTAAATCGCAAAATCCAGTTAAGTGTGAATTTTGAAGGATGGCTGTGTATCTGTTCTCGTATTGTTTCAGGAAGTCCAATTTTGATAAATTCAACTTTAAATGCAAACTGATATGAATTTCTCCCCATCCCTACCATCAAGGCAACCTCTCTCCCAAACCCTCAATCATAGCTTCTTTTTTCATTTTGCTGCCACTGCCAAATGATGGGTTATTTGGGGACCAGTAAAATTTGTTTCATCAGGCCTCCAGGATAGGGGTTAGGTACCCCTGCAATCCATCTAGCAGCCAAATTCACCAAAGAATGTTGGAAAATCAAGCTGAAAAAAAGCAATCTATATAAATTGCTCTTAGTTAGAGTGGTATATCTAATATTAAAACATACCGGTAATTCATTTGGGGAGGTTTAATGGTATAGGCACATGGTCCCTCTTTTTGTCCTCAGGATGTTAAATAAAACCTTCCCCGTTTTCTGCTTTAAAGGGCATTTTACATGAAAGGAAAGGTGAAACAGAATCTTCCTATTTACAGGAATTGGTCATTTATGTACATCTCTTAATGTTTGGCGTTCTTATTAGGAAGCAAATGAATCCTCTCAGTAGAAGTGTTTGCTTAGCTCACAAATGTTCTACTTAGAACTTCAAAAAACATGTAGCATTATCCTATTTCAGGTTCACATTTTGATTTTTGTACGCCCTTATGAACATGTATCTGGAACAGTCTCTGGGGCATTGGGAGAGCGGGGAAAGTGGCAGGCAAGGAAAGCATTAAGCAGACTGATGTTTCTCTGTTCCAAATTGCCCCCTCCTGAAACAGCTTTTATCTAACAAAGTACCATGGCCATTCAGGATTATATTGGTCTGTCATGTTTAGCTCTACTCTGATGTTCAGTTTTTATTTGTTCAAGGACACATACATGCACATTCATGTGTGCATGTGTTGAGTGAAAGCCAGCAGTTGAACAAATATGAATAAATTCCAATTCAATTATTTGTTGCTAGTAACATCCATGGAGGAGAAAGGCGAGCCCCATGCTGACATGGCCTCATCACTTAGATCAGGCTGCCAAGGGAGGTGGGGGTTCTCTGTCTCCTGAAAGCAGCAATGCCAGAACCTGTAAAGGATGAAGGAGATGGCACTTGGTCCCTCCCTCTTCTCTCATAGGTCACCCAGGGATGCAAAGGCAGCTGCACCAGGTGAGATGGGAGAGCAGCAGGGCTGAATAGCCTCCCTGTGCTTCCCTCCTGGGTGTGGGGTGCAGCCTGTTTACATTTCTCTATATATAGCAGAGCCCCCACCGCTGCGTTGCCCGCTCTGCCTCCCAGTCGTGATGAATTGCTGCCTATGTGTGTGTGCCGTCATTGGAAGGGCCCAGCCCAGGCCAAAGCAAACACCCTGATGGGAAAAAGAGGCAGATCCTGCCTCTTAGAGAGGCAGCCCGAGGAGCTGAGCAAGAGTCTTTCTCCACTCCCACCACTCCTTAGCATGGAGAGGGGAAGGGGTGGTTTGGTCATTGCAAAGCCCTGTTTGTGGGGATGCTGGCGAGCTGGGAGGCCTCCCAGCTGAGCAGCCAGGGATGTGCAGTCGGACTTTTCATTCTCTGTTTCTTCTCATTTCCAGGTAGCGTCATCCTGCCAGCCCCTCCCTCTACCTGAACTGGTAAGTGTGGATGTCTAGCCGTCCACTGTATGTTTTATGCCTTACCTGTGGCCTTTCCCCATCCCCTTCATAGTTGCTGTCTGCTGTGTTTTAGTTTGGTGAGGATGGGAATTTAGCACAAAACATGGCAGCACGCAGCTATATTTCTAAATTCACTGTGTTTTTTTGCCTTTCACCTGGCTTCACCTCTGCAAAGGTTTTGGTAGACAAATGCATCAGCAAACCAAACACTGATTGAGTTGTCTGTCTTCCACACTCCCAACCAATTTAACATTTGTTTGGAACTTTTAAAATGATGATAAATTAATTTATGTTGACAAAACTGCTACCAAGGATGAGGCAGGAGAGGTGTGTGTGATACCAGAAGCCCCCAGTCAGCCCGTGCAATGCATTCTCAGATTCTGCCCCATATCTACAGTTCATTCATAGAATTATAGAATTCCCTAGGAGTTCCTTCCTAGAGAGAAGATTGTATATGAGTAAATCACAGTGGGTGACTCCGCTGCTTAAAGCAAGGGTAGGGAACCTGTGCCCTCCACATGTTGTTGAACTGCAACTCCCATCAGCCCCAGCCAGCGTGGCCAATGGTCTCAGGGATGATGGGAGTTGGAGTCCAACAGTTTAAGGGGGGGGCAGATGTTCCACAACCAGGAAGGCTAAATACTGGCAGGTGGGTGGATTCCAACCACCATCACCTGCCATTGATGAAGTAGTTCTCTGATGAGCTATTCCTTATGAGCCAAATTTCAGTTGAGGTTATAGGTGGGTCTTTGCTGTGGAGGTTTGTGAGAGTACTCAGTAAGGAAAGTCCTTTCTTCAGAGTGCATAGATGCATGGATGGGAATATGGAAAGGAGAGGTGATTTCCTGGGTTGAAAGCCCAGCTGAGCTTTCGATTTGTTGTGTATTCTTGGACAAGTTCTGTTTCTTGGTCTTAGCAGTGGGAACCAAGGCTAGCCCAGCCATTAGCAGTGTGAGGCTACTGCCTCAGGTGGCAGCATTTCCACGGGCACCACACCACCTCCACTAGCAGCAGCAAAGAAGCGGCTCCGGCATTGGCACCAGTTTCAGCCAAGATCAGGGCTATTTTGGGCATGATCTTGCCTGAAATTGGTGCCATGATGGTGCTACTTCTCTGCCAGCAACGGATGTGGCAGGGCACATGGTGCAGGCAGCAGTGGCAGATAATTGTGGTGGCAGGAGCGGTGGCAATGGTAGGACAGGGCAGCACTTCCTGATTCGCCTCAGGTAGTGAAATGGGATGCACAGCCTGGTGGGAACAGTATTAGCCTGGCTCATAAGTGCTACTGTGAGAATGTGAAACAACAACTGCAAGGAACCAGACAAGATTAATGGTAACAGGAAGCAAAATCTCCCACTAAAGAGGGAATGAAAGAAATGTTAATAATGCAACTTGAGAGGATGCTTTCCCTTGTTGCTGACGTCTGATGGGCCTATTTTCTCTGTGAGGGCCAAGACAGGAGTTGCAGCCTTCCCTGTGAGCTAACCTGGTAGCAATTGGGAGGTGTTCTACTACGCCACCCAGTGCAAGAAGGGCCAACTAAAGCCACCATTGTAAGCAAAATGATGTGTTTGGCTACTGTCTACCATACAGGAATGTTTCACAGAAATGCTAAGATACAGATAAGAGGCTGTCAAACCTGCTTGCTCCAGAGGGCCTTGCAGACCCCCCACCCCACTCCCAAATTGATTGTGACCTTAACTATCAGTAAAGGTATTCTAGTGACCTCACAGGTAAGGAAGACTCAGGAGACTCAGCTCATGGCTGGTTTAGTGATTTAGGAGATGGATGGTTCCTTGACTCTAGCTTTCCCTCAGCCCTGCAATGGAGGCTGAATGTGGCTTCATGTTAGTTTTTAGAGAAGTCAAGATAGTAAGAAAGCTGTATGTGATGCCAATCATTTGTAGCTCAACTGTTTACTTTTCTCTCTTTTGTTGCATTGTCCTTTTTATGCTTTTGCTTGTTCTGTTTGTCCTTTTTTGAAGTTTGTAACTGCTTTCTCTGCTTACAAAACAAAACAAAATAAAGGCATATCAGGTGGCTTGCCAGCTTTTTGCTGCAATGACAATGAGCTTGAAAGAACAGGTGTATCCTCTCTAAAGTGCAACCAAATGTCCACCGCCTCTTCCCAATCCTGAGGGCAGGCTCTGTTTCCCTCACAGGTTGTCTCAAATTAAACAGACAGTAAAGGAAGTGAGAGACAAGTAGTCTCCAGGAAATGTAAAGAGGAGCCAGGCTGACAACTTATTAATAGCTGTCCATTCAGTGACCAAGGTGTGGGGGGAGGGCAGGAATTGGGCCACATGGCCATTTTCTCAACACAATGAAATTGTAAGTCATTTGTGTTTGGCACAGCGAGACATTCTTTTGACTGTGCTGACATTAAAAGATTGCAACCTGCTTTCTGGCTGCAATAATCCAAGCGAAGCAAAGGGTTCCCAAACAAGGGTCAACAATTTTTGACTGGGCTTGTTTACCAAGCCAAAAATGGTAGTTCCAGCTCCTAGCAGAATTTTTCGAGGGGCAAGCTGGGGGAAGCATGCGTTGTTGGAGATCCTCCCACCCCAAGGGAAAGGCAAGCTCATCAGGTTTGCCAGAGGGTGGTGCCGCACTCTGTGTGGTGAGTGCATTTGTTGAAACCTGTTGCCAGGACATAGCAAGCTGCTGAATGCCCTCACCCCATCAAAATAATGTGATCTGCTTGGGCCATATCAAGCTATTGTCTTGTATCAACTTCACTACCTTATGATCAAGGAAAGAATGATCATGTAAATTGCAGAGATCACAAGGATGTGCATACTGTTCTTGTTTCTTTTTGAATAGTTCATTTAGGGAGAGTATGAGAAGTTTCTTAAAACGTAGGGTCTGCCACTGAAAATAGTACTCCCATATCAAGTTTTCCCTCTTCCCTTCTATAATATGTTTTAAAACCCACTCCTGTGTCGTGACATCGCTGCTTTCCCTACTAGGTGTCATGGGCAGTAGGGCTGTGGAAATGCACATTTTATGACATCAGAGGGGGGTAAGGTTAATTACACTGTAGTTGGGGGGAGGGGGTAGAATTTGACATGAGGAAGCCATTATCAGTAGTAGCTCCATTTCACCTGCTTTTTAGTGGTACCTCTAACGCCCATCAGTCTCAACCAGTATGGCCAATGCTTAGGGTTGATGGGGGTTGTAGTCCAAGGCATATGGTGGGTCCCAGGTTGGCAAAGGCTATCCCAGTAGGAGGGTGTAGTGTTGCTATTGCCCTTGCGTACCTCTCCTTCTGCTCCGGTTTGAGGATCAAGCCATCAAGGAATGAGCTTCAGGCCCCCCACTGCAGCTGGGGAGAGTCTCATGGGTGGTTTCTCAGGCATAGAAGCTGCATGGTGTTGTCTTGCATTTAATGCTCTTCTTTGTGATTTTGTTTTGTTTTCCTAAACACTCTCCTTCCCCCCTTCTTCCCCATTTGTCAAGAGGAGGAATACAGCTCCGGTCCGGCGTATTGAGCATTTGGTAAGACTTTGCTTTCTCCAAACTCTCTCTGAACTCTGCCTGGGGGGCTTTCCAGTCTAAAGTTTGATTCACTAGCGACTGAAAACTGTGTTTCTAGACACCACGCTGACATGTAATCAGGAAGGGCATGTAAGGGCCTTTTTCTTCTTCTTCTTCTTCTGCTTGTAATTACATTCATTTTTCTACTTAAAAGGTCTTTATTCATTTCATGACTCGTTCGTTAAAATCGCATTAGGTTCAGTGCACATTAGTCAAAGACGCATTTGTTTCATAACTTGAGTTCATTTCTCCCTCTCTAACTTCTTCTAATCTCCCTCTCTCTTTTTAAAAATGCTGATGTGGGAGAGGATAGTTGGCTTTGCAGCTGCCTCCGTCTCTTTCCTCCATCTCTTTCCTCCAGGTGCTCCAGAGTTCCCTGCGAAGACAGATGGTTAAACCACTCTGAGACTTGTAATGCTGTGAGGGGAATGGAGGCCTCCTAACAATGCTCAGCACCCTCAACAAACTCTGCTTCTCGGGATTCTTTTGGGGAAGCCATGGCTAATTAAAGTGGCCACTTTAAACATCTATTATTATTATTATTATTATTATTATTATTATTATTATTATTATTTTATTAAAATTTCTATATTGCCCTTCATCCAAAGATCACAGGGCTGTTCACAACATAAAAAATACAAAATGAGAACACAGAATACATACTAAAACAAGAACTGACCAATAACCCGCCCTCTCACAATCACATTCAAAAGGCCATAGAATGTTAATCAGCCAAAGTTTTGGTTGAAGATAAATATTTTTGTGGTACATCTTACAGCTCCTGCAAATGGCTGGATAACTCATTTATAAAGTCTGAAATATTCCTGGCATATTTTTATTAGATTTGTCAAAAGTGAACCTGTTAAGTTCACTTTTAAAAAACCTTTCTATCAAGGTGAGTCAGTTAAGATGGAAGGGATAAAAACAAACTTTTCATTTTAAAATATAGCTATCTATGCATGCTAATCTGAGTGGGGGAAAAGATTAAGATCATTATGTTTTGTTTTTAAGATGCATAGCCTGAGAAGGAGAGAGCCCTAAACCTATTTGCTTTTTCTACAAATCTCATCTTTTTAAAAAACATGAATAATGAGCGCAGGAACATTGGAAGCTGCCTTATACAGTGATCCCTCGACTTACGAATGCCCCGACTTCCGTATTTTTCGAGTTACGAGGGATCAAAGGAGCCGCGCGCTTCCGAATTTTTTCGACTTCCAAAAGGAAGTCGCGGCCGTTTTAGATAGGGTTTCCTCGACCTACGAAGTTTAGATAAGGTTTTTTTCGACCTACAAATTTTTTCTCCCCAATGCATTCCTATGGGGATTCGACTTACGATTTGTTCGACATCCGACGGTCCTGTCGGAACGGATTACCTTCGTAAGTCGAGGGTCCACTGTATTGAGCTAGGCTGAGCTGCAGTAGTGAGATGAGACACAAACCTATAGACTTCCTTCTGTTAGGGGTTGTGGGGATGGGGGGGGGCCTTCCCTCCATGGCAGAATTTGTAGATCTGACATTGGATGACGACAGTACCGGTAGCAGCAGAAGTGGGGGGAATGTGGGCACAGTACCGTGGTGGGTGGGGCTCAGCGTCCCTATGAATATGCAGAATGTTCCTTTCCTGGTCACCAGACCAGTCATTTGATGAGTGGAGAGGGGGCACTGTGAGCTAAGGTGGGCAGAACCGGTGCTAGGGATTTTGTCGCCCTAGGCGAGGGGGCGGGCCACGTGACGTCATTGCGCATAACGTACGGTGCCCCGCCCCCTGCCCGGCTGGGCGCCCCGCGCCGCCGTGGTTTTCGCAGCTGGTTGGGGCGGCACCGGGCGGTGGCGGGGGGCGAGGGGCAGGCTGGCCAGCGCCCCCTCCATTTTGGCGCCCTAACTGCCTAGTTCGCCTTAATGGACGCGCCGGCCCTGAAGGTGGGGAAACTGTATGCCAGTGTGCAAATATATGGCGGTGTGTGTGCCCCTCCCCCACGTGCTCACTACTGGCATATGGGCCCTGGTAGGTTGGCCAAGGGGAAATGCAGCTCTCAGGCAAAAAAAAGTTTGGCCACACTCCTGCTTTAGAGCAATGAATAGAAAGAAATATGTTGGTCTGTTTCCTGCCTGCTATTCATGGCTCTTTTCAATCAGAGTCACTCTATTCTTGCTTGCTGTTTTGCTTTGGAAGTGCTTTTTTATGGCTTTTCCCTGACTTCCTCCCTCCCCATATTTATTTTGCAGGGCTCTACCAAGTCCCTCAACACTGCTAAGCAACGGAACACGCTACCCAGGTAAGGGTTTTGCATTCAGGTTTTGCATTCTAGTCATGCTGAGTTGCCTATGGGACCCATAGTTATCCTGTAACTTCTGCAAGCAGCAGATCTGTAACTTCTGCAAGCAACAAAGACAAAGAGAAACTATAATGTGTACGGACCCAGGAACGGCCCAACAATAGTTTTGAGGTACACCTGTCCTGGGCAACCCTGTCTCCCTCACCCCCTTCATCTTTTGGTGGAACCCCTCCAAAATCAGCACCCAAATAAGATGGCAGTGTAATTTCTAAAGTATCTTTGTTTTTGAAGTGTGGCCTTACAATCTCTTGAGATCATATTTTCTATGAGGTTGTGGTGTTCGTCTCAGGAGCCTTGGCTCAGGGGTGGTTTGATATATTGATAATGTTCAGTCAGTCAGGTCCCAATTATGTAAACTCATTTCCAATGTAAACTATAGGTGCAATTGTTCCACATGTCAGCACAGTGCCTGTATATGAATAGATCCCTGCTTAATTCAAGCTACATTGGCGATGGCGTTAAGATATGGTGGGCTTCTGCTTCATCAGTGGATCTTCAGAAAACGGAGATTGGTATATCTCACCCATATCACCATCTAATCCCCACTCAGCTAAATTCTGTGAGGCAGGAAGCACTTGCTTTTGTGCCCTGCTTCCTAGGCACAGGTTCCTAGGGATTTCTAGGTCTGCATCCAAGTGGGTGGTTTTTTTTATACCACCACTTTCCCTGGGAAAACCTGCTGTTTACCACTGAATTGGAGCAAACGTTGATTGGGTTTTCTGTGGATTGCTGTTGGCTCCAATTCAGCAGTAAACAGCTGGTTTTCCCAGGGAAAATGGCACGACAAAAAAACCACCCACTTGGGAACAGACCTAGAAATCCCTGACCTGTGCCTATAGTCTGAAGTATGGACTATATGGCCCAAGCGAAACCAAAATGCCTGACAGTGCCATTATACTGTTGTGCACAAACATCATAAATAACCAAGTGGCAAATTAGAAACCATGTTGGGACACCTTTTCTGAAATCCCCTCTTTTCCATCAACATTTATTCTATTCTTTGGTCCCTTCTGCAGTGTGGTAAGTTGGGCCTGTGGGGATTAGAAAACAACCATGGCTTCCTTCCCTCAGCTCTTCCTTCCTTCCTTCTTTCCTTCCTTCCTTCCTTCCTTCCTTCCTTCCTTCCTTCCTTCCTTCCTTCCTTCCTTCCTTCAGGAGTTTCAGCCTAGACCACGTGATGGAACGCAAGTATGACTTTGACCTCACCTACATCACTGAGCGCATCATCTCTGTCTTCTTCCCCCTGGCCTTGGAGGAGCAGCGTTACCGTGGCAACCTTCGGGAGGTGGCCCAGATGCTAAAATCCAAGCATGAGGACAAGTACATGGTAAAGAAGCCAAGGGAAGTCAGGGGTGGCAACGGGTAAAAAAAATCTATTAGGGCGCCCTTGCAGGGTGGGCACATGAAATCAAAAAGTGAGCCTTTCTGGATACCTGGGGTTGAGTGCGTGCGTGAGGGATGCCTGCTTCTTAGAGAGATGGGGAGCACCATGCCACGTAGACACAGGAAGCTCAGCACAGGAGCATAGGGATCTTTCTTATACTGTGCCCAATTATTTCTTATACTGTGCTCAGTTATTGTCTGGCAGTGATTTCAGGCCCGGGTGTTTTTCAGCCCTATCTGGAGACGCAGCGGGTCGGAGCTAGGACCTCCTGCATGCGGAACAAGTGATCTGCCCCTGAGCTACAGCTCATCCCTTGGAATTCCCCCTGTGCTCCCTGTTCAGTCTCCTACCTGAAATATGGCATTGGAAATATGCAAGCAGCCAATGCAGATACCCTTGTGGGTATTCCTTTGGGCTGTACAGACATACTTCTGCATCTTGTGGGATTTGCAAAGGAACAGGGAGCACAGAAGATTGATGGAACTGGTCTGGGGAGGGGTAGAAAAGTTGGAATGGGAGAAAAGCCAGATGGGCAGGGTATAAATAATAAATTATTATTATTATTATTATTATTATTATTATTATTATTATTTATTATTATTATTTAAAAACACAGGCAGCAGGGTTGGTGGCAGAACTAGAGCAGGCAGAGCCAGGTTAGAATCTGGTGGGGTTTTGCAGCTCATGCTGGTGAGGGGCAGAGAAATACTGGCTTGATGAGTACAATTTTGGCTGGCTGGTAATCGTGCTAGGGGGTCACTGTGAGTAACAGAGGCCAATGAGACGTCTCTTTGTGTCAACAGCTCCTCAACCTGTCAGAGAAGCGGCATGACATCATCAGGCTGAACCCCAAGGTGAGGGAGAGAAGGGTTGGGCCTCAAATGCTTATATTGACCTGGGGACAGAGTTTTGTTTCGACTGAAGCTATGCTGGTGGGTCTCGAACATTCTCATGATGGAAACTTGCAAAATAACTGTCTGTACCTTTCCAAACACAAGGTGAACAGACAGTGAGTCAAGCTTGCAGCTGTCACTTCTGGCTGTATGCAAATCGCGCATTTAAGGCACATGACTCCCCCCTACAGATTTGTTTGATTTGCACATGCATTTTCATAATTAAACTTGGGTTTCCAGTAGCAGGATATAGGGAACGTAAGAAGCTGCCTTGTGCTGAGTCAGTGTTGGTCCAGCTATTTTCTACATTGATGTTGTGGTGGGGCACTGCTGCTCACCAGTTGGTCATATTGCTTCTGCTGCTTTTTAGTGGGATTGGAGGAGGAGGAAGAGGAACAAGGTGGCAGTGAGGTCATTGTGGTGCAACTCTCCAGGAGGAGAGTTGTTGCAGTGCAAGTGCACTGGATTGGCTCTGCCAGTGCACTTGCACTGCAACAACTCTCCTGGAGGTCAAATGTGTGATGCCATTCCACTGTCCACTACTGCCCGGTAATGGCTCTCCAGGGCTACAGACCAGAGTCTTTCCCAGATGCTGGGGATTGAACCTCGGACCACATGCATGCAAAGCAGATGCTCTTTCCCATTGTTCTATTGTGAAAAATAAAATACAATCTGTTCTGCCTTTGTATACGCATGTGCCTCCTTAATGCCTATGCTTCTCTCTCCTTCCCGGCATAGGTGCAAGACTTTGGCTGGCCAGACCTCCACGCCCCACCTTTGGACAAAATCTGCTCCATCTGCAAAGCCATGGAGACCTGGCTGAATGCAGACCCACAGCACGTGGTTGTGCTTCACTGCAAGGTGCAGAGGGAAATGCCCTAATTTTCCTGGCCATTATAGATGGGCATTTAGGGGAAGTAGCTGTGGATGGTGGAGACAGAGGGGACTGCAAAGATGCCAGAGACTGGGGAGAGGGCTTTTCACTTCTGCAAGTCATGATCTGTGGGTTCTCACAGTCATTCCTCTGTCTCTCCCCCTGCCTCTGAGTTGGTTCCCATAGTTTTTTGGGAAACTTCTTGCACTCCTAGGCTGATGGTGCTGCTGCATTTTATGGTCCTAGCTCCAGTGTTTAATGCCTTCTCTCTCTCTCTCTCTTTCTCCCTCTTTGTGCCAGGGCAATAAGGGCAAGACCGGCGTGATCGTAGCAGCCTATATGTACTACAGCAAAATCTCTGCAAGGTACCAAGCAGTGCGGGGAGGGGGCTGCAGTTGTGTGTGGTCGGCCGTAATTCTCCTTGGCTTCTATCTTCAGCTCAACAGAGACTCCTAAGGGGAACAGCATGCATGCACCCACCGGCCTCTTTCCTTTCTTCCTTTCTCAGTGCAGACCAGGCCCTCAGCACACTGACCATGCGCAAGTTCTGCGAGGACAAGGTGGCTGCTTCTCTGCAACCCTCCCAGAAGAGGTGAGGCCTGCAGCTTCACCCCCACCCGCACCCCACGTTCCCCTCTTCCTCTGCTGTCATGAATGCGAAAATAAGCTGCAGGATGGGTGGGAAACGCATCATGTCAAGGCGTTGCAGGGGTGTGCTGTGAGAAACTTTAGGAAAACACAGAAATGGGGTGGATGTGTTTGTGTGCATGTTGCACTAGATATGAAGCCCTTGTGCCTGAAGACCATTCTGGCTATCCAGTGTGTCCTTCTACTCTCACAAATCCACAAGATCCTCAGGGAAAGAAAAAGTGTAGGTAGGAGAACCAAGCGAATATACAAAAGTGTTAGGTGCAATAGCTAGGAGCAAAGGAAAAATTCAGTTCACATTTAAAGACAAATATACCTGGTTTGCACTTTCTGAAACAATCCACAAACCGAAACAGCCATCCTTCAAAAGTTGCACTTCTCCGAATTTTGCAGAGCAGTTCTCTAGCTAAGGGCTCATCCATACTTTAAATTGCCCCATTGCTTTCCACTGGGAAAACCTGTGGTTTAATGCTGAATCGGAACAAATGGCAATCTGCTTTTCCACAGTTGTTGTTTGTTCTGATTTAGCACCAAAGAGCAGATTGTCTGGGGGAAAGTAGCAGGGCAAAGGCAAAACTGCTCGGACACTTGCCTAGATTGTATGGGACAAGCAGAAAGCGGCTTGGACCCGTGCTTGCAAGGCACGGGACAAGTGGAAGTCTGGATGAGCGCTGAGTAATGTGTTTTTAAAAATGCATATACTAGGGTAAACTGCATAAAAATGCATATACTAGTAAAAATAGCATTAAAATGCATTATATTTGGGGAAATTGCTTTGCTAAAATGTATATGATAGGCAAAATTGCATACAAAAATGTATATTAGGAGAAATTTGTATTAAAATGCTTATGCATTTTCATGAGGATTTAAAAATGGATTTCATGATGTGGAGACTTGAACTTAAGAATGGAAAAATGAGAAACCAAAAGTGATAGATTTGCCCATCCCTCAGGACAGCCCACTCCCAATGCACCTACTGCTGACAGGGGCTGCATAGCTGTTGTGCTGCCACCAAGCAGACCTGGTCATCTGGACAGGTGTAGTAGCTGCTAGGCTGTGTTGCAGAGATGTGAAGATGGAGAGTGAAGATGGAAGAGTGGCAATGATTCAGGGGGCTAGTTGTAAACCTCCTGTTAGCCTGATAAAGCCTGGAGGTTTTGGAGCTGTCAAAGCCAACTGAATCATCTGAATTCCCACCTGGTACAGGTGAATTTTCCCCTATATGCACATACAAATGCTCCCTATACATAGGTAACTAGACATTGGGGAGCTGGATTCTAGCCAGCTTTTCTCCCCAAGATGCTGATTTTCTAATTGTGGAGATGTTTTCTTCTTTGGGACACTTCCCACCCTGTGGGCTGTCAGATGTGGTACGACACAGATAGGGACTTCCCACCTTTTGGGGCTCTCGGCTGCTATTATGAAACAGAGTTTAGAGGCTAAGGGGTAAAGGAGGAGGTAGGTTTGAGACCCGGAATTTCTTCCTGGAATCCTGTTGGTAAGCCTAAGAGCTTGTGGCTGACCCTTCTCTCTTTTCCCTGTGGACAGGTATATCCAGTATTTTAGTGGGCTACTCTCAGGCACAATCAAGATGAACAGCAACACCCTGTTTCTGCACCATGTTCTTCTCCCAGCTATCCCTACCTTTGGGGCTGGAGGAGGTAAGTGCTGCAGGTGATGTCCAGAAAATACATCTCCCCATTCAAATGGAAGACCGGCATGATTGGGCATGGCTTAAAAGCCTGCTTGCACCTCCCGTCTGTTCTTGCACGCATTTGTGTGAACACTTGTGCATAGCACTATTTCAGGTCAAACAAGAGTTTACACAGACCAAAAGGGTGAGAAAAAGCAAGAGGGAGAGAGGGGAACTGACCTGGTAGGGTTTTATAAAATTGAGAATAGCATGGAGAGCACAAAATAGGGAGATTTTTCGCTTTCTCTCATAACACTAGATCTTGAAGTCGCTCATTTACGTTGATCGACAGCTGCTTCAGAAAACAATTCTTCATGTGTGGTACCTGCAACAAAATGTTGCAGTGTGACACACACATACCCCACTTGGTTCCTTTTCCCATTCCCTTTGTCTGCCACCCCACCCCACCCCGCAAAAGCTGTCAGCAGTCTGTGACTTCACTGATGGGCTGTTTTAACCCTCACCTTTTAGGGTCCCCCCCCCAAAAAAGATTTCTTTGTACTTGGGGTTTTCTAATTGTGTTGAAACCTCCCTTTTGTGGATGGGTGGCTACCTAAACAATGGGACTTAAAGCCCAGTAAAGAGAGCAATACACTATAATAAAGTTAGGGAATTCACTGCCACAAGTTGGGGGGGGCATGGGTTTAGAAGGCTTTTAATCTGAGACAAATCTATGGAAGAGACACCTGTCAATGACTCTTAGTTAGGCTGCCTAAATGAGAACCCCATGTTCAGAAGCCTTTGTGCCCTGTTTGAAGAATTCCCAGAGGTATCTGACTGGCTGCTGTTGAAAACATGATGCTTTTATCACCAGCAGGACTCTTATGTCCCTAAGTGTGTGCTAGGACACAAACAGGCGAAAGTGTGAGTGTGTTCATCTGCCAGTAAACTAGGCAACCATTCAAGGGGGTGACAATTCAAGGAGTACCCACAATGTCAGAATTAGAACACAAGCCCCATGTTATTGTGCTAATTGTGGTATGCTCTCCAATACATTCTGATCTGAGTGTGCACCCATATGCATGAAATGGGGTTGTAGAATGAACGCTTTGTTTAGGCAGGGAAACTGGTCCTGATGCACATTTTACCTATGTAAGGCCTTGTGAATAAGAAGATTCCACATGGTGTAGGTGTGGAATTGTTAGTACTGGTCCTAGAATTGAAAATCAGTAGAGTCACCAAATTACATACACATGCCCAACTTTCCTTAGGAATTGAGTCTGTTGGCCTGACTCATTAGGCTTCTCTTACGTTCTTACCTTTCCTCTTCCAGGTTATCAACCCTTCTTGAAGATCTACCAGTCCATGCAGCTGGTGTACACGTCTGGGATCTAGTGAGTATGAGTGGGTTCTGCCTAGGGCAAATGCCTAGGTCACCCTCCATAGATAAGGGCCAATCTCCTTGTAGCTTTCATCCCAGCTGTCCTTCTGTTTCTTCCTGTCTTACAGCAGTCTTCATGGTTCTGGTGGAACTCAGAAGCTCTGCATCAGTCTGGAGCCAGCCTTGCTCTTGAAAGGAGATGTCATGGTGAGTGCTGGCAGGAGCTCAGGATGTAAGCTTGGAAGGCTGGACTTGGTGGATCCAGCAAAGCACTTCTTTATATTCTTAAGGAAGAATTAAGACTCAGAAACGCAGTTATGCCTTAGCTGTTAAAGAGATCCCAAGTATGCACTCTTACTTTGTAAATGTAGAACATGCTGTCACATAAGGGGTAGTGAGATTGGTGGCCTCCATATATTATTGGACTACAACTCCCATCATCCCTGACCATTTGCCATGTTGACTGGGGCTGGTGGGAGTTGGAGTCTAACAACTGGAGGCCACCACATTGGATACCCCTGTGGAGATTCTGACATCATTATTTAAAACAAACAAATGACCCACTCTGTCTCTGTTTTTTTCCAGAGAAGGTGACTCAGAAGTGGCTCACCTCACTTTTGCCTCTGGTCAACAGGTTTACATATTTTAGAATAATGTCTCCAAAATTATGAAATCTGTTTGACTGGAGAAGACTGAGTTAGGGGGAGTGGAGAGGAAGTGTGGGGGTGTACCCCGAGTAGCGATGGCTCTTTCTCAAGCAATTTTCTTTAAAAAAAAATAATGTAAAAAATATTTTACATAACAAATTTCAAGTTAAACATTTTAATCACATTCACATTTCCCTTGACTTCCCTCCACCCTTCTCTGGTTTTCATTGTCAATCCCTTTTTATTCAACTTATCCTCTTCCCCCCCCCCCATCTTCTATTAACTTTTCCATTATATTTTGTCTTTTACAAGTATTACTCTAATCCTGCCAAGGTTTTTGTGCAAATGTGTGCGGTAAATCCGGTCTTTGGGTGTTTGATTTTCGTTGTTGTGTATACTGTGTATATACGGACAATGACAATAAATTTATCTGATCTTTTTAGTTGTTTACAACATTCTCTTAAATACATTATAATTTCCCCCCAAGCCTTCTTGAATTTCTGCTCTTCCTGGTCCCTGATTTTCCCAGTCAATTTCGCCATTTCGTCACAGTCCATCATCTTCATCAGCCATTCTCTTCTGGTTGGAACTTAGTCTTCTTTTCATCTCTTTCTCAAGCAATTTCCAAAACTCCTAGGAAACGCTGACAGCCTTATTAACTGTAATTAGCCGATTCATCACTTCATCTGCTTCCCACACTCTTAGAGTTTTAGTTTTCTTCCAGTTTGGCTGAAGATATAAAATAATTGCTACTGGATCTCTAGAGAGCTCATTATCCAGCATCTTCAATCTGGATGCAGGCTTCCCACAGTCACCTGGTTGGACATTGTGAGTTCAGGATACTGGACTAGAAGGGCCTAATCCAGCAGGCTCTTCCTATATTCTGTATCAACTCAAGTACTTTCCATCCATGTTCCTTGACCATGAAAATAATGGTGCTAAATGTGTACAGAATCTGTGGGCTTGGTGTATGTGAATGTTTGAGCGTGCCCAGACAGCTGGGTAGTAGCAGAAGCCTGCTTGCCAGCTGGGAAAGTGATTATTATGTTCATTTCCCCTCCTTTTCCTTAGGTGAAATGTTACCATAAGCAGCTCCAGGGCACCGAGCGTGATGTTGTGTTCCGGGTCCAGTTCCACACCTGCACCATCCACAGCACCCAACTGTGGTTTAGTAAAGATGAGTTGGATGAAGCCTGGAGAGGTGAGGGGAAGAGGCCTAATCCTTGGGCAACAAGAAATCAAAACAAAAGGGTGGTATTCAACCAAGTTTTACTCAGAGCTGAACTGTTGAAATTAATGGACCCAACTTAGTCTTGTTCATTAATTTCACTAGGTCTACTCAAAGTCTGGTAATGTTTTTATTTCAGTATGAGTTTTTCTAGACAAGAACCTATTTCTTGCCACAAAATCTCTTCATATTCTTGCTGCAGCAGACCAAGGAGTGGTCTGCATGTTCAGCAAAATTCCATGGTAGAGTCCATCCCAGGATGTACCACTTAGGACTTAAAAGAGAACGAGTCACATTTTGAAACTGTCCCTGCAAGTGAAAAACGTGCTACACATGGACATTGTGGAGGAGGGTAGGCCAGAACCTTTTCTCCCTGGTGCGTTATTTATCTCCATGAAGGAGTTTTTTTACTTGAAGGAAGCATTCAGAAACTGAATTCAGCCTTACGTTGTAGAGGCCAAGATTTTGCTGAACATGTGGCTCTCCTAGAGTCTCGTTCTGCAAGGTTCCACTACAGGAAGCACCTTGAGAACAACCTCAGGTTTTAGGCAAAGGGGGTTGCAAGTGCCTTTCAGACTAAAGCCAGTGTTTGCGTGAACATGGCATGTGATGCAGGTAATCACTCCTGCCCAGGTGCAACAGTCCGGCTATTCACCTCCTATCTCTGTTTTCTTTCCCTAGATGAACGGTTCCCATTTGAAGCAAGTGTGGAGTTTGTCTTCTCTTCCAGCCCCGAGAAAATTAAAGGTGGGTGGATGACAGAGTTGGAGGGATATATGGTTGCAGTACCATGAACTATGCCACAAACACCTCCTGGCTCATTCCAAAAGTCAGGTCTCAGTGCATGGCCTAAAGCAGGAATGGGGAACCTCAGGCCCCTCTAGGCCTCTCTTGTCTGACCCTTGCTCCACCCACCTTTGCCTTTGGCCCCAATCCCACTGGCTTGTGGCAGTCTTGCTGAAGCTGAGCAGGTCTTGATCTGGCTTAGATGGGAGACTTCCTGAGACCCCTACATGCACTGCCTTGAGTTTTGTATAAGAAAGGTGAGATGTAAATGTATTAAGGAAAAGAGCTGGGAGGACAGGGAGGAGGACACCTGGAACATTTGGGAAACAAAGCAATCCAGACAAGCAGGAATTTGCCTGCTATCTGTTGTCAATGTTTGTGAGTGTGTGGGGGTCTTCAAACTAGTCTGCAGAACACTGCACTGCCTTCTTGCTTCTCCGGTGATGTGGCACCAGGAAAGTGCCAGAATCTGTGCCCATCCACCTTAGAGCAAGCCCAGCCAAGCTGACAGCACCACCAGCCATGTAGGGCAGCTCAGCCGAGCTGTAGTTTTCCTGCAAGATGTAGGGATGGCCACTAACCTGGGTGGCTTTAAAAGAGGATTAGACAAATCCGTGGAGGGCATGGCTATACTCTACCCTCCACTGTTGGAGGCAGCATTCCTGGACCTCACAAGTGGGGAGAACGCTGTTGTGCTCAGCGCCTGTTTGCTGGCTTCCCATCGGCACCTAGTTGACCACTTTAAGAAACTAAAATTGTGGCAGTTTTATGAAATACATTTTATGAAGTAAATAAAACCAGAACTTTCTTTGGTCTGATCCACCAGAGATGTTCCTATAGGTTTTTTATTTGTCTTGTATTTTTGCTTCCCTCTTGGGACTGCAAGAATTGGGCTGGTTTATCAAGCATCTTGGAAGGCCACAATTTATGGCTGGTGAAGGGAGGTGTGTTTGGTGTGTTGTGCTGATCTGCCTTTAGAGAAATGGTGTCATTTGGAAGCATCTTAAAGTACCATGGCACCTTTTTCGGGAGGCAGGGGGCAGGGGTGACATCTTCCTTGCTTAGAGTGATCCTTCCCCTAGACCACCAGACCAATAGAGTGAGCATCGTCTGTCGATGGAGATCAAAGCATTTCCTTCTGCCATAAGCTCTTTAAGCTTCCCATTTCCTTGTATGGTCAGGGCTGTGTGTATACCATGATTACAGGAGTGAGGGTGGGCAGAACTAGGCAATGAAACCCACAAGGAAAGAGGCAAACTGCAAGCAGATCATGGAGTGGGAGGTTTATTCGTGTGGAATGAAAACCATAAGAAGCATAGTTTCGATTTAAAGTCTTCTGTTGGCCAGCGGGGTGGTGACTATGGGTCTTACATTCTTTCACTTCAAAGATAATTCATTTGGGAACCTTCTGTCAAAATGGTGGCATTTGCCAGTGGGGTATCTCAGAGTAGCTCCCAATGGTCTTTCACATTTCTTTAGCTTCCGTAAAGCTTTAGAATCGGAGGGAATCCCTGACAAACCACTGTGCATATGGAGAGAAGCGAGATCAACACATCAAACCTTTATTTTATTTATTAATTTTTGGGATTGGTAAACTGCCACTCCAAAATGGAATCCAGATGGCATGAATTTACCGTCACTAGAATTCATTAATATCCCTGAAAACCAGTGGTCAATCAACACGACATTCTAATACGTCTATGATGACCCCAGGGCTTTCGGGGTATTTAGGTGCAGATATCCCACAAGGTATAGTGGTTGGAGTGTTGGACTAAGTCTAGGGAGACACAGATCCCCAAATTCCCATTTAGTCATGATGTTTGCTGGGTGACTGTGCCAGTCACTATCCCTCAATCTAACCTACCTCACAGGGCTGTTGTGAGGATATAATGAGTTTGGAGAAGCAGGTACACAGCTTGAGCTTATTGAAGGAAATGCAGAATAAGAGCACTAAAATCCACCTTACTAGGATATATGAGAAGGGGGGGGAGCATTTGTACAATGCATGTCTCTGTATGCTCTGCATGCTTATCTATTTGTTTATTTAAAATATTTCTAACCTGCCTGCCTTACATCAAAAAGAATTCCATGGCAGGGTACCAGCAGAATAAAATATTGAAAATAATAATAATAATAATAATAATAATAATAATAATAATAATAATTTATTATTTGTACCCTGCCCATCTGGCTGGGTCTCCCCAGCCACTCTGGGTAGCTTCCAACAAAAATAAAAAATACATTAAAATGTCACATATTAAAAGCTTCCTTAAACAGGGCTTTAAATCTGTAAATGCATCAAATTTCGAAACAACATAAATGACAGCAGAGAAAAGAGCGTCATTCTTCAAAGGTGCAGAGTGACTTCCTCCGTCCAAACAAACTCACAGCTGATATTGCATAAATGCCTGGGTAAATAGATGTGCTTTGAGCTGGCAATGAAACAGGGGGGAAAGAGTGTCAACCAGACTTGTGTGGAAAGGGCTCATGCCCCATAACCAGGGGGCCACCACAGAGAGAGAGCCCATAATTGCACACCCTTCAGGATGCTGACCAGAGACAGAGGAAAATGCCTCGTCTCCGGGGTAGCCAGATTTTTTCCTTTACTTCAATGTCATTCCCAATGGTGGTGTTTTATTTTTCCCATTGCAGTGAAAGGTACCCATTAACTGGCATAGTAGAAAATGAAGAAATGCGCTCCTTGCATGAGGGCTTGACTAGAGGCTTTTTAAAAACGTTGTCAGTCATGCTTGAGCCTGTTGCAGAAAATCCTAGGTTATACAATTGAATAAATATGCACATCCCCATATTTATAACTCTGCTGACTGGTGTGCAGCCATGGGAATACGCTATCCATTCCATTCCATACATTATCTTGAATGCACTTAATCCTTCTAATGCTGAGATTCTCTGGCCCTTCCTGTCTCTTTCCCCAGGCCGCGAGACCTACAGGAACAACGCTGCTGTTGCAGTAGATTACAACATCTCCAATCCCATAGTGCGCTGGGACTCCTATGAAAACTTCAACGTGCACCATGAGGACAGCCTGGAAGGTACTCAGGGACTAATCCCAGCAACACATTCCTGCAGTCTCTTCCTAGCACTTACACCCTTATTGCCACACTACTTGGGCAAGTGTGTGTGTGTGTGTGTGTGTGTGTGTGTGTGTTTTCTGCAATTCCACACTTGGACCCAGGATTTGGTATTTGCAGAACTGAGATTTTCTGGATGCAGAAGTCTGGATGCACAGAATTTTGCTGTTGCATTTTAGGATGTACAGTTGAGTCACATCATGCGCTGAGTTTTTGTTCCAAGGGTAGTGTGCATATGCAAAAATCGTGTATAGGCAAAATTACCTTCTTCTGGTTGGCTGCTGGCTGACAAGGCGGGGGCACGGAGGAGCAGGGAAGAGCCTTGTGGTGAGACCTTCTTGGTGTCTCCACTGCCTCCCCTCACTCTGCCTGTGGAAGGGAGGAGGAAGAAGGTGGTCGGAGAGATGAAGGCAGGCAGATCCGTCACAGCCAGAAGAAAAGCTCTGGAATGGTTCCAGGACTGGAGCTGCAGCCAAATGCATATAGTTGAAATCACATAGGATTAATGCACATAAGAGGTGACTCAACCGTACACACATGCTTATATCTAAAAGTGGACAACATTGAGATTTGTTTTTGTTTTCACAAGGCTGCTTCAGGCAGCTTTCTGCTATTGGCTCTAAGGCTTCTTTCAAGTCTGAGCTGTGTGCCACAATTCAATCAGCCCATCTTAACTTCCTGCATTGGTTATACAGTGGTCCCTCGACTTACGAAGGTAATGCGTTCTGAAGGGACCGCCGTAGGTCGAAAAAATCGTAAGTCAAGTCCCCATAGGAATGCATTGGGAGAAAAAAATTCGTAGGTCGAAAAAAACCGCATCTAAACTTCGTAAGTCGAGGAAACCGCATCTAAAACGGCCGTGATTTCCTTTCGGAAGTCGAAAAAATTCGTAAGCGCGCGGCCGCTTTGATCCCTCGTAACTCGAAAAATACGGAAGTAGGGTCATTCGTAAGTCGAGGGGCCACTGTACTTTGAGTGGGTGAGTGGAGCTCAAAGTTCTCCCTTGATTTTTAAAGAAATTTGGTGTTTCAGAGTTTGAAACCCCAGTCTGGACAGGATGATGGGGATCCTCCCCAGCACAGACACATCTGGACTAAAGTGACTTTTTTGCCCCTGGGAGCTGTAATCCCAACAGCTGGTTTTTACGCAGTCAACCCTGATTACAGTTTCCTCCTAACATCCACTTAAAGTAAACTCGTTAAGAACTAAAATAAATAAAATACCGAAGGGAGTAAGCAAATGGGAATTTAATAGTTGTGGCACGTCTGCCTCAAATGCCAGAAAAACGTCAACAGGATGGAATAAAACTCCTTCCTCCTTCCCAGCAAGAGCTGATATTTAGAGAAAGGAGGCCATCTTTTGCAATGTGTGTGTTTGTGGAGAAAGAGTGCCATAAATTTGGAAAATAAAGTATAACGATGAATTGGATCAATGGATGGATGAGTAATGGCCTCTCAGAAAGGTGTATATATGAGGAAGAAAATGCACCCTTCACAGGCCCCAGTGGACCCCCCCACACACACACACACGCTGGACAAGGCCTGATTCTATTTCAGCATGTTCATTAAACCAAAACTATGGCAGAAGAGAGAGAGAGTAGTTTTGAAGAGAGGTGAAGGTGATTTCAGAGAGAGGCTTTGCTTTCTGCAATATTCACATATATTTCTTTTGACTCACTGTAACTTCTGGCCAAATTGGTTTTCCAGGATTTTGAAACAAAATAAAGGAACCTAGAAAACCTGATTACCAGAGATAAAAGTTGGATACAGCCCACAAAAGGCAACCCCGCTTTCAAACCAGTTTTAACTCTAATCTGTTTGATGAAGATAGGCTTGATGTTTATTTTTAATTTTTTTTACTTTTAACTTGTTTTTAATTTTTTAGATTTAACTGTATGTTTTGATATTGTTATAAACTGCTGTGATATATTTTAATGATACAGCGGTGTTTATTTTTTTTTATAAATAAAAGGATTTTAAGAGCGGCCAAAGCAGGTTCTTCATCACCGTAGGAATCTGGTTCCATAACTTGTACAACAAACTGCCACTAGCCAGTCAATGCTCCACTCTTTGCACATCGAGTGTGCTTGCTCACCTTTTTGTCACTGTTTTAAAGAAACACATGTAGGCTAGCTCATTTATACACACTTTGCCCAATTAAATAAACAAACATCTTTTTAAAAAAAGTTTTTTAATTACTTGAGGAACTGGAGCACAAACTCATAGTCACAATATATATTTCACTACTTGAACCATGCTTTTCTGAGGTAGATGGGGCCAAAGGTGCAGGATTGTTCTTGAGGGTGGTCAGTTCATGCAGTAGAATATGCTTCTCGTCCCCAGTCCACTGTCTGGAGAAAAGAAGGCAAGAGCTGTCAAACATATAGATTCCATAGGTGGTGTCATCAGGTGTGAGGCAGGTGAAGATGCTACTGCCAGGGCACCATCGGAAGCCTTAAGGTGTGCTCCTGAGGATGCACTGGCAAGGGAAAGCAAACTTTGTCTCTTCTGCCCATCAGCTAATGGGCTGTTGAGCCAAAATCTGGATCTGATGTGCAAGGGAGGGCCCTATGGGGAACTTGCTCACACACCTGATGCCTGAGCCAAGTGTGCTGCTTTGAAGTTCTGAATGCAGAACTTTGAAGCGCCCAGTTACTTGGCGGGCAGCCCCACCCACCTGTCAAATTTGGCCTGCAAGGCAAGATCCTGATAAGGATCTGGCCCGCAGAGCCAAAAAGGTTCCCCACCCCTGATGTAAAAGTTACCCATCCGCAGTACTAAACCATGAGCATAGAGCACGAGGCACCTGGACAAACCTGTTCCAAGCACACAGGTGCAAGCCATTGCCTGGGGAGACTCCAGGCCACATGTGCTGTGTGAATGCCAATCTCACCCACTGCTCTGCATCCCCCCACCCCTCCCTGAGTAGTTGTTTCACTTGTCCTTTGCAGATGTCTTGCACACCCGGGGCCCTCTGGATGGAAGCCTTTATGCCCGGATCAAGAAGAAAGCTGACCTGAGTAGCTTCTCCTCCTCCACCAATGGCAGCCCCAGCGGACCAGAGTCCCCTCCGCAGCAAGGGGGGCGCTTCCTGTCCATCAGCAGCGACTCGGGACACTCCTCCCTGCTGACCGAGAAGGCGGATGAGAGCACGCCACTGTCTAGGCCACAGCCCACAGCTGCCGAGAAGGAGGAGCTAGACCGGCTCTTGGGGGGCTTTGGTGTCCAGCCTCGGCAGCCGAGTGAAGGGAGCTGTCCCCATGCCGCTTCCCCTTCTCCTACCAAAGAGAGAGAAACGGCCATTTTGGAAGATGAGCTCTCAGACATAGGTCAGCCAGGAATCCACTTTTCCTACCAAGCTCAGCGCTCTGGCCTGGCCCGCCATTGTTCCTGCCGCCTTGGTTACCGTTCCCACAGCCCTGAGAGGCCTCACAATGTGGCCTACTACAGACCAGATGGCACTCTGGAGCGACGGCAGCCCCTCTACAACGGCGGGCCCTCTCATGCGCATCCCGAGGGGTATGAAGAGAAACGGCGGGTGTTCCGCTCCCTGTCCGAGGGCATACAGCCCCACGCCTACCCCTTCGGCCATGAGCCACTGCCGCCTCACAGCCCCAGTCGGCGGGAGCATGAGGAGCTGCTCATCTTGGAGGACCCACCCACTTTCTTATGCCCCTGCCAAGATTGCCAAGAGATGGCTCGTGAAGAGGCAAGGTTGCCCACTGCTGCTTTCTACAGCCTGCGCCTGGACCGGGACCCTGATCTGTGGGGGGTGGAAAACGCAAGGCCGTCTCTGCTTCATCACCCGCTCCACCGGGAAGGGCAGCCTGTGCCACTTCTAATGCCCGCTACCTATGGGCACCACCATGTGCCCCATGGGCAACACCAAGCCTTTAACTTTGAGCCCAAGATGGTGGCAGGGCACATAGGTCACGCTTACCCAACCCACCAGAGGTCCAAAGTGATGGAAGAGAATGCCGAGGCGTTTCCTTACCCCCGCTATGGCCCCCCTTACCCTCCAGGGCCATCCTACACCTACGGCCGGGGCCCAGCCAAGCCCTGCCTTGTCTCTGGATACTCTGGATCTCCCCACTCCGGCTCCATTTCGCCAACCAGCCCCCTGTATCCACCAACCAGGAAGCATGGCTATGAGCCCCCAGAGAGCAACGACGAATTCCTCCCGCCAGCACCTGTGGAAAGGCAACGTGGTGAGTGTGACTGGCAGGACAGGGGCTCCATTTCCAAGCCAGCGCAGGAGGCATCCTGGGCATTCATAGCCCCCCCAGGATTTCAGGTTCAGCAGTTATGGGTGCTGTATCACGTGGCTAGAGAGGAACCAGGGATGTGGTTCTTTGTGCCAAGAAAAGGGCAAGGGTGAAGGTCCAGAAACCTTAGTGCAGGGACAGGGAACCTGTCGCCCTCCGGATGTTGCTGGACTTCACCTCACCATGTTTACCTTGTCTGTGAATGAAATACACAGAGTAGCAGGACAGTAACTCAGCTGCTTCTGTATACTTATATAGTTTTTCAGTTTATGCACAGACCAGTCTCCAGACCGGAAGGCAATAGAGAACACTTTTGTGCATTAGTCTCAAAATACGCCTGCCTATTTGTACAGACAGCACAGATGATGTCATTGCACAAACTGCTATGTACAAAAGCGCACTGTGAAAAAATGTCCCCTGTGCATTTCAGAAACCTACTTGTATATACAGCTTTATTGCCAAACAGGTAGACCTGGTACCCAGACATTGTGCTTCTACTTGCTGCTGAAACCCTCAGTTTTTTCCCTGGCCCCCTCCAGCCTTTAAGGCTATAGACACATGAACGGCTTAGAAGGCAACTAGGTGGTTCTTTTTCTAAATTTGGATTGAAGCTGGTGCGGGGAAAAGCGCATCAAAACAGATGTTTTATAAGGCAAGTCAGGATAGATACAAGATAGATATAAATGGCAGCTAATGTTGTGCACATACCACTTCCCAAACCTGGGGGGGGAGGGGTCAGATCCCAATGGGTGCAGAGTAAACAGGAGTGTGTACACAGCCTAATTAATTGCACTGCTGCTACAATCAGCTTCACAGCCCCCCTTTCTTTGTTCTATTTTTTAAAAACCCAAACCTAGGTAGCACAACTGGACTGCATTTCAGAGTTATTGTACACTATTGTACAAACTCCCCCCTCCCTTTAGCACAATGGGCATTATAACACTGGGTTACTTTGCAGGGCTGGTGTAACTTGTGGTTTTTGAGCCACAGCTCCACAACTTGGGTATAATCATTTTAGACTTTCATCTGCATTGGCATTAGGAGAATAATTTTTAAAATGTTTAGAGACTCTGGGGGGAGTCTGTGCATGTGTGAAATAACAGTTAGAAAGATTGTGGACCCTTTGCTGCTGGCTTTCATTTTTGAGTTGAAAGGTGAGACATAATCTCCCCAATTTTCAGCAACTGCCTCCTTTCTCCCCTTCCCCAGATGTCCATGAGCCCAGCATTCTAACCACTACTCCATACTACTAAATATATCTAAGGGGTTCCATGCAAGAGCAGAGGCAGCTATCAAATGCTGGGCTTTTGTTGCCACAATGCCTATGCAGCAGAGATCCTGTGAAAAGCGATCATTGTGCCCAAGGCCCTGGAATCTGGGACCTGTTCCATATGAATGTGTCAAAATGGCTTTGTGGTATTCCAACAGACCGTCTGCATTTCCTCTCCTTTCCTTTCCACAGAGCTGCAAGACTGCAGGGATGGCATGATGCTCTGGCATGACAGTCCCATCTCCCTTCAGCAGCATCGTCAGGAGGTACGGGCTCACTGTGCAGACATCTCTGGCTCTCCCACTTCCTTCCACACCAGCAGTCCAGTATTCAGCAGTGACAGGTGGGTGCACCACAGAGAAGCCTGCACACATTTCCTACCTGTAGCTCTTTCTAAAGAAATCTTTCTGTCCTATTTCAAAGTCAAAGCCAGCTGTCAATCGTCATCCTGTGTAGAGCGATTAACTTTACCTGTAGAGCTGTTGTTTGAACTGTGTTCCAGAAAACTTATAGTTTTTTGAAGCATATCAGGGGTTCCTTGGTGAAAAGGTCAGGAATGTTCCCTAAAAGACAGTCTAGTATTCCCCTGCAACTGGCTGCCACTGTGGCAGTGCTGTCTGTGTGTGTGCCAGGGCATGTTGTCAGGCGGCTCAGGCAGAGCATCTGGGCAATCAACCTGGCTCTGAGAAACAAGGTGCTCAAACTGAAGACCAAACTCAGCAAGATGCCATTCGTGTGACCAGCAAGCGACACTTAAAAACACAAAAGCAGCAGGTGCAGGACTCCTCTTCTGGATGTGAACCATAGCAGGGTGACAGGTGAGTAGGGGAAGAGTTAAAGCCTCAGAACTCCACATTTTGCACATTCCCTCTAAATAACTCTGACAGCTGTTTTGTTGACTGTTTTTTATCATTGTAGTTATTGGTCAATGGGTTTAATGTTTCTGGTTAACTCTTCTTACTGCAAGCGTGTAAGCAACAACTTGCCAACTCCTGATAAGTTCAGAACTGCCTCTAGGCAATGAGGCAGAAGAACTGGGCCATCACTGAGGTGGTTGCTCAGCTGAGCTAGTAAAACAATACTGTGGGCCAGTCAGTCTTGTGTGCATTATGTGCAAGACTGTAATCCCACCCCCCACCATAAGCCACCTTGACGGTCCTCACTGGGCAGAAAGGCAGCATCAAACTCGAATTAGGGCTTCTCCACACTCCCGTTTGCCCCTTGTTTTCTTCTGTTTGCCCTGTGATTTCTAGGCATGGGTCTGAGAGGTTTTCCTTTCATCCCTCCGCTTTCCCTGGACCCCCTGCAGTTTACTGAATCAGAACAAACATCAATCTGCAGAAAATCCAACTGATGTTTGTTCTGACTCAGTAGAAAACATGGGGTTTTTCCAGGGAAAGTGGCCGACAAAAGAAGAACCTCTCAGACCCATGCCTAGAAATCAGGACAAACGGAAGCGTGGCTAGTAATCTGTGGTCCTTGGATACACTTTTGTCCCTCCCACCCAACTACCAGTTTGAATGGCTGTGGCTTTTCCCCTGCTTGCCAGCATGGACATCTTTTTCTGGGCATGCTAGATGCTATTGTCAAGATTTATTAATGATATGCTTTCTCTCTCACAGCCCTGGCACCTTCAAGCACAGCAACAAGGCCACCAGCCCCCCTGAAAACGTGCTGCGGCTGAGCCCCGAAGAGCTGGCTTCTCCTAGCTGGAAAAGAGGCCCAGAGAAGATGGCTTCTTCAAGCAGCCCCACACAGATGCTCACCCCAATGCAGGCCTTCACACACCTCCCCACTTTCCGCCCGCAGGCTAATGGGACTTCTCTGAGACCAGGCCTCCAAGCACCACAGCTGTGCTCCCGCACCCCCTGCTCCTCCAGCCCTCCACACATCACCCCCTCACCCACAGCCAAACATGGCGTCCCGGCAGAGGACCAGCCACACCAGAATGGTTCAGAGAGATCTAGCCTCCAGGCCATGACAGTCTCCTGCGAATCATCTGCTGAGGGAGCCTCACGGCCTCAGCAAAGCCCCGTCATGGAGAGACCGGCCCTGAGGAGCAGCTTACGGGTCCCTTGCTACAGCCAGCCTCCTCCCGGCTGCAGAACTGTGTCCAGTGCTCCAGCCTCGCCTCAGATCCCAGCAGCCTACAATGGGCAGCTGCACTGTGAGAGAAATGAGGCCGAGGTGAGCCCCCTCCTCCGGTGCCCCAACAGCAGCCCCTCTCTCGGGCCCTACCCAATCAGTGTCCTGCCGCCAGCCCCTGGCTATGGTTTGGCGGACATGCAGGGCTCGCCAACCCCGGCCTTCCCCATTGCGACAGCCTACTACACAGGCGCAGAGAGCAGCCCCTCTGAACGGGATCCGCTCTGCGAGCCACAGCAGCCCCCGCTGCCTGAAAAGCATCACATACCGGCAGCCAGGAACTGGGAGAGGAGCTCGCCGCCTGGCCGTAGCCCTGGCTCCGCTCACCACGTCACCTTTGCACCTGGCGTACCTGATGGCAACACACCTGGCCCAGCTAACAGCTCCATTCTTAGAGCAGGTATTTAGTGTGGCGTTTGGCTCCATTGTCTCATTTTTAATCCCTTGCTGTGGCTTCCTAAATGCCCCCCCTCTACTTCCAGCTCTTACTTGCTCTGCAGCTCCCTTGAGCATCTTAATAACTGATTTGGACGTAGGAGACTGAGGTGGTCCTCATTCCCTGGACTGTACCAGTTCAGAATGCAGGAGGGGACTGTGTGTTTTGAATGCTCCCACCTGTGCAAAAATACCATATCTGTCAAGCCCTGCTCATGTGGGTGAAGTGTGAAGTTGGCTTCTAGGCTCACTCCTGACATCATCTTTCAACAGCCATGTGTTGTGTAAAAAAAGCCCAATGTGTGAGCTGCTACTTGTGTGTAGGGGCTTCATGCAGTCAGAATCAGGTGTCCCAGTCAGGGAGAGTAGCAGCTTTCATGTTGGGTTTTCTTTCCACACAACCGCATGCAACACATGGTTGTTGAGAAAGACTAATTCAACATCAGGAGTCAGGCTAAATTCCACATTGGTGCCTGACATGTGAGTAACACGTAAATAGGGCTTGTGAATCCTTCTCCCTGACAAGCCAACGTTCTGTGTAGAAGCAGGCAGTCCGCACCAGCATTCTGAAATGGTTTCTGTTGTGAGGAAGGCTCACAACAGTACAGGCCTTGATCTCAAATGGTGTTAGCTGTAAGGAGAAGCAGGCTTCCTTTTGAACCAAAGTTCCCTGGGGCTTAGCCCTGAAACCCAGGGTCCAGGCTCAATAAAATATGGCACTCCAGCAACCTCAAGAATCTAAGTCCATTTTCCTCATTCCATCTAAAGCTGATGGCTGGGATTTGTTAGGTTTTAGCATTCTATTCTGTTGATGTTGGTTTTAAATGTTATAAACTACTCTGTGAACAGAAGCATAGAATCTTACAAGTTGGAAGGAACCCCAAGGGTCATCTAGTCCAACCCCCTGCAATGTATGAATCTCAGCTAAAGCATCCATGACAGATTGCCATCCAACCTCAGCTTAAAAACCTCCAAGGAAGGAGAGTCCACCATCTCTCTTGGGAGTCTGTTCCACTGCTGAACAGCTCTTACTGTCAGAAAGTTTTTCCTAATGTTTAGTCAGAATCTCCTTCCTTGCAATTTGAAGCCATTGGTTTGAGTCCTACCTTCCAAAGCAGGAGAAAACAAGCATCATCCCTCCTCTCCATGTGACAGCTCTTAAGTATTTGAAGATGGCTATCATATCTCCTCTCAGTCTACTCTTTTCCAGGCTAAACATACCCAGCTCCTTCAAGTGCTCCTCACAAGCCGCAGACCCCATTGATTTGGGAATAATGAGGACATGAAGCTACCTTATGCTGAATCAGGCCATTGGCTCATCTAGCCCCATATTTTTGGCTCTGACACTCAACAGCTTACCTGTCCCCTGAGATCCTTTCGAATAGAGATTGAACTTGGGACTGGTGCCTGTGTTCTGCCTATGACCCTTTCCCGTTATAATATTGTCCTACTTTATAGGATTGTGGTCAGAGTCACTTGGAACAGGTATGGGGAACCTGTGGCCCTCCGGGAGCTGTTGGACTCCAACTCCTATCAACCTCAGCCAGTATTACAGCCAATGGTCAGGGATGATGGGAAATGTAGTCAGGCAGCATCTGGAGGGCCATAGGTTCTCCATTCCTGACTTCAGAATAATGTAAGTTAAGCACGTCACTCTTAATGGGCTGCAAAAAAAAATTGTGTTAGTATTAATGTTGCACTTTTTAAAAGCCATTCCTAACACTTTTGCTCGTCTGCCTTTTGTAAAGAGAGCCACACTATCTTCCATTTTCTTTTCTTCCAGATTCACAGCAAGAGAACCAGGTTAGCGTCAAATTTGTCCAAGACACATCAAAGTTCTGGTACAAGCCTCATTTGTCCCGGGATCAAGGTACACAATTCCCAAGCAGTTTTGTCTAGTTTGGATAGGATTTAACAAAATCAGTATTTGACACATTCTCTAGAGCAGGCTCCCCCAACCTTGTTTTTAAAAAAGCATCAAATAGCTTTTTTTTCAAGAAAAAAATTCAAGAACTACTCTAGATCTCTCTTGCGATTCAGTTAATCACTGTGAAATATGTGTCTGCTTGAGTTCCCCACTGGATGATCATATTTAAAATGTCTCTGCACTGTAATAGCATATGTAATCAGGGCCGTAGCCAGGGGCGCAGGTGGGGGGGGTGTAAAATCAGCTGCCGAAACCCTCCACCAGCCGCTCTGTCCAGCCAGCGCTCCCTGCCCGCAGCCCAGACAGGGCGGGGAAGAGGGCATGCTGGGCGGCGCCTGCTCTCGGCTGCGCCCCTTGGCCCTCCTGGCATCTGGGTTGGCTGGGCAGCCTGGCGGGGGAGCCTGCGTGCATCCTGTTTAGCTGTGAGGTGCCGGCTCTGCCTCTCCTGGACCTCGCGCACGGTTGGGCCTGGGAAGGTCCACCAGCCTCGTCCCCTAGTGCTGCCCGGCCAACCTCACTGCCCGCACCCCTGCCTCTCCAGGCACCGGGGGAGAGTCGCCAGCTTCAAAGCCTGCCTACTCCAGAGTCACATTTCTCTCTCTCTCTCCTTTCGCACACCCTCCCTCAAGGGTGCCAACTTGAATAAAATATGGGGGGGCAGGTAAGCACTGCCCCATATACCGGTAGTTGAGATGGAGCACACACACACTATTTGAATGGCAATGCCCATTAACTGGGGGGATAGCGGCATTCTCAAATATTTTAGGGGGGGGGTGAAGGAAGCTTGGTCCCAAGGAGTTGGCTCCCATGCCCTTCTCCCTATTAAAGTGGGGTACTCCCCACTTTATGCGACTTCACTTATGCACACAGGGGCCCAGAAAGTAACCCGCACATAAATGGGGAGACGCTTATGTACCGTCATGTAGGTCAGCCTTCCCCATCTTGGTGTCCTCTCTCTGTTTTGGCCTCCTTCAATCAGAATTCATTACAAAAAGAATTCATTACAAGGTGAAGTGCATGAGGAATTGAATGGGTGGAGGGGGTTGGAGGAGAGGCAGAAAGAAGAGCTAATTTGTCCATGGCTAGGGCGCTATCTGGATGGGTCTGCCAGGGGCGCAAGATCAGCTAGCTACGGCTCTGTATGTAATGTATGTAATAGCAAACACTTGCCTTTTTTTGTATTTGCCTGTGTTTTGGGGAAATGGTCACTGCTGCTTCCTGTCTGCTGGAGAGGAGGCAGCCATCATAACCTGTGAGCAGCAGGCGCCTTTAAAGAAGTGGGTGTCCATTTTACATGAGGAAGTACCAGGGACCCCAGTTGGTATTGGGCCTCATTCTGAAGAATAATGTAGTGTGCTGGTTAACCCTGCCTTGGCAGAACTGTAGGCTTCTGCATACACAAGATGCTCACTTCCATTTTTGCTCCTGAGCAGCCATTGCCCTTCTGAAGGACAAGGAGCCTGGGACCTTCCTCATTCGGGACAGTAATTCCTTCCAGGGGGCCTACGGCCTGGCTCTGAAAGTGGCAACACCTCCACCCAACAGCATCAACCACTCCACCAAAGGTAAAAGCAACAAAGCAACACTTCCTGACTTGCAGCAGTAGCTACAGCCCCATGCGAAAGAGTGCTTGCCTCCCAAGCACTCTGGTCCTAAACCTACACTGCCTCGCGGGATATCTTCGGGGGAAGAAAAGGCTACAGAGTAAACCTCTACTCAAATATGGAGTTCCTAAGATGGTTGGTTGGCGCCCTGTACGCCTCCTTCCGGCAACTCCTGCAGCCCAGCTGGTGCCAAACATACTGCTCTGCTTTCCTTTAAACCACATCAGTGAGGCCAAGAGGGCGGGGTCTTGTCATTTGGGCAAACCTTTCCAGCCTCCCAAGACAAAGAGTGATGGGCAATTTGCTCAGTCTTGTCCATTGTCCTCTTTTCTGTGACTGACAGGCACAGCACACCCAAGAAGTAAAGCTTCCTCTCAGCTTCGCATAATATGAACACAGATGCTTCTGACATTCCTGTGCCTCTTAGCCATGTCCTGGCCATGTCCAGCCAAGAAAGGAAACACGGAGGGATAACTGAGAAGGCTGGCTAATAGATTTCCTTCCCTCCTCTGCCCATCCCTCCTCTTCAAACTACCCAATTCCTTCCTTAGCCTTTTATCCCGTCAAGAGTGTTCTGAATTGCTGGCTCTTAAGCCACAATGTTTTATGTGATTTTTGTGCTCGTATTATGTGTTCCTGCCCCCCTTCATTGATAGGTTTAGTTTTTATTGTATCTGTGCTTTCTTAACTTTATGAACCCCCAGAGGATGTGGTTAATTGGAAGATGCATAAATAAGTTTCTATCCCTGGCGAATTCTCTCTTTGCTTGAGAGAGGTTGGAAGAAAAAGTATATAGGAGAGACCCTAGCAGCCATAACTGATGAGTGCTCCGCTCTTCCTGAGCATGTTGCATAGGGAGAGGGTAGCACCTTATGCTTATAACCTACTGCCTCATAGGAGTAGGGATGGCCAGTTCATCCTATTTCTGCACGGTGTCAGTTTTGCCTGTGTTTATTCATAAAAGTCCATTCCATCCCACTTTCACACTAATCTGTGAATTTCATACAAAAATTCAGATGTAAGTTCATATTTAATATCCTTGTACACATCTCTAAATATATTCTGAATGTTAGAAATATGCACTTTTGAAACATATGTTGATACATTTATTGAACTGAGAACTGCATTGCAAAATTCAAAGAAGGGCAAAACCTAAAGGATAATTACATTCCACTTCATGTATTTGCTGAAGAGGTGCAAAGTAGTTAAGTTCACTTAGAAATACAAACCAACCAAAATTCTTCTCCATCCTTCCATAGGCGACCCTGCTGAGCAGCTGGTGCGTCACTTCCTGATTGAGACAGGACCTAAGGGCGTGAAGATCAAAGGCTGCAACAACGAGCCCCATTTTGGTGAGTGACTGGGATAAAGAAAAAGAGGTGGCCATACACCTGGCACATTCTCATTTATATTTTGCAATGTAAAAAGTTACACACATTCCTAAGCAGATAAGTTTTAAAGCCACCAGTTTGGATGTCTTTAAAAGAGGATTGGACAAATTCTTTAAGGGTAAAGCTATCACTGGCTACCAGCATGATGTCTGTGTTCTGCCGCAACAGTTGGAGGCAGTAATACTTCTGAAGTCCAGTGGCTGGAAAGAGCAGGAAGGAGGAGTGCTTGGGTCTTGCTTGTGGGTTTCCTACCAGCATCCGGCTGGCTACTGTCAGAACAGGATGCTGGACTAGATGGGCCATTGGCCTGATCCAGCAGGGCTCTTCGTAATGTTATTATGCACCTTGTGGGGCAAGTGGGCACAGGAGGGTCCTGATATCCTCATCTAGAAAAATTATGTTACGCTTTTGCTAGGGAGGTTAAGCAGTGCTCCAGGCTTGAGGGAGGAAGAGGGTGCTTGCTATGTGCAGGGGAGAAGATGCTGTAAGGAGGCTGTGCAGGAGAAGCAGTGCTGTGCCCCATGGCTGTTCCTCTTCTCCTTGCAGGCAGCTTGCCAGCCCTGGTGTCCCAGCACTCCATCACCCCCATCTCTTTGCCTTGCCGTCTCCGTATCCCAAGCAAAGGTAAGAAGTGCTCAGGAAGCTTTCAGGAGCCAAGAGATCTGGGTGCAGTGGGGACGTAGTTTGGCTATAAATCTTGAAACAATCAAATATAATGCCTTGTATGGCAGCTTCCCCACATTGAAGCAGAAATGGGCATGGGGTGGGGTGTATTCCAGGCAAGTCATTATCTCTGCTGCTTGGGTTTTATCCAACTAATGTCTACTCAGAGTAGATCCATCGAAATTAAT